>OY747701.1:13587500-14302500 GCA_963556495.2 Valencia hispanica
CACAGCATGCACGGAGTTGGAAAAAAAATCCCACAAAAGACGCGCAGCTGCAGCTGGTGTGTTATTATTACTGCACCTGGGGTTCAGCCGGAGTTGTTTGAGGTGGGGAGGGGCCCGGGGAGCTCTGCAGGGGCGAGGCTCTCGGCTGAGTACGTAAGGTCGAAGGAGGAGATGGGTGGAAAAGGCGGGGATAGGTGGGAGAAGGCGTTTCAGCAACCCTGAGAACTACCAGCAAAGACTCAAAGATTCCTCTAACATGAGTGAATGGGTCAGAGCAACACTTCAGGCATGTTTTTAATTCAGAAAGTCCATTTTGCATAATACCTCCCCTTTAAATAAGAGGCGTGTCCTTTTGATTGACAGGTCTCAGATGAGCCGGTGACTACCCCCGCCCCCCCCGCTCCTCCATTAGCTTCGGTTAGCTCCGGGTTAGCTTAGTTAGAGTCTACATCGGCCCCCACCCTTACAGCCCCACTCTCAGCTCCACCTCTTTCTCCATGTTTTTGTATTTACCGGGAGTAATGAGATGCGTGATGCAGCCAAGATGGTGGTGGTGGTGGTGGTAAGCGCCCATTGGGCTTCAATTCAGCTCTTTCGAAACCTATGGTTGACGTCACGGGGGCTCCGTCCATCTTGTATGCAGCGTACGGTTTAAACACACTTTTCTTCCCCTCCCTGAAATGAAAGAGACGCAGTTTAAAATGCTTGAGTCTTTGACAGACTGGTGATGTATACATATGATCGTTAGTATGTTGCTCATTATTATTTTGGAACTATTTTTTGTACATTTCCAGTTAACTTTAAATCTCATGCTCTGCTTGTAGAAGATCTTTTTCCATCCATTTCATGTTAATCATGATAACTGCGGAACTTAAAAGGATAGTAAGGAATCAGATTTTATCTCCTTTTTGCTGCTCGTCAAGGATTAGAAATGTGTTTGATGCCATTTGATACAGTAAAATGCAGCTTTTCTCTTTCCTAATCCAGTTCTGCTGCCCACATAGATATATATCAGGCACCCTGGCTTTCAGATGTATTGGTTGGTAGAAGCTGGGTCTTTGTGCTGCCCTGAACAGGTCAGTTTTTATGAACCTGTGTCTAGCTCTCCCTAAATATTTCCAATATTTCTGTCACTTTCCTGTTTCTGTCACAGGGACATGTAATTCAGACAATTATGCTAGCCTTTCAAAACAACACAACCAAGCACTAAAAAGCTGAGCTGGCACACGGAGTCCAAACAAGCAGAAATGTTAAGCCCTAAAAAGAAATGAAAAGCTTTTTGGGGAAAGTTTGAGAAGTCAGTGATTCCTGCTGAGCTTTCTTTAGCCAAACAGGAATAAAGCTCTTACACCATACCAGTCCATCTCAATCAATTAAAGCATCAGTGAAAGTTAGTTTACTACAGTGATTCAATTCAAAAAGTGAAATCATATATTAAATGGGTATTTCACTTTATTTGTGTGTATTAGAATGCTAATAGCTTATAACTAATGCAAAGCCAAAATTCTGTTTCTTTCCTGAGTGACAGTAAAAGGATGTACATTCAAAATGGATAACATCACATTAGAAATAATTGTGTGGGAAATCCTTTCGTGGGTTAAAGGGGGCCCAGAGGGGCCGATGGCGCGATATGGCAGCCTCGCTTCTATCAGTCTGCCCCAGAGCAGCTGTGGCTACAATCGTAGCTTGCTTCCACCAGTGTGTGAATGTGAGAGTGAATGAATAATGGAGTTGTAAAGTGCTTTGAGGGTCTCGAAAAGCACTATATAAATGCTGCTGAAGCCTCTTTCACAAAACATTTCCGTCATAAACTGGCAAAGAAAAGCCACCTCTAATCTGTCTCAGGTCATTCATAAATCACAAGTGAAGTTGTTGATATTCCACACAGCTGTGATTCTCACAAAATAAGCCAGCAGTGCAGGATAACACTTTTCCCCCCTACACCAATCTTTTCAGAACAATAACAGCAGACTAACTCAATGCAGTAGACTGTTGTTGGTCGAGCAAATGCCTCAGATATTAATATCTCCTCTCAGTATTTTACTGTTTTCGTTAGAACTTATTCTGGCTTTTGTTTGCGATTTTAAGTCCTGTGGCTAAGTGGCCAGACAAACCATAGATCATCACTACATTCCGCCGTCGACCAGCGGAGCTGATTCACCACTCTACAAGTCAGCCAATGATGGACTCTGAATACCTTGCTTGGCGGGGACGCAACAGACAAAGGTTGACTTCTACCCCTGTGCTGCATCAATCCCACCTTGAAGTGCTTTTGTGATGGGGGCTAAAGCTTCAAGAGCCACCGCGCAGACTTATCCACGACATGGGCTACAGTCATTGTGTTAAGCTGCTCCTGAACCAGGCAGTGTCAGAAACATCTTTTCCTTGCCTAAGGAGAAAAATGAATGGACTATTACTGAGTGGTCCAAATTTCTCTTTTCATATGAAAGTAAATGTCCCATTTCATGCAGAAATCAAAGACCCAAAGTGTGAAAGAAGACTGCAGAGACAGATAATCCAAGTTGTGTCCACAGTCGGTGATGATTGAGGAATCATGTCCACCTCGTTTTATAAAGTCCAAAGTCAGCACAGCCGTTTACCAGGAAAGTTCTTCATGCTCCCCTTTGCTGAAAAGCTTTACAGTGACTTTATTTTTCTGCTTGCTACCGACCCACGCTGCCAATAGTACCAAAAGCTGGTTCAATGACCATGATGTTACTGTGTTTGATTGGCCAGTAAACTGGTCTGACCTGAGCCCAATAGATCGTATTGTCAAGAGGTAGAGAAGAGACACCAGAACCAACAATGGAGAGGAACTCGTAGACGCTACTATAGCAACTGGGGCTTCTGATACACCAAGGCTGATCTTCATGCCATGCCGCATTGATGCAGTAACTCATGCAACGCAGCCTTCACCAAGTCCTAAGTCCAGATAGTGTACTGTTGACATGCTTTTCAGTTGACTTTTTTTTAAATTAAAGTTCTGAGAAACTAAGCTTTGGGTTTTTATAAGCTGTAAACCATAATTTCATAAAAAAATAAACATTTAAACAATTTCACTATGTGTACTGAATGTATGTAATATGGATTTTACATTTTGAGCTGTTATTCTGATTGATTTTAATTTATAATGGTGTACTTGAAATGAATGGCTTACTTTCCGCTGGATAGTTTTACCTCTACTTAAGTAAAGCTTCAGGTGCGAAAACTGAGACCGTCAAAGACTGAGGTGGACTCACTTGATCTGAATTCAGATGACCCAAAATGAAAGAAACCTTCTCCTTTCTTCTAAACCAAGGCCAAGCATAGATTAGAAAAAAATATCTGTTGTGATCCCACTGGTCTGCAATACGCAGTCTATCCACATTAGTTCTTATCACTGGCTGCCTCTAGGCTTTCTCTCGCTCTCTCTCTCCTCTTCCATCCTTCCCTCTCTTTGTTTACCACATAGAGGTTGATTTATGTCGGCTGCACTTGGCAGAGTTGGGTGGCGTGGGCGAGATACAGCAGCTGAAGTGGAGCGAGAGAGGAGCTGACGAGGAGGGATGAAAAGAGGGAGAAGCGAAAGGCCAAATCGGAGTGATGTAGCAGGGGAAAATGGAGAGATAAGGACAAGCTAAAAAAGAAGGGAACTAAATCCAGAAGGCTTGGTGAGAACAGAGAGAATGGGAGGTGGGGGTTGGTAGGTTGGGTGTGTAGACAGAAAGAGGTGTTGTGCAGGCCTCAGGTGTCTCCTGCTGATTTGTATCTTTTATGATGCTTCTTTACGTCAGAACACAGAGTCTCTTGCTACAGGCTTTCTGGCGCAGTGTTTGGTTCTCATCCCTCTTATTATGTTTACCCTACATCATGTTAAACTTAAATGATCCCTTTTAAAAATGTAATATTTAGAGTAAACCTTCCCCCCCCCCCATATGTTTGTTGGATATGTTTGCTCCACCATAAAAACAATTGCCCTTAACATCAAAACAGGATTATGAAACAGCAGATCAGGATTTCAGATTTCAGGTTTTGTTTCCAGGTATTTATATCTCAGTCTGTTGCACAACATCATGTTTTGTAGCTGAAAGCATTTTTGGTGCTTTCATAAGCAGAATGAAACGGATATATAAGTAGAATAAATTTGGTAAAACCTAATACTTGGCTGTGAATCATTGGGTTGTAATAATTACGTCAGACTTTAAACCAGAAGCAGTAAATGTAGAACGTGTTAATGGTTTTAGCTCCTTCCCTCCACAACATGGTATTCTAAAGATCAGATTTTTGACTGGAGGATGATGATTTATGTGTCCTGCGCTACAAACGAACGTTACCAGCTGCTCTGCCGGCGAGAAGAAAGGAAGACGTAACGGCAAGGAAGAAAAGTTGCACAGAGAGTGGTGTCAGTGACTAGTGAATGAGTGAGATCCATTTCCACATTGATCAGCTACTCTCAGCTCTGTGGGGAGCAGTTTGATAGATACACTGCTTTGCAAATGTATTTATAGGTCAGTTTTTTGGCAGGGTATGAAATTAAGGGTCCTCTGTATTGAATTGTATGAATTCCTGATTATTATTAATGAATTTTATAATTATTTACTATTACAATTTTATTACAATTTTATATATATATAAAATATATTTATAACTGGAATTTTATTTGATAGAACACAGAGTAGCATATATTGGGAGGTGGCAGGAAAAGGATGCATTGTTTTCAGTTGTTTTTTTGTCCTGTGTGTTCCAATGATTTGTGAAACCGCCTTCTGCTGGAATTATCGTTTGGGATGTGTCCGTACCAGTTCTGCACATCGGGAAACGGACATTTCTGCTCGTTCTTCTTGGAAAAATAGCTTTTTGTCTGAATGGATGGAGAGAATCTGTAAACAGACATTTTCATGTCCTGCCACAGATTGTCAATGTGATTAAGGTCTGAACTTTGACTGTGCCGTTCTACCAGTGATCTGGTTTGATCAAAACCGTTCCGTTGTAGCTCTGTGTGTTTAGTGTTTTTAGCTGAAAGGTGAACTCACTCTTCAGTCTCAACCCTGACCAGCTGTCTGCGGGGGAAAAACATCCCCATTGCACTCTGGGAACATTGTGTTTAGAGTGACGTCTAATCTTATTACTTCACCACATAAAGCATTTTGCATGTAGGCCATAAAGTTCAGTTTTTGTCTCATCTGACCTGAGAACCCTGTTTGATCATGTCTCCTACATGGGAATGCTTATGGCATTTTTTTGACAATGTCTCTTTTTTTATTATTATTATTATTCTTGCCGCTCCATAAATGGCATATATGAGGAGTGTATGACTAATAATCAACAAACTATATTTCATCCAGTTAACCATGAGCCTCTTGGCTGCCTTTCTGATTAATGTCTTCCATGGCCAGTGTTTACAACACAGAACATTTCTGACCGATCAAGTATTATTAGTGTCTGATGACGACCTTTTCCTTTAGTCACCCCCTGAATAATCTCTACCACAGCTAATAAAACGCTTTGTTGAAAAAACCAAATCAACAAAAAACACACTGCACTTATCCCTTAAGGTCCCTTAAGGTCTGTATAGACTACATAGTCTCAAAGCATCTAAAGCCAGACCAGTTCCAAAGATTATTGGAGCAAAAATGTGGCAGCAAGGGCATCGAATCAAACTATACATGGTCATTACAAATCTCATTAAAAACTTGTGTGTGCTGGAATGTGTTGCTATTTAGCACCAAGTACAGCTTTAGTTCATTTTCCAAGAATTTAGAAACAGACTAGAGAACGGACCACATTAATAATTCAGCTGATGGTAGTCATGGAAACATGAATAACACATTCCATCCATTGAAAAGCCGCTCAGCTATTTCATTAAAAGAAAAATGTTTGCCTCGTGGTGGCAGTAGGTTAAAGTCAGACAATTACCAAGTCTGCATGACTCACCCTCTTACAACAGCACCTGTAAGGAGAATCCCTCCAGCAGCTGCTCGCAGACTTCTAGATAAACTGCATACCAATATCTCTCTGCTTCTCTTTCTCTCTTCCCCTGCAGCTGGTCAGTTGAGCCAATCAGCTCATTTCTCCCTGCAGCTGCCCTACACCGTGCTGGGCCTTGGACGCAGCGCCAACTTTCTGGATCACCTCTTCGTTGGCATTCCCAGGCAGCCGGGAGAAACGGTGAGGATGCACGTTTAAAGACATGAGGGGGCTGTATTACTGCGAGACTGCACAGGGCTTCCAGTAGGAATGACTACAGGCCGCACACAAAAGATCATCAATGTTGAAAAAGCTCAAACAAACATGAAATTTAAGCCCCTAGGTGCAGGATTCACTGGGACACGAAAGCTAAACGCCAAATTGAGTTATTTCTGAACAGCCTCTGTCCCGTTTGAGCACTGCGTGCCATGCATGTCTCAGACACTTTGTCTATGTATTAAGTTCAGTCTGTGAGAGAGAAGAAACAGCCGCAGGATCGTGATATCAGGAGCCAAAAAACTGTCCAAGAAAATATCAACCAATAGAATAATTCATGAAAACATTTAGCATTTCAAAGTCATAAGCAGAGCAGAAGTTTTGTTTCCGAATTTAGCTTTTTTTTATCACAACGAACTGGATGTTACGGTTCTCTTTTTGTTTTACATAACATCGGAAACGTCTTTTCATTCACTCGTTTGCTTATCAAATTAATGCAGAACAGAAGCGACTAAATCTATCAGGCTGGTCTTAATCCTCTGCCGTCATTTAATTTTTTATTTTTTTTTACAGTTGTTTATGCAAAAGAAAATGTGATACCTAGTATCAGCTGTCATGGAATGTGTTCAGACAACATGTCTGCTAATGAGAGCTGCTCATTAGACAATGTGAGGAAGATGCCGTGCCCACATCTTTTAAAACGTATATGTGCATCAGCTGCACCCAGTTTAAATCCTAAATCTAGAAAAGCAAAGACAAAATGTCGAACTTGATCTAATTGAATGGAATTAAAACAGAAAAGCTACAATTATTCCAAATGCTGCTAAAGTAATGTATCATAGTATTGGATCATCATCACTTTATAATAATGGTATCTTTAACATTTGTACCCATTGTGATCTTAATACCTTAACTTAAAGGGATAGTTCAGGTTTTTTATTATTCTAAGTGAAGTTATTGTGTGTTATTGCTCTACAGTTATTATCAGTAACACTTAAATAAACAGTAAATGTTCATTTTCAGTGGGAAACAATGCTCTGTTCGATGTCCATGTTGCTAAACTTCAGTCTACCTGTTCAGCTGTGACTCATCAGTCCAATCCAAGCCCAGTAAACCTGTAGATTTTGTCAGGATTTTTACAGATGTATTGAATATAGAGCATCCCTATGCTTTTCTAGGACTTGTAGCGATTTGAAACTTCTCCTAACAATCAGCTGATCAGTTAGATACAGCTGCCGAACTTAATTAACAAACTTTATTTGATGTAACGTAGGGCCGGACGATAATTGTATAACAATCAAAGTGCAAGTGCAACAAACAGATATTAACTGGTTAGTTAGTCATGCTATCTGCTCAGCGAAAACCTGCAATCAGCTGCTTATCTGAAATGTTTGTAGTTTGCCAACTGTAAGACAAGGAACCTTCTCTCAGCCAGCTGACTGGCAGTGCACAGAATCATGTGGGGAAAGGCAAGGCAAGGCAAGTTTATTTGTATAGCACAATTCATGTTACAAGACAATTCAAAGTGCTTTACATAAAACATCAAAAGCATTACAGCAGGGTGCAGAAAAAGCAAAAGTACAGGAATAAAACCATGATTTTAAAAAAAGAATCTTAAAAGAAGCCGTGGAGATGTAAAACTTAGAATAAAAACCTAATCAAAAGCAGCTGAGAACAGGTGGGTCTTTAACCTGGATTTAAAGAAACTGAGTGTTTTAGCTAATCTGAGGCTTTCTGGGAGTTTGTTCCAGACATGTGGAGCATAGAAGCTGAACGCAGCTTCTCCATGTCTGGTTCTGACTCTGGGAACTGATAAAAGACCGGATCCAGATGACCTGAGGGGTCGAGTAGGTTCATAGGACAATGCTACATTACTCCATGGCTCCACAGACCCAAAGACTGGCTCTTTCTCTGGCATCTCATTAAAGGATCAGTAATCCTGAAATTAAGCTGTTTTGGAAACTAATTGTTTAAAATGTCCTTATACCTTGATACTAGTAACCACTAGTTACTAGTATCTGCATTTCTGTTTTATGGAAGTAACAACAATTCCATGTTGTTACTTCCATAAAACAAATCTTTACCTTCTCTCAGGCCCACGATGCCTGAGCAACCATTGAAGCAACTCAGATGTGCGCCCTGTCAGATGGCATGCTAATATAGAACTTAGAATTGAATGGTTTTGTTGATATAATTTATTCATCTCCCACATTTGTGTACTTCACTTCCATAAATGTCATCGCTCTTCAGCTCAGTTCTCTTCCCATCACCGCATCCATCTCCATCTCTGTTTCCTCTCCCAGTACACTTGTCACTCTGAATATTAGGAACAACAGAGCCCTTTTTCTTCCCTCCCGTGTGGCACCAAGGTCTTCGTCAAGCAGCTCATTTAAATTGCAGATGACTCAGTCCAACAGACTCCGAAGCTGTTGGTGCACCAGAAACTCTGTTTTAAAAGCCTGCTTTATTGTCCCTTCATTCTGTGCTTTTTCTCATCTTTTCCTATACAATTTTATATCATCTTGTGTTCCCGTTTTCCCTCCGCCTCATCCATTCCTTCTACAAAGTGACTTAATGAATGCCTAAAGAGACAGTCTATTATGCAAAGTGGGCTTTTTTTCCCCACCCAGAAGGTCTGGAGAGTGAAGGAACTGTATTAAATCTACAATGTTCTTAATGAGGAAAAGCTGGTCCTCCACAGTAAATAGGACAATATTTATTCACTGTGCCGTCTCACCACCTTTGTTGGCAAGTTTAGATCTTTTTGTTTATTCATGTTCCTGGTCTGTCAGACTGATATCTGATCTGCTTTTGATCCAATCTGTGCTTTCCATCCTCCATCTTCCCTGCCCCCTTCCATATATCATTTTTACCTGTAATTGCAGTTTCCATCTATGAGCTGAGAGTTGGGGATGCAGTTTCCATCTACTCTGTGTTTGAATATCTTCCCTTTTCTGTCCAATCTCTGCTATCTGTTACTGCCCTCTGCCTCATGTTTCTCTGTGAGTGTCTCTCCTCCTGCTTACTTATCTTCCACCCAGGGGATTCCCTTTGCTGCTCGAAGTGGTTTACTTCACTAATCAGTCCCCTACTTGTCACTCTCACCCGCCATGTCTGAATCCGTCTCCGTCGGCTCTCTCGTAGTGTGCTAGTTTCCCTGGCTTTGAACCAGAGCGTCTCTCTTTCTCTCTGAAGACTTGGGAACATTTTCCTCATCCAAACAGCCAGATCAGATCTGCTCCCAGGCAGCAGCAGTAAAGACTGACTCGCCTCAAACGGCGCTCCCCCACCAGTTGCCACACGGATGGTTGGTGCTTTCCAAGAGCTAAGCGACAATGGCCAGCGGCAGGAATGTTCTTTTTATATAAAAAGCAATGCTGCACGCTTATTTAAAATAGCTGCGAGATGTGCTTCCTCTCGGTTAATGAGGAATAGGAAATCACAATTAAAAAGCAGCCGCACTTAAACAGTCTGCCAGACATCGGATTGGGAATGTTAAAGATCTTCCAGCTCCAAGCATTGTTATGATCGTGGGAACACTGATGTGATTGCCCTTGGTGCCTCTGGATACCTCTAAACTCATAAGCTCTGATGATCTGGATCATACGCAGTCTGCATTAAGTGTTTTTATTATAAATGTAGATAAAAAGGCTAGAATCAGGTTCTTACATGGATTTGAAAGATCTCTGATTTGTTTCATTTTTCAAACCTGGATTTTGTTTGGAGTTTGGAAAAAGAAATTTGCAAGAAAAGGTTTGAGTTTACAGTCTTATAGTTTATAGGATCGTTGAGACACCACATAAGGTTTTGTTCAACTCTGTGATCAGTTTGGTTTCTGTCTGACAGAGCCCAAAGATAAATACAGACTCTTTCAAAGATTCCTTTTTTTTATTATCATTTTTGTTACCAATATTTATTTGCTCCTAGTCGTTTTTAGATCAGGTTTGTAAATTGTGCTTGGGGCTTTTTAAGTGCATATAGTTTAAATGCCAGATGAAGAATCCTTTGTTAGTTTTTTAGAAACAAACAAATCTGTATATAATGTGGAATATTATAGATTTATTCAAGCGCTATAGATTTGGAAACAAAACTGACCAACGTTGGTCCAGAAGTAAACAAAAACAGTGAAGTAGCCCTTTACTGGATTACTGAATCCAAAGCCAGTTTCAGCATTGTGTTGCATCACGATTTGTATAACACATACAGATATTACAACACAAACAGATACATGTTTTATATGATAATGTCTATAATGTAAGAGAAAAGACAAAGACAAACTCAGAAGTAAGGAGAAAAAATACTTAATCTCTCAGTGAAGGTAAAGATGATTCTGTTTTCTTCTAATTCCTTGAATTGAAACATGAAAGAGCTTTCACTTTCTCTTGTTTTGAACTTTGATCTCTAGCTCATCAATGCGATTGTTTTACATTTACATTTACTTTAAGCCTGCTTCCTAAAACCTCTTTACACCGTACGCTTTGAGTTTCTCACATACATTTTACAAAGGAAGAAATTGCATAAAATGCAGAGATGGTAGTATGACTGTGCAATGAAACATCGCAGAATATTAATCTGTTTATCAAACTATGAGCTGCCCAACTGTGTCAGAGTCCAACTCTGTTTTTCCTGCGAAGGAAGTTTGCCTCATGATAAAATCTATCAAGCTGTATGGAGTTTTCTGGCCCAATCAATCAGTCAGTCAGTCAGTCAGTCAAATTTTATTTATAGAACACTTTTAATGATAAAATCAGCACAAAGTGCTCTACATGATAAAAACAGGAAAAAAAAACAAATTTGAAACAAAATCGATCATACACAACCAGTTAAACTCTCAGCACATACACCCCCCCCCCCTCACTGCGAAAACACTGCTCAATCTGTTCCTATCTCTTTAAGGGAACAAACAATAAAAAATAAACATCTAGAGTGATACCACTGTGAGAAAACTAAATTTGGGAGATCCATCCACACTGGAAGCCACCCACAGCCACAGAAGAGTCACCACAGGGTGACCACCATGATCAGGGCAGGCAGGTATCCACAGCACAACCAATAAGGCTGCAGTGCAGAGCCCCGCCCACCACCACAAAAGCGCCGCCAACGGCAGCGACCTCAATAGCTAAACTTGCAGGGTTTTCAGTGCGAAGGATCCCCATGAAGGAAACACTGGCGTTAGTCTGTATAAAACAATTTGTAAAACACATAATAATAATAATAATAATAATAATAATAATAATAATAATAATAATAATAATAATAATAATAATAAACCGGATTAATAATTGAAAATAATAAGAATTGAAAATATAAATAAATAATTAAAATAAAGAATAAGATAAGAAAGAAAAATTAAATAAATAAAATAACTATTAAAAGCCAAGCTAAAAAGGTAGGTCTTGAGCTTTTAAAAAAATAAGAAATCAGCAGTTTCTGCGGCCCTGGGGTTCTCCAGCAGGCTGTTCCACAGACGAGGGCCGTAGTAGTAGAAGGAGGATTCACCATATTTCTTTGTTCTGACTTGTGGGACAACTAAAAGGCCAGTACCGGAGGACCTCAGGGACTGCGAGGGCTCATACTTTAAAAGAAGGTCGAATAAAAAAGATGGACCAAGACCATTAAGACATCTAGGAACTAATAAAAGAACCTTAAAATTGATCCTAAAACAGACAGGGAGCCAATGCAATGGCTTTAAAACTGGTGTAATGTGTTCCCATCCCCTGGTCCTAGTCAGCACACGATCAGTCAGTCATACTACGCCCACTCAGAGCTGTCAGTACAGTCAAGTTCAGAGGCTGCTGTCTAACAATATTTGTCCTTCAGTCCTTTTCTATAAGGTTGGTTTGTTTGTATGTATGCACACGTGGTAAATGACAGGTAATTATGGACGTGAAACTAACTCTGTACAGGAAATATAATTTAAGACATATTTCTGATAAGGCGTAACCATTTTTCCACGTTTTTAATTCTCTGTGTAATTATACCTTAATCCTTGCTTCTGCCTTAATGTGTTTTAGTAATTACAGTCTGTCTCTCACCGCTCCCGTTGCTTTCTTTTTGTGTGTGTTCTCATCCTGCTCTTATGAACTACAGGGGTCTTGAGAAAGTATTCACACCTGTTATTTTTTTCCAGATTGTTTCACATTACAAACAGAAACTATATGTTTTATTGAAAGATCTGAAAAACATGTACATTTGTCATTGGTCCCCTTTACTGTTTTACTTCTAAATTAAATCCAGTGCAATAAATTGCCTTAAGAAGTGACCTAATTAGTAAATAGAGTCCTTTTGTGTGTATTTTGGAAGATTTTATTAATACAGCGGCTCGATGAAGGCCTTTCAAGTCTGTTGGGGAGGATTGGTCAACAGCTTATAAAACAGTATCCCAAGCACTGATCAACTCATGGAGTATTGTTCAGTCACTCACTCAAAAAATGAAAGTGTAACACAAAGCTTGGCGGGCTGGTGGTGTGGACCCCCCCCCAATCCTGACTGCCAGCCGCTGGAGAAGTGGTTTGCGCTGGCCAGATAGTAAGTAGGAGCTCTTCAGGGTCAGTCCGCCTTGAATAGATCGCAATCAGACATACATCCATATTGTCCATCATGCTTGAACATCATCTTTGTTCGTTTTACCTTGATATCATGTTAGTCCCCTCAACTGTTGTTATTCACACAGGCAATGCAGTCATTCTTTACATATTTCCACTTGGCAAGGAGATCAGATAAGCTCCCAAAGGAGGTCAAAATGATTCTGGAGGAACAGTAATTCACAGAGATTCACTGCTCAGGTAGTACAATCTGTCATGGGAGAATAAATTCCATAATATCCAGATTTGTGTATTACAGCAAAGCGGTCTAAAAAAGTCACCATCAAAACATTTGTTTAAAGTTAGCCATGTGGAACATGTGGAAGAAGGTGCTCTGGTCAAATAAGACAAACATTTACCTTACTGGCCTCAATGGAAAACTGTGTGCGGCATAAAACTAACACTGCAAACCTGTGGTGGCAGCATCATGATGTGGTTATGGTTTTCTTTAGCAGTTACTGGGAATCTGGAGCTAAAAAAGAAGGGCTACCCTGAAAGATATCCTGGAAAAAAAAGGGCCTGAGACTGGGGTAGAGGTTAACCTTAACCAGGGGTCAGCAAGCTTTACGATCCAATGGGGCATACTGTATCTGTCCTAACTTCCTATGAATAACATTTGTCTACAGCCCTAAACCTACTTGAGGTTTAAAGAACAACAACAAAGAAGTTTTATACCTGCAGAAAACCCACTAAGATTTCCCTTTTTTATGACTTTAATATCTAAACCCACTGCTCAGCTCTATATTAATTTTGAATGAAGTAAAAACCTCTTTGGAGGACTTTATAAACCTCATTAAGCTCTGGAGCCACATGTTGCAGACCCCGAAACTAAACACAGCACAGCTACAATGAAATATATTACAATGGCTTTCTCAAAGTGCAGACATAAATCCAGTTAAGAATCAGATGCAAGACTTGAAAATGGCTGCTCACAGATGTTTCCCATCTACTCTGACTGAGCTATTTTGCAAAGAAGGGCAAAAGCTTCATTCTCTGGATGGGCAAAGCTGAAAGTGAAATAACTCAAAATGAGGCTGTAATTGCAGACAAAGATATTTCCACAAATTATCGACTCATGGGGACTAAATACAAATGCACATCGTATTTTATACATTTATATCGTTAAAAAAATGAAATCCATTCAACTTTTTCCTGCTGCTTTAGAATTATGAGCTAAGTGTTGCTGTCGTCACATAAAATCTTAGTAAAACACAATGAAGTTTGTGGTTGGTCCTTTTCCAAGGCATTAGATATGCTGCTGTAATGACCTTTGGCAAAAGATGGTAAAAAAAATATTTCACAGCAAACTGTATTCAGATAAGGAACCATGTTATTTCTGCCGCGTTTGTTGGATTGACAGCCTGACATAAAAAGTGTAGGTAAACACAGAAATATGCACACTTAGATTCACTCAGCACAGCCAAAATACTATATTATACGTAACTCTGTGGCTCTTTAATGGACAGCTTAAAATATTGACTCAGCTGTAACTGGGGACAAAAAGCCTGCAGCACTTTACCTCAGAGGACTTCATGGGTTTTCTTTCTCTCTTTTCAGGAGACGAGGAAACAGGAGTGGACGGCCATCATCCCCAACTCTCAGCTCATAGTTATTCCCTTCCCACACAATAATCCCCGCAGGTATGTTAACATTCACTGTAGAAAAGATACAATTGAGATATAAAAACCACACATTTGGAGGGTCCTTTTGCAAGTCGTTGCCATAGACACAGCTAAACGCCGATACTATTTAATGGTACATTCGAGTTCCTTCAACTCGATACAGGCAGCGTTGTCTCTGAGATCTGAGGGGAAAAACAATGGCCAGTGAGCAAACACCCTCACATCGCAGCATGTGTGCTCACGTTATGATGGTGTTGTTCACATGTTGTTATCAAAGCCCAGGAGGAGCTCCAGATGGCAGTTCAGCTCTGACAAACACACACTCACATGTCTCCCCCTCCATACATTAAACCCAGGTGTAAAACCCCTTAGTTGTCAAATGTTTCAAAAATTATTTCTTATGACCGGTTTAGTGAGATTATGTTAGTTTTTTTCTGGGATTATTTCCTTCATAAAAAGCTTTGGTTAAACGTTGGTGAAAGGTTTGTGTTATTTGTTTTTAAAATTCCCCAAACACTTTCTGTTGGTTTTATATAGGAAGCTATACTACCATACTTGTCACACTTGTGAAATATTAGCAGTGTTAACTTGTTTCTTTAACACCCTGGAATATTTTTTTCTTTCGCATAGTATGTTACAGTACAGGATAGCTCTACTTCTTTTAGTTGTCGACTTAATAGTACCCTGTAACATACTTAAATGTAAACTATACCACCAGAATTATCGAGACACCCCTTAAAATGACTAATTATTGGTCACAGGTAGGGGTGTAATGGTAAATATGCTGGAGATATGCAGCCTTGTCCGTTCGGTTTGCACACATACCAAACTAATGCAGGTTATTTGATACCTGAACACATGCAGAATGTTTATATGTTGAACTACGTGCACAGTGCTACGTTCTGTAGCGCAGCTTTAAAAAATGACACCAGAACAAAACAGAGACCACTCCCAGCTATCATTACCCTTTGCTATTTGGAAACATTAAGGTTTCCCATGTAAAAACAGTGGAGAAAAAAAGGTGGGCCAGACCAGAAATTAATGTCAACATACACATTTCTTCAACAACAATAAGGTACATAGCTCGCTCTGCCCTTACCTGAATTACTCCCCTGAAACAACATCAAGAATCAGTTAAAGTCCAAATCCAGCTACCTGGAGCATTCAACCAAATCTCCACTAAGTTGTACAGTGGCCACTTTTTATTAGTTTTTATTTATTTTTTGATCGAACAGAAAACGTAACGAACTGTGACTTTAAGAACTACCTACCAAACTGGGATTTATGTCTACCGTTTCATTCCTAATCACAATTGTGTCAACTTGGGAATCAAGGGTACAGACTGCTTCCACAGTGAAAAAGTGTAGTTTGGTGGAGGGAGGATTATGCTGTGAGTGTTTTTCTTTGGTTGGGTTTGGCTCTTTAGTTCCAGTGAAAGGAGCTTCTAATACTGCAGAAGACCAAGACATATTAGACCATTTCAGGTCCCAGTTCAGACTATCTGGGAACAGTTTGCAGATGGCCCCGTACAGATCATGACTGGACACCAGTTTACAAATCAAGTGCTATACAGAGACAGAGGAGTTAGGGCTGGGCAATAAATTGATTTTGTCGATTAATTGGATTTGTTGTTTAGAAAGATTAGATTTTTGGAAAATCTAGATATTTTTATTTTTTTTGCCAATGGACTGCTTGGGCGTCCGTAGTTCAAAGTTAGGTCAGCTCGCCCAGGGCCTACCGTCTTGATTTAAAAGTATTTAGTTAGGGCTTGAATTCAGGTCACCTTCCAGAAGGGAAGATGGAATTAAAAGCAAGTTTTTGGAAAAAATTTTAGTCATTTAGAATTTCTTTCTAAGAAACGAAAGCAAGAAAAAATAAAGAAATAAAATAATCGATTCAAATCGGTAATCAGATTTGGTATCAAAAAATCTGAGATTTTATCTTTAAGCCATATCGCCCAGCCCTAGGATACCTAATTTTTAGTTTGGAAGGACTTGACTAGCCTTCACAGAGCTCTAATCTCAACCTGATACCTTTGAGATGAATTGGTGTGGGCTTCTCGTCCAACATCACGGCCTAACCTCACAATTGCTATCCTCTAAAAATTGACAAATATTCCCATAAACACACTCCTATAGCTTGTGGACAGGCTTCTCAGAAGATTCAAAGATGTGGTAGCTGTAAAGCTTTTACCAACTCCATTTTAAAGCTTACTTTTTTATACCTTTGGCAATTTAATTTATTTTATGCTGCATGAAAAATCAGGCAGGAAGAATTTGTGTCAACTAGAAAAACACCATATTGTGCAATTTACTAGAAAAGGCTATTAGATCCCATTAAATCCCATATCATGACACCTACACCCCTGTGCTTAAAGGATAGGGGGGCCTTCAGACTTTGCTTTGATATTGACCAACTCTACTCATCATGCTGTTTATAGCTAATATGCTGGATATAATTGCTTCAATGGGTATATATATACATACGTATAAAAACGTCTGCTCTTCTGGCTTTTGGGATATGTTTCAACATTTCGGAGGTGTCAATATTTTTCTTTTGCTTAGGGTTAAAGAACTCCAAAAAAAACATAGATGAGATCATACCTTTAAATCAGGGGTGCCCAATTCCGGTCCTCAAGGGCCGGTCTCCTGCATGTTTTAGTTCTTTCCCTGGTTCAGCACACCTGAATCAAATGATGGCTCATTAGCAGGCCTCTGCAGAATTTTGGCATGTTGAGAAGGTAGTTGGACCATTCGAATCAGCTGTGTTGGAGCAGCGACACATCTAACACTGGCTGGAGACCGGCCCTTGAGGAACGGAATTGGACACCCCTGCTTTAAATGATCGAAAATAGTTAGTTGTGAAAGGTAATCAAAGTTCTTGGAAGCTATAAACAGAGCTGTGCATGATGTCTTTCTGTTTTTTAGCTGGAGCGCTAAGCTATACCTCACTCCTAGCAACAGCGTCCTGCTGACTGCCATCGCGCTGATCGGAGTGTGCGTCTTTATCCTTGTGATTATCGGCATCCTCCACTGGAAAGAGAAGGTCGGGACACAAACACACTCACACAGTGTTCTACTCTCGTAAATACACCCATCTTCTTGGTGATATACTGCTTTCTGCTATTTGTATATGTGTTGGTGAATAAGTGAGAGACTGAGTAAGCAGATTGGTCACAACCAGCAGCAGATTGATGTCACTGTCTGTCCTGTAGTCCTCTGGCCGCCCCACCAAGCCACACATACCTTCTTTTCTACTATCTATCTATCTCTGCGGGCCACAACCTGGATGGGCGTTGAGCTGTAATTGCCTTCTTCTGTCCCTCCAGCACGGTAGATCTGCTGCTCATTACTGCCTAAATGCGCCCTCCAGGGAGCCGGTGCATGTTTTCTTATGTGTTTTGTGCTTCAGCTCATTCTGGCCCGGTTGTTCTCAGCAGCACACTCACACACGCGGTTCAGTCACCGAAACCTGTTATCATTAGTGTGGCCGAGGACACAAGATCACAAATGGTTAACAGTTATTCCTACAAATGTACTCATTCTTCATTGTTTTCTTTCTCTTCCTCCAACACTGTGAATGGTGTCTGCCGATCTGAGATGAGCAGTAACTCACTGGCATCCTGTCTGAACCATCTGGTCTTTGAGCATGTGGGCTTCATGTGTGCATAGATGTGTGTGACCATCTACACACAGGACACAATATGAGCATGGTTACACACACAAACACACGCACGCACACAGGAGCTCTTTAATTTTCCTGATTTAAGGGGTTGTACTAGTGTGTGTGTTGTCAGAAAAGGCCTGGCTTAAACCTGTTTAGTTTTATAGCTTCGATACAAAACTATGCATTAGCAACACGCACACAGCACAAACATGAAAAATACCTTTAAAAAGAATAGAAAAGAAAAAATAATACATATGTTATGAATGCAAAAATACCTACGTCATTAATTCAATTCAGTTTTCAATTAAGTTTATTTATATAGCACCAATTCACAACAGATGTCATCTCAAGGCACTTTACAAGAAAGTCATTTCAATACAAACATTCCAATCCCTTTAAAGGTTTAGCTAGTTTTCTATGTAAGGAATCCCAGCAGATTGCATCGAGTCATTGACTGGCAGTTGGGCCCCGTTGATGCAGACCCCAACCACATCAATCCCTCATACTGAGCAAGCATGTAGAGACAGTGGAGAGGAAAAACTCCCCTTTAACAGGAAGAAACCTCCAGCAGAACCAGGATCAGTATGAGCGGCCATCTGCCACGACCGTCTGGGGGTTTGAGAAGACAGAACAGAGACACAGAAGGAATATAAGAACTGATATAAGAGAACTTTCTATATTAAAGAAAGTAAAAAGTTGATAACAGGACAAGGGGGATGTTTAGTTACTGGGATGCCCCCTGTCTAACAAGGCATTGCAGCTAAGCAGAATACCAGACCAGTTGTAGCTTCTATGGAGAGAAAAACACTGAGAAAATAAAGTTAAAAGTTAAAATAACAGCAAATAATGCAACTGCAGAGTAGTAGAAGAGAAAAGTACCAGAGTGATGAAAAGTGGTTAGTCTGTCCTCCAGCAGTCTAAGCCTATAGCAGCATAACTACAGAGATAGCTCAGCATGACCTAAGCTACTCTAACTATAAGCTTTATCAGAAAGGAAAGTTTTAAGCCTGGCCTTAAAAGTAAACAGAGTGTCTGCCTCACGGACTAAAGCTGGGAGCTGGTTCCACAGGAGAGGAGCCTGAAAACTAAAAGATCTGTCTCCCATTCTACTTTTAGAAATCCTAGGAACTACAAGTAAACCTGCAGTCTGAGAGCGAAGTGCTCTGTTAGGAACATATGAAACAATTAGATCTCTGATGTATGATGTAGCTTGATTATTAAGGGCTTTATATGTAAGAATAAGGATCTTAAATTCTATTCTGGATTTAACAGGGAGCCAATGAAGGTGAAGGTGTGGGTTTACAGACATATTCGTGGGCTGAGGTTATCATTACTAGATTTTGAATAATCGGTGCCATGAGCTTTTCAGTGACATTGTTGTTGTAAATACAACATTCAAAATATCTATATTTGTGTGTTGTGGTTGTGTAGTTCTTAGTTAACATTGTTTGGTTTGTTTTGTTAATGTTGCTCCTTTTTTTTGGTTGTTTTTCTTTTTTTGCCCCCTCTCTTGTATCGTCATCTCACACTCTCTTTGTGTTTTCTGCCTCTCTTCTTCATCTTCTTTCTTTCTTCCCCCTTATTTTCTGTCTCTGTCCATAACATCAGAAAATAAAACCAACAGCAATCTCTAATAAAGATTTCTTACACATATATATCAAGTGGAGTTCAAATCCAACATGGTTAAGAGTTGGTGATAGAAAAAAAAAAAGTTTAGGTTTACTTTTGACCAATCTTACAATTTCTTAGAGTGACCATGATTCTACATTGTTTAAAATTACAAAATGCATTTGGGATTATCTGGGTGCCACCAATTAAAAAGATAGGTTGAAGTTTACCTATGATAAAAATTACAAACCTCTCTAATTTTTTAGGTGGGAAAACTTGCACAAACGGTGGCTGCCAAATACTTTTTTGCCCCACTTTAGGCACCAGCCAACCCACCTTATAGCTTGTACATAGTTGTTTTAACTGATGAATTCAGAAACTCCAGTCATAGACTAAACCAGTATTGAGTCACATTAAGTATTCACTCTGTATTAACTTTGTAATTTGATCCAAATTGCTAAATGTATTATCAGGTCTCTACAAAGCACCAGTGCAGTGCTTACAACAGAATTCAAAATGCTGTGATCTGTGAATTTTTACTGAGCATCTTTGTAGGACATTGTTTTTTAAATTTTCTTTGGCTTTGCACGGCATAACAATGAATTTGAAACAATTATTTTAGTCCTGTGTTTTCAGAAAATAATATTTTACTGACAAAATGAAAATGACTTAAAATAAAGGGATCCTTTTGCAGATAGAAACTGATCGTTAAATACGTGGATCAAGGTTTTTTTTCCTCACTTTCCTCTTTGCCAGGGTTTCTTCCTTTAGTCTTCAGTAGGAGAAACGTAGCTTGATGGCACTTTACTCTAGAATACTCATCTCCTTATTCTAAAAAAAAGGATTTGTTGTTGCAGCATCATTTGTGTCTTTTTCTGTCTGTAAGGTAAACAGGTTCCCTGTAAGTTTGCTGCATTTTCCTGAATCTGAGCGAAGTTTGGATCTAAGCGGCTTTAAGGATATTTTTACCAGTGGGGACGACACAAAGAACTTATGGAAATGTAAAAAAATGAGTCAAACTAGCAGCAGGTGGTAGTGTGTTACACATGTAAGTAAAATGCTGTGTCAGACGCTCATAACAAGCATCAACACTACTACAACCCTCCTTAGACGAATAAGTTCCAGTTTACAATCGAGAACGAAGTGCTTTATATTTGGTTGGTTTTACTCTGTGCTCAGTTCAAACGTCAGTTGAGTTGCATTAGTTTGTTGGAAGACTCTGAAGACATTCAAGGTTAAGATGACAGATAAACCACAATAACAGAGCAGTCCCACCCATGTTTTTTTTGCATCAAACTCAACTGTGAATGTAGTTCTGAAACCATTTGTCCCAAGAATACAGCTTCAGAGCTGGTATAGCTGTTTATAATACTGCAAAGCCTAATCTGATCTCTTAATCATTGAAAGGCGTGCATCAAGATGCAAATGTTATCTATAATCTTGTATGATACAGCCGCAGCTAAAGATGTGTGAAAAACGTTACAAAAATTCATCTTTTATATAAGTAGTATAATCTCACAAAGATGTTTTAGAAAAAAAAAGGTGTTTACTGTCATTTAAAAATGTTTATTCAACATTATAAATTCTTTGCACAATCTGTTTTTCAAGTAGAACATCACTTAGTCTTCTCTAATAGCATTTTACAAGACTGAAGCATACAGACAAGAGAATTTGATCATTCCAATTTGTACAATCTCTCTAGATGGTTTCAGACTCCTGGGCTCTCTCTGATGGTCTCTTCAGCTATTTAACACAGTTTTCTGTAGGATCTGGGTTCAGGCACTGAGATGGCCCTCTTTTTTCAGTTTAATGGTGTTTAAAAGAATTCATGATGTCATGTAGTCCTTGCCCACACGATCACAGATTCTCTTCCATACCTAAGAGTAGAGATTTGACAAGTGTTTTAAATTCATCCTACTATAGAGATTGTCAAACAGAACGATGATGGCTTAGTCTTAGCTTTAACAAGTTCCACTACATCAATATTCATTGTTGCATGGACGACAACAACGTTGCAACATCACACAATTTACGGCAGGTGGGGAATTCAGACAACATAATAGTGAGCTTCTAGCTAGTAGGCTAAACCAGGGAAAACATGTCATCTCAGGAGGGCAAAAATGTCTGCAGTTTGGACGTGCAATTTGGATTCTGCATTCAACACTACGAATCTGATACACCACATTAAAAACACTCTGTTCGATACACCCGAGTTCACTGCGGCAACTCGAACAAAAACACTTTTCCACCCAACACTGAAAGACTCGTTGAAAAACAAAGAGTTATTGCCGAAGGACAGCGAAAAAGTCAAAAATCACACAGGCAAGATAGCTGGATTTATCACACTGGATGACCCGCCGCTGCCTGTGGTCCAGGCGTCGGATTTTGCAGTCTCCTAGAGCCACCGTATCAGTTGCCTTCTCGTCACTACTTCACAGACACAGCTCTGTCGGGCATTTACAACAAGCTATGTGACTACCTGCTAGTCATTTTATCAAAGATTCCTGCTTTTGGGTTTACCACAGATATATGGAGGTCATTTGTTTGTCAGATGTCACTGCTAAGCTTTACCGCACAATAGGCCGACACAGGTTTTAATTTACAACATGTGATCTTGCATACGCAACACTTTTGCGGATCTCACACGACAGAGCGTGTTGTACATAATTTTTTTAACGACTTTAAGGACAACTTTGATGTCTTCTCCGCTTTTCTAATGATTATTTTAATGTATTGCGGAGGTATCGGATCGGGATTCTATATAAGCAGATACTCAAAATCAAATGACTCGGACTCTGGGGCAAAAAATGAGATCGGGACATCCCTACGTAACAGTGTCCGTTCCAGCAAAGCCCAATTTTAGAGTCACCTGAACAAAGAACACTAATTTAAGTCCCAGAAGAGATTGGCCAACTCTACGTTTGTTTTTGGGAGGACAGCAAAAGCTTTTTTTTCCTGGCATCACTCCTAAATAACCGGTTGCCAAGTAGATTTTGTATAGTGGTCATTAGGACTTGGTGACTCCATATTGCCACTCTTTTTTTTGGAGTTCTTAAACAGTGAGCTTTAGAGAATTCTTTTTTTCTTCTTCCTTACTATCCCTCTCACTGTGGATGCTGACAAGATAAATATGGCTTCTCATCCAGCTTTTGGGCCAGACACTTAGAAATGGGCCTCTGTGTCACATCCTAATGTATCATAGGGTCACAGAGAATCATGAATTAATAATTAAGTTCCTTGAATAAGATAGAAAATGTTTCAGTTACATTTATAGTTGGAGTTTTAAGAGTACTGACCATTGTCCTAGCGGGGATTTTGTTGAAAACTACTATTTCTTAATGTGTTGTATTTTTTTCCCGCTAAAAATGTTTTACCTAATAAAAGTTGTTTTAACTTTTTCATCATAATCAAGGAAGAATGTTTTTCCTCATCTTTACCAGACATTTACCTCCTGGTGTTCCTCAATGGGCTCGATGTGGGTGTAGGTGTTTTATCTGGAACCATCAAACACCTCTACCTCTCAAGACTTAGTTTAAAGAAAAAAATCTTTCTCATTTATATTTTATTACTTTTGAACATGCATCCCACCACTTCTTAGGATACTATCGAAAGAGTGGTTTTTAGTGGGGGGTTTTCTACCCGTTTGACTTTTTTTTATTCGCACTCTTTTTTACCTTATAGGTTCAAGCTAACGGCTGTTAATTTCAAATGTCACTCCTGAATCACCTGCTTAATTAATAAAACTCAGTCGTCAGCAGTGAATTTAGGTCTATTACATTTGAGCTTCTATTAGAGAGGCTTTTGCCAATTACAGCTGTAATTCATGAACTCCCCTTTAATGTTGGCTGGGAACAGCACAGATTAAAACAAAGAGGTTCACACTTGTTAAAAACTCAACATCTCTGCTTTAGTTGAGAGTAGAGTTGTAACATTACATGTAGTCGTATTTGCATTTTTTGAATGTTTATGTGCATAACTTCAAGCGCAGTGCAACTTTAAAAAGTGACACCAAAACAAAACAGAAAGAACTCCCAGGTATCACTAAACTCAGTTATTTGGGAACATTATTGGTTTCTCATGCAGCTACAGTAGAAAAAGAAAGATGGACCGAATCAGAATTTGTCTTTCAACAGCAATAAGGTATATAACATGCTCTGCACTGAACTGAATGACTAAACAGAAGCAATGTCAAGCTGAATGTAAACATCACTGATACTAGAGAAAACCCAGCTGACATCCACATGGCTACCAGTAGCAGCCAATCAAACATAGGCGTCATTTTAGCCAAGAACATGTCTCCAGCAATATTTATGATTGACAGTTTTGCCCCTGGCATTTAAAAAAAATCTAATGTGGAGTTTCTTTCCAGCGCAGATCTAGCATCCACTTGTGCTCCCAGCACAATTTCCGTATAATCAGTATTAAATCACTCATTCCACTGTCTTATACAGTCATGATTCTTTTTCTGCGTGGATGCTGCAGCATTCTTCGCTGAGGTTGATATGTTTAATAAAGACTCTGTCTGCTGCAAAGACTTTCAGGCATGATTGAAGCCTAGTGCATACATTCATAAAAAAGTCAGTACAGCATCAACAGGTGACTGATTAATTTATATCTCTTAATGCAAGATCTAAACATGCAGCGCCACCTGCTCCATGCATGCACAAATGGTACACTGGGATTTTTGGCCCATTTTTAGCCCATTTTCCAGTCATGCGACAATTTTTGCGATCGGTCATCTTCAAGGCTGCATAAAAATATCTATTTTTATGCAGCCCCAAGAATTTCTCCTTGCATATTTAATTTGAGGTTCTTTCATCTCACATATGTTGAAAATACAAAACAACGGCAGTAAAAGTAGGCTGTTAACTGTTGCAGACTATTGCACGGGTCCAATTTTACCAATCTGCATCGCCCGCACCCATTAAGATGATTTTTGAACCCGACCCAGTAGTTTACCAGTGGTTATCTCCCAATCAAATCCAGCCCGTTGATTTAAAGGCTGTGACCCAACCCTGGACCTGCAAACTGACACTGTACAGTGCTTATAGCCTTTTCATTTAATTTCAACAGAGCTTGCTCTTAACATATAGGTTGCGTTAAACTTTTTCGTTGTCCCTCATGTTGACTAAAGAGGTCAAAAAGTCCCATTATCAATTTTTATCTTAAATTTTAAAAATGAAAATGACATTCAATGGATTTAATTTTTATTAATTTTAATTAATAATAAATCCAAACAAGCTGAATCCACATCGTGCCATCACACACTGAGCAGATGAACACATGTCAAATGAACATTTTATCTGCTGCTTCCTCCTAGTCCATGTAGGTGAATTGTGTTCCCCCTTGTGTTTAATGGAGGCATAATCCGAGCTCTGCTGCCATACAATAAAAAGTGCTACTTCTGTCTGAACCAGGGCTTTCCTTATAGATTCAGCTGGTGAAAATCTGCACCATGCGTTCATTCTGGATCAGTGGATAAGATGCACCGGTCTTTGTCTGCGCAGCTACGTGCTCCAAAACCTCCGAAACTCTTCAAAGTGCTGTCATGTCCCAGTTAGCGCGATGCATTGGGTACGGCGTCTAGGTCTGAGATGATGCTCAGATGCTCTCATGGGACTCGTTTTTTTGTTTTGTTTTTTATTCAGTTTCCTGAACTCCGTGGATGAAGTTGAAAATGTCTGTGCGTCTGCAGGAAGTGGTCAGGGGTGTGAATTGTAATCTGCCAAAATGACTGACGGCCTTCAGATTTTTCCGTCACAGTAAAAAAAGAAAAAAAAGTCAGACTTAAATTGACGTGACTCCTGATTGAATGTAGGCTAAATTATATTACAATTAATTATTTCCCTTTTATTACCTGGAATGTTGATGAGCTGACATTTATCTGATGCGGAGATTGCTGTGCAAAAACAATATCATTCACAGTTCCTGGCTTCAACTTTGTTCTCCGTTCCTGAATCATAAATCCAGCCACAGAGAAGTCTCTCGCTGGCAGCGCTGGATGTCAGTATGGCATAAACATTCAGCGCCAGGTTGGGAAGTATCCCTGAGAGAACGGCAAGGGTTGCAAAGGGAACGCATTTGTTTTACTTACGCATTCTTCTTCTTGGGCGAGTATATTATTAATCTTGCCAAAAGTGTTCTTTATGCAACGATGTGGATTTCAATGATCCTTCCTAGCCAACAGCCTGATGGTGGTTTTCAGTGCCGTTTTAAAATCAAGACAAAACACTGGCTTTCAACTTTTATTGATTGAATAAAGATACGATTTTCAACACTTGTCAATACACTGGAGTGTATATTGTAATGACACGTTAAAGGATGAATATGTATACTTGAATAATTAATATTAACCGTCCCCAGCAATCTTCAAACATCACACAAGTTTATGGTTGTTGTCCACAGCAATTTTAAAAACAAACCAACGCCCTTGCAATCAGCCCAAACTTCTTATTTTGGAAAAAATCATATACTGTATATATAAGATGGACGGAGCCTCTGTGAGGTCAACCGTAGGTTTCTGAAGAGCTAAATGTGCGGTTTCCACCACCACTATCTTGGTTGTGTCACGCTTCTCATCACACCCGGAAAATACAAAAAATGCCCAAAGAGGTGGAGCTGAGAGTGGGACTGTGGGGGTGGATGATTGACACTCTGAGCCGATGTAGCTACGAGCTAACTGAAGCTAACGCAGGTTGGCAAGTGCTTTTAGCCAGAAAACCACGGTTGAGCGACTCTGTTACCCCTCTACCTTCTAGGTGGATACAATAAATTTGTCAAATAAAACCATGAAGCCTTTTTGGTACATACCTTTCACTAAAACTTTGTGAATTTTAATCAAAACAAGTTTTAATACCCAATATGTAAAGTAAAGAAGAAATGTGATCATTTAAGCCCATTTTTGACCAATCAGCGTTATCTTATATTCAATGCAGAAATGTAACTTTACTTACCCAAAAAATGGAGTGGAAACTTCTTGGACGTTCTGTTAGTGCAATCAATGCCACAGCAGACCAACAGCGCTAGCACTGATGGCTTATCTGAGACCTGTCAATCAAAAGGACACACCCCTTATTATTCATAATTTCAAGCCTAAATTACATCTAAATAGATGAGTTATAAGAAAATTCACCCCCCTCAGAGTTGTCATAACAGTAAATCTGACCTATTGAACCTAAAATGTTTTTTTTTTTTAACCATGCTGTAAACCTGTTTATTTCTGTTTTGAAGTTGGCATTTTTATTAGAGTTGAGCCGGATACTCGGCTGAAACGAGTATCCGGTACGGATAAAGCACTTTTGCCGAGTACGAGTATCATTCGAGTAATACGAGTCAATACCTGTGCTCGGATTGAATAAAAATTCTCATTGTGCAGGTGACTGTGTCTGCGTTCTGTGATAGGCTAGTCACAGCGCCGCTCTACTAAACACTCTCTCACACACACACACAAAACACTGAGAAGAGAAAAGAAGAGAAGCGAACAGCGCTCTCTCCTTCTCTCTCTTTGTCTCTCCTTCAGTCCCTCAGGTTCGCGTTTGTTCAGTTTTGTTTTTTACTGTAGTACTTACTTATTAACCAGTAGAGTTTTGGTAAACGTGGGGTTTGTTCAGACGTGGTACTTGGTAGAATGCGACTCGCGGCTTTGCCTGTCTGAGATTTTTTTTTGTTTTCTAAACCGTCAGCGGGCTCTGACCATTTTTTTTACGTCACAAACTGACACTTTCTTGCTGTATTTCATTTTAAAAAAAATGTAGTGGTATTAAACCATATTACAAATTAGCTACACACACACTCTCTCTCCCTCTCTCTGCCGGTCATCTGTTTTTTTTGTTTTTGTTTTTTTTACCGCCAGCTTGTTCTAACCAGTTTTTTTTTTTTACTTCATGCACTGAGTGACACTTTCTTGCTGTATTTTATTTTTTAAAAATAAGGTAGTTGTGGTATAAATAATATTGCAAATTAAGCTACACACACAAACACGCACACACACATACCTGGTGTGAAAATAAAAAAGAACCAAGTAAAAATAAAAAAATATGTATTCATTGTTGCAAAACTTGTTCTGTATATAGTTTGTTTGTTATCGTGATCAAAATCATTGATCTGAAGCTCAATGCAGATGCTGTCATGTAGTTTTCTAATCAGCAATATATATATATATATATATATATATATATATATATATATATATATATATATATATATATATATATATATATATATATATATATATATATATATAATATATATATAACAATTTCTGATTAACCCATATCAATTGCATGCTTAAAATAACATACCGGTTAAAGCACCGCCAATTTCAGGACTACCGGGTTAGGTCCTGTCCAGTCCAAGTACAGATACAGATAATTCGTAGGATTAACAGATACAGATAATGTTGTACTCGCTCATCCCTAATTTTTAACATGGGAGTCAATGGGAACTTGCTCGTTTTTGCAGCCAGCCCCTAGCGGATGATAGGGGAACTGCAGTTTTTGTGACTTTTGCATTGGCCTCATATTTGGCTGCCGGATCTTCCCAACAACTGCCCATGCTACATTCAAGTACAGCTAGGAGTCTAGGCTGTCAAAACAAAACAACTCTCAAGCGAATTAGAGTATTATAAAGTATTATTAAAACATTTCTAAACTTTAACACTGATTGTTTTCCAGTGGTTATATTGTTTTCTACTCTGGCTATGTCTGCTTGTAGTATTTTATTTATCTAAAAATAAAAAATCCAATCAAATCTCCAGTGAATTCCAAACTTTCAACTTTTTTAAGTTATAGAACATAATAAAATCTAATAATTTCAGGAATTGAAAGGAGGGAATTCTGGAAAAATATATATTTTTGCTTATTGCTGATCAGAGTAAACAAAAAATTATTTGCAGATTTGTATTAATTTTTCTTGATTATAGTGTACCGAAAACATACCACGCCGTGACTTTAAAATCCCAAATATGTACCGAACCATGATTTTTGCTTACCATTACACCCCTAGTTGGGAGTATCAGGCCGGTAAACCTGAAAGGCAGATATCAAGGCCGACAAGCTAATGTGATGTGACCTCCTGCACCATCCAGGGAATCCAAATTGGAGGTGGATGATTTACACCGGTCGCTGACGTCCTCCCTCATATCTCATCTCCTACCATCCCGCTTATGGTGGGGCATCCAGTAAGGTCAGGGTGAGACAGCTGATTGACATTTAGCATTTCTGTCTGTTTGCACTGCCGCCTCTGGTATTTGCTCCTCTAATAACAAAGTCAGATAGAGGGCAGAAGCACAGGGAGGTGGAGATGTGTTGTCCAGACTAACAAGCCATCAGGGGGTCTGACACAAAGTCCTGTGAACTTCTGTGTATTTGAGTTTTTAGTGGTGATATTTAGAATATCTTTATGAATCTAAGCTAGAAAGGAAGGAAAATGAGGATAAAGGGGATTTTAAAAACATGAAGCAGAATGTAATCAATCTGATCTTTACACAGGTCAAATTTAATTAGCTGACATTTAATCCCAGTCATGCTCCACGGGAGCTATCTACCTGCTTTCAAACTCACCTCTATGTCTATAAAATCTATTGACAGGAACACATCAATGCAGCGCTGCCTAATAATTATTCAAGCCTCAGGTTGATTATTATGTGATGCGCCTTGGCTGGTCAATTACGGCAGCATCGGCCCAATGGACTGGTCATCTAAAGCCTAGTAAATCGATCTATCAGCTCCCGAAAATGTTTAGCATCAAAACAGGACGAGAGAGGAGCGTCGCGTGGCCTGGTGGATAGAGCGGGCGCCCCCATGTATCAGTAGAGCCTTAGTCCTGGAAGCGGCCATCCCGAGTTCGAGTCCCGGCTCCGTGGACGTTTGCTGCATGTCTTCCCCCACTACTTTCCCTGTTTCTAAGCTGTCCAGTTTCTAATAAAGGCCACTATGGCCACAAAACCTTACAAGAAAATAAGAAAAAAACCGGACGAGAGACAAGCTCTTCTTTGAACACAGATGAAGGCTTTATTCAAAACTAAAAGTGACAGGATAAAAAAAAAGATGGAGCAAACCTGTCACTGCCCATCTATTGGACAGCATCAGAGAGGACAGTCCATGAAATGACTGCTTGGCTGAAAAGGTATCAGTGTTGCGTGGATATTCAGATACAAGAAGACATGCTGCTCTCTAATAATCAGGCATAAAAATCATGTTAGATGAAATTAAATTGGAGAAAGGACATCAGTTTGAAACTCTCTGTCAGCTTGTTATATTGATTCCACTGTATGAATGACTTGCGATCAAATCTTTCTGTTTTTACCCTCAGCTGCTTAGGATTTGTTAAGTGTGGTTCTGTTGATAGTTTATAAGCAGTTCATATTTTGCCTGCAGTAGATGACACTATGGGCATATTCATTTTATTTAAATCCAGAGTAGTGGATCCTGGAGGCTGAAGCTAACAGCCAGTTCGACAGGACCAAAGACTAAACCGAACTTTATCTTAAAACAACTTGAATCTAAAAACTGTTACAGCAGGTTTACCTTAAGCCTGTAAGACTTAGTGTTGAAATATTGCATCTGTATTTCATCTAAAAAAGAATTACAAATGTTGACTTTTCTGTTGTCTATCAAATTTGGAATGCTATTGGATACACACACACACACACACACTCACACACAGAGTCATAAACACTTGCAAAACTTCGGCTAAGCATGAGCTATGTCTGGGTCTTCCAGGGTTAAGCCATTTTTATGTTAACAGTGGGTGGCTTTATACAGAGAAGCAAATGATTATCATAGGTATTGAAGGCATTCATAAACAAGAATCTTGTTGTGAAGAAATTCCGTCTAAAATTGGAACATTTGTGTTTTAGACGAGAAGAATAATGGTGGAGATAATTCTGTTCCTAGATTCTGTTGCTAGATATTACCTTCTGTGTAAATTATCCCCAATGCAAACACGATTTTAGTTTGAAATGGCATTTGCCAAAAAAAACAAACCAAAAAAACTCTATGACCTTTTTGAGATTTAAATGTCTTTTAGGACCATAGAAGTCCACATTGGTGTTGACCCCTATTGGACCGTTAGCTTTAGCCTCTGGAACAAGCTAATCTATATTTATACTAAATGAAGCCAAGAAGGGAGCTAAAATATTAACTACCCTTATAATTTTAGCAGAGCCTCAATTCTGAACTATTCCTTTAAAGACTATAAGCTTTTGTTTTTTTGTTTGTTTTTTTTTTTTTTTTACACTTGAAGTGACATCTCGGATTAAGAAATCAGCCATCTTTTTTTATTTTAAACATTTAATTACTGTACTATACAACTAAAATCAAGTATTTTACAAATAAGAGGTGATAATGGGTTTTTTACTAGAGATCTTTCTAACAAACACATTGTAAAATGTGAACCCTTCCTGTTGTTGAAATTGCTAACGGTACATGGTGGTTTAAATTGTCTCCAAGTGGCCAAAATACAAAATTGCAGATTAGAATCGCACGTTTCTAAGTGCTCCTCCAGCCAATTTCCTCACACTTACATGGAAGCTGATTGTGGTTACACATGTTCCTTCCGGACGTGAAAAGGCTCCCTGGGAATACATTTGCGGCCTTGATTCTTTGCGACAGTGTAGAGTTGAGACAAAGCTTACACTAGGCTTTACCTTTGCTGCTGAACAGCATTCAGACTGGTGATGCTCTCAAGTTTTTCTCCTTTTTTTTGCAGCTCATTCCATTTTTAGATTGAACGTTTTTGAACATGCACCGTTTTCTTTAAAATCGATTGTTTTCCACGTCATATTCTAACCGTTTCAAATGTACATCTGTCCTTGCTGACATTTTGTGTCATGTGTGTCTGTGAGCTGATTAATTCCTCATCTTACCCGCCCATCCCTGCTTCCTGCCTGTCTCAGTGATCAGGTGATGCTGCTGATAAATGCTCACATATTGACTTGTTTGACAGCTAGCTCAAGGATAAAAATGTGTGTATTTGTTAAGCAGTCTCCACATACTAAATAACCATTCCAGTCTCTTTGAACCACTGTATATCTCAGCACAGAATCTGCTAACTTTCAAATAATATTTTACTATTAATCATTTTTAGACAAACAAATTAATAGATTTTTAAATGCACCTTTATTATGCGGATTTATTACTGTATGGTTTTTATCTTGCCACTCTCCCATATAGGCTAGATTTGTGAAATCAGTGACTAATACTTGTCTGGCGATCAGTCTCTTCCACCTGAGCTGTGGATCTATGCTGCTCTTCCAAGATCACCATGGCCTTCTTGGCTGCTTCTCTGTTTAAAGTTCTCCTTGCCCGTTTTTTATAACCTGACCCTGCCTTGAACTTCTCCAGAATGTTCTCCCTGACTGGTTTTCTTTGGTTCTTGGTATTCATGGTGGTCTTTGTTTACTGCAGCTGTTCCACTGCTACACTGATTCTCTGATCCAGCTGCTGATTGGCTAAATGGAAACTTCAGCCACCTTCTTAGCTTTTGCTTTAGAAATAATGCAGTTTGGCACTTACAGATGTTCACAGCTTTGTTCCTTTAGAACACCTGCTTCTGATGATTTTTTGTGATTAGAGGGGAGGAGTTATTTGTCACGTCTCAATCGTCTGAACATTAATTACAGACCCTCTTAGCCTACATCTGTCACCATATTCCATCTGTAAGCTCGCACTGGTTACATCTGTAGTGTTTACTGTGATGTTAGGGCTTAAAATGAATACAAGTGTGACAACTATTTGTTCCACAAACTAAGTGCTGTGAGGAATATCATTAGGATGTGTTCACTCCTGAATAGTCCAGGGAACTTTGTGAAATTGGGCAGGAATACTGAAATATTTCACCACTTCATCTGGTATGGTTTACTTTCACTCTGCTTTTGTAAAAGCAGACCGAAGCACCTGGAAAGGTCATGGGGTCACAACAGCTGCTCCTTGGGGGCGCTATCACAAGAAGCTGCCGAGAGTGAGCAGCAGGTGAAGCAGCGAGCTATCGAACATGTAGCTTCGTGTGAATGACCCGAATACAGAGAGAGGTGGCTGAGAAGGAGAGACTATGACACACCATACACAAACACACAGCTGTACATTATACATCATTTCCCCCTTTGATTTACTGGCTGCTCCATTCGCTTTCTTTCTTTCTTTCTTTCTTGCTTTCTTTCTCCTTACTTTTCTTACTCCTTTCTTACTCATTTCCTTCCTTCCTATTTTCATTTCTTCCTTTCTTACAGTGGCTTGCAAAAGTATTCGGCCCTCTTGAACTTTTCCACATTTTGTCACATTACAGCCACAAACATTAATTAATTTTATTGGAATTCCACGTGAAAGACCAATACAAAGTGGTGTACATGTGAGAAGTGGAACGAAAATCATACATGATTTCAAACATTTTTTACAAATAAATAACTGAAAAGTGGGGTGTGCGTAATTATTCAGCCCCCTGAGTCAATACTTTGTAGAACCACCTTTTGCTACAATTCCAGCTTCCAGTCTTTTAGGGTATGTCTCTACCAGCTTTGCACATCTAGAGACTGAAATTCTTGCCCATTCTTCTTTGCAAAACAGCTCCAGCTCAGTCAGATTAGATGGACAGCGTTTGTGAACAGCAGTTTTCAGATCTTGCCACAGATTCTCGATTGGATTTAGATCTGGACTTTGACTGGGCCATTCTAACACATGGATATGTTTTGTTTTAAACCATTCCATTGTTGCCCTGGCTTTATGTTTAGGGTCGTTGTCCTGCTGGAAGGTGAACCTCCGCCCCAGTCTCAAGTCTTTTGCAGACTACAAGAGGTTTTCTTCCAAGATTGCCCTGTATTTGGCTCCATCCATCTTCCCATCAACTCTGACCAGCTTCCCTGTCCCTGCTGAAGAGAAGCACCCCCAGAGCATGATGCTTCCACCACCATATTTGACAGTGGGGATGGTGTGTTCAGAGTGATGTGCAGTGTTAGTTTTCCGCCACACATAGCGTTTTGCATTTTGGCCAAAAAGTTCCATTTTGGTCTCATCTGACCAGAGCACCTTCTTCCACATGTTTGCTGTGTCCCCCACATGGCTTGTGGGAAACTGCAAACGGGACTTCTTATGGTTTTCTTTTAACAATGGCTTTCTTCTTGCCACTCTTCCATAAAGGCCAACTTTGTGCAGTGCACCACTAATAGTTGTCTTATGGACAGATTCCCCCACCTGAGCTGTAGATCTCTGCAGCTCATCCAGAGTCACCATGGGCCTCTTGGCTGCATTTCTGATCAGCGCTCTCCTTGTTCGGCCTGTGAGTTTAGGTGGACGGCCTTGTCTTGGTAGGTTTACAGTTGTGCCATACTCCTTCCATTTCTGAATGATCGCTTGAACAGTGCTCCGTGGGATGTTCAAGGCTTGGGAAATCTTTTTGTAGCCTAAGCCTGCTTTAAATTTCTCAATAACTTTATCCCTGACCTGTCTGGTGTGTTCTTTGGACTTCATGGTGTTGTTGCTCCCAACATTCTCTTAGACAACCTCTGAGGCCGTCACAGGGCAGCTGTATTTGTACTGACATTAGATTACACACAGGTGCACTCTATTTAGTCATTAGCACTCATCAGGCAATGTCTATGGGCAACTGACTGCACTCAGACCAAAGGGGGCTGATTAATTATGCACACCCCACTTTTCAGTTATTTATTTGTAAAAAATGTTTGGAATCATTTATGATTTTCGTTCCACTTCTCACGTGTACACCACTTTGTATTGGTCTTTCACGTGGAATTCCAATAAAATTCATTCATGTTTGTGGCTGTAATGTGACAAAATGTGGAAAAGTTCAAGGGGGCCGAATACTTTTGCAAGCCACCGTAATTGCTTCCTTCCTTCCTTCCTTCCTTACTACTTCCTTCTTCCTTCCTTCCTTTCTTTCTCATTCCTCCTTCCTCCTCCCTTCATTCCTTTCTTAATACCTTCCTTCCTTCCTAATTCCTTTCTTCCTCCTCCCTTCCTTCCTTCCTTCCTTACTCCTTCCTTCTTTCTTTCCTTCCTTCCTTACTCCTTTCCTTCTTTCCTTCCTTCCTTCTTTCCTTTCTTACTTACTTCTTTCCTTCCTTCCTTCCTTCCTTCCTTACGTTCTTCCTTCCTTCCTTCCTTCCTTCCATACTCCCTTCCTTCCTTCCTTCTTCCTTCCATCTTTTCCTCCTTCCATCCTTCTTTCCTTCCTTACTTATTCCTTTCTTACTTTCATTCCTTACTTCCTTCTTCCCTTCCTTCCTTCCTTCCTTCCTTCTTCCCTTTCCTTCCTTACTCCTTTCCTTACTCCTTTCCTTCCTTCCTTACTCCTTTCCTCACTTCTTTCCCTCCTTCCTTCCTTACTGCTTTCCTTCCTTCCTTCCTTCCTTACTCATTTACTCACTCCTTTCCTTCTTTCTTTCTTTCCTTCTTTCCTTCCTTACTTATTCCTTTCCTTCTTTCATTCCTTACTTCCTTCTTCCCTTCTTTCCTTCCTTACTCCTTTCCTTCTTTCCTCCCTTCCTTACTCCTTTCCTCACTCCTTTCCTTCCTTCCTTACTCCTTTCCTTCCTTCCTTCCTTCCTTCTTTACTCACTCCTTTCCTTCTTTCTTTCTTTCCTTCCTTCCTTCCTTCCTTCTTTACTCACTCCTTTCCTTCCTTCCTTCCTTCCTTCCTCCATTACTCACTCCTTTCCTTCCTTCCTTCCTTCCTTCCTTCCTTCCTTCCTTCCTTCCTTCCTTCCTTCCTTCCTTCTTCTCTCCTTTCCTTCCTTCCTTACTGCTTTTCTCCTTTTACGCCACAGAGAAAGACGGCCAGAATTTGCAGGCTTGGTTTTAAATTAAAGCATCAACCAAAAGTTTTGAACCATCTGCTCATCCCGGCTTTGTGAAAGTGTGCCCAGGTTTTTTTTACTGAGAACTTTGACAAATTTTGGTGGATTTCATCATAAAGGATTTAAAGGATGCAGTGAAATCTCAACACACAGATGACGAGCCTGAAAAACCAGAACTGCAACTTCTCAGTAAAACTGAATCTCTGTAAGGACTCAGTGACACTTCTGAAAACACTTCATCCCTGCATCTCAGGTTATATTCCTACCATGGAGAGAAAACTCAAATAAATAAGATCCAAAAGCACTGCTCCCTTTCCACAGCCTGAGCTCATTTAAAATGCAGAGGTTCTAAAGAGTCAGAAGTGAAACTGTGTTCTCCAGGCTCAGGGGTCAAGACACACCACCTGCACCTTACATTGAAAGAATCAGCCCCAGTCATGGTGTAGGTGTGTGGTAAAAATCAGCAATCATACAACTTAAAACCTTATATTTCTAATGTTGTATGTTATATTACAAAAAATGTAGTTGTAAATACTACAAATCACTGTTTTGCTTTTGTTGAGTGCCCAAACTTTTATGTTTGGGAAATAGGGTTATGATCTACTATTTTTGAAACATAAACACGTCTATACATATGCTGTATTAGTTTACTGGTAAGGGTCTTTATTTGCAGTTTGTACACAAACACTCAGTCTTGCAGCACAGGAATTCCTGTGTAGAGGAACCCATAATAAATAATAAATGGGAATAACAAGGATCAATGTAAAGTTTCTATATTGTTAAATAGTCACAATGGGGTCAGATTGAAAGGTTCGGGGAACATTTGTTTATGCTTTAAAATTTGCAGGAATATTATATTTATATTATTATATTTATTAGATTATAATATATTTATATTAAATATATTTTATATATTCTGTTTTTCACCGTTTTTGTTATCCAGCTGGGTTTTTTTTAATAAGATAGTGTGATTATAAACTTGTTAAAAATGTCTTTTTTACAGAGTAAGTCTCCAGAACACGTCTGGCGCATGTTAAATGATCGGTGCTAACGGACTGATACGTAGACCTTGACTGCACGGCTAAGTGTTTGTGCTTCTGTGTTTTTTTTTGTCTAACCCCTCAGAAAGCAGACGACAGAGAGAAGAGGCAGGAAGCCCACCGTTTCCATTTTGACGCCATGTGAAAGACCAGAGCCGCATCACAGAGGAGCATCCCCTCCTCCTCTGCTCCGTCAGCCGCTCATTCAAATAAACATTCACTCGTTGTGACACACAGTCAATTCAGGGGCCAACAAATTCATACTTATGTGTCCTAAGGAGTTTCTTCTTATTTTTTTTTTCATTTTCAGTCATTGAGTCACTTGTGAAATATTTATGTTCCATTCATTCCGGTGTTAGATGCAGGGAAGCTGCAACAAGGGACCCAGAGACGTCCTGCTAGGGATTACTGTCGAGATCTAGGCAGTGAATTTTCAGGACCGACTCAACAGTCAGAGATGGCTGGGATCCAGGATTCAGGTTTAAACCGAACGCCAAACCTACAGCCTGTTATGGTTTTTATTCAAGTAAAACATTTACTAAAGATAAGCATCTTTTGGGTCAAAAGTGTTAAAAATCTGTAATATTAACTTGAAATCCATGTTACTGCATTTCATCTTTGTAGATTGTCTGCCCTTTTTGGTTTTTGAGAGAATATAAACGGGTGTGAATGTCCCAGCTGTTGAGTTCACCCTAACCTGCTGGAAAATGAGCGAAAATGGACCGGCTCAATGTGTCGAAGCTTCCAGCCTCACCGAAACTGATGAACGGCTTCCCGGTTTGCTGACTATAAATTCATCTTTTCCCCAGTTGATTGTATCACAGCTTATTGCAGAAAAAAGAAGAAAAAAAGCTACCCTGCGAACATGTAACGCATCTGCTTCCAGGCTGAGGGAATAAGTCTGAACACTGTTGGTCCTGCTGAGTGATGCCCGGTTTACTCTGGATTCTTGTTTTGTCTTCTTAAAGCTTGATTGAGCCAAGCCCCTCTGACTTGTCATGTTATTTATTTTTCCATGGATGAGCCATAGAGGTTGTTTGCACTTTTTTTAAACTAATTATTAATCGTGGGTGTATTTACTGTCATTGATTTTGTGTTGTGAATTTCAGCTTTCAAACTAATGTTTAACTGTTAACTCACTGTGGCTGAGAATAAAGGTTTCTGCTTGAGTCAGTCTGTTGTGGATGTGCTTTATGATTTGTTGATGTGTTGCATTATTGTGATTGCCTCCCACCAGGTCCTACATCGACTACCTCCGCTCACCCCCCACCCCCCCACCCCAAAGATGCTGCATAAGAACATCCTGTTTGCGCAGTAGCTGGAAAGCTGGAGGGAAATTATCTAAATGTGTAATGAGTTCAGCATCAGTGGAATTAAATGGCCTTTAATTTTCCAGAGGACCCCCAGAGGCAGCTTTGAGCATCCCAGTGGACTCCTCGCCACACTTCAGGAACCAACCTGCTAAACAGCCTTAATGCATGGTGAGAGTCAGCCTTCCCCACACTGCAAACAGTCGGTGAATGTATCTGAACCAAAGGTTGGTTGGTGGAGGAGAGGGGGAGAGGGGGGGCGTACAAGGGAGTAGGTGGGAGTACAAGCTGTTATAAAGGTAAACAGAGACTGACTGCATAAAACAGGAAATCTTGAATGAGTAAAAGCATACACTTTGATAAAGAATTTTTGAGGATATGAAACATTACCCATTACGGATTTGTTTTCTTAAATATGTATAGAGAATTTTCTAAATATTTCCTCTACTTTGATTATTAACAAATCCATCCAAAACATTTTAATCAGTTTAATGAATATGTTCGTTCAGTCAACAGTTATTCTTTATGTTTGGCATTACAGATTGCAAGATTAATAAATATAAAATCAGTCATACGACCTACGCTTGGCAACGTTTAGTTTTTGGAGCAAACTTTTAAGTTCATATCCAACGGCAACTGGTTGAGAGCGAATGCCGCCGTCAAACTTTCATCTGAATCTTTGAATAAAAAGTGACAAATTTAGCCTTTTTTTTAATCTATTGTCTGATACAGCAGAGAAAAGAAGTTAGAAATGACTTAATCAATTTTAAGTAAGGTTTTCTTGTTAGAACTTAGCTAATTTTTTTTCTTGAATAATATATTGATTAAAAACTATGCATAAAAATGTTATAAGTACATAATAAAAATAAAAAACCAATGTTATAAGTTAAATTCTAACTGTTTTATCATGTATAAAAGAGTTTAGACATGGAATGACTTCCCTGTTGACATATGGAGGGCTGAGACTGTCGAGTGTTTTAAAGCAATTCCGAAGACTCGTCTTTGGCTTTTAATTGTGTCAGCTGTGTGTTTTATGTTCTTATTCTCTGATTGTGAAGCACGATGGTCCACTCCTGCTGTTTTTAACATGCTTGGTAAATAAAGCTGAAGTTGACATCACAAATTCAGAACCAAGGCAGCCACGCTCCTCTTCCAGTGCGTGTTTGTGATCATCAATGGGCGACAAAGTAAAAAGCAAATTAGGACGCACCTGTTGGGTTCGTGATCACAGAACCATCCAACATCTGGTTCCAAATAGTCCACGGGATCACGAACATGTTGAGAAAAGAAAAGAAAACGCAAATGATCTATTAAAGATGTGAAAAGAACCCGTTCCAATCCGCTGCTGCCAGAATCCAGGAATCCAAGCTACCTGGTTATGTGGCCATGGTGAGACGGACTGAAAACCCCACCACCCCTGAACAGATGCATCTGAGGCCAGAGTTTTTTAGTTTTTTATCCACTGCTGAGATCAGAGGGATTCATACACAATCAGCTGGATGAGCTCCCACTTCAACTCAGATGGCAGCAAGGTAGAGGTGTTGTAGTGGTATGGGCTAGTATTATCGCTGGACCTTTTCTGGTTGAAGACAGACTCCAAATCAGTCCCCCCTGCATATATGGTTATTCTCCTAAGAGGGCAAAAAAAACCTCCATTTTACTTAGATATTCAGGTCTGAGGTTTAACAACTCTTTCTGTCTGCCTTCCTTCCTTCTTCAGTCCATCCTTCCTTACTCATTCCTTAATTACTTACTTACTCTTTCTTTCTCTCAAAGGGTTCCGTAGTTGTACAATAGTGAAATTCATCTTGCCTAATCATTGCGCACGCATCGTGAAATGTAAGCAACACACAATCAGTTGTGCTGTTTTCTTATACACGTATTTATTGCTGTAAACTATAATAGGCTGTTCCCAACCTTCTTCTTTTTATTAAATAAAATAATCAAATGTGGAGATATCTGTCGAGTTGTGGTGAGTAAAGTAGCGGGCCTCCTCTGAACAAGCATCAAACAATCCGAGTTAAAATGTAGTCTCTGTAATGAAGTTATTCTTTGGATTTACAGCGGTTTATTGTTCTTTAATAACGGGGACATCTTTTTTTCTTATTCTTTTTTTAACCATTCACTTAGCTAATCATCAGCTGCAAAAATCGCTGCAGGTTTTCATTGAATCTTTTCTTCCCCTTATTTTCTCATTCGTTCGCTGGTTAAATGAAAACCATCTTCAACCGGAAGGCGAGGCTCTCTGTTGGGTCTACCTTGACGACGCCGGTGACAGGCGCTCATTGATGTAAGCCGCGCCGCGGCATAAATGAGCTTCGTTCAGGAGGAGCGCGCCTCAGTTCTGACGCGGACTGAGCCCAGAGAGCGTCTCTCTCCGTCTGCTCCTGCTCCTTCCCTTTGTCTCAATTCTTACCAGATCCGTGTGCGTATTTTGGATAGCAGCAGCCTTACCGTGCGCATCAGCCCTGCCTCCTCTTGCGCTCGCGCGCTCCAGCTGAATGCGGGGATCGGACCGCGAGGATGCCCGGCTGAGATTCTCGCAGCGCGAGGTTCACCATCACAGCCGAGGAGAGGAGAGGAGCGGAGCGGGACTTCCAGCCCAGGAGGAACTCGGTACTTTCAGCCCACAGTTGAACCGCGCTGCTTGTGTGATGGATTTATTGTCGCGCTGTTGCTGGAAAGTTGGATTTCGTGGTCCGTTTACAATGCCCAGATCAGGAGGACGTTTTTAGGAAGGCGCTTTTTGGAATCCCACCGTGAGAAGAGATGCACAGAGGTGAGTTGAACACGCGCAGAAGATGTGCGGTGCGCACCGTGCTCCGCTTCCAGAGAGCGAATAGCCACAATTAAATCAATGAAACTTCTCCTTGTTACGGGTGGCTTTCCGAATGAGCACGTGTCCGTTCGAAAATACTTTAAATACAATTTTCATGTATTTCTGTTTTTGATGATTAGACCTAAACGAGCTTGGACAGTGACCCACCTGCTGGTTTCTGTCTGTGGCTGTTACTGGTTCACGATATAACAGCCTACATGTAGAAAGAGACGAAACTGCATTCATATCAGTCGCTTTTTATTTTAAAATAATTTCTCTCCAATGATTTTTTTATTTTTTTTATTTTTTTTTTTGCAGACAAATGATCTGGTGCTGAACAGTTGACGATAAGAGTGGCGTTACAAATAGACTAAACACTATTCCTTTTTTTAGCTGAATTCAAAACATATTTCAGCGGCCAACCCGAAGACATCGGCCGATATCTACAACAGGACATATTTTTATTAATCCTCATATAAAAAAAATAATAAAAAAAAACACCCTAAAAGGCACGCGCTGCTTGCTTTCTGTGGACAGAAGAGCAACTTCCCAGTACTCCCATGAAGCCCACTGGATTGGGGGGGTCATCAGACTGGAAAGCACGCGCCACAGCTCCGCTCCTATTGACTGTCTCGCGGCGATCAAAACCTATGAAAACATTTGTAGCCTCACACAGATGGAGCGCGCGCCTTCGTGCTACCTAGATGGGGGGGGTTATTTGATGTGATTGGTTCAAAATCAGTCAAGGAGCCCGAATGAATTTTTTTTTTTTTAAAGAACTTTATTTAGTCAATTTACAAACAAAAATTGGCACTCGAAAATGTTACAGATTCAACAGTAAATTCAAGAGGAGCCCGAATGAATATTATATGTCCGGGTTGTATAATCACAACCAATCAGATGTTAGAGTTCTAGGGCTTGCTTTCCCTCTCGGAACCGCGGCGTAAAGTCTGTGGCAGCGGAGTTCCACCACAAATGATCTAATTTATAGTGGTATTGTGTCAGACAGCAGTGTTTATACAGTTATTAGTTTGTTGAAAAGAGACTGTCTGTCCTACAGCTAGTAATCTGCTCATTGCTGGGTACAGCAACCATGTTGGGACATGGATGGTTGATTCATTGCAACCAGCCAGAGGTGGGGTGGAGTAGACCTACCCCCCCACCCCCACCCCACCCCCAAAAAAATTATACTCAAGTAAAAGTAGCACTACTTCAACGTATTTTTACTCAAGTAAAAGTACAAATTATTAAAACAAAAAAAGACTCAAGTAAGTATTTGGTAAAAAGGCTACTCAAGTATTGAGTTCTTGAGCATATGATTTCATATTTAAAAAATTATGTAACTGGATAAAACTGTATAGTTATGTGCAAATTAAAAAACTAAAAGATCAAAATAAATAGAAATAGAAATACATGACATCATTGTAAAATAACAAATTTAACTTGAAACATTTTTTAAAACTAATGAAACCAATACTTACAGTAGGTAATGTATATATATATTAGAGCAGGGAAAGGTACCCCCACTTGACCTTCAAATGGCAAAACAGCCTCAGCAGATAATAAATAATGATAAAATGATGAAGCTTGTGCACAAACAGGTCATCTCACTTCAACGTAAACTGTATGAGTCTCATGGATTGTTGGTTAAAACAAGCATTCAGTTTCATTTAGTAAAGTTACTCGCTGTGGGTAGATTAGCCAGAAACTTTACTCAAGTAAGAGTAGTGATACTTCATTAAAATATTATTCAAGTAAAAAAGTAAGGGCTAGTTAAACTACTCCAAAAGTACTTTTTTTTTCTTCAAAAAGTTACTCAAGTAAATGTAACTAGTTACTACCCGCCTCTGCAACCAGCCACCAACCTTTCAGCAGTTCCTTAAATTTAGCCATCGTTTAAGATTTTCTCGGGACCAAAGAACCGTTTAAAACACCATTGTTGGCGTTTTAACCATCAGGTCACTTATTTATAAACTATATTTTAAAGACTGCTCAGTATTGCATCAATAAGAACCAGTCTGTGGGTTTTAGATCGGTGTTTTTCAACCCAGCTCGTCAAGCCACACTGCCCTGCATGTTTTAGATGTTTCTCTGCTTCAGCACACCTGCTTGCAATTGCTGGACTGGAATCATCTGAATCAGGCGCGTTAAAGCAGAGAAACATCTGAAACATGCAGGGCAGTGTGGCGTGAGGACCATGGTTGGGAAACACTGTTTCAGATTGTGACTCTAATGAAAGCAATAGAAATGTCATCCAGGGTGCAAATGACATCTAACTTGTTGTTTTTTCTGTGTTTGTGCTGCACATGATACAGTGACTGGGTAAAGAGCAATGTCGCCCATGAGAGAAACCGGCCCTGTTTCAAACAGCAGAATGAAGGAATCATGGGTTTTTCAGTTAGTGTGAGCATCTCAGGGCTGTTGGTGGCGGCAGGGGGAATGTTTAAGTATTTTTAAAACCGAAACTCTCCTGGGATTTTGATCTGAAAGTCTCTTGGGGGGGGGGGGTTCAGTCAGAATGGTGAAACAGACAGACAGTCTCTGAAGATGTGATGAGAAGAAAAGCTTTTCAGAATGTACCCCACATTCAAAATGGAACTCCATTTTGCTTTAATAGCAGCAGGTTCCACAGCTTTGGGCCAAAAACGGCAATGTGACGCCAGGAGCAAAATGGCCTCAAAAATTGACTTTTGAGGAGAAGGGAGGAAAATAAAAAGCTTGTCTGATAAATCTCTAATTTTGCTGAGGCAGCAGATTGTGTTTGCCTGGAATCTGGCGTCAAAACGCATGAATCCACCGAGTCAACCTTGGCTTGTGTCGGCAGTCCCGGCTATCGCCTTTGATTTTGTGGACACGCTACACGTCTTTTAATACCAATAAGTAGCTTGAACTCAACATTCAGAGTTTGCATTGCTTTCTGATCGCGAATATTTTTATGCCCACAGTTAATTATCATCTAATGAGTATTTTTGACAGAGGAGGAGTTCAGCTGTCACTGCTGACATCAGATCTAAATCCAGGATGGGCTAAAAGCAGCAGCAGCAGCACAGGTGTGCAGCTGACAAGTCTGCAGAAACGATGTGATGCAATCATGTCACCACTGTGCAGATTTTTAAAGCTCAGGAAAAACGAGGTTGTTTTGACAGCCTAGTAATGCCCCACTGTCTTTTTAAAACTATGCACGAAATAAAGGAATTTTAGTGAGTGTATTATGAGCTCAGTGGACTCTGTTGTGTTAGGTTACCTCATTAGCCACCTAGGAGACTGAGTGTGTCAACCATCCATACTCGGGACCGCGTTTTCAGCTGTTTCAGCTTTGTGTGACAGATTGCTCTAGTTGCCTTTTTCCCAGCCTTACATTCCACTTGTAAGTCAAAGCGAGAAGTGATGCAGAGAAGTGACGTGACCTAGAATAGCAGGGTTGAACCCGGGGTAATTTTTCTTTCTTCTTTAAAAAGAACTAGTAACACTTCTCCCTGTGGGGTATGATGATGATCTCAGCTGTTTGAGAACAGAAGCAGAATTTTCGGTTGCAGGGTATTTCACTAATTGTTGCTTTCCTTACATTTTTCTGTTTGTGTCCACAAATGAACCAGTTGATTTCTTAAAGCTACTGGGGTTCTACCAAGCCTGTAATTTATTGATGATATTACAAAATAGCTTGGGGGGGGGGGGGTGTTACATAAATTATGCAAGTTTAATAGGACAACAAATATTTTGGAAACTAAAACCCATTTCGGCTGCCCTTAAGGTTTGTTACGTCTCCAGGTTTAACCATCCCTTCCTAGAACGTGTCTGAATCATGGCTTGTAATGTGAATAATAAGAGCTTCCTGATTCTGTTCAGCTATCTGGTGCCTGAACTTAGGTGGTCCGCTCTCCAAATGTGCCTGTGGTGGTTCATTCTCCCACCTACGACACTTCATTGCAAGATAATGGAGATAGAGTTAATAAGGATCCTGGAGCCCGGGGGCCGTGAATATGAGTGCATTTCCAAATGGGTTCAATCACAGTACGCACTCACTGGTACAGTTGCCTCTGAGTAACGTCACTGCTGCGGCCTTTGCCTTTGCTGCCCTCTTTCTCCATCATCCGTCCTTCCTTCCTTGGTGCGATTAGGGGATTGCTCTCACTTCACGCCGCTCTCTAATTCAGTGTGAGTGCACCAACCTATTACAAACGCTGTGGGAATTCAGTCGACAGCACCTTATCAGAACAAGACTGCGTCAGAGGATGCGACACGATCGCCCTCGGTGCACATACCCTTTGTGTTACAACATGTTCCATGGACTGCCCCGAATCATATCCTGACCGGGTACATTCTGTGGATGCTTTGTGATTCTGGTGGCTGCTGACTGGTGATTTTTGTTGGACCTCCAGGTTTTAAAATGGTCTTTTAAAAAAACCATTCCATGCACAGCTATAGTCGTCCAATAAGTTTTAATGTTCGAACTTAATCCCATTATCCTGCCATCCATGTCTGTTAATCTTTGATGAAATACTTCTTCATGCACTGGTTACCAGATATTGTACTTGTTCCCAATCTTCGGCAAGCGGAGCTGAAACCATCCCAGCACTTGGTTGTTACTTCTCTGCACAGTTGTATTTGTCTCTGATTACACCCTTACCAAAAGTTTGTTTCAGTTACAGTGGTGTTAAAGCAGTGGTTCCCAAACTGTCCAGCTTCTGACCTATGACATAAAAATGTAAGAGGCCCTTGACCCCGACTCTTGGTGGAGCATACAACCATTTTTGCTGAGTCAGTTAAAAAAGTGGGAAAATGGCAACACAATCAACCTCAACAGCCAATATATTGACCAACATATGTTGCTTTTGTCAATTCAAGTCTTGTTTTTTATGTTTTACTTCATTTAACAAATGCAGATGCTTTCATTAGCTCTTTTTGGTATCTAACATTATTTTCTCAAGAAGATTTCAAGACCCCACACTTACATGTGTGTGACTCCAACTTTGGGGACTACTGTGTAAAAGTGTCATTCTTTGACATTAGAAACAAATGTGTTTGGTGAACACCTGTAGTCGGCCATATTATGTTGCAAAAAACTGGCAGATTATTAATTAGGAAATTAGCTTCTACTTCTTCAATATCGAAAGCATACAATGAAACCAAATTGTGTTTCTATAGTCTGGTGGATATCGACGAATACCGTCTTCCTTCAGATGATGGAGATCAAACAGCTCTTGGGAGGAGAGCACTGATGGATAAGCAGCAAGCCTGAAAATGTGCCTCAGAAATCTGTGGGAATCCTTGACCACCCGTGTCTCTTCTTCTGCTCACATTCAGTCTCTCCTGCGTCTGTAACAGATCGGTTGGATGAACAAATGGCTCATAAATGTGTTGGCTTAATGTTGTTCTGGAGGGATTGAGGCTTGAGAGGAGTTTCGGTCATTCCGCAGTCCTGAGTAGAAAAAAGAGGTTTGGTGTGAGTACCAAATAATAGACAGCAGGGTGAGGCAAGTGGCAAAGAACACCTTCCATGTGCTCAGAAGGGAGGCTTGTTAGCAAAACCATCTTCTGGTTGGTTAGAAGGCTTCTCCCACAGATAACCTGGGAAAACCCCGAGGACACAGAGATATTTTAGCTCTGAGGAGAAAAATGCAAGAAACAACCTGATCGGTTTCTTGGAAAACCGGGACCGCCCACCTGCAGAGATCCTCTAAGAGGAAAGATGGCCCACACACACACACATAGCAACCCAGAACCAACGAATATGTAGGTGCTGGCCAGAAAAGGGCCTGTAGTCTCAAATACAGCCGCTACTACGTTGGTTTTTAGGCCAAATGTGCACCACAGCTTCAGGATAGGAGTTTCAGAGCAGATGCAGAGCTTTGTCATCTGGATGTTAGCTCCAGCACCCCAGCTAGGTCCAGTTGGACTCAAACATGTTGCTAATAGTAATGGTGAAAAATAAAAAAAACACAACAGCCATCTTAAGAGCAACACCCACTGGTGGAATAATGCACGCCTAAATAAATATGGCACTATTACTTTATATTAAACAACAGATTGTGTCGAGGTTTGGTGGGCGGTCAATACTCCGAGCTGCATCTCACAGAAGTTCCTTTTTTCGACTTATTCTACACAGAAACATCAGCACTTCAGAAAAAAACATCCATGGCTGAAGTCTAGTAATCTGCTCTGCCTCGGTGCACTTCAACGCAACATGTCCAACGTGTGGTAAAGGTTTTGCACACATCAGTTGATGCGATGCAATGCAGCTTCCCTTTAATGGCAGATGGACAGCCGCATGTGTTCTTGCAGCTACAGGTGATCCACCCTGTCTTCCGAGGGATGAACGGTTTCACGAAAAAGCGGTGGCGCCGTTGTTACCTGCAGGCCAACTCTATGCTTGGCTCAGGGCTTCGCTGCCCAGGCCGCTGCTGCAAGCACGCCGCATTTCTTGCATCTTCCCCTGAACAGCTTGGCTGCCCCCTCAGCAGTCTCTGCAGCCTCTCAAACATAAAAAAGGCTGTCCACTAGTCTTCATGCATTACTTCAGGTCATTCCAATATCCTTTAAAAACCTTCCATTGCGGTGCATAGAATCATATCGTTCTATAGCAAAGGGTTTTTATTGGTATTCTCATGACATGAGGCAGAGGGAAAAAGAAACAATGATCTTAAAATTGCTGAAAAGGAAAGAATAAGGTCGTAGGAGTTAAAGTTTGAAATATTAATGAAACCTCACATAAATCAGATTCTTTGTACAGCTTCTGTTATCTAATTAATTGTTAAGGATCCCACAATTCTCCACCATTTTCTCTTCATATAGACCTCATGTTGACAGTTTGTATAATTGTGTCATGTGTATATAGAGACAGCTTCCTCCTGAAATTAATGATATTATTATCTTTCTGTCACAACTCTGCCCTTCATTGAATGTAAATAATTCTGTCACAGATAGCATTAGAAACAGCATCAATCAATATTTTACTGATGATTAATAAAAACTTGGTAAAACCTGCAGCTGACGTCAGTGGTAATAGATATTACTGCATTATTATGACACCAAGGAGTAACGTGTAATGTCTCTGTTTCACAGCGTGGATACTCTTCTTTCTAATAGAGGAGGGCTTTGCACTGGCACAGAGAGCTAAAGGTGAGCGAACGCAGAACCGATCTGCACGTTTAATGTCGTTTCTGCCATGTGTTGAATGTTAACACAAACCTATGACGTGACAAAAGGGCCACAGTTTAATCAATCAATGAAGGCTTAAATGATTGAATGTATTAAGTACATTATTTTATATTTACACTTGTTATCAATTTATAAGAAACGTATGTTATTATTTGCAAAAATAATTTTAAACGTGAGATTATTTTCATATTTAGTCAGTTATTGAGCCAAATCAAATAGTTCAGTCTGTCGCTGTGTTTAAGTAAATTCATGAATTAGTGCAGCAATCAGCCATGACAGTAAAATCAATACATATACTTTTTGTAAATAGAATAAAATGTATTCATTTATTTATGACTTGAATTTTTTCAGTAGTAAATCAAATCTGTTTGAGTTTGGTTTTCAATCTATTTTACATTCAGTTAAATTGTGGCACCTTTTGGACCTCCATAGAAACTATTTTCGTACTTCATTCTGTCTTCTCTCTCCTTCTGTTTCATTCTCTACCTGCTTTTTTGTTTTCTCTCGCCGTCCCATCGTTCCCTCATTGATCCACTGATTCAATAACCTGGTTTGTCCCCTCTTTCTCTCCTCTGCCCTTAGATTCCCCAGGCGACCCCGGCGGCCGGGGCCCCAACCAAAACGACTGCGGCACGTGGGTCCGCAACATCAATGGTGGGGTGTTCATGTCGCCGAACTACCCCAACACCTACCCACCCAACAAGGAGTGTGTTTACATCCTGGAAGGTAATGCCTGGCCCTTTTTTAACCATTGTCTGCTCCGTTGAATCAATTCCCTCCTTTTAGTAAATGGCCTCCGCCTGACTGACACTGTTTTATTGAACCTTGCCCTGATCTGATTTTCCTCTCTGTCGCTGGAGGGCAATGAGCATGACTTTTTTTTTCTCTTAAATGAGCCATTCTGAGATGTTTTATTGCTCTGGTATGGCCTTTTAAAAATGATTGAGTGGTACGTCCCCACACCCTGACTTCTTGCCTGTTCAGAGCTCGCTCTGTTCATCTCTATAGTCAGAACGCACCAAAAATGATTTTCTTATCGAAAGACACATAAAAGAGCCGAACATCTGCTGCAGAACTGGGCTTTAGTGGCTCATCACTGAATTGTGAGCATCCTCGTCAGCCTTAGTGCTCGCTCAGATATCACATCAATGAGTAATTTGGAGGCACATAGGAAACATAATGGAAAAGATCATTAGCAGCTATAGGAGACGGGGTCTGGTTGATGTGTTTTTCTAAACTGATGAACTGTTTGTGATGCTGGAGCACAGCTCTTCATGCAGATGAGTTGTGTGTGCGCCTACGGTTGGTCGGGGGGGGTATAGATCTCACACGCGACTCAAGTGCTCCACCTGTGGACAATTCAAGGCCAGATCAGCTTGTGCAGCTGGAGGAGCTTTGACTCTTGTCACAGGTTTCAGTTTTTCTGGTACATCATGGAGGGTCTGGTTCCCCTACAGATCAGACCTATCATTTTGCCTCGAAACGGATCTTTCTCGCATCCCAACTCCAGTGTACCGCATCAAGAGACAGAGAGACGCTCACAATTCAGTGTAGGGGCCAATCAGTTAGCTTTGTAATCATAATTTATGGTTAGTGAGCCTCATTGATTGTGTCATGTCCCCAAGTTCATCAGCTAAATAGACTAGTTGATTATATATTCTGCTCTTTGTGTATCAAGCTCCGTCATTAGTTTGTGTGTGCCATACAGAGAGAAGGGAGGAAACACACACACACACACACGCACAGAAGGAGGTGCAGACATAAAAGGCAGCTTCTTCAAGCAGAATACCAAGGATCAAATTCAAATCCAAGACACAAAAGAAAATCATTTCAGTAATTTTGCTGCAGTTGCACAGAAAAAGAAATAAAACAATAAAAAGACGATCCACCCTTGACTTCACTCTTTATTCCCTTTTCTGGGCATGCAGAGCCTCTCGAATCCCGTCTTGCTGCAGAAGCGCTCCCCTTAACCCCCATCATCTTTTTTTTTGAGCTTGAATCATCCGCCGTGGCAGCCATCAGCTGCCCCTGCGCCACTGTTTCTGAGGTGGAAATGGTTTTGGAGTGCCGCGTCCATTCAGAGTGCAGACATGCGGATTTGCTTGAACGGGTGAACTCCAGATCAGAGACACAGTCAGTGCGGAGATGTCAGGCTGTGTGTGTTGTGTGTGTGTGTGTCTTCATTTATGCTCGCAAACCCTTTTGTGAGCTCTGGTCGATCACTACACAGCCACTCTGCAAAGATTCTACTGTCAAGGCCTTTTACTTTTACTTGACGCTGTAGCAGTGGACTGTACTATAGTACTACAAGTGTACTGACAGCATTATGCTTAAAAAGTCTTAGATTGTGAAGCATGTTGAAAAACAGAAAAAAAACCATTTGGGCCTGATTCATCATAGGTTTGCGCTTGTTAAAACGTGCGCAAACCTGACAGCGGGCACAAAAACACGCAGCAGGTGATTTACTAAGCAGGCGCAGTGAGGACTGCGCCTATTCCTCCTCTCTCTGGCTGTGGCGCAGTGCATGGCACAGAAAGGCTGACACACACAGTCGCGGACACAAAGTCCTCATTTAAATACTGCTCTTTGCGCCTGTTATTATTTGCGTACATAATCTTAGTAGATCACCCACAAATCAGGAACACACCTGTCTCGCAATTTATTTGCGGGGCACGCAAATTTTGTGCTCTTTATTTGGAATATTGATAAATCAGGCCCTTTAACTTAGCGTTCTTGAGAGCTGAAACCTCGACCCCAAGTATACAACTGCATATTTACAGTGTGTCACATTACAACTCAACGCATCATGAAGACCAAGGAACACGGCAGACAGGTCAGGAAGAAAGTTGTGGAGAAGTTTAAATCAGGGTACAACTGCAAAACTACCACTAAACCCTAATGTCCACCTAAACTGACAGGTCAGACAAGCAAAGCGATAACCAAAGAAGCAGCAAAGAGACTGATCATAAATCTGTTGTCAGAACTACTGTTAGCTGTGCACAAAACAGAAAGCCATTTGCATTTTGTCACAAGCCATGCATGAGACACAGTGAACATGTGGAGAAGGCGCTCTGAGCTAATACACGCACAATGCTGAACACACCATCCCCACAGTTTAAATATGGTGGTGGCAGTATAATGCTGTGGTTATGCTCTTCTTCAGTATGGACAGGAAAGCCTGCCGGAGTTGCAGAAATAGAAGAAAACCTGAGGGGCTGCGAAAGACTTGGGGCTGGTGGTCCCGCAGGAGAACTGTAAACATGTAGTCTGAGCAACAGTGGATTGATGTGGATCAAAGTCTGTTTATGGTTTAGAATGGTCCAGTCAAAGTCCAGACCCAAATCCCATTTACAGTCTGCGGCAGGGCTTAAAATTGCTATTTACAGATGCCTTCCATTGAATCATTGACTGAACTTGAGCTGTTTTACAAAGAATGAGCGGTCTCTGTGTAAAACTGGTAGATATGGAAGCAAGTCTTCACCATAATTCTTTGTACTGTGCTCGCAGCATAGCAATAAAGTATAAGCAGACTGGACCTCAGACTGTAATAATGTGTATTAAAAATGTTTCTTTCAGGAATTAGTCGGTGACGTCTGTGTGGTTGTGCAGCTGTGGCAGCAGCAACTGGAAGCTGCTGTCTCCGACCACAGTGTCTCACATAAATACTAAAATAAAGTTATCTGATACAAGTGTTTGTATTTTTAGTTCACACAGATATAAAAAGAATATAAAAGGCCAAATAAATCATCTGACATGCCAGCCAACCCAGAAGAAGAAGAGCGAGCACTGATGCCACTCTTCTGCGCCTTTTGGGATTGCCAACTCCATTTGAGTTATGGAACACTTTTTCTGGGCATGAAAACGAGAAAGGAATGTCCTTTTCTATATCGTTTTCATTTAGTCACTGAATGAGCAATTTTGAAGAAGAAAATGAAAAAGCCGTTTTGATCTCTCATTCATTTTGTTTATGAGGCAAAATTGGCAGTTGCATTGAGAAAATGAAAAAGCATTTTTGCTAATGCGTTGCACTTTGAATTGTGGTACAGATTTGCTTCTAAAGGTAGAGACGACACTAAAAGATTTGCAGCTGTAATTCAGGACTTTTCCACCAAAAAAGAACCGATTGCACATTCAGTCCTGGTGCCAGAGCCAGTGCTTAGTCTGTTCTTTCAAAGAACCGGTTTCTTTTCTACTGACGCTGGGCCTATTCTGAAAGAGACAGATTTTAACAATGGAGGAGTTCATCAAGTCCTGCTTTTGTAAAGATATTTACATAATATGTTCTTGGTTACGTCCATTTTACATGGTTGCTAATAAAAAAATAGCGGTTGTGTGTTTCGTCTTGCTACGCTAAGCTTTTGTTAATACCGCCCCCACAGTGGAGAAAATGGTTCTAACCAAACACCACCTCTGGCGCAGCAATGAGTTGGTGCTTGGTTAGGCAACAGTTTGGAACCAAGAAACTGGTGCTTTCCCAGTGGATAACCAAAGAACCTGTGTCAAGTCAGGCTCTGGGAATGAACTAGTACTGGAACCAGCTCGATGGAAAAAGGCCCATTGCAGCGCAAGGTTATTCTGCAAAGTATAGGCTCAGGAGAAATGAGAAATACAAGCTCCACAATTCAGAGTTTTCTATGTTTATTTTGGAAACCATGCTCATTTCCTTTCTGCTTTACATTTATGTTCTACTTTGTCACATAAAATCCAAATAAAACACACTGAAGATTGAACACACTGAAAACATAAAGTCACTTTACCAGACAGGTAAAACCAGCAATGAACCGATTTAGATATATATTACACCAGAAATTTAAACCTGGTCCTACACTTTGAAAGTTAATCATGGAGTCAGACGCATAAATTCTTAGTTTCAGAAAACCAGACTAACTTTTGTCACTCCAAACCCCATCCAGATTATCTCTGTCCCACAAAAGCAAGATTAAGAGATATTTTTCACATGGATTTCCCCCTCTTTGTTTTTCATTTCTCTCCTGTGTTTTCCAAAGCTCTCCCCAGACAAAGGATCCAGCTGGCTTTCGACAAGAACTACTACATCGAGCCGTCGTTCGAATGCCGCTTTGATCACCTCGAAATACGCGACGGGCCGTTCGGCTTCTCTCCGCTCATCGATCGCTTCTGTGGAGGAAAGAACCCGGGCCTTGTCACCTCCACCGGGCGCTTCATGTGGATCAAGTTCACCAGCGACGAGGAGCTGGAGGGCCTCGGCTTCCGCATTAAGTACACCTTCATCGCAGGTGAGCGGCGAACTCTGCCGAGCCCCCACAGAGTGAGAGAGGAGCTCGTTTTCTTCCATACCAAAGGGTGCTCAGTGGGATTTGTGAGGAACCATGTCTGGTTAACCTGCACTGCCAAGATTCCAAAAACACACAGGAGATTCAGATCTTAGTGTTACTGAGACCCTCTGTCATGTTTGATCATCCACAGCTTCTCTGTGGGTTCTTTCATTTTTTATTTTTTTTTGTTTTTGTTTCAAAGATCATAAACTTCCTTTTTGTTTGCTTCTTTTGTGCTCCAGCTCAATTTAGGTGCCTTTAAATCTAAACCACATGTGCCTAGAAATCAGTTTCCCCCACCCAGGCGAGAGATAAAGAAACCTCTCTCTGCTTTATCAGTGGGACCTCATCATGTGTTCTCTGCTTACCTGTTTCTGCTCTGTGCTTCCAGAGTAATGTGCCTCCCAAATTTGATCATTTCAGACCCTGATTTCCATCTGCACGTGGGCGGACTGCTGAACCCCATCCCAGGTATGATCCTCGCTCTTTGGTCCGTCCGATCCGTTTTGAAGAGCTCCTCTGTGCTCTGGAGCTTACCGGAGGCTATGTGAGAATGTGACGTGAAAGCACGATGCACAGACGTACCCTGACAAGCCAGTAATTGTCTATGAAGTCAAGGGATGTACGTACACGCATATATGCATAGTCATAAGACTGGGAAAGGGCATGCACCTCTTTTATCTTTCTTCTCCCTCCCTGTCTTTGTTCCTCTCGCTTTATTTTGTCCTTTGGTATAATCTTCTGTGCTCACTTCAATTGAACCTTAAATCCTTTTCGCTCCTTCACAAAATCCACCGTGTCTCCAACTGTCTGTCATGCACCTCTTTTCAACATATCTGTTATCTTTTGCTGGTATGTTTTTGCTGCTCCTCTTCATGTTCATGTCACTTCTCTGTCAGTGTCTGTTTTTTATACATATATATATAGATTTTTTTTTTTTTGGTCTTATTTCTTTCTCCCGTCTCTCAATCTGCAGACTGCCAGTTTGAGATCGGAGGATGGGATGGGATTATTCGCTCCAGTCAGGTGGAGGAGGAAGAGCGAGTTAAGCCTGGTGATGCTCTGGACTGTATCTGGACCATCAGGGCTCCGCCTCAGTCTAAGGTCAGCACAAAGGACCGTATTAGTCCGGCCCCCATCATGATGCCAGAACAGACTTCTGGGCTGCTTCGGTCCATCTGGAGAGCTTCCGTAATACCCTTTATCTGAAAAAGAAAGCAGAGAGGCTAGCTGTGGGGCTTTGAGCTGTACTTCTTTGAGGATGAATCACATTTAGTCCTATTGTATCAGCTTCAAACATTCCACAGCCTCACTGATGAATCTGGCTCAGCTCAAAGCCCGAAACAGATATTTTTAAACTTCACATCTGACTGTGAATGTGTGGAATTTTATTCAAGTATTCAGGTCTGGATAGGCATGGAAAAACACAACAGAATGGAAAACATTTATAGTCTAGTCTGCATTCCCAATACCATACCAATAGAAAGCTCCATCCAATCACCCAATCTTTTTTGACTGCCATGGAAATAACTGCCATAAACTCATACAGAGCATATTTTTATCTGCACTTTAGAAATTGGGGTATAAAAAAAACAACAGAATTTTTGTGAAAATGTATTGTCTAGTAAAGTTTGAAATCTTGATTTAAAAAAATTGTGGAAACCCTGTGTTAGTAATGTTGCTGTCAGCTATCTCCCTTCGCTGTTACCGATGCAAAAAGCTGATGCACATCCTTGTTAGAAGGCTTGGTCTCAGTTCACACGGCAGAGGAAGGCGTTCTGTTTCTTCTAATCAGTCGAAACGGCAAAAGCCAGCATTGGACTCTGGGATGGAGCTCACGAAAGTACCAGGATTCACAAAAAGCGAGCCTCCAGATAGACATAGAAAATAAATCTGAGCTGAAGCGCTTTAAAGGTTTACCACAAAGAGCTCAGCTGCAATTAGACCGAAGCTCTGAGTATAATTAAAAACAGAAAGAGCTTAAAATCTCTTTAATTGTTATGTAGTGCATTGCTGTTATCGTACCCTATACAGTAATTCTGTTCAGAGTATTTCTTCTGCCTAGAAAAAGGAAAAGCTCTGCTGGAAAACGTAACAAAGGAAAGAAACGAGCAGTTTAAGTTCAGTTCTTAAATCAATGTGGGCAACTAGTGCCAGCTCTGCCACCAAGGTATTGTTTCCACTTGACAGAAGATAAGTGATTGCCACAATTTGTCCAAATTTTAACTAGCAAAGTCAGGCCAAAATTCATTATCCAACATGGCTGCTGTGTACATGGTTCACTTTCAAAGTGTTAAAATGTTCCATCATTCTGTTCCTACAGTTTAAAGTCCTTTTAATGAGAGGCCAGAGAAACATGCAGGACGGATCGGAGTTTTCTCCTCCTGTATGCAGCATAGAGTAGAGTAGCGCTGCCCTCTGCACCGGTTGTTTTGCACTGCCGGTCAGCTGGCTCATACAAGGCTACTTTAACCTCCCTTACCAGAAAGACCATTTCACCAGTTTAGTTAATATTGTAACTTTATTAGATCTTCAACAATTGATAGATTATTTTAACAACAGCCCATGGGAGAAGTACATTGTTATCAGCTTGTAGTGCTGATAGTAAGTAGCATGACAATGAGTAGCAGATATTTGCAGTATGGCTGCTGCACATACAAAATATAAAGAAAGTTAAGCGGAAATTGCATATAACCGACCCTCCTCTGTCAAATCCCGCCCACCAATTCCAATTTAAGGCCATTCTCATGCCTGGCAATCCCGCAGCCTAGTAACAAGAGGGGTGGGCGTGGTCTTAAACCGATAATTTGAATAAAATGACAATGATAAAATGACAGGGCCCTCTAAACAGCTCATTCTGAAAGGGACTGAAATTGTCAAGAATTGAGCTGGTGAGATCACTTTATGTGAGAGTAATTTTGTGCAAAGAACTTTTGTACAGACCATAGACATATTATAACCTGTTTAAAAAAAGGTATAATATGTCGTCGTTAAGGATTACAGGTAGAATAATGTTGTGTTCAAAGAAGGTGGACATTCCTAGTTGGAAAAATCAAAAATAACTCCTCGAGCTCGGCTGGTCTCCAACCAAGCTCGAGTTTAGATTCAACATGGCTTCTGCACATTTATAATGGTGAAAAAATTGCCGTGGTAAACAGTTTACTTCCACCTCAGACAATTTGTATCTCATGAACCAAGTGTTACAGACAGTAGTGTACAATCCCGATTTGTAAATTTGTCCCTTTAGTTTATGAAAGCATAAAAAGGGAGAAATACATTGTTATAGGCTTGCAATGCTTATATAGTTTAGCACCAAAACAATTAGCAAAGATTTTCCAACTTGTACATAAAACGTTCTCAGCTCGGGTGTCAAATTATTCCCAGATCCGAGGCAAATTCCGAGGCTTCAGACCTTCTTCAGTCTTGAGAGCTTGTCACAGAGCCATAAAACACATGCTGCATTTAATGCCGGTTCATCTGCGATCGGATCGATGTGGTTTTGTCTTTCATGCTTCATTTCAAGTTTCCAGGTCTTATCCCACCAAGATAAAGAGGGATGTAGTCCAGCACAGATAAGACTGACAAACACTACTATCCATCCATCCATTAACTATACCATCTATCATATGCAGGGCTGCATGGGGGGCTGGTGCCTGTCTCCGGCAATCATGGGGTGAGAGGCGTGTTACACCCTGGACAGGTCGCCAGTCCATCGCAGGACAAACGCTACTAATCTATGGCTAATTAAATGATTAACTTGGAATGAACATATATGATGTTTTAAATGTGAACAAAGGTAAACCACTGTATTTTCACTGGCTGGTCACAAAATGTTAACCACAACACCACTGCACTGCTTTAAATCGAAAAAGTCCAAAAACAGTTAAAAAAACCACCTTTTTCTTTTTGAATTTTTACTCTGAAAGTGCTCAGCTCTTTACACTGAAGTTTACTGTGTGACTCTGTACCAAAGTGAAACAGCGCATGCAGATTTTAGCAATAAAACACAGCCCTGGAGATTCAGAAGAGTACTTTTTTTGTGTGTGCCAGGAGTGAAAGCTCACTGACATCTTCTGATATTTATGAGGTGATATGAAGAATCTCATTGAAATTACATAGCCAGGCTAGCCTTGATTCATAGCAGCTCTGTTTCTCCCTCATGGCTAAATGACTCATCCAGACTCCTGCGTTGCTCACTGGCAGCAAAAAAATGAGCACAAATTAATGCACATTTTAAATAGTGTAATACCCCAGATGTTCCCAAATTACATAATGAAGTGTCACATAGTGTAAGTACGCCTATGTGCACATGGCTATTCCCTCCTTCAGTGTGACGGACATGCTGTACCGGTTCAGCTTGTGCGTTTGGAGGCAGCAGTGACGATGATGTGAATTTAGCAGAGGCACTCACTTTTCCTGCCAGATATTAGTTAGATGAAGCAGAAGGAACAGAGGAGCACACTCAGCAGCACAATAAGAGCAGCTGCAGGAAACAGGTGTCTGAGTGCTAAATGTGCTGGAGCTAGGGCTTGCTCTCCATGTTTAAGAATTTGTCACATCAAATCGTTCGTCTGGTTTAATGGTTGTTCTTTTGTACTCCGAAGCTGACATATCACTCAGCTACAGTGGGCCAACGAATTTCTAATAAATCTGGGTTCTGATTTTAGTTCTTTTCTGTTTTGCTCCGTTTTTTCAGGTTGGAGTGAACATACAAAAAACATTGCAAGGAGTTGGAAATAAGAATTGAACGCACAAGTATAGACTTGAATATTTACTATACATACAGTCCTACAAATATTTGGTTATGTGACTCAGAAAGTTGTGTTTCCACTACTTGCTTTTTGTGGTCATCAACAAGCTTCAGGCATCACTCTTTCCTGGATATTTAATCACTTTTTAAGTTCTAAAATTGTAGAACTTATTAAAGCTTTAAGCATAGTTTACCAATTTTCTGAATAGTTGGTAGATATTTTTTTTTTAATTCTTCAACTATTTTTGATGTGCTAGTGACATTGGCCATTCTAGACAGTGGCCAATGGAGACCAGTGCCCCTGTAGAACTGGTCCTAACCCCTGTTATGGTCCCTGCACCGAAGAGATAAAACTAAATAGATTTAATTTGGTCGTACAGCTTTTTTATGGTACAAAAGCCGTAGTTAATTGGTGCTTTTGAGTTGTGCTTTAACAATAAATAAAAAATGAAGGTGTTACACTTTTAACACCGGCCGTATTGAGATAGGATCACAGTTTTCATCTGCTACATCAGGAGTCTGAAACCTGCAGCTGTGGATCCACCATAGGCTATTTGTCTCTGTGACTCACTTAATATATTAACTTAACATATTAAAAAATTTAATATATTGCCATGTTTTTTTGTTTGATTCATTGTTTTATTCTGTTCCCCCCATGAAAAAACGCTGGACCCATCCTAGCTCCCCTGGTAAATTTGGTCTTGAACTACCACTGGTTACGAATCCTTGTTGGATACACGCAATTGTGTACAAGTTGCTACCATCTGACCGCTACTATCACCCTCAGATAAGAGAAAATATTTCAGAAATAACATACTGTAAGCTTTATTCCTGCCATGAACTGGAAATTGCTGGAACACCAATTTCACTGTCCACACACTGTACAGTTTTTTTTGCCTTTTTTTGAATTATATTAGATAGAGAGAGAAGGGGGATAGACATGCATCAAAGGTCCCAGCGTCGGGAATCGACCCCCAGACGGCTCCGTTGAGGACCAATAGCCTCTGTATGTGGGGTGGCAGCTCTACCTCTGCATTATGCACTCCTCCAACATTGTTTAATGTCAGCTTGTACTAAGAGGCTGCTGACCAACAAAGAGGATCACGCTCCAATATCACTGCCTTAAAACTCGACAATGTTTGCAGCTGCCCACATTCCTTAGAACAAAGAATGAGATACATGAGATAAAGAACAAGCTGTTTGGCTACAATAACAACAAGGATGTCAAGGCTAAAAAGAGCTGCCAAGCACGGTGGTTGCAGCATCATGCTGTGGGTCACTTTTGCTAGTTGGTGGAAACTTGCAACTAATGGGGTGTTGCAGAATGAACAAAGCGGGATAGCGAGTCTTTGGAACAGCCCTGACCTTCAACTGTGCTATATTAAATGTAAGTAGGTTTTATATATTTACATTTACCATCAGCAGCTCAAGTTTAAAACCAGACAATAATATAAACCCAAACACTGTCGAGTCATCACTCCACTCTCCAGGCAATGTGTTTTTTTTCCCCCAGTGAGGCTGATTGAACACACCAGTTTCTTGTCAGCGCTGCTTATGGCTGTGTTTCCATGGCAACACATGACCAGGTGACCTCAAAGAGAAGGAGAGAGTGATGAGAAAAACAAAATCTTTACGACTGAGCCCTTACTTAAGTAGATCTACACAAATCAAAAGTAATACTTGAGTCCTCAGTACTCCAGCCCAAGTGTAAGTCCAAGTCAGATAGTATTGGTCTACAGACCCTTTTCCAGAAAATAGAATATCATGGAAAAGTTTATTTATTTCCATAATTCCATTCAAAATGTTAAACTTCCATAGATTATAGATTCAGGGCCCACAACTTAAACAATTTCAAGTATTTAGTTGTTTATTTGGACATAATTTAGGCTTCCAGCTCATAAAACCCAGGATAACAGGAATTCAAAAAATTAGAATACTGTGAATAAATCTCCATTTACTTCTCAGTTTTTGCAGAAAAAAAAATTAAGAAATTAGAACCACATCAAATCAATCAAAATATGGTCCTTTCAAAACGATATGTCAATCTTCAATACTTGGTAAGGAATCCCTTTGCCTTAATCACTGCCTCGATGTGCCCTGGCATTGAGGTAATCAGCCTGTGGCATTGTCTTGGAGTTGTGTAAGCCCAGATTTCCTTGATGCTTGCTGTCAGCTCTTCTTTGTTTTTGGGTCTGGTGCCCCTCATTTTCCTCTTGATAATACCCCATAGATCTCAATGGGGTTTAGGTCCAGCGAGTTGGCTGGTCAGTCAAGCACTGTGATGGCATGGGCGTCAAACCAGGTTTTGGTGCTTCTGGCGGTATGTGCAGGGGCCAGGTCCTACTGGAAGATGAAATCTGCATCTCCATACAGATCCTCAGCAGAGGGAATCATGAAGTCCTCTAAAACATTCTGGTAGACTGATAGTGACCTAAATAGTGACCTTGGATTTAAGAAAGCAGAGTTTACCAAGACCTGCACCAGACATTGCACCCCAAATCATGACTGACTGTGGATATTTCACACTGGACCTCAAACAGCTTGGGTTTTTGAATGGAATTATGGAAATAAATAAACTTGTGTATGATATTCTAATTTTGGGGAAAAAACCTGCATCATATTGCATCAGATTCTATTTTCTTCAGCCACTGAGTTAGGTAGAAAGAAAAACCCAACAGTAAACATATATCTTCTCATCTCGGAAAATATGTTTTTTATTTACTCTCAAGACTTAATCACAACCACCTGTGTATCTACAGATTTACCTGCGCTTCATGGATTACCAGATGGAACACTCAAATGAGTGCAAGAAGAACTTTGTGGCTGTGTACGATGGCAGCAGCGCCATCGAGAACCTTAAGGCCAAGTTCTGCAGCACCGTGGCCAACGACTTGATGCTGGACAACGGCGTGGGAGTCATACGGATGTGGGCTGATGAGAAAAGCAGACTGAGCCGCTTTCGCATGCTGTTCACCTCTTATATTGACCGTAAGGGAACATGATCTGCTCTGGATTTCTATCTGTCCTTTAACCTGTATTATAATGACAGTTAATCACATAAAACAGGGATCAGAGCTGGTATTGAGATAACTACAGTGCCTTGCAAAAGTATTCACACCTCTTAACTTTGTTTCACCACAAACATCAATGCATAATATTTTTGTGTAAGACTAGCAGTAAGTAGCACACAATTGTAAAGTTTTAAAAAAATACACCTATATCAACATTTTCACCTACAGTGTAGGCAAACCACTGAACATCAGCTGGAGCATGCCATCGGCACAGGGAAACCTGGTAATGGCAGCATTATAGTGGGGGGGGGGGGATCCTTTTTTATCAACAGGGACAGGGAAGCTGGTCAAGGTTGATGGAAAGGTGCATGCAAGGTGGGGCAGAGGTTCACCATACAGCAAGAGCTACAATGGAATCATTTCATCAAAGCACATTTATGTATAAGAGGGGTCCAGTCAAAGTCCAAGTCAGATTGCTCATCACAGACTTCCCCCTTCCGATTTGCAAAGCAGAATGGGCAAACAGGAATCTCTAGGAGGGTAAACCTGGATGAGACATGAGAGGTTTCTTAGAGGGTAAAAGTAAACAAACATCTAGAAAATCAATGAACCGTCCAGACACTGAGGAATGAATTTGTGCAGATGCATAGTTGGATCATAAAATATCTTAAGATCGGGAACATGGCATAAGAAGATGCTCTGGTCTAGTGTTTCCCAACACTTGTCTTCAACCTGCCCTGCATGTTTTAGATGTATCGTTGCTTTACCACACCTGATTCAGATAATTGCAGTTAAGCAAAAGCCGGATACTTAAGCCTAGTTTATACTTTTCTGTCAACAAGTTTGCACTGACACACAGACATACAGACATTTTACCGCCATGACAACAGAGGGCACAGCGCTTTTCCACGGAGGTCCTGATGTCTCTGATTATCAACAGTGTATTACCTTTTTGTACTTCTATATTTTTAAACTAAAACTCTTCACTCTAACAACTTCTGCCTATTTTAATACTCAAAAGAGCTCTTCGTGGACAAATATGATAAAAAGCTCCTCACTTTTCACTATTGTATAGGATGCTAAACACATAAATTGTGTTATTCAAGAATTTAAATGAAGTGGCGTGCCAACCAATCGAAGGCTTGTGCTCTCTGTAGCTTTTGACAGACATTCTAAAAACTGGGCATGTCTCTGCCACCCTCTACGGGCAAAAGGCTGTGGGAGGGAAAACAAATACCATCCCAATGAGCGAAAAGGCTGGTGGTGGCAGCATCATGTTGTGGGGAGGCCTTTCTTCAGCAGGGACATGGAAGTAGGTCAAATTTGATGGGAACATGGATAAGGCTAAACAGGCCAATCCAATTAAGAAATATACAGCCCTCTGGATGTCCACAGGTGGTACAGACCAGGGGTCGTGTTACTCGATAATTTTCGTCTTTGACAGGTTTTTTATACAAAACGGTGACAGAAATATCTGAAGGCCATCCGTCATTTTGACAGATTGCAATTCACACCCCTGACCACTTTGGATCAAGAAAGCCCACGTTTAGAGAGTCTTGCCGACATCTGATCACTTCAGTTGTAGAAAAGTTCTCTGATTTCAAAACTTTGCCTGAAATGGCACTTGTAATTCCGGTATCCAGTATAGCGGTTTCAGAACCTCATGACTGTAGTCTCTGTAGCAATCCCACTTGAGACATTTGATTACGCACAAGCAGCTGTGCAATTCAGGTCCAGAAACAGGACCAGGAGGAAGTTGTGAGATTGTGCATTCAGACCACAGCAATGTGTGATGGCACGATGTGGATTCTCTGTTCAGCATGTGCTCATTGAACATTTATTTAAATGAATGAAAATTAAAAGCTATTGAATATGTCATTGTTACCATTTTAAAAATTGATGGACAAAGAAAAGGTTTAGCGTAGCCTCTGGTACGGTCATACCCAACATACTTGCACGTCTGCAAAATCTTGACTCGAGCGCACACAACACTTTTACGATCTTCATTTTTTTTAAAGCTTTGAAAACCTTGCATCCTCTTCTTTTCACTTCCCAAACATGTACTTTTTCTTATCTCATAAAATCCTTTTAAAATAGATGATGATTGGTGGTCATAATATGACAAAACAAGTAAAAAAAAATGAATGGGACTGGATACATTTGCAAGGTGGTTAAAGCTAAAAGTCCCTTTATCCTAACAATAAGGTAGCACATTATTGCCATTACTTATTTGTAACACGGAGAGCCCACCAGCTGCCGCCCTATCTTCCCACATGGAGAAACAGACACAAACTCAGCTCATCTCTTATGCTGTGCTTTCTGTTTGCATAAGCAATCATCAGCAGACACTGAAGTGGCGTTTCAGTGAAGAAAGCTAATTAATATGTGCCATGTTTAGAGCCAAGATACGAGAAAACCAATTATTTACCTCAGCATTTTTTAAACAACTGAAAGCTTCAAATGTTATCTTCGTATGCCTGTCACGCCATCACACTGAGCTCATTACAGGTCACTTTCACCAGAGAAATAGGAATTATTTGATTTATTTCAGTGAAAAGAAGAGCTTAGAGGGGTTAATAGAAATCACACATCAAACTTCATCACTTTTAAAAGACGAAAAGTCTTCAAACAATTGCTGTCAAAGGTGACACAAAGTAGGAGAAATTGCCATGCAGAGAAACACGTTCCTGTTAACACTGTAATATTTCCATTAAATGCCTGAATAGGCTGAGATATTAATTGCCACATTCTCCTGCACACATCCCCGACCCTGCCTGAATGCTAATGTTATTTTCACCAGCAAAGCCCTTACCATTGCAGGCAGAACTTAATAGCTTCCAAATTCAGCACGCATATTTTTTTATTATTATTCCGAGAGTTCTTAAGATCGTTTGTCTCCTCATTAATTCTAGTCACACTGTTGATCTCCGGGAACTCTGAAAGCTCGCGAATGACTCCCAAACTTTATTTGGTTAGTCAGCGACCGGATCAAAGTTTGCTCAGAGGTCAGAGGAAACCATTAATCTTTGCCACTTGATGTGTTTTTCCTTTCGCACTTCATCACCTTCAATATGCCCCTACAAGATTTAAGCCAGACTTTATTAAACACACAGGCAGCTACGCTGGAGTACAGCGCGAGGAGGAGTTGTTAGTTGCGTGGTGGAAAGGCTGAGACGCTGCAGACATGTTTCAAGAGACTACATGTTAAAACTTTGAAAGTGTTGAAGGTTTAATGGGAGCGATCCCATCTGTGGGCTCAGTCAGAGATGTAGATAGGGAGGACACTCCAGCACACACACACGATCTCTCATTAGGTCACCTCATCTACGTCCCTTTTTCATAGCGTTTTAACCCACAGGCAAATAATGCACTCATTTTGCTACAAGACTGTCAGGTTTAGGTTCAGAGTGACCCAATGGAGACGGTCATGAAGTTTACTGGAGCCCAACTGATTGACATGACTATATATAAATTGATGCTTTCCATTTGTAGTTGGAATTCAGAACTCCAACTTAGAGTCGGAAAAAATCAACTGGAACGCCTCCGGGAAGTCGGACTTCCCACTCAGTCTGAGATTTTTGGTGCGTTCCATGTACATCGGAAGTCTGAATGTAGTTGGATAAGTCGGGCGAGACCCAGGTTGCCGTTGTTGGTAGTACCTCTCACAAACATCTTTTTTAGCTGTAATTTCCATATGCAAACACCACCTTTTATTTTGGTTATATTTAGAGTTGCAGGCTCTACATGTGCCATTGATTTTACACGCACTTTTACTAGTGTGTCCTGTAAAATGCATGTTTCCACCACAGCTATCATTATCGATGCGAGGAGCGGCCATATTGACACAGGAATTCGGCGTAAGAAAAATCTCTGTACATACCGGAAAAACCTCACATTGTTGCTCCTAATATAACATTTCTTATCTCCATGCTTTGTCTAGATTAGAAATCAAAAATAAACTTTTGGCACATTTTTACTTGCTACAATCAAAACCTTCAGTGTATTTTATTGATTTTCACATGACAAACTAGTTTACTAAATGTATTACAAATAAAAAACGAAAAGTAAATATTCTTTTATCTCTAAAAAAAATCCAGTGCAACATCGGCTTTCAGAAGTCACCTTAACATTAAGCGGTGTCTGCTGCAGTATACTTTCATCTGAGCTTATATTCAGCAGAACATCAGTGTAAGAGAACATTAGTGAACAAACAGCATCATGACGTTCAAGTAACACAACAGACAAGTCTAGGAGAAAGTTGTGAGGAAGCTTAGAGCACTGTTGGGTTATAAAACAATATCCTGAGCTTTGGACATCTCATAGAAATGGAAAGAGTTTGGCACAACTGCAAACCTACCAAGATATGGCCATGGCTGAGCAAGGAGAACATTAATAAGAGAAGCAGCCAAAAAGCCCATTGTAAGTTTGGGTGAGCTGCCAGAACAGCTATTAGCTGTGCATATTAATGAACCAGTGGCAAGAAGAAAGCCAAAAAAAGTCATATTTGAGGTTTGAAACAAGTTATCTGGGGGACATAGCAAATGTGCTAAAGAAGATGCTCTGGTGAGATGAGACCAATATCAAACATTTTGTGTCTACATGGTAGTGGTGGCATCATGCTATGGGGATATTTTTGGAGGTCAATGCTGGATTAGAGGACTGAGGTAGAGGTTTACCTTCCAGCAAAACAGCAACCCCTAAATATACAACCAGAGTTACAATAAACAGAGCTAATTTACCGTGTGACCACCTCATAAACACATATTAATCTCATTATGGTGCATAAGAAACACAGCAAAGGAATAGTTAAAGGTGTCTGACTATATGGTAGAAAAGGAGTAATCAGCCATCATCCCAGAAACCAGATTTCTCTGTACAAAAGTACCCAAGTTCATCCACTAGGAAGCACTTTACCTGAATTTAATTTAGATAAGCAAGTAAACAGCTAACCCCTAACAATAACCCTAACCGTTATCTGAAATATATTTCAGGTAAAGTGCTTCCCTGTTGTCATGTATTGGCCTGTTTTTTTTTTCTCAAGAAAACGAGACAAAACCAAGTAATAAATCATTGTTCCAGTCAGACCCTCTAATATAACAATTATGTAAATGGTTACAAAGTTAAATGTTCCTGTTTCTAAACCAGACTCCACCTCACCTGTTTTTAGTTTAGCTGTGGTCTGACCAAACTGTCTGTGCCATCAGCCTCCTCCGCCAGCCCTCCAACTCTCCCTCCTGAGCCTCAGCCAGCATCGCCCGTCAGTCACCTGTGTCTGTGCCATCCCAGCATTCAGACTCTAACGGCGACTTTAATGAGGTCCCTCTCGCCGCGCCCGCCGGACCGGCAGCTCCTCATCCTGTGTATTTCTACCAGCTCTGTCTTTCTTTTCATCTTTTCCACAGCCCTCCTCTGAAATTGCCACAAGTCTCCCCGCTACTCTCCTCTCACTCTCCTCTCCCCGTCTCCTTAATCAGACTCCCTCTACATGATGGTTGCAGTTCAGTGATGCTGCCACCCAACGTTCCTTCTGCGGGAAATGATGATGTATGGCTTCATGCGCACAGTCTCCATTAGACCTTGAGCATTCCTACAAATAATGTGACATTTGTCGTTCATTACAGACCCCAGGGGATTTCTACTGCTAAAGTGTTCTCCTGTTAGTGTTAATGCTGTTTTATTATGCCCAAAATATCTCCTGGTCCTTTCCACACGTTAGTCATCTTTTGTTCAGATTTATTCCTCTAAATTCCATTTCCTCTGTTTGTCTCTTGCCTGCAGCTCCCTGTACGGCCAATACGTTCTTCTGCCACAGCAACATGTGTATTAACAACACCCTGGTGTGCAATGGCATTCAGAACTGTGTCTATCCATGGGATGAAAATCACTGCAAAGGTAACAGTTCAGACTCTGCTTTACTGCTTCACGCTGATGCTGTGCTCAATGTTAATGTACTTAGCAGTGCAGATTTCTTCTGTATTTGTGTCATTGGCTTAAATAATCGTTAATATTAGACAAAGATAACCTGAGTGAATATATATGTGCAATCCAACCTTCCTATTAAATCATGAAAAGACTGGGATCTACCCAATGTTTTGAAAAGCTGTTTATGCCTCAGTCAGACCTGAATACTACCAGACTTGTAGTATCAAGTCATATTTTGCGTAGAACCTGTTTGTCTGACAACATGAAGGAGCACTAAGAGATCTCCAAAAGTAACACTTCATGCCCTGATCTAAAGAAATCAAGTCACTGACATGTATCAACTCCGAAGGCTTTGGGACTCCAGTGAACCTCAGTGAGAACTATTATCCACAAATGGAGAAAAAAATGGAACAGTGGCGAAATCTTCCCAGGATTGGCCGGGCTTCCAAAATGACTCCAAAGGGGCGGTAGCTACTCATCCAGGGGGAAATATGAGAACTCAGACCAACATATAAGGCCTTGTCCACATGTTGCAGGGTATCTAACAAAACGAAGATATTTTTCAACGATTTGGCCCATCATCCACATGAAAATTCAGATTTACAACATCAAAAACGATTGTTTCAAAAATCCCCAACCAAGGTGAAGATTTGCGAATTCTCAGTTTTAAGCTTTTGCTTGTGGACATAAAAAAACAAGGTTTTAGGTTTCGTAACGTCACTTCCCTCGACAAAAATCCTCCAACATCACATGTGCGACCTGTGTTTACACTCAGAAACAGCATGGATGCCCTCAGAGATGTGTTGGCTTTATCGATTGTCCAAGCGCTGTTCGCTTGCTTGTTTTTACAAGCTCAATTACTGCTGTATGTAGAAGACCAAAACTACATTTAAGAGCAATTCTGCCTCCTTATCGGTCTACAGAAACGAATGTAGAGATGACATGGTGACATGTTTCATGTTTTGTGGAAGTGAAGCAGGGAGATGAAAGGTTATTCTGATTGGATAGGATTTGGGGAACTACTGCCCCCTACAGGTTTGGCATGTCTGTGAAACTTCTTAACAATACAGTTGTGATTAGGTGTGGATGGATTATCTTTCTAAAAATAAGATGGTGTGGATGCAAGTTTTTTTTCTAGATGGATGGGGGAGCATATTTGGTTGTATGAAAACCCTGCTAGATGCGTACGTGGCACTGCAGGCCTCACCTGGAATGTTTATGGTCAGCGTTTATGACTCAACAATAAGAAAGAGGGACTAGGCAAAATATAGCATCTAGGGGAGAATTTCAAGGCAAAACAACGAACCCCAAAAACTAAAGCAAGTCTATCTCTAAATTGTTAGAACAAATGATGAAACCAACGTTTTGGAGAACCTGGATTGAAAATAAATTAAGATGCTGACCTTAAAGGGGCTGTTCATTGACAAAAACCGTCCGATGTGACTGAATGAAAACAATTCTGCCGGAGAGTGGGCCAAAACTCCTCCACATTGATGTGAAAGACTCCTTCTCAGTTATCAAAACATTCAATAGAACAAGCAGTAATTAGGCCTAGATGAAAAAATGACTGTTTCACATATTTTTGATGAGTTGAAACACTTAAGTGTGACGAAAAAACATGCAATTCAAAAACGTGAGCAGACAAATAGCTTCATGGTTCTGTACTTACATTAATTTTTCACCTTATCTTGTTTATTCTGCCATCCTCTTGCAGAGAAGCGCTCCAAGGGGCTTTTCCATCAGATAACTAAGACCCACGGCACTGTTATCGGAGTTTCTTCAGGCATAGTTCTTGTTCTTCTTATTATCTCCATTTTGGTTCAAATGAAGCAGCCCAGGAAAAAGGTGAGTCATCTTTTTGTTTGGTCCTAAGGTAAAGTTATGAAGGTTACACACATAAATGAAAATGTTTTAACGATCAGAGACCAGTTGAAGGTGAAGTGTAGCTACATAGAAGGCTATGATAAGAAGTACATCCTTGTATTTGACACCAGATCCATTATAAACCCTTCGTTCAAAGAGAACTTCTGTGTGGTTTCAAGGTTTATTTTTGCCCTGTCTTCTTAAAGGTATAGTTCAGATTTTATGAAGCAAGGTTTGGTGAAGTGGGAGACTAACAGACAGGCCCTCAGTTTTAGCTGATTTTAGCAAGTTAAAACAATTAAAACTGAAAAATTTCATATCCGTGGGATACAGTGCTAATGAAAATTTAACATCTGTTTTTGAGATCCCTTGGCAGGTGTATTGCTGTTTTCTCAGTAGCAATTTCGCGGAATGATTCACTCCTTTAACAGTGTTTAAGTAATGATAAAAAACATTGATTGCAATTAACAAGGCATCCGATTAATTATGCCTGTACAGATTTGCTTTGTAATAATTTGAGATATATTTTCAGAGTAGAAACAAAAACATTGGTTCTTTTTTGACCATCATTACTATAGGTTGCCATTTATAAACTTACACAATGAAAAGTTAAAAGCAATATTTAGCTTCGAACTAAACATTTAGCTCTGAGCTAAATATTTAGCCAATATGCAAATTTACTTGCAGATAAGCAGAAGTGGACTACCACTGCTTCACGCTCTACTATCAGGGTGGTTTGATGCAGTCTTGCTGGACGCAGATGCCGAATGGGACGTACTGGACAAAATCATCTTTGATTACAAAATACTAAATTATATACTGAATGTTTAGCTTTGAGGGAGTAAGTCAGCATATGCAACTCTCTGTGTATGCTTGCTGTCTCCTTGTTGATCAACAAGATGGATTTAACAACTCTTGAACTACAGAAGGAATCATCTCATCCTTGTTAGAATATTATATATTTTCCATCATACAACACTATCAGGCGTTCTTCCCTGAAAGACTGGATGATTTATATGTTCTGTGACATTCCTTCTACCAGTGCACTCGACTCGCTGTTTTCCCCTTTTTTGATTACATACTGTAAACATCTATTTTAAAAGTCTATCTTTTTCAATTAATGCATGCATAATGCCAATTATTGGATTTATTGACAGAGAAACGAGATTTTCTAAGCGGAGTAACTTGAGGTGTTAATCTCCGATGTGAGGCTTTGTGAATTAGACGGAGATGCAAACTTTGTTCCATATCCAAAGCTGTAATGATCTGGATGGTCTTTTTAAGGTTGTGGCTCGCCGACCTGGTGTCTTCAACAAAGCCGGATTCCAGGAGGTCTTCGACCCGCCCCACTACGAGCTCTTCTCTCTCCGCGACAAGGAGATGTCCTCAGATTTAGGTGACCTCTCAGAGGAGTTGGACAGCTTCCATAAGGTCCGTCGCTCCTCCACCATGTCCCGCTGTGTCCATGAGCACCACTGTGGCTCCCAAGGCTCCGTGGCCACTGGTGGCGGCAGCATGAAGCACAGCAGAACGACCCTGAGCTCAATGGAACTGTCTTACCACAACGACTTCTCCAAGCCCCCTCCCATGAAGACTTTCAACTCCACTTCCACCTACAAGAAGAGCTGCTACGGCTACAAGCAGCACGCACAAACTCATGACTGCGACCAGCAGGTCATCGAGGACCGCGTCACCGAGGAGATTCCGTGCGAGATTTACGGCCGCGGCGCAGTGGGACTGGGAGGAGGAGCAACTGGCGGAGGGGCGATGGGAGGAGGCGGAGCGTCGGGAATTGCTGGAGGAGGGATCGGAGGAGCGGTGGGGATTACAGGAGGAGTGTCCATGGCTGGCGGGATGGGCATGGTGGGTGGAGTGAGTATGGCAGGGCCCAGCGGAATAGCTGGAGGTATTGGAGCTGGGATGGCAGGCGCCTGCGGAACCCTCAGTGTTCGGGGCAACAGCGCTCGCAACAGTACGACCTTAGTTGACCCACAGCAGCGCTCCATATCCATGGACTTCTAGATGCTGAAAGGGAAATAGGAAAAGCAGACCTTGCATTTCCTTTTATGAAATAAAGCGAAAACAGAAGGACAAACAGCCCACATAAACAGACCACCCCTGCTTCCTCCTACACCTCTCGTCTTTTTGGTTTTTCTGGGTTAACACGTGGGGGACCTTTCGCACATTCACATGGAGCCTTTAGGAGAATGGAGGATAGGAACTATGAGTGGACCAAACTACTCATTTTTTTAATACCGAGGGATTTCACATGCTGAGATAAAAAAAAATGCCTATTCACTTGTCTTATGCTTATTTAATCTTTACTTCCATCTGAAACTTGTCGGAAAATGTCCTCGCATGCAGAGCCAGAATTCTCTCCATTCTGTTTTTCTCGGAGACTCAGAAGAGATTGAACAGGACCGAGACCCGATACGGGGGATACTGTCACATTTATTCACCTGCCAGGCACAAGTATATGATATATGATCTGTAGTGCATCTTCGAATAATTTATATCTTCTTAATTTGTCGTTCTGGTCAGTGTACTGTACTGTTCAACCCAGAATATATCCAGCCTCATGGTGACGCTTGGCTTTTTACTCTTTCATTTGTTAAAATCATTGCTCCTGTGATTTTATAGAAGTGGATTATCAGTGGCGCAAATCTGACCGATGAAATATAATGATTATGATGTTATATCAATATAATAATGATGTACTTTTCATCTCACACAAACAAGGGGGACACATGTCACTCTCTTCAGGAAAAGCACATGAAGAGACTGTCCGGTTTGGGTAATAAAATGTAGAAAAATGTACTTTTTGGGGGGGGTAGTGTACGAGGCTTCTGACCATGAATGATCGCATATGGAATATGAAGTTCTTAGCTGTGAGAATCAAAATAGCAACAATCCCAAACCCTGCATCTTTAATGGGAGAAAATGTTTCTTTTTTTCCTTCCCCCTCTTTCTCCACGACCCGAGTGTGTAAAACAAGCACAAGCCTTCTTCTCCCTGAGTGACACATGTAGCCTGTACTAGACTCATTTATGATTTTAACCACTGGTTGTATAATTTCATTCTGTTGAATTAAACGAGAGCTTATACTCACAGTCGTTTCCCTTCTTTGTAAACAAGAAACATAGAGACAGCACGCCGCCCACGCTGCTGGAAATGTCTCGTCAAGGTAAGATACACACCGAAACAAGCAAAGAAAACAAAAACAGCCTACGCCGAGTGTTTTTCACTTTGCTGTGGTGGATATTAACATGCGAAGGTGCTGCGGGGATCATTTATACGCTGAATTGTTTGAACCTGATTGAATGGATTCAAGGCTGACGGATTCCAAGTTCCACTTATGAACAAAATAAATTGAGATAGCGCACATCCTCCCCGACTGTCACACGTCTGAATGAATCCTCGCAGCATTTCTCCACTTTGTCTCTCTTCCATGCGCACATTCCCCTCACCCTTCCCTGTGCTGTCATGATGCATTTGTCGCGCCTGAAGCTCGGGGCCTCCTTTTAAAACATGTGACCTTCAAATATGGCCCCTGTGTGTTTTGACTCTGGTGATGTGGTCTTCTGCCTCTCAGGAGTCTCCACGTGGTACAAGTATTTCATGATAACCATTATTATATTCTTGGTTGATAGATATTAATGAGCACCATCTTTTACATTTTAAAATCAACAATCATTGAGGTTAAACATATGCATCATCACATGTACACCACTCCAACAGGAGCGGAGTAAACAGGAATTCAAGTGATTGCATAACACAACATTGAATGGTTTATATGTGTTCAAGATGTCATTCTAGAGTGTGTTCTTTTACATTCCCAAAGGATTGCTCGACCAGCGGATGGAAGCACATTACATCATGCGTGGTAGTACGACAGCACCACCAGGAGGCAGACTGCTGCTCTTCTCTGGGTAAAAGCTTACAAGAGGTCAAACTCCATCTGCCGCATGTGAAGGAGGAAAATATATCTCCAGTAGAAAAATCAGACAGAATCTGATTTAACAGTATGTTTAGGGAACCTATGAGCTCATACTTATACATTTGTCTTATCTTGTCAAAACTCATGTTCTTTAGCAAAATGGGTGACATAAGCTGCCATGTACTTCGGCAGTAGGAAAGTAAGTTATACTGCTATTCATCCACATGTAGTAGGTGTAGGAGGAAGACACATTAATGCCCTCAAAGGCACTACCAAGTCAGAAAAGAGTTTTAGCTCTTTAGGTCTCCTAGAAGGGGGGATGTGTCCGGAAGACAAAGCTCTTCACTCTGTCACAAAGCTTGAGTTCAGCGTCCCTATGAGGAAGCTCATTTGTGACATTTTGTTCTTCAGTGATTATCCATATCTCGTGACCACAGGTGGAGGGCTGGAACGTACTCAGACTGATGAATTAAGAGCCTCGCTCTTTGGTCTAGCTCTTTTTTTCACCATGACAGACCGGAGCAGCACCTAAATTACTGCAGATGAAGCCCCAACCTGTCTGTCTACCTTTTGCTCACTCCTACCATTACCCGTGAACAACACATCAATACTTAAACTCCTCTCCGTGTCCTCAGACTAAGAGAAACCTATTGACCTTAATGAGAGTTGACCACCACTAGTCTTGTTGGAGTGGCTCACCGCTCACTGTCAGCCACACAGCAAGTCTTGGCTCCTGGGGCTTGGTAGGTGTGGCGTGAGGCGGGTAGCAGGAGAGACTGGGTGCCTCTGGGCACACTGATTTCTGGCATGTTTTAACTATAGGGTTTTTTTCTGCTGCTAGCCCTTCCAAAGCCATGTTTGTTCAGTCTGTTTCTATCTTATGCGGTCATGAATTTTAACAGTGAGGAAGTGAGTTTGTGGAATCTGAGATGAAGCCCAGTTTCTGGCGAACTTGCTGAAATTTCTATCGATTGAGAAACAACAAAAAACTGGAGAATTTCTTTGAAGGTCTGCCTATATTTAATTGAAAGTTCAGACGAATTCTTTGGTGGTGTAAAAAAGATATTCTCACATCACAGGGGAAGCCACGGATGTTTACTTGGGGGAGTATTAGCCAGGTTTATTTAGTTTTTATTTATCCAGTTGTACAGCACCATTTCTGGCTTTGAGTCCCAGATGTGTTGGATCTATCGGGGTACAAGTTAAACATTCATGTTAGACTAATTTAGATTTGTAAATAAACCTTAGTTGCCTGTTTGCAAAAACATGGTTATTTCCCCTAAACAGCCCCAAAACTGGAGGAGGCAAAAATATATATTTGTATTATTTAGAAGTATTTCAACAGGCTGATGAGGTGTTGGGAAAATTTCCTTGAATACAGTCTAATTGTTTGATAATCAACATGTACACGATTTTACTCCAGCCACCTGCTTTGGAGACTTTTAAAATGTATTAGATTTTCAAAAAAGGAGGTTTCCAAATACAATAATACATTCTAAAATGAGACTAGTACAGAATCGGATATAATACATACTTACTGAGCAGATCAACAATAAAACATGACTGGTCATTCTGGACACAAACTGTTCAGACTTTTGAGCCTCAGGGCGGTGATGTTTTCAGAACCCAGCTGACAGGCTCACTCTTGATAATAATTGAATAATAAGACAAATAATTTGACCTTTGTATATTTTAAATGTCTTTATTGAGAGCAAAGCGGAACCAAAGTCAGATTCCCTTTTTGTGGGAACATACTGGAAAATAAAGCTGAAAAGAATTCACTGCATTCACACTAAGATAAAATCAAGCAGATAAAAATTAACCCTGGTTTGATTATTTTTTTAAAGAGTGTTAAAATTTATTTGATTGGTTGTTTATGTAGCAAAAAGAAAAATCGTCTATCGCCAGAGCTTTTTGGTTGTTTTTTTGCACATTTTGTGTGGCTTCCAGGAACATTTGGCTCGTAAATTCCACCGTCACGCTCCACACTGGCCGGGAGGGGGCAGCCGTGCGCATGAAAGCACTCTAACATCCCTGAAACTGAGGAAGAAGACGAGGAAAACATTTTCCACCGGCTCCTTTCTTTGTCCACCCTCCTCCTTCTAGAAGCAACATCTACAGCAACACCATGGCCAATGTTGCCGACACAAGACTCTACGACATTCTTGGAGTGTCTCCGTCCGCAACTGAAAATGAGCTGAAGAAGGTAACTTAGCAGAAAAAACCCCGGAACAGACTGAAAAGAGACGGCTACGCGTTAGAACCAAGACTTTAAAAAGAAACGGGCACATTTCTAGAACCAGGAAATGTGTTGCTAAGCTAATCTTTGCTGTGAAGTAGCTTAGCATGCTAAAGGTGCTAGCATGTTAAATGGCCTGAAAGTTCATGTGACGATGCGGCTGTAACCTTTAACCGTTATAGATTATTTACATTCCGGACAGATGAGTCACACTCTAGCCACTTCCAGTTGGACTATTTTTTTATTCGTCAGAGAGCGGACATATTGAATTCGAAGTTGTTACATGTGAAGTTTTGTCTTTCCTGTACTGATGTAACTATTGACCTCACGTTAGCTTTAGCTACCACCTAGGTGGTGTGTAGTTGGCGTGTGGTTTTTTTTTTTTCGTTGAAGGACTGTGATGGACACGATATTTTGGTCCTTCATAGGTTATACTCTTAAACTAGCATAGCCTGAATTGATATCGGGGACATAAGAGTTTCGGGTTAAGTCCGATTAGCTTCGCTATTAGTGTTAGGGCTAGCTAAATGGACAGCAGTTTACAGCCGAATGACGTTTCTTAATGAGCAATTTTTAAAGTATATTGAGGTACATTTCTTAAAAAGTTTCCACGGTTCCGATGCGCTGGCTGTTTTTTCTCGTGTCATGCTGAATTGCGTTATCTACGTGCAGGCTAACTAGCAATGGCTATGACGAAGTCGTTCATTTCCTGTTTTTAATTTTCATTTATTCCGCCAAAATTTCACCGAGTCGTGCCAATGCGTTGAACTGTAACGTTCAAATGTTTTTTAATAGTTAAAGAAAATTATTATATATAAATATACCTGCTGCCAGCACAGTAATGCTGTGTTTTGGGTGTTAGTGAGCGATGCTAATTAGCCAATTCGGGTTTTTATTCGCAGTAAAGTTATCAGACATTTTGAGGGGGGCCCTTTTAAGCTGATTCTGTCTCTAAGCAAGTAAATTGATGCCTAAAAAAGACTACTAGTCTTTAACTCATACAGAAATGGATAGTTGTTTTTAAAGCATGCCACTGTGGCTATGGGGTCAGTTTTGCCGTCCAGTCCAGGTCACACTGAAAAATGACAAATTCTTCTTTGTCTTTCTAGGCATACCGGAAACTGGCTAAAGAGTACCACCCTGACAAGAACCCAAATGCAGGTGACAAGGTAAACACTTTGTGATGGCCTCCTCCATTACTTTGGAGGTTAATCCTTTCTGTGTTGATGTACAGGTACAGCTCCAAAAACTAAAGTATTGTGAAAGGTTGAACAGTTGCTACTCATTTCAGAAAACAAAACTCGTTCATCTTACATTTTTATTTCCTATAGAAGGAAATATTTCAAGCCTTTTTTTTCTTGTAGTTACAATTATTGTGGTTTACCTGTAATGAAAACCAGAAAGTCAGTGTCTTGAGATTAGAATATTACAGAAGCTCATTAAAAACTGGATGTTTTATACAGAAATGTCGGGCTACTAAAAATGTGTTCATTTCTATGCTCTCTGTACTTGGTTGGGGCTCCTTTTGCATGAATCACTGCATCCATGCAGCGTGGCATTAATGTGATCGGCCTGTGGTTCTGCTGAGGTTTAATGGAAGCCCGGGTTGTTTTGACAGTGGCCTTCTGGTCATATGCATTTACAATGCTCCATAGATCCTCTATGGGGTTCTGTTCAGGCCAATCCATCACAGTAACACCATGGACCCTGAGCCAGCTTTTGGCACGTTTGGTAGAGTGGGCAAGTACCGAGTCCTGCTGGGAAATGAAATCAGCATCTCTATACAGCTGTTGTCAGCAGAAGGAAGCATTAAGGTTTATAAAAGCTCCTGGTAGATGGTTGCTTTTGATTGTGGACTACCAAAGGCCCAGTGGACTAACGTTAGCAGAGGATATGGTACCCCAAAGCATCACTGACTGTGGAAGCTTCAACCTGGACTTCAAACCATACAGATTCTGTGCCTCTCCACTCTTCCTCCAGACTCTGGGACCTTTATTTTCAAATGAAATGCAAACGTTATTTTAATCTGAAAAGATGACTGAACAACAGTGCAGGGGTCTCATTTCTAAAACTTCCTACTGAATATTCTGCATAGACTTAAGCCAGCTAGATATAGTGTGTTTCACAGGTAACCATGGCAATTGAGAGGTGTAGAATGCGCAGTCCACTAAGACTGAAATCAAGGTTTTCATGGAAAACGTAGAGGCACGGAAAACATTTTGTATTATGCAGGACTGTCACTGTAGTATTTATATTTTTTACTTCACACAATTAATCCATCAATAAGTGCAATTGCTGTATAATAAAGACATACATATGAACATACTGTGATTTATACTACTCACAATAAGTTAGGGATATTGTTATTTACATGAGTGCTATTTGATCTGAATTTTAATGAAATAAGTAAGTATCCTTTCATATTACTAATAATGAATAAGAAGAAACACCATTTCCATTAGTGTAATATTTATTACCCCCAAAAAGTTAGACAATAACAAGGGTAGCCCCAAACAACACAAATTGACAATGTCAGAAGCGGGTGTTTCCACCATTTGCCGCAATGACAGCTTAACAGTGACGTCTCATGCTCCTCACTAGCCTCATGATGTTGTCCTGAGGCAATTTGTTCCGCTCTTCCACAAGTGCTACATGCAGTTGGGCCAGGTCACGTCGGGGGTGGGGGTACGATCATCCAGTCAGCTGGTCCCAAACGTGCTCTATGGGGATCAGGTATGGGGACATTACTGGGCATACCATATGAGGCACTCCGACTTCCTGAAGTCGAGCTGTGACAAATCTGGCATGATGTGGTGGAGCATTATCATCCATGAACAGAAAGTTGGCGGTGTTCTGGGGGAATAAGGGGAGGATGATGGATTCTATGATGTCTCTGAGGTAAGAACATGCAGTGACTGAGCCATCTACAATAACCAAATCAGTTTTGCCCTGACTGGTGATGCCTGCCCAGACTGTTGCACCTCCTCCACCAAAGCTAACCCTGGGTACCATGCTGACCTCGGTGTATCGCTCACCTTGCCTTCTCTAGCAACGCTGACGACCATCATTTCTGTGCAAGGTGACCCGACAATCGTCAGTGAACAGGACGGTAGACCACTGCTGCATTTCCCAGGTCACATGGTCTTGTGCCCACAGCAAATGGTCACGATGGTGTCTTGGTGTCAGTGGAGTCACCTGCAATGGTCGTCTGGCATTCAAGCCAAAGCGGTGGAGTCGGTTGCGAATGGTTTGTCTGGAAACCCTAGTACCCCTCACATCTCATAAACAAGTCTGCAGCTGTGTGGCAGTTGCATGACAATGTCTGAGTGCATAGGTCCTTAGGTAGAAAAGTAATATTGATCGATTTTGATAACTTTATTGGTAACTACCAGAAATAGTAGAAAACGTACTTTCAGTGTGCCCCTGGTCATTTTATGCTATTCTTTTACTAATTTTAATAAAGTATGCACAAACTGAATTCTATTCAACCCTTTATTCAAACACCCGTTTTACCATGACTGAAAGTTTGTAAGAAAAAAAAAAAATCAAGTAGCGAGCTAATTGACGTCAGTAGATGGTGACAAAGAAAAGACTGTTATTAACCCTTATGGTATTGATTGAAAAATATTTTAATTATGTTAATTTACATTTTAGGCTTATTTTTTATTACTCTCCACCTCCTTAACCTGAGAAAAGAGAGGGAGGTTCTGTGGAGGAGGCGTGGGTGGAGACTCGTCTTCTTCTGTACTCCACAGCAGCAGGGTGGCGGATGTCGGCCCACAGCGCATAGCATTGCCCCATTCAAATTCAAGTGCTGTTTAGACTTTTAATCTGAAGAGTGGGTTAAACTGACTGTGTTAGGCAGATAATTAATATTTTTTACTTCATGTAGACAGCAGTATGAGACTCTGATTTAAACAGTTTTTCAGCAAAATAAAAATTGATTTGGGGACGAGTTGTTCTATAAGCCACCTGACAATCTATGATATAAAAGGAAGAGAAACGTTCTACTTTTAAAAAATGTTTAATACATTTTTTTACTTTTTATTGACCCCTTTTTCGTCTTTCAAACCACGTCTATCGATCGATACTTATTATTGAATTATTGTCCAGGCCAGCTTTCTATGAATATGCTTGAATACAGCTCTGTGAACAACCAGCTTCTTTAGCAATGATCTTTTGTGGCTTCCCTTCCTTGTGGAGCGTGTCAATGACCGTTTTCTGTCTAGTCAGCAGTCTCCCTCATGATTGTGTCCTTCTGACCCAGACTGAAAGACCACTTAGAGCAGGGGTCCCCAAAGTCAGTCCTCAAGGGCCAGTCTCCTGCATGTTTTAGTTGTTTTCCTGGTTAATCACACCTGAGCCAAATGATGGCTCGTTAGCAGGCCTCTGTAGAACTCTGACATGCTGAGGAGGTAGTTGGACCATTTGAATCAGCTGTGTTGGAGCAGAGACACATCTAAAACAGGCTGAGACTCAAGGAACCTTTGCTGGTGTTCTAAGTTTATTACCTGATTATGGTGTGACACCATGAGCTTTAACTAAACAGTAATCACGTTTTCTTGGGCATGGAATTTGGGGCTTTCATTGTCTGTAAGCCATAATCATCAATATTACAAGTGATAATAAAGGCTTGAAATATTTCACTGTGTGATAAATCTATATTGAGTTTCTCTTTTTCAAACAAGTGACAAGAAATATTGAACTTTTTCACAATATTAAAATTTTTGAGATGTTACTGTATGTTGTCAGTCAGCCTCTCCATATGGGGACCAGAATCGATGAAAGATGTGCATAAAATAATAACAATAATAATGTACAATATTATGTCGGATTATATAAAACCAAATCAATTTTCTGGTGATAATTAAGATGTCTATTATTCCCTCAGTTCTCTAGAGAATGTAAGGAGGTTGGGACAGTATGGCAGTGTGTGGGTAAAACGGTGAACTGGTAACGGGGTCAATTGAACTAAAACCCCACTTTCAGTAGGAGTTTTAATACATTTTTTACAAGCTACAGTAGCCGACGAGGCTCAGAAAAATGCTTGTCCTGGTTCTGTTCTGCTATACACAGAGTTCTCTGGGGCTGGTCGAGGGCTGTTACAGTAAATCTGTTCATTGATGGTGGTGGGTTTTTTGTGTGTGTTTTCCCCACAGTAAAGACAGTTCTGTGAAATATGGCTGCATCAGATGTGTTGTTAGACCTCAAGTAGTATTTAATTTATTTATATATTCTGAAGAAATTGTCAAAATAACTTCTGGCCTGGATTTAAGATATGATTTGTCTGGACTTGTTACATCTGACAGAGAAGACTTGTGACCAAAGGTGGTGCTGTTTGCCTCTTCATCCTTTAGATCACATGTGTCAAAGTCAAGGCCCGGGGGCCAAATCTGGCCCACCATAGCCATTTATGTGGCCCTCTAAACTCTAGAGGACCACATAAATAGAACATTACAGCTCTATTTATGTGCACCTAAATACTATTTTATTGGTCAAATCAAATCAGTGTTTATTTGAATAGTCCTAAATCACATCATTGAAAAGATATTCAGTATTATTTCATTTTAAGAAGTACTCTTTGAATGCGGAGACAGGTATTTATTAATATTTTAACAGTTGGTTAAAAATTGTTTAAATACTTTCTGCCACAACCGGCCCTTTAAGGACATTCCTGGTCGTGATGTGGCCCAAAATTCCTTAGTTTGACACTCACAGACAAGACAATTGTGCAGATTTGCTTAAAGATGATTGGTCTAGATTCACTAATCTAATCCCTTTCATTACCTCATGTTGCTTTAGCCGTATGTGTCTCCCTGTCTAGGATTTCATTTATATTTGTTGTGTTTTTGCTTCTCCTTCACATTACAGCTCCAAAGTAGCTAACTTTGTTCATTTCGGTGATGTAGCCCAAACACATGCCTCATTCTGGTAGCTTTCTAACTACAGAAATGTTACAGGTCCTACAGTAAGTCTTTTGATCTATTAGAAAATGTACAGGTGCTAATCTCACAATGTTCTTGTATTTTAAATTGACTACCTCAGTCCCTTTCTTTGGGTTATCTGAGATCTCAGTTGTGTGCTGAAGTACTTTTATCTTTCTTCATCTAGTTTAAAGAAATCAGCTTCGCCTATGAGGTGCTCACTAACCCTGAAAAGAAGGAACTGTACGATCGCTATGGAGAACAAGGTTTGCGGGAAGGAGGCGGGGGTGGCCCCGGGATGGACGACATCTTCTCCCACATCTTCGGTGGTGGACTCTTCAGCTTCATGGGCGGACAAGGGGGCCGCTCCAGAAACGGTGGTCGAAGGAGAGGCGAGGACATGGTCCATCCGCTCAAGTAGATTAAATCTTACATCACTCAGTTGTCCTGCAAAGTATCTCATTCTCCATTCAGGTCCCTAAATGTCTGGCTTTCTCTTTAGAGTCTCCCTTGATGACCTTTACAATGGGAAAACGACAAAACTACAACTCAGCAAGAATGTACTGTGTAGTTCCTGTAATGGGTAAGTTGTACATTGTTCAACCACTCTGTTAGTGTTGTTACTGTCTGCTGAGGCGTCTCTTTGTAACCTCTCATTGCCACATCCATCTCTGCAGACAGGGAGGCAAGACGGGCGCTGTACAGAAATGTACGGCTTGTAGGGGGCGTGGCATGCGCATCATGATCAGACAGCTGGCCCCGGGGATGGTCCAACAGATGCAGTCAGTGTGTACTGATTGTAACGGAGAAGGTGAGAATCACAATGCCTTATTATTATTATTATTATTATTATTATTTTTATATAGCCTCATACTGTAGTATTTGTCTCAGAACCGCAAATAAAGTTTCTTCCATGTTTCTTCCAATCTGCTCCAGGTGAAGTTATCAGCGAGAAAGACCGTTGTAAAAAATGCGAAGGAAAAAAAGTGGTGAAGGAGGTTAAAATTCTGGAGGTTCATGTAGACAAAGGCATGAGGCACGGGCAGAAAATTACCTTTGGAGGAGAAGGCGACCAGGCGCCGGGGGTTGAGCCTGGAGATATAGTTCTTGTTCTGCAGGAAAAACAACATGAGGTAGGTGAAGCAGTCTCCCAAACCACCAGTCCTCTTTATCATGTCCTGTCTATACAATCCTTCACTCTGCATCAAAGAGTGTTTCTAGAAATACTATTGTTGTGTAAAATTTTGTTTGTCGTACTTTAAACCATCTGCTTAGAAACTTAATCACACCGTTGTATTTCTTGAGGTGTGCTGTTTTATAGATGCCACTTTAAAGGAATGGCTAATATTCTACAAAAGTTGTGCTGTGAATTTGATCAGTTTTTGTGTGTCAGTGCCTGCCCTTCTAGACACTAATCCACTTCCTCAGATACATACATGGATATTTTATAATCCATAGAGATTCACCGGTCAGTTTTTGTTAAGCTTTGAGCTGCTGATGCTGATTTTCTAATTGTGAAAAGACAAATTAGTATTAGAAATATTCATTTTCTGGTCTTATAGTTGTGATAAATCAATACTCTTAATAAGCGCAGGGGCTTTGTCACACCATGTGTTAGAACATTTGATTTAAAAGATGGATTTGCTCATATGTTAAAACAAAGACAAGATAACTACCAAACTGACCTTTAAGCCATCTTACACTAGAAGTTAGTGTAGCTAGCACTGCAAAATGAGCATTTTGCTCTTAGGAGTGACTCTACATCTTTAACTAAGATTTCTAAAAGGTTGCCAAAAAGTCCAGCATGTTCTAGGTTGGAAAGCTTAAAAGCTTAGCTAAAAGTCTTGCGCTCTCTCGCTTTCATGCTGGCTAATTGAACCAGGCGTTTCTTAAAACTTTAAATACTTTTTTCTTTCCTTATCCCATCCTTCCTACACTAAAAATAGCAAGCTTTGAGTCTTCACTTATTTACAACATCTGCTCTGAATACTGTCATCAGTTTGGCCTGGTAGCATCAACGTCCTTCATGCCTTTATTGAATAAGATTTTACTTTTAAGGTTACACAATATATCGATAATAACATCGATATCTGCAGATGTTAATTGTTTTTTAGCATATCTTTATCGGCCTGATAAGTAAATCTGGACCGATATTGTCAACTGATGATTGTTTTCATGTTGTTGCCATTTGTCTTTGTTTCAGGAGGGTGAGAAGAGGAGTTTGGTCATGTGACAGGGATATTTTCTGTTTGCAGCAGGCTGATCACTGGTTAGAGGTGATTAAGATAGAAAATCAGCCGATTCCAGTCACCAACTAATCTCTTGGTGCATCAGTTTCCTTAGAACAAATTGAAACAAAGCAAAGGGAATATTGTCAGATGATAACCGTGAACTTCATTTTTAAATTATTAAATTAAATTATTCTGTTAATTGGCCATATTTAACGTGTCGTACAAGAAAAGAGGCTTGGGAAACGAGCACTCTTTGGCTCTGATGTGCAGAGTTGACCCTTAACAAGAACTAATTCCAAATTTAGTTTAGCCAGTTGAAAATGAATTTATTCATATTCATAGTTCGGCAACAAAAGAAGCAAGTCTCTGTTCTGGAGCTTGTTCATCAGCACCGCAGGAAAGCAGTCCTAAACAGAGCTGGTTTCTGTGGGTTTAACGTCCTCTTATCTCTCTGTTTCAGACGTTTAAACGGGACGTAAATGACCTTTACATAACCCATAAGATTGGGCTGGTGGAGGCGCTGTGTGGCTTCCAGTTCATGCTGAAGCATTTAGATGGAAGACAGATTGTTGTTAAGTACCCTGCAGGAAAAATCATTGAACCAGGTCGGTTTTCTTTTTGCTCTATACCAAAAACCTGTTGTGTTTGAAATGTTGCTAGACCTAATAATTGAATAATTGAGTAATTCTGCTAAGTAAATGGGCCCTCAGAGTTCTAGCATTTATCCTCAGATGTGTGATTAATATTTAACTTGTTCTAACCAATCCCTGTATATATTTTTTCCAGGCTCAGTGAGGGTGGTGCGAGGAGAGGGCATGCCACAGTACAGAAACCCTTTTGAGAAAGGAGATTTGTTTATCAAGTTTGATGTCCAGTTTCCTGAAAACAACTGGATCAGCCCAGAGAAACTGGTGGTATGACAACAATTTCCTCGCTTATTGATACATTTTTATTTGTTTTAATTCTAGAAAAACAATTGGAGAGGCTTTTTTTACTAGACGTGGTTCTCGTTTTATTCCACAATGTAAAGAGCTAAATTATTTGGGTTTCCTGTTTTTGTTTACATGTCTAACTGAGAAGACTGAAGTACCTCCTCAGCATGACAGGAGCCTGTTTAGGGACCTGTTCAGAGAGGCTTTGGGTCGTCTGAACGCTTTTCTCCAATGGTTTTTACAGTTGAATCACTACGAGCCACAATCATAGTTGCTACTTCCATCATAAAATACAAGCCACAGCAGGCACTTTAGTCGCCCCCTGGTGGTTAATAAATCCTAAACTCTACATGCATTAAGTGTAAAATCTGCATATACTTTTTTTAAATTATTATTTTCAAGATAACTAACATTAGCTCCCTCATGTGTACACTAGTGTTGACTCCAGAGAACACATGTTGAGGATTTATTCATGGAGTTTTAAGTAAGGCCTACACAGTATATGTGCACACATTATTTATATTGTAAAGCACTATTTGGAATTCAAAGTTTATTCTAAATTGTCATTAATGCACATTTTGGATACCAATAAGATATTCTGCATGTTGGATGGAGTAGTTGCCACACCAGATGGTGGCAGCGTTGTGAGATGCTGAAGGTCGGAGTGTCAGGAGCAATTTGGGAATAACGATGCAATTTCAATTCAGTTTGTTTATATAGTGCCGGTTCACAACAGATGTCATCTCAAGGCACTTTACAAGAAAAGTCATTTCAATTAAATACATTTCAATCAGTTTAACATTTTAGGTAGTTTCCTATTTAAGGAATCCCAGCAGATTGCATCGAGTCATTGACTGGCAGTTGTGCCCCGTTGATGCAGACTTCCAACCACAGCAATCCCTCATACTGAGCAAGCGTTTAGCGACAGTGGAGAGGGAAAATTTCCCTTTAACAAGAATAAATCTCCAGCAGAACCTGGATCAGTACAAGGGGCCATCTGCCACAACTAGGGCTGTCGCGGTTGAGGAATTTCCCCTGCGGCGAGTCAGGGCGGCTCAATATTGTGGTATGCAATATTATTGCACCACTTCTTTATCTATTTAGCAAATTTGTTTGTTAATTACTAAATTACTAAACTCATGGCAATATTTTCTTTGAAACATGGTGCTTACACATTTAAAAAAGGCACAAAAAAAAAGACATGGCAATTTTATAACACTTTATTGAATGCAGATCAAAGGGCAGTAATATCACAGATGCCAGATACACTTATTTCTCTCACTGAACTTAAAAACAAAATTCAGGAGAAGGCTTAACTTTTACATGCAAATTTGGCTGCAGCATCTAACTGAAATAAAAAAAAGAAGTGCCTGTTTTGTTTTGTTGTTTTAAATGAAGTATGCAAAATGAGCTGTACCGGGCACTATCATTTTATTTTCACACACACAAATCACTGTGGTTTATAGCTCGGTCATGTTCTTGTTACGCGGAAGGAAAACCAGCATGTTGACCTTATGCGGTTTGAGAGAGGATCTGAGAGGGGTGATAACATTTCCAGCAACACTGAAAACCCTCCCTGATGGTGCGCTCGTTGCGCAAATACACATATACCTGCGTGCGACTGGGGAGAGCAAAGGAAATATCTCCTGGTTGTTGCGCCACCATGCCCAGGGGGTTTTCATTAGGGTCGATGGGTTCCTCCTGCAGGTAGCGAGTGAGCTCCAGCTCGGCTCTAACTCTCTCCGGGACAGTTGCAAACGTGCTTGTCCGTGACTTCAGCAGGTCTCCGAGCGTTTTTTGTTTTGTTTTGTTTTGTTTTTGCCGCTTGTGGCAGCTAATGACTCTGGCTGAGCAGCAGCTGACGCACTGGCACCGCTCCCTCCATCTTCCATGTGTAATATCTCCTCGATCAGCACACACTTTGCCTCTCCATCATCATCAGAATTGTTGCCCCGATATCTTGGGTCCAGCAAGCAGGACCGTGCAAAAGTTTTTTGATACCAGTGCAACTGCCATCCTTCTCAACATGTGTTGTTGTGAGATCTAATCAAGTGCGGTAATTGCGGTGGCCCGTCATGGGTGGGCTTGTTAATATTACGATATTTAATTTTTGCGGTTACCGCGACAGCCCTAGCCACGACCGTCTGGGGGTTCAAGAAGACAGAGCAGAGACACAGACAGAATGAAAAGAACGAATATAGGAGTACTTTCTATATTAAAGAAAGTAAAAAGCTGGTAACAGGACATGGAGGATGCTCAGTGACTGGGATGCCCCCTGTCCAACAGGGCATTGTAGCTAAGCAGAATACCACACCATATATACCCCCTTTTACACAGTATTTTCTGTGTAGGTTGCTATGTAGTTTGTCCCAAGACTCTCAAACATTTCTTTTTCAAATCTAAGAGTGGATGTTAACTTCTCCATTTCAAAAATATATTTTACCGCTTTGATCCAGTCCTTGATTGAAGGAGGATCTTTTGTCAACCATCTCCTTGTGATTGCTTTCTTACTAGCAAGTAGAAGAATGTTATACATTTATTCTCAAACGCTTTTACCACATCTGGTCTTATCCCCAGATATAAGGTCTCAAAATCTAAGGGGATCACCATTCTCAAGATCTTTTTTCCATAATCATCTTAATTTCTTGCCAATATTTTGAGATTGCTGGGCATTTCTCAGAACACATGATAATGAGTTGCCTTATTGCCACAGAATCTCCAGCATGATGTTTTTTGAGAAATCGAAGCACTTCAAGTTTTTGCAGTTTTCAATCATAAAAGTATAGTTTTAGAAACTAACAGCTCTTTTCCTAGAACCTGTTTCACCTCGAAGGAGCAAAAGCTTTCTCCATACCAGCTAAATCCACTTTGTCCTCCTAATATTGTGACACGTTTAGAAATTCCAATGAAGTCTGGTGTTACAGCTGCCCTCTCACGACTGGTTCCCCCTTCCCGGTGCAGGAGCTGGAGGACATGCTGCCCTCACGGTCGGAGCCACCCATCATCACCGGGGACACGGAGGAGGTTGACCTGCAGGATTACGACGCCAGCCACAGCTCTTCGTCTGGCGGCCGCAGAGAGGCGTACAACGACAGCTCCGACGACGAGAGCGGTCACCATGGTGTGCAGTGTGGCCATCAGTAATCTCCTGTCTTTCAGACATACACACACACATGTATACATACATATGCATAAGACACACACCCCACCCCACACCTCTATTCTGCAAGGGGAGAAAAATGTATAAGTTGCAGATTAAAAAAGGAGGTAAGTCAGGCTGAGATGTCCTGGTGGCTCCACAGACACGGATCCAGTACATCATGCACCTTGTAATTGTTTCCTAATGTTATTTACTCAAGTGCTGAAATCATTTGATCTTTGTCTGAGGGAGTCACCTGGGGAGTAGCCAGACTATTCCACTGCACCAAGATCAAAATGAGAAATGTATAGAAAATAAAAGTTAATGCCCCGCCCACTTACCTCCAACTTCCCTTACTGTCCTTTTCCTCCTCCTCTGTCACTCAAGTCAGATCCTCATTTAATGGGAGGCTCGAGGAAGAAGATGAAACCATTCATTCTTGATTGCAGAGTGTGTGACTTGCTTCTTTTTTGATAGTATTTACATTAATTTAAGAACTAACCAATGTGCACATAAAGCAGCTGAGCAATGTGACATAAAGATTATTTCTTATTGATTCATGGACTCATCCACTCAGCGACTTATCTAGGACTGGTTTCTGATTTTTACACTTTTTTTTTGTTTTCTTTGTAGGATTTTTACATGTTTTTCTTTCTTTACGTTTTAATCCAAGGAGAAATTTGGTTGTGTATATCACTAAAGTGGTTGTTGGTAAGCTTCATCAACCGCTACAGTCTGAGCTGTGATTTTTAAGAAGAACAATGAAATAAAAATCATTAGTGAAATGGAAAAAACAAAACAAAAACAAAGCTATAGTCTGTTTATGTGCCGAGACCATATGTGCATGTAAACTCTTTGGTTCTTGCACTTACCAAACAAAGTAAAGCAGCACTCTTCTTAAGAAATGTCTATGACGTTGTCGAATAAACTGTTGAAATATCATGTTTGGTGCCTTTCTTTTTTTTTTCGAAGAACATTGAATGCTGATCTTTGCAGCTTGTGAAGGAGATTTTTTTTTATTTTATCCAGGCAAAATTATAAAGCTTTCCAAACAGCTTCCACAATTGGACACTTTTTCGTTGACCCTGTTGAGCGTAATTTTGTTTTTTTCGTCCTGCATGCTTTAGATCTGCTCCTGGAACATGGACACAACTTTTGGGTGCATCTCTAAAAGTTTAAATGCCACAGAAAAAAAAAATTGCTTCTGATATTTAAAGTGATATACAGTGATATATTTAATCTGTGCTCTATGGCTTAGAGCAGTGTTTTTTAACCCAGCAGGTGTGTTAATGCAGGTAGACATCTAAAACATTGAGGACCAGGTTTGGGGAAACGCTTGCCTAGAGCAACGCAAGCAAAAACCCAAACTATACCATTCCTTATGGCCAATCTATGATTTTTATTACAGAAAACTCAACTAAGAACTATGACCATGTAGTTAACAGCATATGAAATGAATACTTAGTCTGGGCTCCTTTTGCATTAATTATTTTATCAAAGTGACTTACAGAGGTGGGTAGAGTAGCTAAAAATTGTACTCAAAAGTAGCAATACTTCATATCTTTATTCATATAAAAGTACAAAATTGTAATCCAGAAAAATGTATGGGTATTTGGTAAAAAGCCTAACCAAGTGTGGAGTAATTGTTTTGAGATCATAATGTGATTTAAAATGATGCCAATTCTAAAGACAAATACATTACATAGTTGCAAGTAAAACAAATGTAACCAAAACTTAACAGATTGATTATATTTCTATATATATATTTATATTAGGGCTGTCAAAATTAATGTGGGTCGATTAATTTGTTGAATTAATGCCATTAATTTTTTTTATGCAATTAACTCATGCACAGAATGACCTGCCCTTTTTACCCCACAATTAAACTCGTGCTGCTTTCAGTTCTCGCTTGTCACGTAAACCGTATGACAACTGTTTGATAACTGCAAATAACAGTGGGAACCAGGGAGTAATGTAAAGGTATCGGTGTTGATAAACAAATAATCAGTCTATTAGTCAGAAAATTTCGATAAAAAAATACTTAATTCCTCCCAGAGAGAAATTAACTGTTATTGTAGCTCATATTATACATTTTTTAAAGGAGCTATTGTAGATCCTGATGGCTGTAAGCAGGAATGATCTCCTGTAGGAGTCTGTGTCGCAACAAAACTGAAGAAGCCTCTGACCGAAGACACCGTTGTTGTAGGATAGTCCCATGAAGAGGATGCTCAGGGTTGTTCAAAATTGAATAAGAAACTGTCAGCTTTTACATTCAGAAAATGTTAACCAGTTAGTTTGCCTTAGCAACTGGCTTAAAGATTAATGGGTAAAAAGCTCCACGTGTAAATGTGATTGTGGAATTCAAAACAAAAGTTCCATGCATCTCTCCTGTATTTCCTTTAAAAAAAAGGAGCAACAGCTTCTGGTTTCGACCTTTATTTACACCAAAAATGTTACTTTTTCGGTCAAATTTGGGAATGTTAATTGTGATTAATTTACAGCTACCCTGTGATTAATTAGATTAAAATTTTTACTTGTTTGACAGCCCTATTTTATTTATTTATATATATATATATATATATATATATATATATATATATATATATATATATATATATATATATGTGTGTGTGTGTGTGTGTGTGTGTGTGTGTGTGTATAATGTTAGATAATGGTAAGATGCACCCGGTTGACCTCTAAACGTCGCGACATGCTCCCACACAGAAAATAACCAGATGAAGCTTGTGTACAAGTGTAAGGCTTGTGCATTTCTGGTCAAAACAAGGTTGTTCTCCATTTAGTATTTACTCACTGTGAAAATTTACTAAAGAGCAGTGATACTTCATATTATTCAAAAGTAAAAAAACCACGGTGTAGTCAAATCACTCCTAAAAAATACTTATTTTTATTGTTTTTCAAAACGCTTCTCAGGTAAATGTAAGTAACCGACCTGTGTTGATATAGATCAGATTGTGGTTCTGTTGAGGAAGCTCGGTTTGCTGAGTGGCCTGCAGCGCCCTCTGCTGGTCGTCTGTTTTTGACGACAATCAAAACGAGGAGTTTGTTAGTCAATCAAGCAAAGCGATATCAGCTAACAAGTTATTGCTGGTTTCTTCCAGATCCTAATGGTCAATGAAATAATCATTAAATTTATGAGCAGAAGAAGCATGAAGCGGAACAACATTTCTAGATATGCGCTGCACTGACTTTGGACGAGTTAAACAGTGGAACACCAGCTGATGACCTCGTTCCTCAAATCCGACTGGAAACCTCCCAGGGCCGGTTGTCTCCATACCTCAACTTGGATTCTGAGCCTCTACAACCTTCAGACTTTGATTTCTAATTTGGAAAAAAATATATTTGTCATTAATGCTCCTACATTTTTTTTATTTCCTCGCTTGTGGCCATGGGCGGATCTACTGGGGTGGCATAGGGTGGCAGTTGCCCCCCTAAAAGAAAGCCTTGCCACCCTAGCAGCTATGAATTCAAACCTGTTAACGTTCCGTGGGCCCGCCCGCAGGCCCAGCCCATTTTCTAGTTTAAATCCATCGATTTTCTGACTTCTAACTTCTTTGAACCTATACATATTTTATATCATTGGAAAGCTAAGAGTCTTGTGATTCCAATTATGGCTGGCGATCAAGGATACAATCATAACTGAAGACACAGTGAGTGCTTTTGCCAACACAAATGTTCTCCTGACAGGGGTATAAAAATATGGAACTCACCACTTTGTAGTCCAATAAACGTGACAAAACCGATCCATTTCGAACAAAAATTGTCTTTTTACATCAATAAGGGTCAGAGTAAAGTCCTCCAATAAAGTTATTAGTCCAGGACAACAGTAAAACCGATAAAATAATGTAAAATAAACAGTGAAAATGCGCTTACGAAATGTCTATGGCCATTTTTGTAGTCTTTACGGCTTTGTTTCCGATTCCTTCGCTTCCACTTCCGCCCACAAAGGTCACTGAGCATGCCCAGAAAAAAAAAAAAGTCATCCGGTTTATGCCTTACGATCTCCAACCAATGGCGCATGGATGTAAGGTCACGTTATGGTGGAGCTTTATATGAGAAGATGAAGTTATGCTTCTGACAATATTTTTAATTCAGTGAGGACTACGGCATTTACCCAGGAGATGGCGCATATGGCACACTTTTGACCACCTTTGACCTGTAGTTATAAAAATGTGTGCAGAACACTCATTTTTTGGTTAATTGCTGTCAAATTTGGTGTGGATGAAGGTGGCTTTAGATCCACAGTTTGTTTTAGGTCCCAACCTATTTTTAAAGCCATTTTTACAGCATGTATTTATATAAAATAAATAATCAGACAAAAAAAATATTTTTCAGTGTATTAAAATTAATATTGCTTGATAACAATAGCACTCAGAGATATTAACACAGTTCTGGGATACATTTTAGAGTGTTTACTTTCCAAAGAGACCCAACCATGTCCATCCATCCATCCATTTTCTTCCGCTTATCCGGGGTCGGGTCGCGGGGGCAGCAGCCTAAGCGAAGAGACCCAGACTTCCCTCTCCCCAGCCACTTGTTCCAGCTCCTCGGGAGGAACCCCAAGGCTTTCAAGTGAAGCAGCATGGGAGGGTTGCAACATAGACCTGATCAAAAAGAACACTCCTATTAGTGATGGGTTCAAAACAACAGCATCTTTAATAAGTGAGTAAGCTCAAATATCCCAAAGGAATACACTAAAAACCTTTCTGGTCACCTTGAATGGTAGTTTTTCAAATTTTTTTCATGTCTTTCTGGTTTTCAAATATATAAGACCATTTTCTGCTCTTTTAAATATCTCCCCTTCTAAAATCAACTTTTTGATCATATGCTGGGCACTTTAACCAGCTGGAGCATCTGCTGCCTCCATCCTTAATTGAGGATTAATACCCAATTTCAAAGGTTGATTAAAAAAGTGAAAAATGTTTCTAATCCAACCTAATCTGATGTCAACTGATTCAAGACGGTATTTAATAAGAGTAGCGTCAGCCATGACATCAGCGGCGCCGTGGCTTAGTTGGTTAAAGCGCCTGTCTAGTAAACAGGAGATCCTGGGTTCGAATCCCAGCGGTGCCTTTTATTTACGCTCCTTCTAAATTTGCATTTTACCTTTCTGCATCAGTCATCAGCCTGTAACAATGCCCAAAAAAAAGCTCTATCTAATTCAGAAAAACGATGGATCGTGGGTCTTTTTTAAAGACCGAAAGATAATTTAAAAAAATTTACTTTCTACATACTTTCTATAAAAGGTTTCTGTTTACCGCTTGTTGCAGAAGGCAAAATAAGCAGGTTTGGGTGTTGGTGGGAGCAAGCCTCCGGGGCTTGTGGCTCACGTCACATGTGTGGATCTGTGAGAGATTATTGTGATCGGCTTTGTGTGAGGAGCTGGAGGTCCTAGTGGAACCATTTTGCTGGGCAGTGGCAAAACACCTCCATCTCCTGGACGACATAAAAACTACAAGTACTTTTATAAGACATACCTGGAAACACCAGTAGGTGATGTAAAGAGGGCCAAAACTATCAGTGACTAGTGAAATAAATCAACCCAATTTATGCAGAATTCTTTAAATATGCCAATACTCTATGACATAGATTGTTAAATAGTTTCATGTGAATTGCAATATATAGCCTACATTTTAAAGTCACGTGTTTAAAAAAATCACATACAATTATTTCACACTTTAATCTGTTATTTTTCATAGCTCTTTGCTACATCTAAAAGCATTCTTTAGAGAATAGACTACAAAATACTTTTACTAGTTTATAAATCATTAAATGGCTTAGCACCACAGTATGATGAAGATCTACTGTTACTATACCAACCCCTCAGACGTCTCAGGACTTCCAACTCTAGTCTACTAATCATCCCTAGAATTAGAAGCAAACATTGAGAAGCAGCTTTCAGTTTCTATACTCCCCTTATGTAGAAAAAACTTCCAGACCATTGCTGAAAGACTGAGTTCCTTTAAATCAAAGCTAAAAACTCATCTGTTTAGAGCTGCCTTTGAGTACGTGATTAATAATAGCTGGAATGTCATATGTGTTGTGTCACTAATGTAAAATCACACTGAATTGGCTTGTTGTTGAAAGTGTGCTATACAGATAAAGTTGCCTTGCCTTGCCTTTATTGGATCTATATTAATGAGCTCCCATCAGCATGTGATAGGGATGCACGATATATCGGCACCAACATCGGTATCGGCCGATGTTAGGTGCTTTTTAACATATCGGCATCGGTCCGATATGTAACAGAGGGCCGATATTAACAACCGATGTGTATTTATTTCCATCTTTTTAACATTTCTGTGTGTGTTTCGGGGGGGGGTGTTATTCATGTGGTGTTTGTTTGGTCATGTGACAGTGATAGTGATGCGGTGCAGGAATGTGGAAGTGTTTACCTCAAGCAGAGAAGCGATGTGGATTGTGTGGTTGATTTTCCACGGTGTCGAAAGTGTAGGGAAATATACCGTATACCATATCGTTGCGTATCGGTTATCGGCCATAACAGCGGGATTAATATCAGACATCGGTATCTGCCCAAATTTTCATATCGGTGCATCCCTAGTATGTGATGATGTGGAGATACAAATGTATGCAGATGATACTGTTGTTTATGTGCATGGGAGCGATGCAACCAGTGTGGCAAACAAATTAACCAATGTTATGGAGAACATCTCACACCGGCTACAATCTGCATCCCTAACATTGAACATAAACAAAACAGTGGCAATGTACTTGACCAAAACTCAAAGATTGAAGTTCCCTCTTCCACACGTCTATATGAATAGGAGTGAAATCAAAACAGTAGAAGAATTTAAATACTTAGGACTTGTTCTGGATCCAGTATTCATAAAAAAAAAACATGTTAAAAAAGTGTCCAATACTTTAAAATATAGTTTGTCTGTTTTTAGACATATTCAAAATACGCTGAGCCATGATGCTGAAAAGTGTACTTGGAGTCAATGATTATTTCTCACATTAATTATTGCATGTCATGTTGGTCCCAGGAATGTGAAGCAACTATTAAGCCATTACAATCCTTGTATAATCAAGCTGTTAAAATACTGGATAAAAAGCCACTGAGACATCATCATTGCCCAATACTTGCAAAATATAATATGTTAAACTTTGATAATCTAATTGTTTATTCAAATGTACAATTAATTTTTAAAATCCTGAACAATAAGGCGCCTCCTCCTCTGAAATGATTTGTCCAGCTCTGTTCTGAACAGACAACCAGAACATCTAGGTCAACAAGTTCTAATGACTGCAGATTACCAAAACGCAGTTCAGCCTTTGCACAAACAGCCTTTTCTTACAAAGGCATCAAGGAATGGAATAAACTCCCACATAATTTTAAAATTTCCTCTGAACTACAATTTTTTTCTTGTAATGTCAGGAAGTTATTATTAGTAAACCAGCATTGTCAACATTAAGGATTTATTCACTTAAGATATTGGTCTTAGTGATACTTTATTGAATGATTGTATTATGTAATCAGTGATTGTTGTGTTTTTACAATTTAAGATATTTTAATTCGCATTCTCACCTGCTCAGGGACTGCAGATGGAAACTAGCTTTGGCTATAATCTGGTGTAAAACATCTTTAATTAATGTTTTTGCACATTGTCCCTGTTAAATAAACAAATAAAATTCTTCCATTTCTGGTAGAAACATTGTTTTTGTGGACAACTGTTCTCTCTGGTTTTGAATGATGTGCAGCTGGAAGGATTTTTGCTGATACTTTTTATTTTTGGACATTTGTTATGATGCATAACCATGGCAACAAGGTGATTTACAACTGGCAGCAGCTGATTAACATCACAAAAGCTCAAATAATACCTCAACTACAGCCACAAAACCCTGATGAGTTGAAAAGAAGACGCCATAGATCCAGAGCATCCTCTACATCAGACTGTCATACAACTACAGAGCGTCTTCAGTCAGAGGCTTCTTCAGATCTGCAGAGCGCTACAGGAGATCATCCCTACCCACAGCCATCAGCATCTACAACAAATCTTTGAAGGAACTTGCATAATGAGTTACAACAACATTTAATTTCCCTTTGGGATTAATAAAGTAATTTTGAATTGAATTGAATAAGCCTTGTACATTTATGAACAATAAATACCAACAACCTCACTTTAAAAATGTGGCAAATTATAAACAAAAATACCTCAACTTACATTTAAAATACTTTAGTCAAGAAACTTTTTAACTAGGCTAGTAACATTAACTAAATTACTAATAAAACTGAGAAAATCTAACAAACTATGCAAAAAAGCTCATAGAACAAATTAGATTTCACAGTTCAGTGTGATTAGGTTTAAGAACCCAGGTTTGTTTAAAAGAATTGGCATGGGACCAAATTATTTTAAAAACTGATGAAGACAGCAGCTGCTAGGTGTGCAAAAACCGGTTCTCAAAGCAAAGCCAAAGGAAAAATAAAACTTTGTTTCAATAATAACTTTTCAACAATCAGTTGTTTAATTAGAAATCAGAATCAGAATCAGAAAGGGTTTTATTGCCAAATGTTGGGTAGGTTTACAACATTCGGAAATTGCTGCGGTACTTTGTGCAAACATACAAGAACAAACAGACAAACACTTAAATAAAAATATAATATGCTAAACGGATTGATATATACATGAGTGCAGGTAACGATAGGTGCAGATCAGACAGGTGCAAAAAAAGCACAATATGGGTCATGTAACTGAGCGGGTGGTGGGAGCAGTCTTAGGGTTATTGATCATGAGTCCAACAGCAGAGGGGAAGAAACTGTTCTTATGGCGAGAGGTTCTGGTCTGAATGGACCGGAGCCTCCTGCCTGAGGGGGGCAGGTCAAACAGTCTGTGTCCAGGGTGAGAAGGGTCGGCTGTGATCCGACCTGCACGCCCAAGTGTCCTGGTGGTGTACAGGTCCTGCAGAGATGGGAGTCTTCAGCCAATCACCTTCTAAGCAGAGCGCACAACACGCTGCAGACTCTGTTTGTCCTTGATGGTGGCGCCAGCATACCACACAGTGATGGAGGAGGTGAGGATGGACTCGATGATTGCAGTGTAGAAATGGATCATCATCCGTTTTGGCAGGTTGAATTTCTTCAGCTGCCTCAGGAAGTACATCCTCTGCTGGGCCTTCTTTATGACGGAGGTGATGGTGGGCTCCCACTTGAGGTCCTGGGTGATGGTGGTGCCCTGGAAGCGGAATGAGTCCACAGTGGTGATGGGGGTGTCAGTCAGGACGATGGGGGGGAGTGGGGCTGTGAGCTACCTAAAGTCCACAATAATCTCCACTGTCTTCTGGGCGTTCAGCACCAGGTTGTTGCGGCTGCACCAGGACACCAGACGTTCAGCCTCCATCCTGTAGGCAGACTCATCCCCGTCCGAGATGAGTCCAATAACGGTGGTGTAATCTGCAAACGTAATTAGTTTGACAGACTGATGGTTGGAGGTGCAGCAGTTGGTGTACAGGGAGAAGAGCAGAGGAGAAAGAACACAGCCCTGAGGGGAGCCGGTGCTGATGTGCCGGGAGTCCATGACATTCTTCCCCAGCCTCACATGCTGCTTCCTCTCTGTCAGGAAGTCAGTGATCCACCTGCAGATGGGATCAGGCACGTTCATCTGGGATAGCTTGCCTTGGAGAAGGTCTGGGAGGATGGAGTTGAAGGCAGAGCTGAAGTCCACAAACAGGATCCTGGCGTAGGTTCCTGGGAAGTCCAGATGCTGCAGGATGAAGTGAAGAGCTATGTTGATGGCATCATCTACAGACCTGTTGGCTCTGTAGGCAAACTACAGAGTGTCCAGGAGGGGGGCCGTGAGGGTCTTGAGATAGGACAGAACCAGGCGCTCAAATGACTTCATGACCACAGATGTCAGAGCCACAGGTCTGTAGTCATTAAGTCCAGTGATCCTTGGGTTCTTGGGGACAAGGACTATGGTGGAGGTCTTGAAGCAGGCAGGCACATGACATGCTGGCAGTGAGGAGTCGATAACCGTTCGAACAATTGAATCTCAAGGCTTCGTAATCCAGCATCTGAATCAGGGGTGCCCAACCCTGGTCCTCAAGATCTACCATCTAGCAACTTTTTAGTTTTAAAAAAAGCAAGTTTTTGTTCTCCAGTTAAGAGATTAATGATTATAGGTTTTTTTTTCTGCTGGTGATAGATCAAACTGGGATAATCTGGGACAACAGATTTAATTCATATCATAAGAAAAATACTCAAATTTGGTGACTGTTGAGTGAAATGATTGACTATTTCAGACTTAAAAATTCAAACTTGGAGAAAGGCGAGTTCTGTTGCTTTAAAAGTGTTGCAGTTTGATTAAAACCTGTTAATGAGTCGTTTCAGCTGGAATCTGCTGTGTTCTCTTGGACAGCTGACTATATCTGAGGACTTTGTTCACGTGACACAGACAGGAAATAAAAGCAGCCAACACAGTCTCTCCTTTACAGTGAACGTCAGCATGAAGGATAAAAACCAGTTTGAATGTTACTGAAAAACCCTGATTCACAAGGTGAACAGAATAAAGTTCAGGCTTTATGATGGCGCTTTAAAGGGACATCCACAGGAAGATAAAAAGACAGAGATTTTAAAACATGCTTAAATGACTCATTGGGAGTTTGGCTGACATGAAGACAGAGAATGGATCAATAGCAGGTACCTGAGATCATTCAGGGACTAAGATACCATTTAAAATACCACATTGGAGACCTTGAGTCTTGACTTAGATTGCAACTAGATCTGACGATAGAACTGGTTCTTCATTGGTTCTGTAGAAGAACCAGTTTGGTTTTCCACAATCTTAGATCAGATTGAATTACAATGTGTATTGAAGGATAGGGATGAAGAGTCTGGGGAGATGTGCCGACGGAGGTTTGGGATGAAGACTCAGCGTGGGGATGCAGCCTCCACGAATTCATCTTTCCTGAGCCCCCTTGGGTAGACTGCTGAGTGGGAAGTTGATTTGGGGCGTGGTCCTGCTCTCGAACCTGCGTTAACACATTAACTCCATTTAAATCAAAACTAGAAATAAGGACCGTTGTATGAAGGTAAATACTGTTGAGACTTTTACACACAAGTGGAACCAGGTAATACATCATCCAACAGACAGACAGTTCAACTAATACAGTTCAAATACGGTACTCCTCACTTAAAATAGGAAACAAAGACCTTTATTCATTTGTCGTAATGACAGAGTTGTCCAGTGAAACCAGTTATGTTTTCAAACTAACTGGAATGACATACTTTATAAAAGGCCGTATGGTGAGTAAATATTTCATTTTAACAGACGGAAGGAGTAGAACAGATGCAAACAAGAACCTGGGAGTTGGTTCTTTAGATAGACCTAGACAAGCTGTTTCATGTCCTGACCAGCAGAGGGAGACAGAGCAGCTCACATGTAGGAACATGAGCTTCAGAGGGGCTGATAGAACAACGTGTTCTGGTTTCTGCTCCAAATATTCTTTATATTATTATGTATTTTGTTTGTTGTGGTTTTTCAGCTTTTAATTGATATGATTTTTATTTTAAACAAATAATTTTGGGGCTGGGACAGCATTTCCTCTCCCTCCAATGAAGTGGCAACCAGTCCAGGGTGGACCTGTAACCCACAGACGGCTGGAGATGTGGACTAGCGGATCAGCCCCTCCTAATATTCCTGCAAAGATTACCCTGGAACCACAAACAAATCAGTGTTAAAACCCCTGAAGGTCACAAGTCTCATCTTTGCAAATCTGCAAATTTAAGGATGACTCAGTTCTCATGGTATGTACAACAGAGGTGAGAGGACACATCCTTAGAGGGACCCAGGAGACGGGAGACAGACATTGTGGCATTTATTCTCAGCTTTTTAAGTCGATCTGTTCAAGAATGTAAAATCTAATTCATTAAGGGTGTATCAAATGAACTCCTTTAATAGTTGGCTGTATATTATTAAAATCTGATGGGAAATTTAGAAATAACAGTCTGGTGTTAGTCCCAGGGGTCTCACATGATGTTTCATCAGTAGTAATGTTCTCTTTGAACGTACCTCTATCTGTTTATGATCTGCTCTAACCTGCTGGTCCTGTATGTAGAGCCCAGATAACTGATCCAGAGCTACAGTGATAGAAGCTGCTGTCGATAAGAGTTGAGACTGAAACCATTCCAACTGAGCGTGCTCTCTCACTAACATCTGCTGTTTTTAGTCTCAAAGCTTCACTCTGATGAAAATGTTTTCAAGAGGAGGTTAAAGAGCTGAAGATTTGGGTTTATGTAAAGCAGAACTACTACAGACCAATGGTTCTGACCCAAAGTGACTCAGATCAAATGTTCAAACTTTCTCTCATGTTGGACCGTTGTCCCAGAGGTGCTTTTAGCTCTAGATCTGGACTCCATTCTGAAGATTCTGGATCTGCAAACTAAGAACCAAAAATGAACCAAACTTCAGCTGAATTTTGTTTTATTTCAGAATAAAAACATTGAAAATTGTACAAGTTTTCTTTTAGTAGACCACAATGATTATAAAACAGAAGGAGTTGAAAAAGAGAAAATCAACACTTTGGTGTCCAAAGGCTCTTCAGTCTGCAGATTAAACTTTAGGTATGTAGGCTTCAAATATAAGAGCTCATGTTTCCACTGGGAGGACTTCACCTACAGAGTCACTCAGGTTCATCCTTCACACGGCTCCATCAGATCAACGATCATTGACCGGACGGATTATCAGAGGAGAACTGTCTTTACCTCCATCGTTATCACAGGGACTGACGAATGGGTATAGCTTCTGAGTGAAGCAGCAGCTAGTAAAGGAGTAGATCAGAGCTGCAGCATCTACATCATAGAAGGAGACCAGACCCTCCTCATAATCCACAAACATCCCCACCTTCTCAGGACCAGGATGGAGATGGAGACGGACGGGAGGTCCAGCACCAGCTTCATACGCATTTTTATTTCTCTACTCAACAGTCCAGTAACCGTTCGGAGGACTTGTTGTGATTATTCCCTTCCTGTCGATGGACTCTCTGTCCACTCCTAAATCCCAGCCAGTTTTTCCTTTAACCTGAACCTCAAAGTAAAATCTGCCTGAAGAGAAACTTTGCTGTCCTAAAACACCAACATACTGAGAAAATCTCTCTGGATTGTCTGGGAGATTCTTCCTTACCTGTTTGCCATCATCAGACAGGACCAGCCAGGGTTGAGCTGCATCAGGAACCACTGCATACAGCTGGACCCTCTCTTTATCTTAGGCTTCTTCATCTTCTCCCTGATCCTCTCCTCCAGCTGAGCCACAGCTCTCGCCACAGTCCCCTCATAGGATGGTGGATGAACTTTGACCTTTGTCCAGGTCTTGGTGGGTGGAGCAGCTTTCAGGGAGGAGAGACTCTGGAGGAGGTGGAGGTGGTCTTCAGACTGTGAGAGCTGCTTCACCTCAGAGCTCCTCTTCATCAGCTCAGAGATCTCCTGTTCCAGATCTTTGATTTAGTCTCCGGCCTGTTTCTCTGCAGTTTTCTGCTTATCTTCTGACCTCCTTGATGAGCTCCTTCAGGCCTCTCTCAGCAGACTTCTTCAGAGCCGTGAAGATCAGAACATCTTCTGCTTTCTCTCCTTCTGCAGCATCTTTATTGATCTTCACCGAGTCTTTGATCTCCTGGATCTTCAGTCGTCTCTTCTGGATCAACATTCCTCAGCGCCGCCTTCTTTCCTTCAGATTCTTTTCTCAGAGGAACAAACTCGTGGTTCTTGTGGTCTAAAACAGGACAGAGAGAGCAGACACACGTCTGGTCGGTTCTACAGAACAGCTTCAGAAGTTCATCGTGGTGCAGACACATCCTGTCCTCCTGGTTATCCGCAGGCTCCATCAACTGATGTTTCTTCAGACATGGAGCTGTCATGTGAGGCTCCAGGTGAGTCCAACAGTAGGAGACCAGACACACCAGGCAGGACTTCATGGCCTTTAGTTTGGTTCCAGTGCAGACGTCACAGCGAACGTCTCCTGGTTTGACGGCTTGTTGCTCGGAGCTGCTGCTGGCTTCACGTCTGAACTGAGCAACCATCTCAGAGAACAAAGTGTTGACCCAGAGCTGAGGTCTAGAGGTGAAAGGCTCGTTGCACAGAGGACAACTGTAGGGAACATTTCTATCCCAGTGCTGAGTGATGCGGGTCTTGCTGAAGTTGTGTCCACATGGTGTGGTGCCTGGATCAGTGAAGACCTCCAGACAGATGGAGCAAAGGAACTGATCCTCAGATCGCAGGTTGCTGCCAGAAGACATGTCTGACCTCTGAGGAAGGGCTACACAGACCAACGATTAGCAGGAGTTTCTAATCTGAAGTTCTGAGATGACGTTCTGATCAGGTTACAGGAAGTGAGTTCAGTCAGCTGACCAAAGCAGAAGAACATCTGATGGCATTAGGAGCAAACATAAGTTATTCCAGGACCTGTCGTTCCACAGAGAGGCAGAATGTTTGCGGTCTGAAACGCTTTCAGGTTGAAACCATCCATCCATCCATTTTCCATACCCGTCCATCCTATGTAGGGTTGCGGGGCAGCTGGTGCCTATCTCCAGCGGTCATGGGGCGAGAGGCAGGGTACACCCTGGACAGGTCGCCAGTCCATCGCAGGGCACAGGTTGAAACCAGATGCTTCCTAACATCAGTCACTGTTATCAGACTGTTTCCCTCACAGGTCAACACTGCTGACTGGTTTCAACACCTCCAACCAAATCAGAACATGACATCAATGATTAGAGCTTCACTGAAACACCTCAGACCACCAGAGGTCCAGCTGAACATCTGCTCTCAGTTCAGAATTTACCAGAGAAATGACTGAGGCAGCGGCAGAGATGATTTAGGTTTAATTAAGGCTCGGCGAATAGATGAGAAATAAACTGCTGTGATCTCAGTCTTACACAAAGTTCGTGGACAAGATGAGATGATTATACAGGGAAAATAATTTCATGTATATCCGCCTCTGGGCCTTTTCCGGTGACGTAGGCAAGAGCTCTTCCTATCGTATTATCTGTAGATTTGTATGTGTAAGCCAGATGGCTTTACCAGAAATGTTCTCTTTTTGGGTGTCAATCAGATCTAAGTGTGCGTGCGTGCGTGCAGCTGCAAAAGCCAGACAGCAGACTCACTGCCAAGGACTTGCAACGTATGTATTTCTGTTTTAACACAGAAATTTCCTTCCAAAAATACATCTTATCGCTACACAGTGAGCAGATTCTTACAATTTTCCAGTCAATGTACCCAAAAAGTACATCACAACCTGTTTAGCACTTAATGAGCTGCTGACTTACATTGGTACATTAATACACACAATAATATATGATACATATTCTTTTTGGTTATAAGATGTATGGGTGTATAAGGCTATATGTGAGACCCCTTTTGGTGGTCACGTGAATATGCCCCCCAACATATCTCCGGTGGTCTCCCCGTGTAGGTGCAACAGATAGTGGAAATAATCTAAGATTTCAAGCTATATCAGTGAGAATAATAAAAAAGTTAAATTCCTGAGTTATACTTTATCCTAGCAGAGCACAGAAGCAAGCATATGCTGTCTAACATCATGTCATCAGTTATTGTAGACCTTAATCATACGATTTCCTCCTCCTCATCTGGCCCCCAGGACTCTGGTTCCTCCTCGACCCCCAGCATGAGGGCCCCTCACTTTTCCAGCAATGGCACCCTTTCAGTTAGAACAGTCATGGGTGGGTCTAGGGAACCGACTTCTCTATCGACACACCTGAGAATAAGAGGTTGGACACAGGGCCACATACTGCAATAATGATGGTCAAAGAAATGAAAATACTCACCATGAGGTTTCCTCATTTTCCAAACAGTTGTTCAAATATTGAAATATTTAAGAGTGTTCTTTTAATCACATTTGATAATGCTCTTAAACCTTGGAAGGTTTTAGTTAAAGATCCATCAGGCGCTGTACTGTTGGGAATAAAGGTACTACATTCACCTGTTTTTTTTCTGCTAAAATTATATCTAGGGCTAATCTGTTCTGGTAGGTTATCGAGGATGTGGCAGATAATTGTTCACGTACAGCCTCAAAACTATCTGTTGTAAAATGTGTTCATCTTTACTCATTTTAATGGACATACTCAATTCTATCTATTTTTATTAAGGGTTATCCAACTGAGAATTGATTAAAACCCGGCTGCTACCTGATCTACGAGTTTATACTTATCTGCGGCTCCTCTGGGTACTCCAAATTTTATCAATCCAAACAAGTGATCCTGTTTCATAAGAGGGGAATCTCTTTGTCAAGTTTCTTCCAGCTTTATTTTTCCCTGTTTGATTAATTAAGTCAGCTGCAGGGAAGATCTGAACTGGGGAGACAAGAAAAAGAAGTACACATCGTCCTGCAGTGTGATTTGTGTCGTTATCTGCTTACCCATGATTACTCATCCTCCAACCATATTCTCAGTCCATAAGTAGTGGAGTTTATCACCTTAAAGGTTCCAATCCACTTAGGCTCGTTCCACATGTCGTGGAACACTTTTCTATATATATATATATCCACTCTCCTTCCTTAATTTATTCTGGTTCTTTTCCTGTTGGCTCCTGTTGGTTACTGTTCAAAATATCTTTCACCCGTGGAGATAAGAACTTCACAGCATTCTACAACAGTTGGGCATAAACAGAAACATCCCCCTTTTTTTGTGAATCCAAAACTGGGCTCACAAGTCGGCCTACACAGCCGTGGGTCAGGATGTTCACTTGGTTTGGCTGTCCCTGGTCTGTGACCCCCGCCTCTTTATGGGTATGTTCCTGAAATTCTTTAGGTTTACAAAAGGCTCTTTGCTCTCAAACCACACATGTACTTCAGGTTGATTTAGATTTTTCTTTTGGCTGCATCTATGCACAGGTTCTGCCTTCTCTCCCCCCTTTTCTAAAAAGTAGAAAAATCCAAATGGAATGTGCTGTCCAGGGATGCAAGGCTGCTGCCAGTGCTTGTATTCTATTGTCCGGCTCCAGCATCGGCATCTGGAATGTTTGAAAACGGTGAGTGGTGACTGATCTTTGCTGGAACTTTAGCTACGCTGAGCCTGCCCATGTCCTCTCCCGCTGCAGCGTTCCTAAGATGGCAATGGAAACACAACCAGGCTGTTCTCGGCCCAGCTGACGTTACACGGCCTGGGCCGAGCTGACCCTAGTGGAGAAGGGGCATTAGAGTCCACCCAAAGTAGCTGCTGGGCCTCTCCCTGAAATTCTATGTGGCAATATTATCTCAACCAGTCCAATGCTTGACAGCGTATGGCCAGTGCTCTTGCACCGAAGCTGAAAGCGGACAATCACCCATCCAGTAATAATTCATTTTGACCGTTATCAGATAAAGGAGCTAATTATCGGAGAGGGGTCCAGCAAGGAGGGGTTCTATACTCATGTAACCAGCAAATTTGAACTGTGGAGAATTAAATTTCTGAAGTATCTTCAACAAAAATAACCTTCATGTAAACCCGGAACCAGAGGGAGGCATCAGACAATTTAAAGAACAAAAGTGATATGCAGACATAATTGCATGCTTACTGTCACGATTCTCCGTTTTTCCTCTCCACTGTCGCTACATGCTTGCTCAGTATGAGGGATTGCTGTGAAGTCAAAGACACAACCTTACTGCCTACTGTCACTACACGTTCGTCCAAGAGGAGGGAATGCTGCAAGTCAATGACTCGATGCGATCTGCTGGGTTTCCTTAGAAAACCTTTTAACTGATTAGAGTAATGAACTGAAGAATTAACTGGAATGTATGTATGATTGAATTAAAATAACTTTTCTTCTAAAGTGCCTCGAAATGACGTATTGCAAATTGTCGCTATATTAAAACATTGATTGAACTGAATTTCTCCTCTGATTTAGTCTTCTCAGATTCATCTGTACTTTCATGACTTAGGAATCCTTTAATAACCAAAATACACAAGCTATGAGCTATGTATTCTACACTGAAAGATCCATCACCTCACAGCAATTCCATACTCTCAAACATTCATCCTTGTCATCTGATCGGTTCAGCTAACAGAGAACCATATGGATTTGACCAGTTTGTTTTTGAACTTCGGTCTTTCATTTAAATTCAAATTTTCGAAGCCATAATTTTCCACAGCGCACACTTCCTGGGAAGCATTTCTGCACATGCAATGTATGATGGAAAATGACCAGCACCAAGCCAGCCTAAATAAACTAACCAAAACAAGGCAGAGAGATATTCTGGTGTGCATAACTTTTTGTATTAGTCATGAAACAGAGAACCTGAATGTAAACAGGATTTTTACCCTAACTTTGCTTTGGTTGGTGGCAGTCTATGGTTTATTAAGTGACAATGCCAGCTGAAGGGGCAGTTTGAGATTGAGGTTGGATGTTTTGGGTTTTTTTTTCAAATTATGCACATTGCCTTTTTCATAAAGATAAACCAATAAGGAATGCTATTTAAAGATATATTTGAAATTGCTTGCAGTTTAATGAGGCACAGCTTACTGACGTAGTTGTTCTAAGAGCATTGAAAACGGACAGTTGTTGAACGGTGTTCCCAAAATATTTCATATGAGCAGGCTGAAAATACTCAAGCGGCCTTTATCCAATTTCTTTTAGGGTTTATTTGTAACCAGTGGCCCTTGGAGGACACGTTGGCCCTAAAATGGAGTGTAGCTGAGTCTTCAGAGGGTTAGTTGCTCTCAGTTACCAAAAAAAACTACAAAGACAAAAAAAAAACCATAATGTTGCCATAGGATTTGGATTGGGTAAAGTTGTTCTGTGCATACTTAACGTATAGGCCTACCTTTACATTTTGGTGCAAACTATTGTCTGTGTTTTTCTCGATCTGGGCCATAACTCAAGAAGCATTTTACCAATGCTATCTTTTGACCACAGGGGGGCAGCAGTGCATCAGAAACCTAAAGACGGGCGAGGGGAGTCATTTAAAACACAAACTGTATATGGTTTATGTATTTCCACTAACAAACACACCTCTTTGATTCAATTCAATTCAATTCAGTTTATTTATATAGCGCCAATTCACAACAGATGTCATCTCAAGGCACTTAACAAGAAGTCCTTTCAATACATTTATACAAACATTCCAATCAGTTAAAAAGTTTCCTATTTGAGGAATCCCAGCAGATTGCGTCAGTCATTGGCGTGAGGTTGGGCCCCGTTGATGCAGACTTTCCAACCACAGCAATCCTTCAGCAATCCCTCATACTGAGCAAGCATGTAGCGACGGTGGAGAGGAAAAACTCCCCTTTAACAGGAAGAAACCTCCAACAGAACCAGGCCCAGTAGGAGCGGCCATCTGCCACGACCGTCTGGGGGTTTGAGAAGACAGAGCAGAAACACAGAAGGAACAGAAGATCTGATATAAGAGAACTTTCTATGTTACAGAAAGTGATTAGGTCTATGTGTTTTAAAGTCACAGTAATTGGGACAAACGACCACTTTTAACGGTCCCACTACCAGAGCGGCAGTTTGATGTTTTTATTTTATAATTGTTTTCAACTCTTGTGTCACAAGTAGCCTAGTTAGTTCACATCAGCTTTACTCAATTTAAGCAAGCATGAATTTGAGTTAATATCTTAATACCCTGCTGTTATAAATTGTTATTCACTGTTAAGGTAAACTGCGAACATAAGCTATAACCAATAAATGAGCATATAATAATGTGTTCATGCTGCATGGATACAGCGCCGAGCAAAACCATTCATAACCCTTGACCTTTCACGCATTTTGTCGTATTACAACAAACCTTAAACTACTTTACTTGTATTTTATGTGTATAGACCAAAACAATGAAGTCATAATTGTCAAGGGGAAGGAACAGTTTGTTTTCTTTTCATAAAAATGTGATTTGCATTTGTATTCAGCCCACTTTACTTGGATACCCCTAACTAAGATCTATTCCCACCAACTGCCTTCAAAAGTCCCCTAACTAGTAATTAGTCCCCCTCTGTGAAATCTGATCACAGCATTAATGCAGTTGTTCTAAAAATGCCTCTGAGGTTTGTTAGAGAACATCAGTGAACATCATGAAGACCAAGAAACAGAGCAGGAAGTTGAGGGGAGAAAACGGTGGAGAAATTTAAAACAATATTCCAAGCTTTGGACTTGGCAGAGCTCTGTTCAATCCATCAGGTTGAAATGGAAAGAGGATGGCACAAGTGAAAACCTACCAAGACATGACTGTCCATGTAAAAGGACAGGCAGGCTGGGCACGGAAAATAATAATCAGAGAAGCATCCAAGAGGCCTACGTTAACTCTGGAGGAGCCGCAGAGAGCCACAGCTCAGGTAGGTTAAATCTGCCACAGGACAACTATTAGTTGCGTTCTCCACCTTTATGGAAGAGAAAAAAGAAAGCCATAATTAGTGCTATTTGCAGTTTACCATGAGGCACATAAAGGATGCACTGAACGTGTGATCGAATGTCAGATGAGACCAAAAGGAAATGTTCATGACTTTATGCAAAATGCCAAGAGAGGAGGAAAACTAACACAACATCTCTATGATAAAACACAGTGGTGGCGGCATCATGCTGTGGGGATTGTTGCTCAACAGGGGACAGTGAAGCTGCTCAGAGTTATGTGGAAGATGAATGAAGCTATAATACAGGGCAATCCTGCAAGAAAACTTGTCCAACACTGCAGAAAACTTAAAGTTCACTTTCCATACTGTACAGACTGTAATGAAGTTTTAATGTGATAAAGTCTGGAAAAGGTCAAAGGTTTACCGAACACCAGTCAGACTAAAGGTCACACCACATCTCTTGGTAGTTACATTAAAACGAACCAGCAGGCATCACGAAGCATCAGCTGTGGAACATTCTGATCCGGCCATTATCCACTCTTAATTTGAAAAATGCAAAGCTTTGAGTGCAGCTTTTATTTTGAAGAGTCAAACCGGAACACCGCGTGTTTTCCCCTCGTTGTTCTTGCGGCGCTTACCTTCGCCGCTCCGCAAAGGACACAATAATGCGTCCCCCCGGCGCGGTGTGTCGGAGCTGACGACAGATGCTGGAGCTTCGCTGCATCACAGATGTGGAGCACAGCGTGGAGCCCCTGATCCTGAGCGGGGGCCATGGGGCCGACAGAGCCGCCTCTGCAGCTGCTGCTGCCGCTGATCGGACTGCTGTGGTGCCGCTGCGCCCCGCTCTGTGCAGGTGAGAAAACAACAATGCCTCCATCAACGCAGATCCCCAGTTTCCACCCTTGTTCCTTACACACACACACGGAGGCAAACGATGAACTAGAATCTGGATTTTTGCTTTTTTGTTTACCGATCTAATCTCATCTCCACCGGTAAAGCCCCGCCGCCGCTCACACCTGACCCGACCTGGTTGGCGATCGTTGGTGCTGCTGACTCAGTGTTGAGCCCTCAGTGGTGTCCCTGTTGTGATGTGGTGGAGTGGAAGCGGTGTCAGGGATCCTCCTGAGACCCGCCGTGCCATTGATCTGTGGGGGCTAAACGATCAGGGGCCGTGCAGAAACATGGATGCTCTTTCACAAATGTGATGCTGCTATCAGCATTACATCACTGCCTCTCTGCAGCCAGTCCTCCTCCTCCTCCTCCTCCTCCTCCTCCTCATCATCATCATCCTCCCTTCCACTGTGTCTCTGTTATCATGGCCTGCACCTTTGGCCATAGAGTAGATGCTGAAGTGAAAACACGCTCCTCTCTTCAGAGGTCTGTCTGCATGTTCGTGTCCGTCTCATCTTTATGCACATGAACCATGACGTGTCATGTCTTGTACGCAGTTGTGGGTAGAGTATACCAAATAATTGTGCTCAAGTAAGATTAGCGCTACTTCAACATATTTTTTACTCAAGTAAAAGTACAAATTAATCGTCTGAAAAATGTACTCGACTAAGAGTTTTTAAAGTATTAGGCTACTTGAGTACTGAGTAACATCTGATTTAATATAATCAAAAATGATGTCGACAGACAGACAAAAATAATAATAACATATGGGCAAATTTGGGTATTTTAAATAACTAAAATGAAAAAATAAACAAAAAAATGTATCCAGAAGAAAAAAATAATGCCTTCAGAAATAAGGGTCAGAGGAGTTCTTTGTTGATTTTTTTCCACTTTTCTTTTTTAGAAGGGCCTGAAAGAATAGAGCGTGGGTATCCAAGGTAATACTAGGTTATGACTCCTTTAAGTCAATTTTTTTTCAGCATAATACCAATACTTACAGTAGGTTAGATAGATAGACAAGCTCAACAGATAGAAAATTATATTAGAAAAACAAAGCTGGTGTAGAAACAGGTGGTCTCCTTTAGTAAACTAAAGACACGTGTCTTTGTCTGGTGAATTTTCTGTTAAAACGTGTTTCTTCATCATTCAGTAAATTTTCTCACAGTGGGTAGAGTATCCAGAAATTTTACTCAAGATTCGCAATACTTCATTATTAATATTCCTCAAGTAAAAGTAAAAATGTACGGCATAGTAAAACTACTTTTAAAGTATTTTTTTGAAGTGACTCGAGTAAATGTAACTAGTTACTACCCACCTCTGCTTGAATGTATCCCAATATAACTCTAGTCAGAAGTCTACAGACATTCATCATCAGCGTTAATGTCATTCATTTGGGGGATTCTGATGATGGGTTGGCTGATAATACAAGATACATCTGTATTGAATTTTAAAAACATAAATAATCCAAATTCAACACACTGATTGGGTTTTTAGGCACAATTCACAAAGTTCCGATAGAGTTGAGGTCTGGGATGGGGAGTTGTAATGTGGGCTCAACATCATTCTCTGATTGCCTCACCTAACTCAAAACGGTGATCTCTGATAGCAGGAGGTTGGTTAGAATGTTTAAGAACAACCCAGGAACCCTAGAGGCGCCAGCCTATCATAAAGTGGAGGATCCTGGGACACAAATGTCACCCTGTCAACCCCCACGGGGATGCTGACATGGACTGAGAGGGTCTGGGTCAAGAAGTCATCGTTTAGCTCGGTGTGGACAGTCAAGGCCTTCTGCAGAAAAGTTTGCTGATCAGAGGAGAGAAACATTGAGCTGTTTGGGCTCGATGCCAAGAAGAATGTGGGTGAGCCCATCGCTCAAAAGCAAGAAGAATAGCTGTAAAGCATAGTGGTGGTAGCACTGTGCTAGGGGCCTTTTTGTTCCTACAGTTTTGACACATCAAAACTGGCTGTGGAATGGATAAAGCAGGTCTGTTATTATGCTGACCCCAACCCTGGTGTGATTGAAAGCCAGGTTTATGCCAGTTGTCTTTTGGGGAGGGGCCAGAATGATGCCAGTGGCTTGCTGAGGTGGGATTCCTCTGCTATAACATTAAGGCATCGTTGTTTTGTAACCAAATCCGTAAAGTATTCATGTTGATGATGATGAATGAGTGTTTGTTGACCATCTGGTGTTTTATAGAGAGGGAAAAATAAATCACAAATAAAAAGGACACCACCACCAGTCTAGATCACCCTGGTGAAGTAAAAAAAACTGAAAAAAACATGTATGTAATTACAGATGCAAAGCAAAGGCATTAAAAAGATCAAATATTGTTACTTTTTTTATTGCAAACAAAGTATTTCAAGTCCAAAATGCATTAACGAAAAGTTTGGATTTACATTTTTAGATCTGGAGGGGGAGGAAAACAAACGATTATGAGCAGTTCGATTAAAACTCATGTTCAAAGTTCATAAAAAGTTTTTTTTTTTTTTTCACTGTAAAAGTGAGAGAGCCTTACATATTGGGACACATTGTCTCTTTATGATTAAAAAGTCTTGCAGTGGATAAATGCTGATATAAACAAGAATACCTGCTACCTCAATCAAAACATGATGTAATTTACAAAAGCCAAACTACAGCTCAGGAGCTTCCCTTCATTCATTTCTACACGGCCTTGTTAGGGGTCAATTGCAGCATTTCAATCCGGGTTCCAGTCTAGATATTGGCTAGGCCATTGCGACACAAATTATATATATATATTTTTTTCTTTTGTTTCCCCTTTTGCAACCTGTCTTTAATAAATTTGCTGCTGCGTTTGAGATGGTCGTTTGGATCGTCCCTGATCCAAATCCAGGCCCAGCTTCGACTGTTGGACAGAGGAACTCGTATTTCGCTCGTTTTTTTCCCTTGAAATTGTGCATGAATGCCTCATGTCCTGTGACTGGAAAGCGAGCCCGAATCATCATCAGCCGTCTTTCGCTATGCCTCGACGGTTTGGTGTGAGGTGTCCATGCCGATGCTGAAGTAAACCTGATTAAGGTGAACGAAGCGACGTTCTTGCAGCTCTGCTTGATCCACTCGAGCCAGACATGTCCTGTTTGTCGATATCCATCACTTAGCTTTTAATGACCCCCCCTCTGCATCACTCTGCTACTGCTGCTGACTTCACAGATAGAACATGAAAGCCTAAAAACAAGCTCACACACACTCAGCAGAACCAAATGGGTCTCTGTGTGGTATCAACCTTCACCCAGCCGTTGCTCCGCCTCTGTTGCTCGGAAGCTTTTAGTGAGATTAGTTTTCTAATCATCAACTCTGCATTTACTAAACCAGATGTTCCACGGTCTTGCTTTTGAAGAGAAAGGGCCCATATTTTTAAGATGAAGGAAGGCGCATTTGAGAGAGTTTTTTCCCCCTTCTTATTAAGGATTCTAATGTGTTGGTTTTGTTGCTAAACCAACCAGATCCCTGTGTGTGTAAGTGTTCCTTGAGCTTGTCCTCACCGGCCTCACTCTGAGGTCGTGTTGGTCCCTGGAGCAACGATGCGACGGCTGCAGAGATGCCGTTGCCTTGGCTGCCGCTTTAACTCCTTCCGTCTCCGTTTCCGTCTCATCAGCAGTCCTCAACAATCTGTAGGATCATTTGAGGCCTTGTTTGTGTATGTTTGTTTGTTTGTTTGAAACGGGAGCTGCTGTTTGGCCGTATTCATGAGCACATCTCAGCATATTAGAGTGCGTGCACTCTGTTTCACATCATCTTTAAATGTAATGAGAAAATAAAAATGTTGTTTTCATTAACCTAAAGCCACAATCCGCAACGTGACCAAAACCAAGGTCTTGAAATATATTACTGTGTCATGAATCCATATATGAATTTACCTTTTTTAAAGTGGATAACTGGACTAAATAAATGTTTTAATGATCTAGTTTATCAAGATGCAAGTGTATAAAACATAAAGTGCAATGTTTCTTGCTTATAGTCATTGTTCAGAGTTCGGATGCTCCATGTTTCTTGCAGCAGCCTGCACAGAGCAGGCCGAGGTCCACACAGAGAGGAGGGGTGTTCTCTACAGCCCGTCCTGGCCTTTAAATTACCCACCTGGCCTCAACTGCAGCTGGGACATCCAGGGAAGTCCAGGAGAAGTAATCACCATCAGGTAGGATCACCCCCTGCACGTGTTCGGCAACGCGTCATCTCTCAAAGCAGGCACCAAACGCGATCTACCCTGTGCTCTAGTTTCCGTAACTTTGACCTCATGGAATCGGGAGGATGCTCGGGGGACTGGCTCCTGATGACGCCGACGTGGAGTGGAGAATCCAGGCTGTGTGGCTCAGTGCTGCCCCCTCCTTTTATTTCCACCAGGGGGCGCGTTTGGCTCTACTTCCACTCCGGGACTGACAGCACGGGGCAAGCCCAGGGCTTCCGTCTCTCCTACATCAGAGGTAAAGCGGGGACATTTCACCTGACGTGCTGCTGCTGCTGTTGTGTAAAACGCTTTCAGTCACCTCATTAAACCCTGCCACAGTCGTTTGTTAACTTATTTTCTATGGGCTCTAGTTTTGCAAAAGCATTCATACCCCACTACTTATTTCACAGCCAGTGGGATTACAGCAGACACCTTAATTGGGATTTTATGCATCAAACTAGCAAACAAGTAGTGTATGATTGTAAACTAGAAGGATACGGATGCATGCTGTCCCAAATACAAACCTGAAAGTGTGACATGCATTTGAATTTACCCTCCACCTCGCCAGTCCTTTCCATTCACCAACACATTTTTTTCCAGGGTTGACCTGTAATGTAGCTCCACCCATCTTCCCGTTAGCTCTGACCAACTCCCCTGCCCTTGCTGAAGAGAAGCATGCCCCGAGCTTGATGCTCCCACCACCATGCGGTTGGCATGTTAGTAGAAATTTAGTTTAATTAAAGTTTATTTTGGTCCGATCTGACCAGAGGACCTCCCTTTTTTTTCCTTTTTTTTAAATGGATGACCATGACCTGTTTTTGTTTTCAGATAATCGATTACGAAAAGTTATCTGCAAGATGCTCAAAGCCTGGGATATTGTTTTATAGCCTTGCCCTGGTTGAAGGGATTGAATGACATACAGCTGGAGTCTGTTTCCGACTCTGAATTTCTGCCCTCTGCAGGTCACCTTGGTCAGAGCAGCTGCCAGTCAGACGAGTTCCTGTGTGGGAACGGGAAGTGTCTCCCTCGTTCCTGGAAGTGCAACGGGCAGGATGAATGCGGCGACGCCACGGACGAACGTGGCTGCTTCCCACCTCCCACCGAGGCCCTCCCCAGCATCTGCCCCTTAGGTTCCTTGCCGTGCACGGAGGCCCAGACCACCCGCTGTCTGCCCCCGTCACTACGCTGCAACAGGGACCGAGACTGCCACGACGGAAGTGACGAGCTGCATTGTCCAGACACCACCTGCGGCAAGCGACTGGGGAACTTCTATGGCTCCTTTGCCTCTCCTGACTTTTTCCACGCCGAACGAAGTTCTGTGACCGAGCTGCGGTGCTCCTGGTTGCTGGACACCCAGGACCCCAAGCCCATCATGCTGCAGCTGGACCTGCAGCTGGGGCCCGGAGATTCCCTTCATGTGTATGACGGGCTGCTGCAGAGGGCAGAGCATCTCTTACAGGTGCTGTCCCACCACAACAACCGGCGGCCGGCGCTGCTGGAGTCAAGCCGAGGCCAGATGAGTGTTCTGTACATGGCGCAGCCTCACAGCCCCGGGCGTGGCTTTAATGCCACATATCAGGTCCTGCAAGCTTTCCGTCATTTCGTTACTGTGTAGTGGGGATGTAGGAAAACATCGATACGCTGATATGTCGCCATATTTTATGTAACGTGTTGTATTGATATTCAAAGGCAATGTATCGATTTTTATTTTATTTTTTAAAATTTAAATGGAACCATTAATGATGACAGTATTTTTGTTGTAAAATTAAAAGTATGACTGGTAGTTGGTGGCTGTCTTCACCTTCTTCGTTCCAGTGGATCAACTAGATCTAGTAATGAAACTGGATGTGTTAAAGTATGAAACAGGTTGGAGTGTTTAGAATGCTGTGACAGTTTTTCAACTGTCAAATTCCATAAAAAAAAATCACAATATATAGTCTTAATCATAGTATCGCGATATATCGTATCGTCCCCCCATATCGTGATACATGTCTTTTCACCAGATTCTTGCCAATGCACATCCCTGCTGCAGAGCCAAACAAAGTCTTGCGTCCTACATATCTTTGACAATGTATCCCTCCTCCATCCCATAGGTCAAAGGTTACTGTTTCCCTGGTGAGCATCCCTGCGGCAGTGAACAAGGCTGCTACTCGGACCACCAGCGCTGCGACGGATACTGGCACTGCCCGTCGGGCCGCGACGAGGAGGCCTGCGCCATGTGCCCGGATGGGGAGTTCCCATGCGAGGGAGGCGGCGGTGCGTGCTACGCAGCGTCCGAGCGCTGCAACAACCAGAAGCGGTGTCCGGATGGTTCGGACGAGAAGAACTGCTACGACTGCCAACCGGGGAACTTCCACTGCGGGACCAACCTGTGCATCTTCGAGACGTGGCGCTGTGACGGCCAGGAGGACTGCTTAGACGGCAGCGACGAGAGGGACTGCCTGGCCGCGGTGCCCAGGAAGGTGATCACAGCGGCCCTGATCGGCAGCCTGGTCTGCAGCCTCCTGCTGGTCATCGCGCTTGGCTGCGCCCTCAAGCTGCACTCGCTGAGGAACAGAGAGTACAGGTGAGGGTGCCGTAGAGAATACTTGCAAGAAGTATTCATAGAATATGATATTCTGGTATTCAAGCACAGATTTCAGTTTAGAGGATCTTAGGTTTGGCCTTTAACTAGGCCATTTTAACACTTAAATATGCTTTGAACTATTTAAGCTATTCCCCTGTAGCTCTTGCTGTAGTTTTATGGTTGTCCTGCTGGAAAATGAACCTCCATGTCAGCCTTGTGCGGGTTTCGCTGTCTCTGCTGAAGAAAAGCATCCTCACAGTATAATGCTGCCGCCAGCATGCCATACAATGGGGATGATTTATTCAGAGGCATACAGTAGGTAGTGTTAGTGTTCATTTTTTGCATAATGTCAAAAAGTTTTGTCTTATCTGAGCAGAACGCCTTCTTCCACATCTCTACATCTACATGACTTGCTGTTAACTTTTAAACCGGATTACTTGTGTCTGGCCAGATCTATGAGGAGCTTGATTCACTCTAACCTTCTTCATTCCAAGAAAAGCATCACCAGAGCAGGAATAATCTCTTAATCTGACCCAACAGGTTTCTTCTGAAAGTAATCTTATCGTTGTAGAGAGATCCGGCCCCAGTCCTGATTTAGGATTAGGGTGATGTCATGCAGGCCCTGCAACCTTAAAGCCTTGTTGCTCATAACCTCTGATAAATCATTAAAACTCCAGCGTAAAATGGTTATAAAACGTATAACTTTTAGTGGAGCAAGCAGGTCGAGAGCGGACCGAAGCCTACTGTTAAAATCATTGACAATAAAATCACAGGGGGGAGGGAAAGCAATAGGAGGTACCTTTTCAAAAACTTCCAAGAAAACCTGGAGTCACTTCAGGGGTTAGGTGATGCTTCCTGACAGTTCTCACAGAGGTCTACTGCTGGATAAAACTGGTGATGTTAAAAAACACACAGTAATGGTCAGAGACAGCCAACTCAACAACAGTAGACACACTGGTGGACAGGCCATAGGTGATGACCAAGTCCAGGGTGTTTCCTTTGTTGTGCGTCGGCTGCATGACATGTTGACTAAAATCCATAAAATTCAGAATATTTAAAAAAAATCTGTTGATAAAGCATCTAAAATGTTATCCACATGTAGATTAAAATCACCAGCTAAAATGATCTTTTCAAGAGTTCAGAGATCTTTCAAGAGTTGTGCAGAATTGATAAAAACTCTGAAAATTCTTGAATAAAACTTGTGCTCTTTTTGGGAGGCCTATAAACTGTGACGCATAAAATCTGAGGAGTGCTAAAAACAGTTGCAGTATATTCAAACGTGGTAAAATTAGCAAATAAAACAGGTTTGGGAGAAAGCGTTGAAGAACTTATAAAAGCAGTACCGCTTCTCCTCGTGGAATAAGTGACGTTAAAGTTTGGTGGGGAGGCCTCTGTAAGAACAACAAGGCAAGGCAAGGAAATTTTATTTGTATAGCACACTTTCAACAACAGGGTAATTCAAGGAGCTTTACATGATTTGGTGATTTAAAAACAAAAGCAAACAGGGGCATCTCCACTCAGCCACGTTTCCGTTAAAAATAAACAATCAAGAGTATGGTCTAAAATTTGATCATTGATGATAAAAGTTTTGTTCAGCAGAGAGCGAACATTTAAAAGAGCCATATTGATCATGACTGGAGATGTAGTAACTGTATGATTTAGTGAAAGTGGGACTTTTGGTAACTGTTTGAGATTATTTGAGTTGCATTTGTTGGGTTTATGAGTTTTAGTCCGCTCTCTGTTTATAATGACCGGTATGAATGAGGTATGGCAAGGCCCAAGTCCAATATGTGAGTTACAGTTAAAATCAGAGCTGAGTTCATAAGAGCAGGGACCAGCTGGACATCAGGATGTGGCGGAGGGGGCAGGGACAGCTGGGGCTGGTGTGGTAGACAGGGGAAGCGTGGGCATGCCAAACTCATTGCCAGGATGCGGATGCCATGTCCGTTGAGATGAAGCCCATCTGCCCCAAACGAGTGCCTCCTGCCCCAGAAAATGTTAAAATTGTCTATAAAACTAATATTGTGAGTCACGGTGACAGAGGAAACTTCCTCGTTGAATGAAAATTAAAACTTTAAATCAAGAACTGGTGAATAATGAATAATTATGGGCTTAACTACAGCTCGGACAACGGTTTGCTGTGTTCCCTGGACTTCTTGCCACTCTTAAATAAAGGCCAGATTTGTGGAGTGCACGTCTAACAGCTAAGCAGATCTTGTTAAGAAAACCTTTTTTCGCCTTAGCATAAACTTTAACAGACCGGAACGCCTGACTTGAGGATCATCTAATTCTTTTAACTGGAGCTGGGGGGGATAAAAAATTAAAATAATAAAATAAAATATACGTGTCTGGTTCTCTCTCTTTTCTCACTCTCCCTCTTGTTGCAGAGCTTTCGAGACTCAGATGACTCGAATGGAGGCAGAGTTTGTTCAGAGAGAAGCCCCCCCTTCCTATGGTCAGCTGATAGCCCAGGGTCTCATCCCCCCCGTGGAGGATTTCCCAGCTTACAACCCTGCCCAGGTAACACCTTTGCGGGGACTGCGGTGTGGAACGGCACAGTGACATAGCAAAAGAAATAACTGTTCTTTCTGTTTCACCTGCTCCCGCATTCAGGCCTCGGTGTTACAGAACCTCCGTTTGGCTATGCGCAGGCAGATCAGACGTCATTCAACCCGCCGCTCCGCCTCTTCCTCTCGACGGCGCCTCGCGCATCTGTGGAGTCGGCTGTTCCACGCTGCAGGTCGAGCCAGGGGTCACGCTGCGCTGCTGGACCCCGTCGAAACTGCACAGGTCACACTGGGGCTTCACAGCTACCACACCGTGAGGGAGGAGAGTCCCCTGGGTGGAGCCCTGTCAGGAGCCAGCATGCGAGTTGAGGCTGAGGAAGGAGGCTTTCCAAGCTTCTGCAGCTCAGTGGCGGTAGACCTGCAGGCCTGCACGCCCGAGAGCCCTGCGTCACCTCTGTCCCTGCACTCAGTCAACAGTTCGGACCCGGAGGAGCTGTCGCCTGTCAGCAGCAGGGGCGCTGCGGCCCCCCAGTCCGAGCCCCCCACCCCTCAGGTAGAATCTCCAGGCCCCTGTCCCCGCCGGCCATCAAAGAAATTGGTTCTAGAACTTGCAATTAACTTAAAGGGTGTTTCCTTAAAAAGGTATTCACCCGTGGGGCCCTTTTCCCCCGTGTCTCCTCCTGCACTTGCAACTAGCCCCCTGACGCAATCAGACCGATTTCACCCTCAGGGTCCAGAGGTGACATCACCCACTGAGAGCGTGCCTCCTTTAGTGGAGGAAGAGGAATTTGACAGCCATTTTCCTTTGGACATGCCAAGTGAGGAAAGGAGCAGCGTGAGCGAGGTGGATACAGAGGGAGCAAGCTGACTCGGCAGACTCAGTACAGTGAGGAAGCTGAAGACTCAGGGAGGGAAGTGCCAACACATGAAACATGAAAAGCTCTCAGTGGGAAGACCTGATAAATGCTCCAATCAAGTGTCCTTTTATTGTCTACATCAGATTGAGACCTTTCCTTCCCACTGACAGAAGGTACAGGCCCAGCCGAATATTACCCAGGTTAATATTCTGAAGGCTTGCATATGCAGTCTTTCCTGATGTGAACAAAACCAGCAATGTGCGTTTTAAATCCCTTCGTGAAGCTCACTGAGGAACTTAGGGAACTCTCATAGAAACGACCCCTATCGACCTGAAAAATGAAGCTTAGTTTTGGCCAGCACATTAAAAACAAAAAAGTAAAAAATCGACCTAAAAAGCCTAAACATCTTTTCTGTCATTACCCAGAGCCATTACACACCGCTACTGACTGTGAGCCATTAAAGCCTATAGACGAACCCTTTCCCTTCCCTCTCTTATAAGATATTTATGACATTTTTAATATTTGGTCCCAATCTGTCACATTTAAGAATGATGATGGAGATATGTATTCATTAAGTTTATATACTAAAAAGGTTATAAACCCTTTTGAATTAATCAGTCAATAGAAATATCACATTCATTACAAATAGACAGTTATAACCTACCTGGTTACTCTCATTGTTTTTGGAAAATATTATTTCAGTCATTTCTGCAGGAGTGGTCTATTTCCTTCTATTGTCTCTGCTGACAAAGAACAAAAACTGTATTTAAATAAACATAATTTCATTCCTAGATCTGAAGTGCGTTTAGTTGAACGCATTACAGATCCAGGTTAGGCGTGACATTCTCTTGATGTCGATCATTATCGTTGACATAATTATGTGTAACATTTACTTATTGTTGCGGTGTGATCCATCATCTTCAGCTAAAATTTGGAATAAACAGCCCCCAACTTTAGGACCCTAAATTTTGTCATAGTTTACAAGAACATCAGTACTATACCCCTTTGCTGTTCTGCTCTTTCTAGGGTAACACATGTATAGAAAGCTGGGCAATAAGTCAGGATATGTGCTTGGTTAGCCAGCCTCCATTCAACTGCTTAACAGACATGCTGCCAGCAGCTTGACCACTGAAGGGGAGTTTTAAAACAGTGTAATATGAGTGGTGTATGGAACTCCCTTTAGCTTTAAAGGCATGATTGTTCATAGTCAATAATAGTTCTCCCTAATTTGTCTTTCTTGTAAGCAACGGTGAAAGTACAGGAGCCTTTTAAAGGCAGCTCACTGGCAGTGTGCAGCAACATGTGGAGGAAGGGGAGCACTGTTACTGTGCTTCACACAGTCCTATTTTAACTCTGGTCACTCCAGCACTTTCTTTGTCATCTAATGAAGACCTCTTGAGACCATAAAAAATGTATAATGGAAAATTCTAGGGATTTTGAAACTAACCTTTTCACCCATGACTAATCCTAATCATGCTTAACACATAAGCGTGCTAACATTTTACTGTTAGAAACAAAGATATTGTGCTAAATGTGCTAACATAAGGCACATCACATTTATATTTTTATCGACCGTTAGCTGCAGCTGGCAGTTAGCTTAGCGCACTGACTCGAAACAGGAAGTAGGTCCTGTGCTAGGTTTGCAATGGTTTGCTCCTTGTTCCTGTCCGTGTGCTGATTTAACTGGATACTTACTGTTGCAGTATCCAAAATCATCATTTATCAATATCGACAATGTTTTCTAAATTTGTGCAGTAGCGCTTAGCAGGTTAGCTTAGCACAAAATATGGAATGTGGAGGAAGGGATACATTTTGCTGCTTCTTTCGGTTTTCATTCTCTGTGTTTGATTAATCTAACTACTCGCTTAAGACTTCATATTTTCACATTTAAACAAGTTTTCTTAAGGTGTTGTTTTACCTCTTGTGCAATGTGGACTAAACAGGGAGCCAGTTAGCTTAGCACTTTTACCAACTGGTAAAAAAAAAAAGACGTGCTAAACTTACCACAGGTCATATATATATATATATATATATATATATATATATATATATATATATATATATATATATATATATATATATATATATATATATATATATATATATATATATATATATGTACATACACACACACATTTTTTCTTTGGGGTGGGGGTGTATTTTTTTAATTAACTCTTTTTAACACTTATGTACTGTGAAGACACAGGCAGCAGTTTCAGTAAGTTTCTCTATATTCTGGCAAATGAGTTTTCCATAAGGTTTCGGATGCAGCTAAATTTGTTGCTTCGCATTTTCATTTGCCACGCCATGAGGTTTTAAACACCCAAACTGGGATTAATATAGAGGCCAATGATCAAGGATATTGCCTGTAAATGTGCTCAGCCATGTGTTCTCTCGTTTGAATAATCCAAACTTTGTCTGTGTAAGTAACTGCTCCGATTTCCATTGCGTACAGTTGAGACTTGATGCCAATGGAGACGAAGTGCTATGGATCCACTATAAACTCCTCTCTACAGTCTGTTCATTGAATATGAGCAATCTGCTTGAGGAAATGATGGAAGAATTTTCTAAAATGCGACAAGAAAATAGCTATTTTTCAGTCTTCGGCGGAGACTTGTGTGACTTTCTATTATTTTCTCTGCTCGTGTCTGGCGCTTTTTTGTATTGCTATTTTTAGCTGATGTATGAGACTGGCTAGGCCCGCTGTTACCAATCTACTACAGATTGTAAGCTTACTTTTTCTACTTACCTGTTAAACTATTGCATCAATATTTTTCCAGTAAAAAGGAATGGTTTAACTCTGTGTCCAGAAAAGCAGGAGACATTTCTAGAAGCCCGATGTGGGTTGATTTTAAGGTTTTCTGTATGAAACTCGTGGCTTTTTCTCGTAAAGCTTGCTGAATGTTCAATGCTACCTTCGTCACCAGGCTTTGCCAATGTATTCGTAACTCTTAAAAATTTTCACGTCATGTTTCAACCATATTGCATTTGTTAAAATTTTCTGATACACCAACACAAAGTTACAAATTGTTTTTGAGTGGAAGGAAAACGAAAATCGGCTCTAGAAATCAAAATCTAAAGTGTGTCGTGGTTTTCTTCCTGAATTGAACTATATTTAGCGCAGTCAGTCTTGCGATCAACTCTGACTAGCTTCCCTGCATCTTCTGAAGAAAAGCATCATCACAGCATGATACTGCCACCACCATGTTTCACAGCGGAAAGGTGTGTACACAATGATGTGCAGTGCTACTTTTAAGCCACAAATAGTGGTTTCATGCTGGACAACAAGTTCAGTTTTGATTTCCTCCTACCACAGCAACTTCTTCCAATAGTTGGTGAATGGCCTATAAGACAAACTGTCATTTAACAGGAAGTAAAATGGTTTGGCTGCTTGGTAATGTTGAGTCACAGCTGTGGTCGACTGTTTACAGGATATTTTGTCTTCCTGAACACAGTTTGATGAGGAAAGCTGTGATTGGTCAAGGCTGTCTTGATATTCCGTTTTGGTGAGATGTAAATAATTTTTTTAATGTGGAGACATTATTTGGAATTGTTTAATAAGATTTTGTTGTGTGGATAAACTGAAAAAATGCTTCAGTTTCATTTCCCAGATACCATAATTCAATCAATTGCCAAACAAACTGCATTCTTTTTAATGTTTTTGTTTAAGGATGGAGGCCATTGTAAAGTTTCACTGAGTTGGGTCAAGAATAATTTCCCTCTTCTGTTGTGGTTTTGTTCCTTGGAAAGCCTGAAGCCAACATGAATTTGTATTAAAGTTTGAGTTACTAAATAAGGATATTTTCTCCTGAAAGAAATATCAGGATCTGCTGATTAAAATCTGTATGTCACTGTTTTGAGGTGCCTGAATAAATAAAAGGTATAGATCCCTAATTTTCTCAATTCTTTTACAAATTAATGGAATAACTGTCTTATCAGACTTGTACCGTTGCACTTTTATTTGGAGGCAACCATTGCCATAGCAGGAACGCAACCCTTTACCAGTCCCTCTTCTAAAGTAATCGGTTCGTCACATAGAAAACAATTGGAGGTAGAATATGGTAGGCCCTTTGTGTATATAGTCAATATCCCCTGATACCAGTTGTAATTTCTGTCAACACAGCAGTAGTTAAGACATTTGGTCACAATACGTTTACATCTAGCTGTGCTTATTGGATAAAAGTACAACTTTTTGGCAAAACAAGTAGAAGTAGAAAACTGCGGAGAGCAGTTTTGGTAAATAATCAAGAACTTTTACACTAGTGATCATTTTCACCATATTTTGCCGTCCTATTTATAAAGGGGAAAAAGACTCTGTAGTAACCGTTTCTACCAACTAAATCACATTTTTGTCCAACTCAAGAGTCAGCCCTAATGGTTTTAGGCGAGAATGTTTGACACCCCACCTTCACCCCCCTTACACCGCCATGTCATAAGGCAGATCGGTCATATCAGAAACCTTAAAGGATTGTTTACATCACAAACAAATTAATAACAGCATAACACTGCAAATAATAGGACATAAAATAGTATTAGAAACAGTGCCGGTTCAGGTTTGGAGGCGAATCAGCACAATGAAAGTGTGCCAGATTGACCATCAAACTGCTTTAGACATGATTTTGGTGTGGCGTCTTCTGCAGCAAGTGGCACCTGTTATGGAAGAAAATATATTCCTTTAAAAAACAAGGATGAGGCCTGATCCGCGTTTTCTTATATTTTATCATGCACCTTGGCCAGTCGTGTACACGACCCCGTCTGGGCAAAATCTTGAACTCCCCTCGCACCTCCGATTATGTCTGGCTTCTGCCTCCGGTCCTCACAATGTTATGTCTTCATTGCAACGTTAACCAAAACACTTCTCACTGCAGCTAGAGGAGACTAGGTGAAAGGCCTCCTCACTGACGTCCAATGATCTCCTATGCCATATTCCTTAGATCCATTTATGAATATTTCATCAGTTAATTCACATAACCTTGAACTATTCCTGTAACACGCCCTATGTGACCGCCTATGCATAGGGCTCTCTGGTCTAACTAGTTCTAGTAATGAGACAGTCAGGCAAGTTGCTTCCCTGGCAGGAACAAAGCCCCAACCAACTAACCCCATGCAACTCCATGCTGGACAAGCTAAAGACATTAGATTGGTTGTAAACTTTTCAAACTCAAAAACTGCTCTTTACAGAAATTAAAATGCAGTTTATAACTAGGCAGCATACCTTAAAAACAATTTCTTTTCATCACATAAACTCGAGCTGCAACTGTCTAAACTCTTGGTTCTGGTTGCATAATGAGGCCACAAACATGAGAAGTGACAACTTTTTTTATAAGCTGCTATATTTAATAACACTTTCATTGTTATTGTACAACTTTACATGTTTTTACAAACCGCAGGGGTACACACATCCTTTATGTAGTGTGTAAAGATATCACAACACGTCTGAGGAATGTAATCTTTCCAGGAGTCTTATTTTTATTTTTAAACAGTATTTACAAATGCCACAAAAAAAAAAACTGTGCCTGGACATGACATGACATGACAGACGTGTTCTTTTAGGTACAACATGTCTTTTTTATATATGCCCAGAGTTACCAGGATATATATATATATATATATATATATATATATATATATATATATATATATATATATATATATATATATATATATATATATATATATATATATATATATATAAATTCTAGAAAAAGCACCACAAGTTTAATTCCCATGCCAACTCCTCTTGCCAACTGTTGTTGCAACACAAGATGCTTTTGAACAAGTGCTTTTCAGGGAAAAAACAAGACACAATTTCAATCAGTCAGTCAGCAAACGTAACGTCGCTGACAAAATGTTGGGAGTCAGATCCCGAAAGAATTTAAAGGGACAGTTCGAAGGTTTTAGAAGTGAGGTTCTATGAAGTTATCAGTACTAGTTCATGTACAAACAAGTGACGCTTTTGCAGCGAGTTTGTAGAGGAGTAAAAAAAAAAAAAAAAGTCCTGAGTGCTGGAGGGCTGCTAACTAATGAGACAAGTAAACGTTTTAGCCAATTGTTGCGATTTGAAAACATGGTTACTGGCTGTCTCTTGCATAACTGTAGTGGGTTTATATAGGGTAGTATCCCATGGGTTCAAAAAACTGCTGTGGATAACTTAAAACCTCACTTCAAAAAACAAAACAAAAAAAACATCTAAACAGTCTCTTCCAATGCAACTGAATTTTTCACCTGCGCCATCATGTGGCCGTATGATGCAAAAACCTGACGACACAAATTCAAGTAGGTTTTAGTACATCAACAGGACTAGGATCTGTAGAGGCGTAAAATGTCATCAGTACCTTACGTTAGTTGGCAGGCTTTTAAAAAGTCAACTGGCTGGAGGGGAGGGGAGCTGGACGGACAATGTATGCGTTAGTGAAATGGGAGCAGGCCTTTGTACATGTGTGTTTCTGCCTCTAACCTGTGCCAGCTGCCAGTTTAGATTCAGCTATCCAGTAACACGTTTGTGGTAAGTACCATATGGTAACAAGAAGGTTGAATTCTGAAGTGTTACACCATCTTGGTTGGGTGAGCACCTCTAGAGTTCACAGCTGAATCTGCAAAGAGGGGGGCTTCTGAAAAACAGCTTTCAGGGGCCCACCTCAGGAAACCACAGACATATGAAGACTCGTTTATCCAGTTCACCCACCTCAGCTTCTCATGTCTCTCCTGATTTGTTGTTTTCTCACCAGGAGAGGTAAATAGAATTCAAAAAAAGTCAACACCAGTAAGGCACATGTGGTGTCTCTGAGCAAACAGTTGTGACAGACGAAAGATGTAATGTGTCATAAAAAAATAATGACCAGATTCCGAAACTATGCAGAGATACAGACAGAAAAGCTACAACAAAATGAGCATCAATTAGTGGAACAGTGCTGAAGGCAGCAGTAGCAATAAAAATATGGCTAAGTGCAGAAATTGCTTGCATATTCATCTTAAAAGTTTCTCACTCTTTTTTTTTCTTTTCTTAAACGTTTCTTTATCCCAGCTGCATTCAGGGAAAATGTAAAAAAAAAAAAAAAAAAAAAAAAAAAAAAAACCATGACGGGAACTCAGAGCAAACAATTGGAAAATCTAACACCAAAAACTGAAAGTGCAGGCGTGTATGCAAAAATGAGAGCCCTGGTTGCCTTCGCTGCTCAGTCAATGGCTTTGGCAGTGAGGGGTTCAGTCTCTGAAGAGTCTTCCTGTGGAAACACAACATAGCACACCTTCTGGCCCATGTAGGTCACCCTTTCTGCAAGACAAAAGATGACAGGAGAAGTGACAGCTGATGGGAAGCTCTGCCAATGGAAAAACACTTAGGCAAAAAAAAAAAAAAAAAAGATTAAGTTAAACTTACCAAGCAGTGCGTAAATCCATTTGGGTTTTTCCTTCCACTGAACTCCCACAAAGTAAACAGGGACGCCAGTCAGCATGATGACCATTCCGAGGCCACAGACCACCGGCTCAGAGTACAGACTGCAGAACAGCAAGACGGCCCAAAAAATCAAGTAGGTGATGGGGACCAACAGGTTTACCTGCACAGAACAAAAACAGACAGAAATCTTCACATTCACTTCTTATACACACCGTTACGGTGCGGGCCCTAAATAAACATAACTTAAACACAGTATGTACTAAACAGTATGAAAGATACCAAATCCTTTGGGATAAGAATCTACACATCGCTTCACATTCTGGTCACTAGGTGGCGGCAGACATTTAAGTGCACCTATGAAAACTATTTGAGCATACCTGATGAAGAATCATGAGTAACATGTGAAAGACACGATATCAGCTGGTGTACATACAAAGTGCTTTGCTTGATAGGACACTCGTGACACATGGACACTAGTTGAGATACTTGATGGTGAAATACTCTCAATAAAGTCAGGAAACATGAGCAAAAGCAGCTGGTGTACCTTAATAGGTCTTGCCAGGTTGGGTCTCTTCTTGCGCAGGTAAAGCAGGCCGGCGATAGTTACCCCGTAGGACAGATAGTTGATGAAGGACACGTAATTGATCAGGTTGTGCGTCTCTCCAAGACACAGGATTAGCACGGTGGCGAGACACTGGGGGACATGCAGGTGGGTTCAAGCAGAAGGTATATGTTAAACTCAAATAAAAACATGCCAATTAGCAGTTAAGGTTTATACAGGGAAAACTGACAGAGGAGCACTTACGCAGACGAGCAGGGCAGGGATCGGTGTGCAGTTTTTGAGATGGATCATGGCCAGGAGATATGGCAGATGACCCTCTCTGGCTCCAGAGAAACATAACCTGAAAATAAAAATTCATTTATGGGTTTACAAGCACTTTTACTTTCCCTTCTCTGACATATTTGAAACAAACAAAACAAAAAGAGGTTTACACATGTATTCAGCAGTAATAAAAACATTTAAAGAAGCATGCCAAGGTTCCCGTGTACCTGGAAGAGGTGAACAAATATCCATTGATCCCTCCGAACGTGGACAGTGCCACAGAGATGGGCATCACCCAGGAAAACATGCCCAGCAGCTTTTCCCCAAATGTCTGAAATAACAACAGAATGACAGATCAGTTTTCTTCCAAAATCAGTTGATCTCATCATACAAAAATGGAAAAAGGAGCAACTGCAAACCTATGAAGTTATGGCTTTCTACTAATCCCCCAAGACAAGTTTGGAGGAGCTGTAGAGATCCAGAGCTCATGTAAGAGCGTCTTTTGACAACACAACTATTAAGTCTTGAATTCCCCAAATCTGACCCTTATGGAGGAAAGGAAGGAAAAAAAAGGCCTATTGGAAGGAAGCCATTAGAAGTCTCATTTAAACTTTTCCACAAGTCACGTGGGAGACTCAGCAAACATGTGGAAAAAGATCCATCCATTTTCTTCCGCTTATCCAAGGTCGGGTCGTGGGGGCAGCAGCTTAAGCAAAGAGACCCAGACTTCCCTCTCTCCAGCCACTAGGGCCAGCTCCTCAGGGGGAACCTGAACCTCCAGGGTCACATAAAGGCAATAACAAGGTCAGCCTTCTATCACCTGAAGAACATTTCTAGGATTAAAGGACTAATGTCACAACGGGACCTAAAAAAGAAGATATAAATACACACAACACTTTACAGATTTTTACTTGTGAAATGTAACAGTTGAAAACTAGGAATGCACCAATATGAAAATGTGTACAGATACCGATATTATTGCAGTTATGACTGATAACTTATATTTACTGATAATATATACATTTTCCTACCCTTTCAACACCGTGTAAAAGCAACCACACCGCCTACATTGCTTTTCTGTTTCAGTTAAACACCCCAAAATCCTGCACTGCATCACTATCACATGGCAGTGTGACAGTGATACCGCCCCCCGGAAACGCAAACGGCAACAAGATGAAAATTAACATCAGTTGTTAATATAGGCCTAGTTTTCCTTATTGGACCAACACCGATATGTAAAAAAAAAAAAAAAAAAAAACAGATACCGATGTTGATGCAGATATATTATGCCTATCATATCAATATGTGTCTAGTCAGGAAGATGAAGGGCTGCTCACCACTGCCACAGCATTAGAGGTGAGCAGCTCCTCTGGTGTCATGGAGGTGAAGTAGGCGATGTTGGTCATGGTGTAGACCAGGGTCACCAGTGGAATGGAGATGTAGATGGCAAGGGGCAGGTTCCTGATGGAAGCAAAATGATAACATCTCCAAGGTCAAACACTCATTTACAGCAGCAAGGTCGTCCCTGAACTAAAAACTGAACATATGAAGCTCATCGTGGGCCATCATACCTGCGTGGCTCCACGACTTCCTCTGTAACATAGTTGAGGAAATTCCAGCCGCTGTAAGCAAAGGAGGCTTGTAGGAAGGCCAGAGCTATCTGTCCAAACGAGGGGTCCTGACTAAATTCAAAGGCCACGCTGGGCACCAGGGCATCATAGTGACCTAGAGAGAGGTGGGAGAAGGACAGGGCGAGAAAAAGTAAAACATTAACATAAAATATGTGATTGTTGGATCATAACAGAAGAAAAGAAAAGTCAAAAATGTCAAACTCATTTTTTATCGTTGATTAGGGCATCCGCTGTCTGATACAATGAACTAACAATCATGAATGGTAAATGCATCCAATGTTAGTCAATCCTTTGGCTTAGTACAGCAAACACCTCCAGACAAAACTGGCACGGTACAGAAAGAAGCCGAGGTGTTTACCTTTAAAGATCTGGACGAGTCCAACCACTATGATGAGCACCAGAGCCAGAAGCTTTCCCACGGTGAAAATATCCTGAATCCTCGTCGCCCAGCGGACACTGGAGCAGTTTACCCAGGTCAGGAACACTGTCCACACACAAACAAAGAAACACCAAACCATATCTTTATAGCACATTTCATACAACACGGCAAAGCAAGATGCTTTACAGATACAGGTATCCCAGATGAGGAAGGGAACCCTTCCAACAAACCCCCCCAACCCCCCTTCACATTTACACGGAACGATAAACACGCTAAACATTTATTCATTAGTGCCTGCCTTGATGTATGCTTATCCCCCCCAAAAAAAGCCAAGCTTTTTTACAACCATTTCTAAGCAGTATGCACATCATTTTCTGGATTAAACAAGAATGTCAAACTACAAGCAGAAAGTCACCTGATTGACCCCACAGTTTCTAATCCATAAGAATGCATCAAGCTGTCAAACTGACCTCATTGAATAAAGCCTACATTAGCTACTGCGACCGATCCGGAAACAGGTTTATTATATGCACTCACAAGGAGTTGTGATTGTCTAGGAGAACTGATTCTCAGCAGCAGACATGTGCGTAATGTAGGTTAATATTAGCCTGCACCAAAAAAAAAAAAAAAGATTAAAAAAAAGGTTTCGCAAACGGGAAGTCGCCAGTTATGACCCTTAAACTAGGATCTGAAAGAATGTAGCCCCCATTGATTAAACTATTTTTACAATTGGGAGCAGCTAATCATCATCTCAAAAGCTCAAATAATAACTGAACTATGACCCCAAGTCCCAGAGGAGTTGAAAAGGAGGCGTCATGGATGCAGAACAGGACCAAAGCGCAGAGAGAGAAAGAGGAAGTTCAAACCAACTCCTTCATCCATCACAATGGGCAAAGGATCATATCCCGAACTCAAACGTCTCCCTCCCCGGTTTTCTCACCATATACGGTCAGACAGAGATTTAAAGGGGAGCGGCAAAAGCGAATTGTGGATTAGCAGTGCTTGCCAACAACTGATGTCATCCAGGACATGTTTCTGTGGAATATCGTCTCTGTTGCCCGAGAATTTAGCTGTTAGCATGTCATGAGACCGTCATTTAGAAACAGGCTTCAGTCAGAGGCCTCTTTAGATTTGTTGCAAGTCTGAACGCTACTGGAGATCCTTCCTGCCCACAACAGCGACTCTTTGAAAATACTTAAATGGTACAAGTTACAACATTTAATTTCCCTTTGGGATAAAGATTATTTTTATTTAATTGAATTTTTAAACGTTTAATACCAAATATACAGTGACTTGTACAATATTAATGAACGTTGGAGTTGCTCACATGTTGCCACATTATAACCCATTATTGGGAGTTTATGTGATAGACCAAACACAAAGTAGAAGATAAGTGGGAAGAGGAGGAAAAAGGATGTAGAGCATCATGCAGTTGCTGTCAGCTGCCTTTTAATCTGACATATTAAATAAAATCCAGTGCAACTAATTGGTTGATAAATCACCTAATTAGTAAATAGAGTACGTCTTTGTGTAATTTAATGTCTTCTGTGAAGGTTTCAGAGGTTTGCAGGTGAACATTAGTGAACAAAAAGCACCAAGAAGACCAAAGAACACAACAGACAAGTAGCAGAAAAGTTGACAGTTTTAGTTGATAAAACTAGGTCAAACGTTTTAAACTGCTCACAGAACCCTGGTCAATCCATCATGTTACAATGACAAGACAAATGCTAAAGTGTTCATCTATGTCAGGTTTGGGTTTGTTGCAAATCACAGACCCACAGATAGGGAGTAATTTGGTATTTATATAATTGACTTATGTTTATAGGAATCCAAGCAGTTCCTTTGCGATAATAAATATTGTGCACACTGATATACCACAACAACAATAAATTTTGGATATATTGTGCAGCCCTATATGAAGTGTGTGTAAAACATAAACCTATCGCTGTTCAGCTAATCTAACAGATGGGGTGGGCGGGCGAGCTTTAATCAGAAGCAGCAAAGACGCTGCAGAGACCCACAGCTCAGGTTGGAGAATTTGTTCATCGGATAACTGTTAGTTGTGAAATACCACTAATGTAGGAATGTAAATTGGCCACACAATCCCACTTCCCTTTGTTTATTTTTCTGTCACTATGAAAATGCAAGGTGGGTGCAAGAAGCCGACTGTCTAGATTTCTGTCACATCTAAAAAATTCTCAGCTCTTTTTTTTTCTTTAAATAAAAATGCTTCGTTCTATAAAGAAAGAGGATCACTGTCTGCATCTTCTCAGCCCTGCAAACTATTGGTAAAACCTTTAAATAAATAAAAAAGAAGCAAAGAGCCACACAGAAATTTCTCAATGAAGAGACGACACCTCAAGACAATGCAGCTAACTTAAAGCTGTACATCTCACGCAGCAAAATGTACTACGATTGTTCTTGTAGTCAAAGCCATGCAAAACCATTACTTAAAGCGCATGCAAACACATCATTAAATCAAACTACTGTGCAACTGCTGTAATAACCAACTCCAAACCTACCCCAACAGTTTTAGATCTCTCCTTCTTTTGTTCCAGGAGCCGCCTTTGAACAGCTCCTGTCTGGAATACTTGGAGCCAGCAGCCTCAACATTTTGTGTTTTAAAAGTGTTTTGACCTGTGGAACAACGCAACAAGGTCCACACAACCCGGGGCCACGTTACAGCCACTAAAGCATTTATTAGCATACAGTTTTGTAGTTTGTCAGCATTTAAAAAACAGTCGAGGTTCTTCCGAAGTCAGAAAAAAAAACCCCTGAAAATCTGAAGAGTGCCCTGGATTTGTTTACACACCCCTTTACTGATGATATTCCTAAACGAAATCCCCTGCAACCAATTTGGCTTCATTAGTGACCAAATTAGTAAATGGAGGCCAATCATGTGCAATTTAATCTCTGTATAAATATAGCTCTTTAAAGGCCTCGTGGGTTAGTTAGGTGCAGCGGTCCCCTGCCCTGGTCCTCAAGGCACACACTGCCCTGCATGTTTTAGATGTTCCCCTGCTTTAAACACACCTGACACAGATAATTGCAGCTCAGCAAAAGCCTAGTAATCAGCAATCACTTGAAATCATGTGTGCAGGGAAACATCTAAAACATGCAGGGCAGTATGCCTTAAGGACCAGGGTTGGAAAAACACGGTCTGTGAAGAACAAGTGTCATACAGGAACATATCAGCCGGGTCAGGGAGAACGTGGTGGAGAAGCTTAAAGTAGAGTTAGGTAAACTGTTAGACATTCGCAGAGAGAATTTGACAGGTTATTCCTGGGTGCAGTGGCATCAATACTACTGAACTAAATCGACTTTATAATTTAAAAATAAACCCAAAACACTTAGTACGCAAGTGTTAATGTTAGAGAAATGGCTGGATTGGTTAAGTCTTAAAGGCAGGATTAAATATTCCAACATTAATTTTATTAGAAAAATCTTTATAACAAAAAGGCGCCAGAAGCTCTGTATAGTAGACTTATTTTTTTGTGATGTGCATCAATATTCTACGCTCCAGTCAGAGAGCCGTTTTTTGTTACCTCTTTGTCGAACCGAGCTAATGCAGATGACGGTGCAGTATGGCGCAATGGCGACACAGAATTCACTTCCACAATTTTTGATATTAGGAAGGAAGACCACAACTTTTCGCAAAGACTTGAGATCTTATAAGTTCAAGGATTATTCCAGTGTAACTTTATCTTTGTCTTCTCTTGGGAGTTTCATGTGATGAGCATTGATGGCCTCCAGTGGCAGAATTATTCATCTGAGAAGCAACAATGTCTAGCTGTATATCCTATTGATCTTTATTTCTAACAATTAACCTATTTTTAATGTAGAGCTGTTATTTGTAATAGTGTTGTCTTTTTTTTTCCTGTACTGCATGAAGTACATACTTTTATATGAAGGTTTCTTTGTTTAAATTTGGCAGACCCCAGGAACAGCAGCTAACTGCTATTCCAGGAGTTAATGGGGCTCTTAATAAACTAAACACACATTTCTTTATTTTGTGTGCCAAGTTTCTAATCTCCCTAAAATGAAATTAAAGTTTGTGGTTTTAATGTGACAAAATGTTAAAAAACATTGGAGTATAAATACTTTATGCTACAAGCTTTTCATTTGGCAAAATGAATATCATGTCTACAGAGTCGATCTTCATTTGCCAATCCTTTCACCTATCCTGAATGATTAAATAGTTTATCCCTATATTTCCTGGTTACGCTAACCTTCCACTGCGCCTCACTTTTCAGACTACTAACACAGTGACTTGCACGGGCAACAATAGTGTGTACGGCAGGTCATCCATCACTAGAACAAGGTTTTTCCTCCCACCACAGAACACTTCTTCCGCTGGTACAGCCCGACACGCACACACACACACACACGTGAATTGTTGGCAGGAGGTTTTGGGGGCACCGAGCAGAGCTTTTTTTTTTTTCTTTCTTGCTCCACAGCACTGCTGAGTTTTATAGTCCACTGCTCTCTGGGTGTTATGTTGCGTTTCCGTTCTTGTGTTCCCTCCACTGCCTCCCCCAAATTTCCTCTGTTTTAACCCTGACAGGAAGGAGGTGCCAGCGGCTTTGAATGTGACAGTGCAGGTAAATATGTGTGCCGCCATCAGGGCTTCTATTGAAGGCTTGCTTCAGCACTTGAATACTAAACAAATTACTGCTTTTTAGCCTTAATGGATTTGGAATGCAAAGTCTGTACAAATTTATCGGGGGGCTTTAACCTCAGGAACAGCCTCTTCTGGTTCAGGATGTGGTCACTGGAGTCACAGAATTGGTAATAACTTCCACCAACATCAGAAAGCCTTCAGGTCCGCTACATACTGTAAATAAATGACATTATACACCCCATCATTTATTTCTAGAAGAATAAATCCAATTAATACATATTTGTTTTTTACTTTTGACAGAATGAAGGTGAAGAGGAAAAGTCATTATTAAGTCAATTAAAATTTATTTCAAAAAAATGATTTTGATCTTAGAGATATAAATAGGTGCTTATGCTTAAAGAAAAACAATGAAAATAGATTAAAAGCTAAAGTGAAATGTTAATGTCCAAATAATTCAGTGAACATTTTTCTTTGTAAAGACTTGGCTTTGTACAGACTGTTCTATCCTTTGTGATACACTGCCCTATATAGGGTTTTGAGACTTTTAAGATTGTAAAACCATGATCTAAATGTACATTTTAAACCTTTGTTTTCATGTCAAATTAACTTTAAGGTTTGGAACATAAAAAAAAAAAAAAAATCCATCAATTTTAGGAAATACAAGGACAGACTTCAGGAAAAAAAAAACTGTTTAATGCTGATCAAGGTAAACAAGTCAAATGCACATTTGTAAAAAGTGAAACAAAAACATACCAAACTATGACTTTAAAACTCCAAATACATACCAAACCGCGATTTTTGTGTACAGATACACACCTAGTATCTCTAGGGTGCCTTTCCCAATATTTCACAACGGTGCAGCAGCTGTCAGAGGCCAATGAAAAGTAAGCAGAGCGAGCTTAATTCTAAAAAGATGAGTGTTATAAGATTAGGGTCAAAACTATTTTAGAAGCCAAAGAAAAAGGTTTAAATTACCCAGTAATAAGGACACCATCACAGGCTTTTTTTGTGTATACCACAGTATAATTTGAGGCTCAATGGTTTCCAAAAGCGGATACGACCCAAATCTACCACATGATAAGATGTTAAACTACGGCAGACATGGATTTAGTTTGGATTTTAACAGGCCATTGCTAAGTTTCTGGACAGCGAGGACATACAGTTGGTCTGCAGCCTGAGGTCAGAAGGTGTACATCAAATTTAAAAAATGTAGACTCAAAAATACTGAGACTCTTGATTGGTGTTGCTCAAGTAATCTTGACTGATGCGTCATGCAGCTTTCCCAACAAGTCAGGCATGCATGGCTAGCCCCTCTGGTCCCCAGAGGCTTTATTAATGTAGTAGCTTGAGAAGTATTTACTATTAAAAGACATCCAAGAGAAAACACTCAAGCGAATTAGTCTCTGTGGATCAGTGACAAAACTCCTCATACTTATCATTCTAAATTATAAGCCGTTCAAACTATTTTCACACACAAAATCATATTCCTGTTTTTTTGTCAAAGAGAACATTTGTTGCATTCTTCTGTTTTTTTTTCCTCATGAAAAATCAACACATGCATTGCTTTTGTGGGGTAAAAAAATTATAAACAAAAATCATACTTTCATCCAATCAATGTCAACTTTTAATTTTTCCATATGTTGATTTAGTTAATGACTTGTTGAGCTTTCAATTTTACCAGGTGGAAGACATTCTGAGCTAATGTTAGAGATTAATCCCTCATAAACAACCCCTATGGAGCATATTAGGTACTGCAAGGTTTATGTGAAAACAGCTCCATTCCAGTGACCAACAATGATCCTCCAGTCAAACAGTAAATGAATTTAGTGCAGCATCTAATATAATGTCCAGAAAGTTCTTGGAATTTTAGAAAGCCTGCCAAGTATAAATTTAAATCGCTGGTCACGAACTGTGCATGATTTCTTTCCTTTTCCCCTTTAGTCTCCCAGTACAGGCTTTGTAGAGCTACACCCTTTCATTTAGCAAGATGGAGGACATTGTGAAAGCCTCTCCACATCTCTGGTGGACTGAACTAGTAGCTGTAAGAGCAGCTCAACTTTAAACACGGTTGAGACGGTTTTTCAATTAATTCTTGCATGCAAGAAGAGACAGATCAGAGTAGTAACATCCTGGTCCGTGTCAACAGACGAAAACTGGTTCTTTGTGAAAATACGATCCAGGGGTCAACAGGTGTCACATACAGTACTGTGCAAATGTTTTAGGCAGGTGGGGAAAAAATGCTGTAAACAAAGAATGCTTTCAAAAATGGAAGTGTTAAATCATTTATTTTCATCAATCAACCCAAACCAGTGAATAAACAAAAGAGAAATGTAAATCAAATCAATATTTGGTGTGATCACCCTTTGCCTTCTAAACAGCATCAATTCCTCAAGATACACTTGGACAAAGTCTTTGAAGGAACTCTGCTGGTAGTTTGTTCTAAATATCTTGGAGAACTAACCACAGATCTTCTGTGGATGTAGACTTCCTCACATCCTTCTGTCTCTTCATGTACTACCAGACACACTCTGATGTTGAGATCAGGGCTCTATGGGGGCCATACAATCACTTCTTCTTGTTCTTCTTTACGTTAACGACAGTTCTTAATGACTTTGGTTGTATGCTTGGGGTCAATGTCCTGCTGCAGAATAAACTTGGGGCCAATCATACACCTCCCTGATGGTATTGCATGATGGTTAAGAAATGCAGTCCCAAACATTCAAGGAACCTCCACTATGCTTCATTGTTGCCCTCAGACACTCAATATTGTACCGCTCTCCAGCCCTTCAACAAACAAACTGCCTTTTTCTAAAGCCAAACATTTTACATTTTGACTCATAGCACCTGCTGCCATTTTTCTGCACCCCAGTTCCTATGTTTTCGTGCATACTTGAGTCACTTGGCCTTGTTTCCACGTCAGAGGTATGGCTTTTTGGCTGCAACTCTTCCATGAAGACCATTTCTGGCCAGACTTCTCCAGATAGTAGATGGGTCTACCTGGGTCCCACTGGTTTCTACCAGTTCTGAGCTGATAGCACTGCTCGACATCTTCTGATTTCGAAGGGTAATAAGCTTGATTTGTCTTTCATCTGCTGCACTAAATGTTTTTGGCCCACCACTACATATTCGATCTTCAACGTTGCCCGTTTTTTTGTGCTTCTTTAAAAAGAGCTTGAACAACACATCTTGAAAACCCAGTCTGCTTTGAAATCTTTGTCTGGGAGAGACCTTGCTGATCCGCTATAACTACCTTGTGTCTTGTTGCTGAGCTCAATCTTGCCATGACATGAAATGATCTTCCACAACCTCACCTTGGTTGCACATTTTGGCTGTATCTCACCCAGTTTTAAGCCTCTTAAACAGCTGTTTCTGTTTCAGTTAATGACTGTTTCAACCTACGTGTGACATTGATGATCATTAGTACCTGTTTGGTATAATTGGTTGATCATACACCCGACTATAATCATACAAAATTCTGACTTTGTGCAAGTGTACCTATAAGAATTGATGCTGGTTTTAAGGCAAAATGTAGTAACAGCAAATATTGATTTGATTTAGATTTTTCTTGTTTGCTCACTTTGCATTTTTGTAAATTGATAATCATTTATATTTCTAAAAGCATTCTTTGTTTAAAGCATTTTTTCACAACTGCCTAAAACCTTTGCACAGTACTGTATCTAGTGATGAAACTGTACACAAGAGTGCCGAAAGTGTGGAACCAAAATGAAAACCATTACAACAAAACATTGTTGCCACCTGTATTCTCAAAAACCTTTGCACCACAACAATAGTGGTGCACAAGTTCACAGCAAGTTCGCCTATTGCGCTATGCAGCAAGGTTTTCTGGTTTTCCAACAGCTAAGGAGGCAGCCAGCTAACCGAGTAGGACCAGAACGTGGTCCGCTTGGAGACAGAGGCTGGGCCCCAGAGCTGTTGGCCCAGCATGGCTTAGAGCAGACCTGCAGGAAACGACTACTTGACAGATTTTTCCTGCCAATATTCAGTGTCTGGATAACAGGATGGATTATTTACAGCTTCAAGTACAAACACAGCATGTTATAGTGACAATAAAATGACTACAGTGTGCTTGCTTATGATCTTCTCCATAGCAACGATGCAAGGGGGGTTGCATCCTTCCATGCTGACAAAACCTGTATCCGGGTGCTGTGGTGCAAATCTGAGATAACATCCCAAGAATAAATAGAAGAGGAAAGGACTGCAGCCAAACCAACCAGCCAACCAACCAACCAACCAGTAAAGGCATTGGCGACCATGAAGACTCTGGACACAGCTTGATCATATCCACCTACTGCTTGGACGTCAAGGGACGTTACATATGCTGGTTCTCCAAGTGCTGATTGATCGCCAACATCAGAAGAAATTCACTCCACAGGAGAAGCACAACTTTCAATCATACACAGAAAAATCAGATATAACATTATGACCACCTGTTTAATAGTGCATATGCCTGTGCTGCCACACCAGCCTTCGCCTGTTAGGGAATGGACTCCATTAAACCCCTGAAGGTGTCCTGTTGAGAGGACTGGTTTTACCAACACATCACACAGATGCTCATTTGGATTGAGATCTGAGGAATTTGTCAATGCCTCAAACTTGTTGTGCTCCTCCAAACCATTCCTGAACAGTTTTTGCTTTGTAGTTGGTTGTTTTATCCTGCTGAAAAAGGTTACAGCTGTGAAAGGGTTAACAGGGTCTGCAACAATGTTACTTTGACGGCAGCCGTCAAAGTAACATCTACCTGGATGACAGGAGCCAAGGTTCTTCCAGCAGAACACTGCTAAAAGTATCATACTGCCCCCACCAGTGAATCCTGGAGCCATGTCTATCCTTCTGTTGTAAAAGTTATTTCGGTGGTGGCAAGCACAGGGGCACTGCCTTTGTTCCAAATGTGTATCGCAGAACATTGGTGGGCCATGAACTTGTCACTGGTTCACCCCTTTTCCTTTACATACCACTACAGACAGAGTTATAGTATCTCCAAAACTGCAGCTTTTGTGGGATGTTCACCCATCCCAATTTGGCTCTTGTCAAACTCACTCTAATCCAGTAGCGTCCCGTGTCAGGCCTCAAGGACCGATGTCCGACACGTTTTAGACGCAAAGGTGGATAGTAACTAGTTACATTAACTTGAGTAACTTTGTGGGGAAAAAAATACTTTTCCAAGTAGTTGTACTTCACTGGACTTTTTACTTTTACTTGAGTAATATTACTATGACGCATCGCTACTCGAGTAAAATTTCTGGATACTCTATCCAAAATGAGAAACTTCAGTGAAGAACAAACACATTTCAATCAAAGATGCATGAGACACGGACAAACCTACAGTTTATGCTAAAGTGAGACCTCTTGTTTGTACACAAGCTTTGTTCTAATACTATTTCCCATCTGCTGAGCCTGTTGTGCCCTTTGGGGATAGTGAATACACGGTAAACATAATACACTGTCACTGGAAGTCCTTTACTTTAACATACAGTAGGTAATGTGTGTGTATACTGTAAGTATAAGTTTCATATTTGTATCGTAAAAAAATGCTTAATTGCATGTTTCTCATGCTTGAATTTGTTGTTTTGCAAATATGCAATTTATTTGTATTAATTTCGTCTTTAGCATACCGGACTGACAATAATTTTGTCAGTCCGATTGCCTCATAACCATATTAAATCAAACATTACAAATTAAATAATTACTCAGTACTCAAGTAACCATTTGATTAAATACTTTTCTACTCTTACTTGAGTAATTTCTTCGATAGCTACTTTTACTTTTACTTGCGTAAAAATATGTTGAAGTTCTGCTACTCGATTACAGTTTTTGGCTACTGTTTAGAGGTCACCCCTAGGTCAACACACCTGAATCAAATTACTGGTTCATTGCCAGGCTTCTGGAAATCAGCTTTGTCGGAACAAGGAAACACTTAAATCCTGGAAGACTAGACTGGGACACCCCCTCTCTAACCCCTACTCCTCCCCATCTTTATTGCCCCCAACACAACAAGTTAGAAGAGAAAATGTTCCCTTGATGCCAATATAAGAAATAATTCACTGTGATACAAAGTTCTTCACCAGTTTTGTCAACTTTTTTTCTCCCTGTTTTTTCCAGCAGACCTCACCAGTATTATGTTACAGAGGAAGCGTCTTGACATAAGTGTAGAGTGCTCAGATGATGCAGCTCAGTGTGCCTATTCTTAGAAGAACACCGCTAGCCCAAAACTGGACCCGTCTGGTTTTTACTCACACACTACAGGGTGACTTGCGACTCCCTTCACAGAATGCTCTGCAGGGGAGAAGTAGGGGGGGAAACATGAATGTCTGGGCTGACTGACATTCATAAGGAGTTAAGCTGACCTAAGAACAGTCTGACACTGAACTTTAGAAAGATTTAAAAAACAAACAAAAAACAAACACCAGAGCATTTAACCAAGTCTATATGGTTAATAGGTTATTATGAAGCTTTGGATCATGGGAGTTCCTCTGCTCACACAGTTACTTCAAACTGTGCGAGCAGAGGAAAATCAATCGAAATCAAACTCCAAACGTTTGAAGGCTGATCACAGACGGAAAGAAAATAAAGCCTTCGGGACTGACGTGTGACGCTGTGCCTCAAAGGAGGAGGATGTGGGTAGTAGCAGCAAACAGCCAATAGGAAGCTCCAACATCCTTCCAGAAACACAGCCTGCAAATAGGATTTCGCATCGTTAATGTGCAAGGTATCCAGCCCATTTCCTGATTGCATGTGACTCAGCCACAGGAGCATCAAACAATACACAATAGATAGTGTGGACATCCCGGCTCATTAGCGGCGTCCACAAAGCCTGGCACCATTATGTATTCCGACACTGCTACTGAACCACACACACTTGCACAAAGGGAAACAATAAAGTCCTACAAGAGTCCTATAAAAGTGCTATCCAGATTACACCTGATCTAACTGGGCAGTAGTCGGAACACACCGTTGCCCAAAATAGCACCGCTCCATCGGTGCATTCTGAGAACACCAAGCTCAACTTGACATGTGGATACCCCCCCCCAGCTTCCTTCAATCCATCCGGATCAGATGAGAGGGAACCGGCTGCCTTGCTGATCCGATGCACACACACTTTGTTTTTGCCACAAGCTATTTCTAGTCTTAAGTTTCAAGAGAAGCCTCTGAACAAATCAGAGGCTACAAGTGGGGCAGAACATTTTGTGTTGTGTTTTCAAATGACAATGACATGAGGTGAACCATTGTGGACTCATGATGCCGTCAAACGACAGTACACAAAAAACTAGAGGGGATTGGCCAAGCGGGACTTACGCTTTGTAATTTAAATGTTTTCTTTCTTTGGTTACACCAGAGCTTCTTGACCAATGTGCATTATAAGAAATATATCTGTCAACACGGATACTAATTTTAGTTTTTCACTTGTTCCAATTCCATGTCGAGGAGTTTTACATGAGATCATTTGTTGTTCAATTTAATTTCTGGCTCCAATCAGAAGATCAGATGTCTATGCACAAGGTTTGTCGTGCTGATTACATCACTAGGAGTTACTCTGGTTCATCAAGACACCTGACCTCAATGTCTAAGCAACATACTCTGAAGCATGGTGACACAATGAAGACCAAAAAAAAAAAAAGAAAAAGAAAAAAAAGGGAGATATCACACAGGTTGCAACAACCTGCAAAATTGGTAACTTACTCAGACCAACTTTGAGCCCCAGCAATTTATTTTCAAATTCCTTAAAACGCGTATTAAAAAAAACAAAAAAACAAAAAAACAGGGATTTTACTCAGCTATTCAACAAAGGTAACCAACAAACCAGGCATAGACTACATGCCGGTGTCAAACAGGGAAAATGGATATTTGGGGTAGGGGTCTTGGCCAGGGGAACATGCGGTGGAAGAGGAAGCTTGAACCAAGCCCACAACTTTTAATTTTTCCCGAGACGACAAAACGTTTGCAACGATTTTCAGATGAAAGGTTGTGAGACAGATTGGTTTATCACCTTACTTACGCTGCAGTACCAAAGCCGGGGCCCTGTAGGCACTAACGCACAGCGGCCTTTTAGTTACAGATCCCCTAGCAAATGATTTTCATATAAAATATATCAAATGAAAATCATTATAGAGACAATAAAAAAGGAAAGGGTTTTAGAGTTTATACCCTTTTAAAGATTCATCTCCAAGAGAGTCAGTTTGTTTTTAAAATAGCCAGGGACAATAAACATAATCCTGAGTTTCAAGATTGTTGGGGAGAGTTATTAATTATTCATATACAAGTATTCATCCGTTTGATGTTACATTACAATACGTGCCATGTCGTGTTGAAAATTTTGTCTTGCCCACATGTGACCCATATCGGACATCTTATGTCCATCTGAAAAGCACAAATAGGACCCAGGTCAATTTCATATGAGGCACTTAAGATTAAGATCTGAGGTTTTTGAAAGTAACTTCAGTCTGAACGCTTATGTCTCAATTAATCCGACTCCGACATCGTTAATGTGAGAGCACCTGCAGACACACTCTGCTCCACACAGACGAGCAACATCATGCTTCCTGTTACCTCTGCCATAATTAGTTAGCAACACGACTGAAAGGGTTATGGACAGATTTTGATTAAATTTACAGGACATGTGTGGACCAGGAACAAGTGATCCCAATCACCAACTGGGGGGAAGAAAAGCGTTCAAGTGCTTTTCTAGTTTCTTCTTGTTTTCTAATTCTTTTGGCTCAAGATATAGAATATATTCACTGCTGCTGAAAATAAATTAAAAAAAATAGATCACACTGAGTCACATTTAAATTCCATCCCGTTAGTGAGCATTTTTAGCAAAAAACAAAAAAACTATCTGAAACGTTGCCCAGATCCTCCCATTTACCGAGCGCTTTCCTCCCAGAGCAAAAGAACGATAGATTCATGTGCTGTGGGACCCTTTTTTCTCTGGCTAATCATTGTTGCTGAAATCTGTTCACAGCTCACAGGTTAGCAAAACGACAAGTATTTACGATTCAGTCCGATTCAGTAAAGTCTAAATATTACTTTACTTGAAAACTTATGCTACATTTGCAGTTCTGACAATTCCCAGTTTCAACAATCTTGGCTTGTCAGAAAAAAAAAGAAAAGAAAGAAAAGTATTTGGTAAGGCGTATAGGACCAGCATCACAGTTGCGAGATCGGGTTAAATAGACTGTACACTGAGACGGATCATTTAAATCCTAGAAGGCTGTAGACTCACAGACACAGATGGTGGCGAGCAGTCTGGTGGCGATGAACGGAGGCAAGCAGTTCTGGAACGCTGGCTGCAAGACGTAATTGGCAAAGGTGAGGGCAATGACAGCCAGCGTAGTTGGATACATGATGAGAACAGCGCTCCATAACAACAGGAAGCTGAAAAATACAGACAAAGCACCACTTTGTAACACACTATTCAATAAACTCAAAACACCCCTTTATTAATTTAAGAGCATAACTCAAGCTAATTTGTGTAGGCAGCTGTTTGACTCTTTGCGCTGTTCTTTTTTGGTTCCCCTTTGACGTCTCATTCACACTTTTATGAAAAGCTGTAAAAACAATCCCAGTTCTGTTGCAACTGTACTTGAGGACCTTGTTAGAGACATCATATACATGAAGCTAAAGCTCAGATATGGGAATAAAAATTCCTAAATAAACTCCAAATGAGTTAAATTAACAGTTTCTCTACACGGTTAGGATAAAAACTGTTTTCTGCAGCCAAAACCGTGATGTCTTGATGACACATGGACCTAAAAAGCCTTCTGTAAGCCTGCACTGGTATCTGTCTGCCAATAATTCACTAAAAGATCCTGTCAGTCTGTTCTATAATGAAGAAAAGCTATTAAATCTTTGTCAAGGACATCCCCCAGTTGCTTAACTGCACTGAGATAAGTCTGAACTTGAAACTTGCCCATTACTTTAAGTGAGGCTACTCCCACTTGCAAATACTTGTTCAGCTAGAATGTTTAGGTACCAAATTGCCTACAGCAAAGGAGATGTTTGAGAAACAGAACTCAAAGTTCTTAAAACGACTATTTCCTACAGGAACAAACTGTCTGAAACATTACTGGTGAAAAAGAATAGCATAGGCACCCAGAGTGATCTGGGCCCATATAGCCACATTACTAGGGGTGGGGGCAGATATGTATTGTTTAAGGGATTTCCAAGCGACCGCGGTTGAGAACCAGGCCTTTTATGCTGTTCAGCATCTTTTGGGATATGACCAAATTTTATGTCACCATAACTTCATTTTCTGATGCATGGTAGCGAGTATGTAGCGTGCTAAATGGGATTGGGCTTTCTAAGAATGCAAGAATTGCAGATTGTTATTTGTTTAGCTTTAGGTTTGGATAATACAAGACATCTTGGACTCTATTTACTCGTTTGTCATTTCAGAATGTGCAGCCATCCACAAGCCTTTATTTTCCCAGAGCTGGTGTTATGGATTAATTTTTTTTTTTTTTTTTACATATTCTATCTCAAGAATTTTATCTTAATTTTTTCTTCAAATTTTGTCTTAGACCCATCTTGATAGTTTTGGGCCTATATAGGTAGGTAACACGCAAACATATGCTTTAAGAGCTAACAGAACTGAAAAAAAACAAAACAACTTTCACATTTATAAAAATGAAAAAAAGATTAGCACTACATCACACCCTCATAACGGGCCTAACCCAGTGGTCTCGAACCCTGGTCCTCACGATCTACTGTCCTGCAGGTTTCAGATGCATCCCTGCTCCAACACAGGTGAATCAAATAGTTGAACTACCACTTCAGCATGCCATTAAGTTTGGCAAAGACCTGGTTGATTCAAGCATTACAATGAGGGCCAAGGAGATCTCCACATTAAGGTCAAAGGCCTGGAGAGAGAGAAGCCTCTTTCTTAAAATGTTTCTATGAAAAACCCACAAAGATGTGACCCTCTATAAGTCTCCCACATGTCCTTCATAATCCACCACTTGTGCATGAATCAAATGTGATGAGCTTTCTTAAATGAAGCCTGCATCGTGGAACCAACAGAGACATGGTGTTGCAGAGCTTTCTCTTACTCTTCCATTTAAAACAATACTGTTAAATTAATTACTGCAATTATCTAGTTTTTGACAGTTATTTTGGAAAAGAGAATTACCTTACCTTTTAGCTAATTTCTTTAGAAATGATCCTGTTTATTATTACTCATGGTTTTAAGTCCCTGCAGCCCGCTGGTCTCTCAAACTGTTAGGTCATAACTATGTTAAAATGTCAAGCCACAAAGCTGGCTCACCCCTTGCACAAAGAGCGAAGAATTTTACAAGTACGTCATGTGCGGTCACTACTTGGACACTAGTAAAAATCTAGGATTCGGTACAAAGTTTTGGAAAGCAATATATCAGAGCAATCTTTTTTTACTTATTGGATCTTAAGGTAAAAGTTCTGGAATCCATGCACTTTGCATCTCTCTCAGTTCACTATTTTGCATAGTTCTGAATGCCCAAGTGCTCTCATTTTTTATTACATGCACCCTTAAAACGGTAATAGAAAGCCATGTTGACTTATCAAAGCAAACTTTGACAAATCCATGATAATTCAAGGTTGTAGTGCAAAATAATCCCATAAGGGTTAACACCTTTGAACCATTATAAGGTCCTTGGTCTTTTCTGTATCATATTCTATATCGCAGAGCCAAATACTTGCGATAAAAAATAAATAAAATTTGAAAAAAAAAACAGAAAACCCAAACCCTTCACAGAGGAGTTGCTTTAACATGATCATGTACTATATCTGCACAGTTTACTAAACTAACCCTGTCCTGTTGCCATGTACCATATAACGAATGAGAACAACCCAAACGCCAAGATGTGACGGTCTGCTGTTGTGCTCGGTTTACAGAAAGACATGAGCAATTGATAGTTTACACTTACCCTATCAGCCCTCCAAAGATCTCCGTCACATAAGAATAGTCTCCTCCAGATTTTGGGATTGTGACACCCAACTCGGCGTAACACAACGACCCAAGGGCACAGATCCCTCCTCCGCAAACCCAGACGATGAGCGACAGTCCCACTGAGCCTGCATGCTCCAGCACGCCTTTAGGGGAGATGAAAATCCCCGAGCCAATGATGTTCCCTTGAGAGGTAAAAGAGAACATCAATAGTTGCTGTTTAGTTTAGTGAAGTTCAGATAACAAGCAAATTATCAACCAGTACACTGTCATTGTCTGCAATTTTCTGCGTTGAGATTGCGGCGTGGAGTTGCTTATAAAGAGTTGGGCTCGGCCCCTGGGTTCCAATGAAACGGACTCTAAATGTTTCCTAACACCAACACGAGGGTCTGGACAATTTAGTGCTCCCATTAGTTCCAACGTGACTGCATTGCAGCTAAATGTAGAGGTGTTTTGACAGACCCGACTGCTGGGCATTCAGAAACTTTTCTCCGCAGGTTAGATCTCTGTTCCATTTTGAGAGTCAATATCTATGAGAAAATTAGTCAACAATTTAAGCCTGTAGTGTTGCTTTAAAACCTTTGAGCAGATGACCATTTTGCACCAGCACAGGATCAAACGTTTTTGGTTTACACACACATCAAAAAAATCCCAACACAAAATACTTTTTACATGGTTTTCCCCACAGGTTGACATGGGGATTAAAGAGGAGCGGAGAAATTAGCATTGCTGATTTACAGCAAGAAAGTCAGAGCCTTTAGTTGTTCTTGTGTAAATGCATGGTTGACTATCCTGTCAATGTGAGGGTTGCCTAGTGGTGGACTGGCCTCTCAGCAAACCAGCAGGAGTTACCAGGTATACAAAGCAAATGGGTGGATGTTAACTAGTATGACCAATCCAGGAAATGTCATCAGTTACCAGCTAAATTTGGTAGAAGCCTATTTTTACTACAACATAAAACGTAAAGTGAAACCAGTTCCCTGCTCTTGAGGACATCAAGTAAAGTCTTTCTTCAGATGCAGATCAAACAAGATTGGTGAGGGTTGCAGCACCCCTCACATCACATGGTGTCCAAGCAGCAGAGGAACTTGCCTAAAGGAGAACACGCATCGTTCGCAACGCTGTGGGATACCTCAATTGATGGATAACACGTGATTCTACTGAAGAGAACGGGTTCGAAACGGGATTGCTGGATACTGGCCCTTTTAAGGTTGGCCGACAGAGACGCTGATAAACACAGCAGACATTTTTTTTGTGTTTGTACTTGCTGCTGTGAATAATGTATTATCTTATCTATGAGGCAAACGAGTGCTAGAAGAGAGAGTGTCTCTTGTCGTTTCCTGCAGCTCAGCTCTTCTGATCAGACTTGGGATCAGCTGACCCCAAAACAGGACAAACGAAGGTTCCCTGGTGGCTCACTTGGCTGACATACCATTCTAATCGGCCACCATGTTATGAGTTCAACTTTAGCATGGCATGTATGACATCACCCTTTCCAAAAGAAAACAAAATAAAAAGTACTGCACGGAAAGTAACTAAACAGCAGCTGTCAAAACAAGTGGTGTTTTTGCACTGGCCTCAATTTTTTTCTTCCTTTCTTTGGGGTACTTTTGGAGTAAAAAGAGATCTGTGCAAAAAGTATGACTCTGCTGAGGGTAAACATTCTGGCTGTTGAAACCAAGTGAGGCGTGCTATTGCTCTGAATGCTCCCAAATGAAGCAGAGCAAGAGGAGGAGGACCAGGATGTGCATTTGTCACCGTCTCCTCACTTGATGGAGGAGACCGTGTTGAGATGCAGAGCTATTACATAAAGCCTTTGTTGCATTTGTTATGTCATGAAGTTTCAGCATTGCAGCTGAATGCATGAATCAGGGGCTTATGAATAGCCCCCTCTCTTCCTCTCTCCTCCAATCTACCTGCATCATGGCTGTAAAATTATTTCATAATTACAGCTGAGATTCAGCATCTCTTGGTGGGGCAACAGTGAATTGCTTGCACCGAAGGTTTCTGTGAAAACAGCCCTAATAAAAACACGGAGTGAGAGCAAGAGTTTTCCCAAGGACAGGAACAGTGTTGCTTTTTGAAATATATTTTATAGTTCTCACTTACTCGGTTTTTAACAATGAATTTACTGTTTTCCCTAGTATGAAGGAATGCCTTATGAGTCGTTTTGTGGAAAAATAAGAGCTCTCTCGCTCCTGTTTCAGAAGGCTGACGTTTGTAGGAGGATTGGTGGGGGGGAGGGGGGGGGGTTCGTAAGTGTTACTCATTAATAATCATAATATGGAAACGTCTTGCCTCTGATTGGCTAATGGCAATGAGACTCTTATGCTGCCTTCAAACAAATAACGAACCTAACTTACTTCGAAGGCGGTGTTCCAAGACAAATTTCAACAGTTCTTTCCTCAGTTCTCCTTTCTTCAGTAAAAAGAAGAAAAAAAGAGAAGCAACACTGTTATCTCCACAAATAACGAGCCCAAACGTGTTGGGCCATGATGCAGAGTCGCTAATGGTTAGGTTCTACCCTCTGCCGTCTCCTGGCCGCAAAACCAATACAGTGGGTTCCCGTGGGCAGTCGCTAGCCAAGGTAGGCGAGACCATTAACCCTCTGGGGTCCATGGAGGAGTATACGCATCTTTTTACCATGTCTGATATGGGATGACGTAGCAGCAAGACTCCTTCTCTCTGAGTCTCAGTTTCAACTTATATTTAAAATCCTGATTATAAATTTCACCCCAGTTTTTAAATTGTGTTAATAGGCGGAGTTATGCTAAAAATAAATAAACCATCTCTTTTCAGAATAGTAGAGAGACGGTAAAAAAACGGCGATTCTGTGAACTGTGAGAATGTGAGAGGGGATGTGCTTGTGAACATAAACAAATAATAACAAAGCAACATGAGATCTCTTTGCTGTTGGTGGAAATCTCACATATTCAACCACGAACAAAGTGCAGGATTTTGTTGTTGAAAGGAGAAAAGTAACGGCGCGAAAAAGTAACGATTAGGTGTAACGCCAGAATGGAGTAGCGGCGCAAACGGAATAACAATAGTGAGATAAACATTGACGGAAAGTATTTAACGTAAAAGTATTTAGTCAGCCACCAATTGTGAGAGAGGAAAAACAGAGAAGTGCAAGAATCTGACTGATGCAAAGCTGGACGAGCATCAGAAGATTTGCTAGCTAAGTTGAGAAAGCAACATGGATTCTTTTTAGGCCTGTCACAATAAATCAGTAAATTGTATAATAAATTTAAAATAGTTCTATAGTTTTTTTCTAGCCATGATAATTTCCATCTGTATGCTTGTTTGTTTTCTCGCATGTTTCCATCTTTCTACCAAAGAGATTGAATCAAAAAAGGCATACAAATGTCTAGGAAGGGCGCACTGTGTGGCAGTATGTTGGGTACCCCCTATACAGAAGCTATTAATCTTTAACGGAGTCATCTATGATTTGTTCCTTAAGACATAATAGAAATAGTTTGTCCTCTCCAAATTAGAACAAAAAAAAAACATGTAAAAAAATAAAAAATTACAGGTTTGAATACTATGCAGTAGTACAGGTTTGAATACTAGTAATGCACTGCAGCTAGTTGACCAACCCTTACATGTATTGTGTGAACTTTTGCGGTAACTGAGGTGAATCTCAGATTGTGGGACTGAAACGTTTTAGATTTTTATCTGAAAAAACAAGACAACAAAAAGTCTTGAAACCAGTATGAAACATGTTAAAACGTTTGCCATTTCTGAAAACTCAAAACTGAACTGTATCTATAGAAAACCAAACTGTAGGTTTCTGTTTCCCACCCACAACCACCAGAAGAAATATGGAATAAGTTTTGTTTTTTTTAATTCTCGTTTTAGTCTGAATTAAAATTTTCATTTGATGGTTTTGTCAAGTCCTGTGTGTAAACAGTAGTGCTATTCTTACAAGCAGTGAAGAACCAGGCCAACTCAGTTCAACAGATTAGAATAAAACAGTCGGTTTATGAGTAGGCTGCTTGTGGTGGGTAGCACAATGACTCAAGTAGCTCATGTGCTCCCAGAATGCAGTGTTTCAAAAAAAGAACATTCACTTCAATCACCTACAATTACAATTCACACCAAACATAAGGCTTGCTACTTTGTATATACACACAGGAGATCTTTACATTTACTTTTATAAAAAGGATTTTATTTTTTACAAGTAAAAAATAAAAAAATACAATAATAATTAAAAACACTAAAAGAAGGACAAATTACATTTTGTTCTAAAATTGTATTCATCAGCAGGATCGGTTTCTTATATGGCCTAGTCTACAAAAAAAAAACAATTATCCAGTGATCGATCAGCCAATTTTACCAGACACCGGTTGATAAAATCCTGATCGAGTCTCATCTTTATTGTTCATACCTCTTCATACTTCTAAGAAAGAAATTAATCTTTTACGCTGAAAAGACTACAACGTTTTTATCTTATTACTCCCCAGTTCTACAGGTCTATTTTTACAGTCGATTGTCAGCTAGATAAACTAAGGTCTCTAACACTTTGGTGGATAGCCAAAGGCCAGAGGCCAAAAGACAGTTTCCTGGATTAAAAGAGCGTGATTTTGTCTATTTACACTGCTCACATTAAAGAGGTGCAATATGTAAGAATTATCTTGTTTTGGTTTCATGCCGGGTTACCAGACGATTCAAGATGATGAGCGAAGACAGGTCAGACACAGTAAGTTGATAAGTAGATAATTACATTTCGAGTTGTTGGTAATGTAGCCCCGAGATATTTTTAGAGGAGACCATTTTTTTCTAATTTACTGCTAGCTCGACGTTAGCCTCTAGCCCGGTCGGTGGAATTACAAATGGCAGCACAGTGTTTCTGTTGAAGACTTGGCAACCTTGCAGGCTTACATGTGATTGGCTCTGGACCCAGGAAGTATGGAGTCAGGAGACAGATAGTGTAAACAGACTACGGCCCAGTCCCAATACTCGCACTTCCACCCTGTGCCCCTCAATTGCGCGTTCCCATCAAGGGATGCCAGTGCATAGGGGTCCACTCTGGACCTTCGCCCCACCTCTTTTGCGCCCTCACTCCGCCAAAGCCCGCATCAGTGCGGACTTCGATAACAGTACTGGTGTGTATTTTCGGACATGAAATGCTAACTACAGGTCCTTCTCAAAAAATTAGCATATTTTGATAAAGTTAATTCTTTTCCATAATGTAATGATAAAAATTAAACTTTCATATATTTTAGATTCATTGCACACCAACTGAAATATTTCAGGTCTTTTATTCTTTTAAAACTGATGATTTTGGCATACAGCTCATGAAAACCCAAAATTCCTATCTCAAAACATTCTCTAAAAGGTTCTCTAAACGAGCTATTAACCTAATCATCTGAATCAACTAATTAACTCTTAACACCTGCAAAAGATTCCTGAGGCTTTTAAAAACTCCCAGCCTGGTTCATTACTCAAAACCGCAATCATGGGTAAGACTGCCGACCTGACTGCTGCCCAGAAGGCCATCATTGACACCCTCAAGCAAGAGGGTAAGACACAGAAAGAAATTTCTGAACGAATAGGCTGTTCCCAGAGTGCTGTATCAAGGCACCTCAGTGGGAAGTCTGTGGGAAGGAAAAAGTGTGGCAGAAAACGCTGCACAACGAGAAGAGGTGACCGGACCCTGAGGAAGATTGTGGAGAAGGACCGATTCCAGACCGTGGGGGACCTGCGGAAGCAGTGGACTGAGTCTGGAGTAGAAACATCCAGAGCCACCGTGCACAGGCGTGTGCAGGAAATGGACTACAGGCGCCGCATTCCCCAGGTCAAGCCACTTTTGAACCAGAAACAGCGGCAGAAGCGCCTGACCTGGGCTACAGAGAAGCAGCACTGAACTGTTGCTCAGTGGTCCAAAGTACTTGCATGTCATTCGCAAATCAAGGTGCCAGAGTCTGGAGGAAGACTGGGGAGAAGGAAATGCCAAAATGCCTGAAGTCCAGTGTCAAGTACCCACAGTCAGTGATGGTCTGGGGTGCCATGTCAGCTGCTGGTGTTGGTCCACTGTGTTTTATCAAGGGCAGGGTCAATCCAGCTAGCTATCAGGAGATGTTGGAGCACTTCATGCTTCCATCTGCTGAAAAGCTTTATGGAGATGAAGATTTCATTTTTCAGCACGACCTGGCACCTGCTCTCAGTGCCAAAACCACTGGTAAATGGTTTACTGACCAGGGTATTACTGTGCTCAATTGGCCTGCCAACTCTCCTGACCTGAACCCCATAGAGAATCTGTGGGATATTGTGAAGAGGAAGTTGAGAGACGCAAGACCCAACACTCTGGATGAGCTTAAGGCCGCTATCGAAGCATCCTGGGCCTCCATAACACCTCAGCAGTGCCACAGGCTGATTGCCTCCATGCCACGCCGCATTGAAGCAGTCATTTCTGCTAAAGGATTCCTGACCAAGTATTGAGTGCATAACTGAACATAATTATTTGAAGGTTGACTTTTTTTGCATTAAAAACACTTTTCTTTTATTGGTCGGATGAAATACGCTAATTTTTTGAGATAGGAATTTTGGGTTTTCATGAGCTGTATGCCAAAATCAGTTTTAAAACAATAAAAGACCTGAAATATTTCAGTTGGTGTGCAATGAATCTAAAATATATGAAAGTTTAATTTTTATCATTACATTGTGGAAAAGAATGAACTTTATCACAATATGCTAATTTTTTGAGAAGGACCTGTATTTAATCACTTTTTGTACTCAGCAAGTTATAAAAAGCCAACTTAAACATTTTACAATGTTAATTAAGAATTTAAAACAACACACACCGATCTACATTTAAAATAATCTACAAATTGATGTCATCACCATTTAATGTTTGTTCTTACAAATACTCTTCTTTTTTTCCAACAATTACGGACCGTTTTAATCTCATTTCAAGCATGAAAATAGCACAAACAGCTATCCGCACAGCCATTTTGGTTGTCGTGGAGATACGACACAGAGGCACAGGCCGATGACCAATCCTCACTATCCCAATTCTGCTTTTGTTCGCACACTGGTTTACCAAGCACTCAAACCCTTACGTGCACTTAGACCAAGTGCACTTTGTAGAGGGCTGTAGGCTGTGGTGTGGGTATTGGGACTGGGCCTACGTCCCTCTGCGGCCTTTTAAAAATGATAAAAACTTACAACCACCAAGCAGGCGGAGAAGGAAATCCCTTTCAACATTATTGACACATTAGACTGTAGTGTGATTATTTCACTGTAAAAACAAAAAAAAGAACAACTTTTTTTTTAAATGACAGAAATCACCCTTACTGTAGATTATGGCAGTAAGAGTGATGCAATGCATGGACCAGTGTGGTGGGAGGAGTTTCCTGAGGGATCATCAAAACATGTGAATTTCTGATTTGCAATTGCAAGTGAACTTTTATGTGTATATAGTAACGTATCCTAAATGCCAAATGAGTAACGGTATTCAGCAAAACCGAACAAGTCCATGGAAAGACAGGCAATCACCGATTATGACCAGCCTGGGCACACAGACTTATCTGCTGGCTGTGCTCCATATGCAAAAAACAAAAAAACCTGACAAACAGCACCAATTGATAGATAATAGGTCCGTTTCCACTAGATGAGACACAGGACTTTTTGTGGGAGGGGGAAAGGTGACAGGGAAAATCTGCTGGCTCTGTCCTCTTGGCCCGTGTAGGAATTTGCTAAGACGTCAGCATATCACAACCGTTTCAGCAGTGACGACACTGAATAGTGCGAAAAGGCGCCCACAGCAGCAGAGAAAAACAAGAAATCCACATTTCTGTCTGCTATATTATACACTGCTTCGCCAGCAACCTTTCAGGTTTTACAAATGCAGAGACTTTTGACCGACATCTGTCGTTCCGGGGTACATACTCCAAGGCTGGTACTCTTTTGGTTCCTGAAATGGCCCAGAAAGCAACCCTATTGGGTCGGCCCGGTGAAATGGAGACACAAGCATACCGTGAAGCTGCGGTAAAATTACCCCGAAGTTCCAATAGTGGATACAACCTATTCACTGCTGCAGACTAGAAAAACCCCAAGAGAGCTGCAGGTTTGGAGATGCTCCGACCTAGTCAGCTAGCAATCACAGTTAAATCCTTGGTCTAAAGTTTCTAAAATCCCTTACGTTTGCCAATTTTTACTGCTTTTAACACAAACTCTGGAAACAAAACATTAATTCATCTGCTGCCCTCATTTACAGGTGAAACCCGAAAAATGATTGTGCAAAAGTTCATTTATTTCAGCATTTCAACTTAAAAGGTGAAACTAATATATGATATAGACTCATTACATCCAAAGCCAGATATTTCAAGCCTTTATTTGTTCAGAAAATTTAAATATTACATGAAATCAATAAAAAAAAGGATTTTAAATAGAGAAATGTCGGACCTCTGAAAAGCATTGTGCATATGTACTCAGTACTTGGTTTGGGCTCGTTTTGCATCAATTACTGCCTCTGTGTGGCGTGGGATGGATGCAATCAGCCTGTGGCACTGCTGAGGTGTTATGGAAGACCAGGATGCTTCAATAGTGCGTTGCAGTTCGTATTGTTTCTATAAAAAGGACACATCCAAAATTAGAGATGCACTGATCAGACTTTTCCCAGGTGCTCTAGACTTCTAGTTTTCTTCTGAGGTGTGACCAGCTGGTTTTTTTCCTGCAGTGTTGCTCAAAGACTGCACTCCTGTGGCAGTGTAGCTGTACCGGCAATCTGAGTATGCAGTGAGACTCATGAGTACATACGTCTATGTAAGCAAACAATATTTTGAGGTGTGTGCGTTCACACATGTGGCCAACACTCAACTCTTGACAAACTCTTGCTCCGCCTGCTCTGTGCTCGCATTCAGCGCTGGCACTCCTGCTCCTCGTGTATAGAACGCGAAAAATTTTGATGGCTCTTTCACACGCAAAGTACATTGTTAACACGTAAACAACGGCGTTCATGACTGAAAGTGTACGTAACTCACTGTTATGCATAAAATGCATAGAAATATGTTTACTTCATTTCCATTCAGGTACTATTTCAACATTCCTTAAGCTACTGTGCGAGTATAGTGTGTTAAGAGTGCCAGATCACAATAAATCATGAAATTATTATTTAAATGTGTCATTAATTAAATAAAATTGGAAATTTGTCCATTACATAAAAATTATAACTAATGGAGATATACTTGTCAGCAATTTATTGAATAAGTAAATGGTAAACATTTTGCTTTGAAAATATATCAATCACATGCTAAAAGAATGATGTGGTGCAGCACAGGAATATAAAATAATTGATTAAATAATGAAATTATACATGCACAGTTTGTGGCTTATATAATGAAATATTTAATTCATTACTTGTGTATTCAATGACGATCTTAATGACAATTAAATAATTTCATGAGGTATTTATTTATGGTCATTTGGCCCTCTTTACACTCTATAGTAATCGTTTCATACTTTGATACATACATTGGAGTTTTAGAGATAGACATAGTCAATGAGATAGACCCAGTCAAAGTAAAGGCCGGTTTATACTTCTGCGTTGTGTCCCTCGCGTAGGGTACGCCGTAACCAAGTATAAACCAAGCTTAACTCAACACCCTACCACTCCCTTACCAGTCAACACCAATGCCATGCCACTGTATAAAGTATATAGCCTACTTGGTTAACGTGTTTATAGAGTAAAAACATTAGGACTTCATAGTTTCAGTGCTTTTATGAAAAAAAAAAAAAAAAAAGGGGGGGGGGGTCTTTTTTTCCCCCCTTTCTTTTAAGTATTTCACCGAAGGCTATCAGGGGAAAAGTAACCGGTGCATCTCTTTTACATATGCTGCAGGAAGTTACAGCTTCTAACGAAACTGAATAACGTTCAAGGAAAGGCAAGAATGTAGGCCCACTACTAGTAGCATTTATGTAATATCACTGAGGCATGTGTCCTCCCTCTGACCCCAGACATTAACTAGTAAGCTGCAGATCCTTGGAGTCTGGGACCTTAATTGGTAAAAAAAAAAAAAAAAAAAAAAAAAAAAATCGGCTGCTTTTCGTGGGCCGCATTCTGTAGGCTAAATCACATCAACTCCTTATGCTGGTTTTCTTTGCTGTTGTTTTAAATCGTTTTTAGTGTGGGTGGTGGTGGTGCAGTGACTCACACTGCTCAGCTGTGACACAGAACCGAGCGGGCCTCCTAACTTCACCACTCCATCCATCCATCCATCCAGCCAGCCAGCCACGTAAGCATCTTCATATTCTGCTCCACGAGACTGATGCAACGCTTTCCACTGTAAGCTAGAGGGGGGGAAAAGAAAGAAAAAAACTCTGCCCTCCTAGGCTACAGCTTCCGCGCGACTTTTCGGTCAAATCTTCACGCGTTTTTTTGCATAAAAGTTTGAAGAACCGAGACGCACGAGCCGCCGAGGTGTTGTCGGTTACAAAGACCTCGAATTTGAGAAGGAACCCTATCCCCTCCCCGCCGTATGCAACTTTTGACAGCTGAGCGTGAGGGAACACACAAGCCATGTTAGAACGGCGAGCCGCCAGCCGTGCTGCTCAAACACGTTTCTCCGTTTACTTCCCCTCCACGCCGAGCGAATCCCCCTTTCTACAACCTGTCGGCTCATCTCTCACAGTTGTCGCACACTCACCGATGATAATAGCGCAGGCGCTCAGGAGTCCGATTTCTTTTTTCAGCGTGACCTTGTCATCATTGTTGGCGTTTTCATCTTTCTTCTTCCTCCTCTCTTTGTCATCCATCTCTCCCTCTGTCTTGCCCGTGCGCTTCTTCCTCTTCCCCTCGGTTCGGTTCAGATACTGTGGACTGAACCACGTTCCGCGCAGCCGGGCGCACTTATAATATCGTGCGGTTGACAGGGGGAGGACGTGCGCATGCGTTGACAGTCCCAAAGTTTGTTTCAGGTAAGGTGGGTTGATGGAGAGGTGTGTCAGGATTCAGGGATGGAGCATCTGAGCCTAGAACCAAAAGGACAAGGTATTTGTCTTAGTTTAAAAAGCTACGTGTCTATATATATGAATATGTTTTTCAAAAGAGGGTTCATAGCGCTCAAGATTTGTTTTGTGGCACAACGTTTCTTTCTAATAAGTCACTGTTCACTAGGGGAAAATACTTTTAATACTGTCATAATGAGAAATCCCAAAGCAAAGCAGATCATTTTAAATAAAAACAATTAACAGGAGCCTTCATATTAGCCTTCTAAGACACTATGGAAAACGCTGAAGAGCACTTTACTGGTCATAGTAACAAATACTCTGATTTACAAAAGTATTCATACCCCTTGAACTTTTCCTCATTTTGTCACATTACAACCACAGATTGTCAAAAATTGCTATGGTGTTTTATGAGATAAACCAGCATGAAGTAGTCATAGTAGTATTTGTGAAATTAAATATAAATAAGTATAGGGGATCAAAGTCCTAAGCCTCCCTAGTAAGGTCTATTCATGGGTTGTGGATAGGAAGAGCCGCCAAATAGTTGAGCCATGTATTCAGAGGGAACATTGCTTTTTGTCCTGGCCGTGAAACACTGGATCAGCTCTACACCCTCAGCAGGGTGCTGGAGGGTCCATCGGAGTTTGCCCAACCAGTTTACATGAGCTTTGTGGATTTAGGGAGGGAGTTCGACTGTGTCCCTCAGGAAGTCCTGTGGAGGGTACTTTGGGAGTATAGGGTACCAGGCCCCTAGATACGGGCCATTAGGTCCCTGAATGACCGGTGTCAGAGCTTGGCTTGCATTGCCGACAGTAAGTCAGACATGTTTGCGATGAGAGTTGGACTCCGTCAAGGTTGTCCTGTGTCAATGATTCTGTTAATAAGATAGACAGGATTTCTAAGCGCACCCAAGGTGGTGAAGGAAGCTGTTTTTGTGGCCTCAGGATCAGGTCTCTGCTTTTTGCAGATTATGTGGTCCTGTTGGCTTCATCAGACTGTGATCTCCAGCTTTCACTGGAGCAGTTCACAACTGAGTGTGAAGCAGGTAAGATACCTGCACTCCTGTATATATTAATCTGTTAACCCAATTTTTATTTTTATTTATTGCATGCTTAGAAGTGGTTATCTCATGTTTGCACAAAGTCCTACAGCAATTTCATATTGTTGAGAACCTGTTGACACATATGGCAATAAAACCGTTCTGATACGTATCAGAATCTGAGCCGGAAAAGGTTAGAGTGCCTTCTCTGGGTTGGGGACGAGGTTCTACCCCAACTGAAGGAGTTTAAGTATCTGGGGGTCTTCCTCACGAATGAGGGAAAAATGTGGTGCAGCGTCTGCAGTGATGCGGGTGCTGTACCAGTCTGTCATGGTGAGGAGAGAGCTTAGCCAAAAGCTGAAGCACTCGATTTACCGGTTGACATACATTCCTACCATCTTCTATGGTCACGAGCTCTGGGCAGTGACCGAAAGAACAGCATCACTGATACAAGCAGTCAAGATGACTTTCCTCTGCAGGGTGTCTGGGCTCTCCCTTAGAAGATAGGGTGGGGCTCAGAGTAGAGCCATTGCTCCTCCACATCGAGAGCAGCCACTTGAGGTGGCTCGGGTATCTGATTAGGATGCGTCTTCGATGCCTCCCTGAGGCACGTTCCACCGGGAGGAGACCCAGAGGAAGACCCAGGACTCGCTGGAGGGTTTGTTTGTTTATGTTTCTTGGCTGGCCTGGTAACTCTTTGGGATTTCCCCAGAGGAGTTAGAACAAGAGGAAGATAATGGAAGATAATTGGAGATGGCCAAGGTACCCGAGATGAAACAAATAGATTGTGTAATCCATAGGAGTTAGCCAGTAGCTCTTAATAGAGGTGTATAATCAACCAGGTTAAAATCCTTGAAAAAATTGTTAACACATCTTGGACAAAGTCAGTCAAAGATAATCAGAGTACAAACAAAACAAAAAATAGTTTTCAAAGTTTGATTTCATTTATTAAAGGAAAAATGTTATCCCCATAAACATGGCTCCAAATACATTGGGTAGGATGACATTTGGCTGTGTTGAAAAGACCATTTCTGGTACAAAAAAAACCTAGAACAACATCTGAAGCGCTGCAGGCCTCACTTGCATCACTTAAGGTCCCTATTTATGATTCAGCAATAAGACAGAGACTGGTTAAAAGGTTAAAAATAGGATTCATTGGAGAGTACCAAGCTAGAAACTACTGCTGAACAAAAACAACAAAAGGGGATGCTTCACATTTGGCAAAAACATCTTGATAATCCCAAAGAGCTTTGAGAAAAACATTCTGTGGACAGACAAGATAAAAGTGGACATTTTTAGAAGGGGTGAATCCCACTGCATCAGTGTTAAATTAACAGAACATTTCAACAAACATGGTGGTTTTAGTGATGGTCTGGGGCTTTTATGCTTCCTCAGAACATGAACAACTTGTCGTGATTGATAGGACATTGGATGTCACTCTCTGTTGGAAGATTCTGACAGAGAATGTCGGGCCGGCCATCAGTTTATCACCTTAAGCTCACTTTGGTGATGAAGCAGGTGAATTGTCAAAAGCCAACTGCTTAAAAGAAAAAGGTTTTAGATTGGCCCAGTCAAATTCTGTCCCTTAATCCAATTGAGATTGACATGACATTATCTTCAGGAGTCAGTTAATGTTTAGAAATGTGGCTGATTTAAAACAATTCTGCAAAAAATTTCTGCTAAGAGTGGCACAGCCAGGTATTAGGTTTTGGGCTGAATTATCTTTTCACACAGGAGCAGGCTGCTCTGGACAGCTTTTTCCCCTTAATAAATGAAATCAGCGTTTGAAAACCACTATTTGTATTTACTCTGATTTTCTCTACATAAAATGTAAACTTTTAAATCACCTAAAACTTTTACAAAAAAAGGAAGCAGGCAAATAGGTTTTTGCACTAGTGCATATATCCCTCAAAGGTCAATGGTGTAACTCTGACCAGGAAAACAGGTCAAGTATGTAGAGCACTAATCCTGTGAAAGCAGCTATGGCAGGACATTTAAACCCACAGCATTAAGATGTTCCTCCTCAGTCATTATGAGGAGAAATCCAGGATGCAACATATCTGGACATATCCGACTGAGTAGCACAATCAAATGAGAACAAATAGGTATTTGTCAGCTACAGTCAAAAATGAGCAGTACGCATGTGGCATTAATTGCTAACAGAAAAAAAACCCGGACCTGCTTCTTGAAAAGCCAGTAGGTCTGGTCCTCACACAGCAACTTACCAAACATATTTTCACTCAGTTTGTCACAGAAATCATTTAGGTATTTAGGTCAATTGTGAGGTAGAACTGGCTCAACCTAGATTTGAAGCATTAAAAACAGGCAGCTAAAGGAATTCACAGCAGTAATATACTACACACCATTAATTATATACAAACCAGGTCTGCTTAGATCTGTGCTTTCAGGGGTACACTAATAAGAAAACCACTCATTTAATCTCAGCTTTTCATTCTGAAAAAATGCTTGGATTTCATTAATGTATAGGCAGAGCAAAATATTTATGATTGATATATTTTTAATGCTTCATAAAACATGTTTTATTCTAAATGATATTAATGACTAAAATGCTATTCCATCCTAAAAGTTACCTAATGTTGAGAAATATGTATTTACTACTGAAGAGGTGAAAGGAAAATGGAAAGTAAATCCAAATTTATCTAGGATCTTTTCAAATAAATCCAACAAGTCAAAATCCAACAGTGGCTTCTGGCAGGGATTATTGGCACAACTTTTAATGGCAACATCAGTTCAGTCTCTTTAATCTGTTTAACGGACGTGAAAAATGGCGTGAAGGAATAAAACAATTTGTGCCTTTAATTATTCAGGTAATTCAGTTTTTCTCTTAATCAAGTCTAACGTGAATCTGTTCCTCACTGTTAAGTAAGATCCATTCTAAATGAAATGTCTGTCTCTGTCTGTCTGTCTGGCCAGAAGCCAGTGAAGTGACAGATCGAAAGCGTCGTCAATAAGAGAACAAGAGAGGCACTCTGAGAGCAGTCAGAAGGGAGCTGCCTTCTGTCAAGTGACCGACTGTAATTCTCTCCTGTGCAAGAACACCTCATGTTTCATGTCATTACATGTCTTGTTTACAATTAGTTTAACATAGAAAGCATGACAAAAGTTCAATCAGGCCATACTGAAAATATTTATCTGGCCTTTTGATCCCAGAGATCTCTCTGAAGAGATCCTCAAGCTATTATGGTATGCCAAATATCAGACAACCCAATATACCCAGCAGCAAACCAGTCTGATTCCTACTGGTGCAAAATATTTGCAGCAAAGCTTTTATTCTAACTACTGTACACAATATCTGATGTTAGACTTTCTTGAGTGTTTGCATTTTGGATTTTAGAGTAAATGTGTATTGCACTAATGATGGTAGGGTCAGGCCTTAAAACAATATCCCAAGCTTTGCACTGAGAACTGTTCAGTTAAATCATATAAAAGTGGTAAAAGTATGGCACAAAAACAAACCTACCACACCTAGACCGTCTACCCAAACTGACAGGATGGATAAGGAAAGCATTAATCAGAGAAACAGCCAAAAGGTTAGTTAAGAAAATGAGTCCAAAATGTGACTTTTACACCTGTCTGGCAGAAAACTTCTACACATCACAACTAAAACATTGTGTCCGTGGTGAAACATGGTGACATAATCATTCTTCAGAAAGGGACAACGAGTTTGTTTAGAGTTGATGGGGAGACGGATGGAGATGGACATAGTTTCCCCATGTCACACTCATACTGACCTCCTTGCACCTTCCTGTAAAGTACAGGATTCAATTTAAGGTTCTTCTCTGGAGTTTCGAAGCTTTACATGGCAATGGTAAATTGTACCTCTCCAATATGATAAATCCATATGTTACCACCAGGACTCTGAGGTTGACGGATCAGGGACTGCTGTCTCTCCCAAAATCCAAACTGAGAACCAAAGGAGACAGAGCTGTTTCAGACAGTACGTTTACATGCACAGCTAAATTGAGCTTTTTGGAGTAATCGGACTAAAGACTTCCCTCCTGCAGCGAGCCGAGTCCCAGTTTACACGTTACTCAGAAAATCAAATTATTGAAAGAAGTGTGCCGACCACCGCAAAGGTAGGTGGGCGACATACAACCCTTTGTGTGGCATTCTTCCGGTTCGCGTCACACACTCAGGGTAAACAAACACGTATGGAAAAGAAGCCGACATAGTAAAAAAGAATGGATGACAACAACGCTGCCGCGCTGTACATTTGTTACATTGTGTTCTGGGTGATCGTATTACATCAATTATTACAGCGTATTATTATGTAGAGACACCATCCACACTCTGGAACACTCTGCCCTTTCATTTACGCTCTACGGATTCCAAGGAGCCCTTCAGCTGAACAGCTAAAGACTCATCTTTTTTTTAACTGACTTATCATTAGTACTTTTTTAGTGTTTTATGATGTTTTTGTATCTTTGTTTACTTCTTCTTTGCTTTGTGCAGCACTTAGTGATGTCTATCTTGAAAGGTGCTATATAAATAAAGTTTATTGATATAAAATGTTAGAGGCTGCAGAAAACTTGTGACACGGGTAGAGATTTGCTTTCCATTTTTTTTCTATTCTTTTTTTTACACGTGTCCTGTCTGGCAGTGTGGCAGATGGAAGATGAAGAGGTAGGAAAAAAAGGTTAAGAGGGAGAGGGTAAGCTGAAGATACTAGAAAATAAGGGGAACAAAAAAACACAAGAAAACATCCCAGTCCCCCTCCACACCCACAGGACGGCAGGGAGAGGTAAAAAAACGACAAAACAAATAAAAAAATACAAACTGAGAACTACACAACCACAACCCACATATAGATATACCAATACCAATACAATAACAGCGTCACTGTAAAGCTCATGGTACCGATTATTACAAGATTTAGTAATGGTAACCTGAGCCCAAGAATGTATCTGTAAACACCTGAATCCCCACACTTGTATGGTGCATATGAGGTTTCTCCATACGAGTGTTCAATAGCTTATGTGAGGAGCCATCGATCAGCCTCCCAGGAATTGATGCAGACACGAAGGAGATCAGAGCCATAGACATCCAAAGGACCCCCAGAGCATAGGAGCCCCAGTCAGACCAACGCAGGGCTGACTGCACCCCCAAGAGAGAAGCAGAGGAGAGCCCCGGGGGAACATCCAGCAGCTACAATTCAGGTGCCCGGGGGGCAACCGGCTACACCAGGGTGGATCCACCCATGGGCCCAGAGGCCTGGGGCACGAGGGCGCTCCTCCACCCAGCAGGGACCCGTCTGGGGATCGGCCGACAAGGGCCCAAGGCCGCGGGGGCCATGGCCAGCTGATGGCCGATATGCGCCTCTGCCACCCCAGGCCATCCCCACAGCCGACATCCCAACAGCCCCCCCGCATGAGTGGCAGGTCTGTGGTCGTCCAGTGTGACAGGCCCTCTGACAGCTTATGGAGCACACTCATGACCAAATCCACCCTCCGACAGTCTTCAAGCAGCATCAGAAAATCTATCACTCTGGTCTGCAATTAATCAATTAAAATACACCCAGGGAGTGACACGAAAAACTAGTGACAGGAGTACAATGTGACAGGAGCAGTACAAACATTGGCAACAATGGAGGCTACACGCAAGAACTTATGGCGCCACAAAGAAGCCAGGATTTTTGAGCTTTGGCAGCAAAGACAGTGTATATAACATTTTATCCTTGCCATCTGGGGAATCAGTTGGGTTTTAGTGACGTATACTCTTCAGCGACGTATGCCCGTGATGTTGCCATGTCCTGCTAGAGCAAGATGTTTTGCAGTTTGACTCACTGAAAGCTTGGACCGTACAGTGTGACATGAAGCATTCCTTTGCGATGACCGAAAGACGCAGTGTGAACTGGACTTTTGATACAGTTTGAGCTACAGTGAAATGGGTGAGATCAAAGCATATTCATGCATTAGAAAGGCTCAGATACCGTCCAGACCCAAATCAAATAGAGAATATGTGGCATTTTGTTTGAAATGGCTATTTTGCAATGAAGAATGGCCAAACATTTAGCCTTTAGATGTGGTAGATATGTAACAAAAGACTTTCAGCTAAAGCTGGTTCTTTTGAATATTGAATTAGAGGGTCTTAACAGAAATAGACACAACACTTGAAAGAAATTTATTTTTTTAATCAAATAATCTTCCTTCTACCTCATAAATTCACTATTTTATGATCATCTATACAATAAAATCCCAACTTTGTGGCTGCAATGTGAAAAAAATTAAAATGTAAGATGGCTTTTGTAAGGCACTATATTTTTCAATAAAGTGTATTTTTTATATGTTTTTATTACAATTTGACATTGTTGACATGGCCCCTTGTGCAATTTGTGTATTACAGTCTTCGAGTGAAGAGAAACCTTAAGGAATGACTGTCTCTTTCAGACTCACATATTTTTCTCTTACACAAATACATGCTAACACACATACCCTACTTCATAGGGTATGTGTGTTAGCATGTATTCTTCTAAAGTTTTGGGAGTTGAGTTGTTAAGTTGTGGCAGGCAAACGCCAACGAATGCACAATTAACTTGGAGGCCAGCCTCCCTCTTCAACATGAGGCCCCAACAAAGAGAGGAGATGCTTTGTTGGCAACAGGAAGGCAAGCTGAAACACTAACTTTAGTGTGATTGTGGGACAGAATGAGGAAGGAGAGGCGATGAAGCAAGAAAATAGCAAGAACACTGTGTTGGGAAGGCATGGAGTCGTAGTATAAATAGATAGCATCACAGGATAGACAGAAGGGGAAAAGAGGCAAGAAGAGGACATAGTGAAGAGGAAAACAAAGAGAGTATTGAGGTTAAAATTTATAAGATCAGTCTTTAATGACCCTGTTAAGGTCCAGACCTCATTCAGACTGAAACGCTGTGGTAGGGTTGAGGCGTACAGGTATTAAAAATGGAGACGTTTAGTTCAACAGATCAAAGGACTGAAGGGCACACAAGACAGGTAAAGAAAGGAGCCGATGGAGAAGAGTGTAAGTAGTGATATGCAACAGAAGGATGTCTGAAAGACTAAGACAAAAGCCTTATACTGTAGGATGGTAGTAATAACTTCTTAGCTGTGTCCTTTGGAGACGGTGGCGGAAACAAATGACAGAACTAAGGGTGTTAAGATTTTAATACAGTGACCAACATGGTGAGGTTAAGTGTTTTGAGGAGAAAGTTGAAAAACATAATTGCGATGGCTTGGACAGATGCAGAAGATGGGTAGCGGAGATACTGGACAACATGTTTTTAACTATGGAGCAGCAGGGCGGGGGAAACAGGAAGACCACAGTGAATTTCCAGAGATCACATAAGGGGTATGCAGTGTTGGTGTGAGACAGAAGGGACACTAGGAAAATGTAAAATGGAGGCAAGCAATTTAATTCAGCAACTTCTAAAGGTAGCAGATGGAAGATTTAGAGGAACAAAAAGAAGGCCATCTGTAGATATTTGTTATCAAGCCCTGGTGGTAACCTGTCAAGATCCACAGCCTAAGAACTTATTCAACAACTATGACAAACATGTCTTACTAATGTTTATTGAAATATACCCTTCACTTATTCTTAATTAGACTATAAAAATGAAGAACCATAGTTAGAGTCCTAGAGGCAAGGAAAGAGAGAGAGAGATGGGCAAAAGGGAAGGAGTTGCGAAGAAAAACAAAAAGGAAGGACAAGGAAAAGGCCGTGAACCGAACAACACTTTCTTGCCAGGAACAAACTATCACTCTGTCTCAATCTCGCGTTCATCCCACTCTTGATCCATTCTTACTCTAGAGCTTCTGGAGTGCCTGGTCAAATAGTCTGCCATACTACCCACATCACGCATCGTTTGTTAACAGGCAACCCAGAGTTCTTGTGGTTTGGGAGCAGAGCTGCATAGCAACCCCACAGCACTTCCTGCTGGACCAGGGGTTGAACGTCAGTGGCCGTTGTTCGTCACTGCGCCCCCTCTGCTTTTACAAAAACAGACGGGAAGCAGTTCGTTTACAATCAGCTTTGTGCTTCGTTGTGAAGAGAAAGGAATTGAGTGTGAAGGCTAAGCCACCCTAGCACCTCCATATGGGGTAACAAATGTGTGTTTTGAATAGACGTCTTTGAGATTAAGGTACTAAGTGTCATAGAGTTTGTTTTTTGTTGAATTTAGGCTTTGGCTGTCCCATATACTGAGCAGAAAACTAGGTTCATCTTTTTAACACCCAACAGATTTCAGTGATTACTGCAGGACTGTGCCATTGAGCCCTAATTCACAGGTGCATGAAGAAGCACCATTCTGCCTTTCAACACGTTAGCATACATAGTATGTACGAGCATCTCTGTATTCTGTTCTTTTTGAAAATACTCTTCAATCCAACTAAGACATCAGCGGGCCTTGCATCTTTTATGACCTTACAGTTCATGCAGCATCTCTGCCAGGAGACAGGTCAGGTGGTGACAACTTGAACAGATTTTTATTTATACATATGGTTTGTGTAGAAGCACTAGTGATAAGATTGCGAGAACTAATTTTATTGTAGATGTAAGAACTTAGGATATTTGGTTACATTTAGTTTTTGCAGTGTGTAGCAATGAAATCTGTCAATATTTAACCTTAAAAAGGCAACCGGTCTAATTGTCTCCTGCAGGACTTTTGAAAATTAAAGCTTTAATGCCTACTTATGGCTTTTGAAATGGAAAAACTATATCATGAGTTTCAAAGTTAAACGTTTTTAATGTTATTAACTTTTCATTTAGGAGATAAATATTGAAAAAACTTTCTTAGAGACCCCTTTGAAAAGTCCTCTAGCATTCTGAATCATGTAGCAGTGCATTGATGAGTCATTGTCCTAGGAAGCTCTATTTTGCAGTACAAAAGCTACTTAGAGAAAGTAAGTATATTAAAACATTATAAACTCTTTAGGGATTATGCAGCAGTGAATTGATATAAACATTTTGAATAAGAATGGCCAAACAAGCAGATTAATAAAATGAAATAAAATCCGGACATCTACCTCCATCTAGTGGTCACGCCTGAGCGGTACAAAAGAGAAGGGCATGTTAGCCCCAATGCTACGTCATGCATTCAGGTGTAGATTATATACAGGTCCTTCTAAAAAAATTAGCATATTGTGATAAAGTTCATTCTTTTCCACAATGTAATGATAAAAATTAAACTTTCATATATTTTAGATTCATTGCACACCAACTGAAATATTTCAGGTCTTTTATTGTTTTAAAACTGATGATTTTGGCATACAGCTCATGAAAACCCAAAATTCCTATCTCAAAAAATTAGCATATTTCATCCGACCAATAAAAGAAAAGTGTTTTTAATATAAAAAAAGTCAACCTTCAAATAATTAGTTATGCACTCAATACTTGGTCGGGAATCCTTTTGCAGAAATGACTGCTTCAATGCGGCGTGGCATGGAGGCAATCAGCCTGTGGCACTGCTGAGGTGTTATGGAGGCCCAGGATGCTTCGATAGCGGCATTAAGCTCATCCAGAGGGTTCAGGTCAGGAGAGTTGGCAGGCCAATTGAGCACAGTAATACCCTGGTCAGTAAACCATTTACCAGTGGTTTTGGCACTGTGAGCAGGTGCCAGGTCGTGCTGAAAAATGAAATCTTCATCTCCATAAAGCTTTTCAGCAGATGGAAGCATGAAGTGCTCCAACATCTCCTGATAGCTAGCTGCATTGACCCTGCCCTTGATAAAACACAGTGGACCAACACCAGGAGCTGACATGGCACCCCAGACCATCACTGACTGTGGGTACTTGACACTGGACTTCAGGCATTTTGGCATTTCCTTCTCCCCAGTCTTCCTCCAGACTCTGGCACCTTGATTTCCGAATGACATGCAAAATTTGCTTTCATCCGAAAAAAGTACTTTGGACCACTGAGCAACAGTCCAGTGCTGCTTCTCTGTAGCCCAGGTCAGGCGCTTCTGCCGCTGTTTCTGGTTCAAAAGTGGCTTGACCTGGGGAATGCGGCACCTGTAGCCCATTTCCTGCACACGCCTGTGCACGGTGGCTCTGGATGTTTCTACTCCAGACTAAGTCCACTGCTTCCGCAGGTCCCCCAAGGTCACCTCTTCTCGTTGTGCAGCGTTTTCTGCCACACTTTTTCCTTCCCACAGACTTCCCACTGAGGGGCCTTGATACAGCACTCTGGGAACAGCCTATTTGTTCAGAAATTTCTTTCTGTGTCTTACCCTCTTGCTTGAGGGTGTCAATGATAACCTTCTGGGCAGCAGTCAGGTCGGCAGTCTTACCCATGATTGCGGTTTTGAGTAATGAACCAGGCTGGGAGTTTTTAAAAGCCTCAGGAATCTTTTGCAGGTGTTTAGAGTTAATTAGTTGATTCAGATGATTAGGTTAATAGCTCGTTTAGAGAACCTTTTCATGATATGCTAATTTTTTGAGATAGGAATTTGGGGTTTTCATGAGCTGTATGCCAAAATCATCAGTTTTAAAACAATAAAAGACCTGAAATATTTCAGTTGGTGTGCAATGAATCTAAAACATATGAAAGTTTAATTTTTATCATTACATTATGGAAAAGAATGAACTTTATCACAATATGCTAATTTTTTGAGAAGGACCTGTACATGTTATGTTGCATAATGAGTAAATGTTACCTCTTTAATTTTTTGTTGAATATAAAGGTGATATTTAACCAACTGGGCAATAATCCCCCCCCCCCCCCCCCCATCAAAACAGCAAACAGGAAAAGAACATCTGAAGTATTATCCCATCCTTCTAGTTCTTTCATAAATTAAAGTGAAGTAATAGCTCTGCCCAACCACTAGTATGTTTCACTTGCAACACTTTGTATGTTGTAAGAGATTAGATTCAAAAAACCTCTCTAAAAGCCAGCATTTTACACATGGAGAAACTATTCAGACAGACTGCTTTGGCCTAGTTTACAGCCCCAACAACACCCTGTTGCCCTAGCTTCAACTCCGTTATTGACAATAATCCTCCCAGGACATTAATAGCTACCTGCTTCACAGGCAGAACAGCAACACGCCTTTCGCCTGGTAAAACCAGAAAAACAAAAAAGCACAAAGCTTATTCCCCCCCCCCCCTTCTAACGTCATTAAAAGTGAATGCTGGTTAGGCGTATTTAAATAGGGACAGTTGTAGGTCTAGTCTGACTGTGAAACAGACATCCACCTTTTACTAAAGTATTTTGGATGGGATGCCTATTATTTAACTTTATCTGTAAAGTAACTGTAAAAGTCAAACACAAGTTCATTTTTACTGCACTAAAAATTTTGTGAAATCTTTAAAAACCCCAACAAGATTGATCTCAAGGATGTTTTAGGGGGTATGGGCACATACTGTAGATAACCTACTGATTTATCCATCTATCCATTGTCTATATACCAGCTTAGACTTATGCGGTCACTGGTCTGGTACATATCTCTGGTTACCAGAGGTGGGTACTAACTAGTTACATTTACTGAAGTAACTTTTTGAAAAAATATGCTTTTGACAGTAGTTTTACTACATCGTATTTTTGAGTAATATTATGAGATTTGGCTACTAATACTTGAGTAAAATTTCTGGATGTTCTTCCCACAGCGAGTAACTTTTCCGAATGAAAAACAAGCTTGTTTTAACAAAATAAAAAGGCACCATACACAGAGAGAAACCTACAGTTTATTAAAGGAGACCACCTGTTTCTACAGAAGCTTTGTACTTCTGATGTAATTTTAAGTCTGTTGAGAATTTTGAGGTCAAGTGAAAATACAGTAAACACCAAAAATTGTCACTTGAAGTACTTTTTACCTTGTTCTAAGATATACAGTGGGCCAAAAAAGTATTTGGCAGCCAGTGACTGTGCAAGTTGTCCTACTTAAAAAGGTGAGGGAGGTCTGTAATTTTCATCATAGGTTCACTTCAACTGTGACACATAATGTAAAAGAATATCCAGGAAATTAAATTGTATGATTTTTAAATATTTTTTTTGTATAATAGTTTAGAAAATAAGTATTTGGTCAATAACAAAAGTTTACCCCAATCCTTTGTAAAGTAACCTTGGTTAAAGTAACCTTGGTTGACAATGACAGAGGTCAAATGTTTCCTGTAGGTCTTCACCAGGTTTGCACACACTGTAATGATGTACACTGTACTGATGTCTACTGATGTAATTCAGCATTCTTCCCCCTCCAAACACAGCGAGCGGCTATTATACCAAAGAGTTTTATTTTGGTCTCACCTGACCACATGACATTCTCCCAACCCTCCTCTGAAACAACCAGATGGTCTCTGGCAAACTTTAGACTGGTCTGGATATGTTCTGGCTTAAGCAGACCTTTGATGGCTGCAGGATTTCCATCCATGATAACGTAGTGTGTTACTAATAATAGCCTTCATTACTGTTGTCCCAGCTGTCTTCAGATCATTGACCAGCTCCCCCCGTGTAGTTCTGGGCTGTTTCCTCACAGTTCTCAAGATCCTGTGTACCCCACAAGGTGAGATCTTGCATGGAGCCCAGGATGAGGGAGATTGTCTGTGAGCTTGTATTTATTCTATTTTTAATAATCGCTTGCATATCATCCCAGTCTTGTACAGGTGTACAATCTTGTCCCTGGTGTCCAATATTGAGCCTGGTGTCCTTGGACAGCTCTCTGGTCTTGTCCATGGTGGAGGTTGGAGTCTGACTGTTTGAAGGTGTGGACAGATAAGTTCAAACAGGTGCCATTAATACAGGTAACAAATGGAGGATAGAAAAGCTTCTTAAAGGAATAACAGGTCTGCGAGGGCCAGAATTCTTGCTGATTTGTAGTTAAATACTTAATTTTGGCACCATTACTTAAATAAATTCTTTAAAAATCCTAACATTTGATTTCCTGGATTTTCTTTTCATTCTGTCTCTCACAGTTGAAGTGTACCTATGATGAAAACTGCACTTTTTTGGCCCGCTGTATATACATTACTCACTGTAAGTATTAGTATTATATTGAAAAGAAGTGACTTAGAAAAGTGTTTCTTCTGCTTAAAATTTGTTAGTTTGTATTTTTTGTGTCTCAATTTTCATTGTTATTTCTATCTTTAAAATACCAGAATTTGCCCACGACTTCATATTTCTGTCTGTCTGATGACATAATCTAAAAAATATTAAACCAGATGTTACTCAGTAGTCAAGTAGCCTTTTTACCAAATACTTTATTAATCTTATTCGAGTACTTTTTGGTTACTTTTGACTTTCCCTTCAAGTTTGCAGGATCGTGGGAGGTACAGTACTAATAACTTTAAAATGTAATAAACTACTCTCCAACAAGTGGTTGTGTTTTCACAAACAGAATAATAATAACTGAGGATGCTGTTTGCGATTGGATTAGATTGAATTTAATAAATCCCTCGTTAAGGTTCCTCTGGAAAAGTCAGTTTCCATCAACACAGCTCCACCAGGTTAAAAAAAAAACACAGCTTAGCAAAAAACATAAAAATATAATAAAAACATATATACAAAAAGAAATGAATAACGATACAAGAAAATATGAAAAAAGTGAAATTAAAAATAGTAACAGTGTTTACACCAGATCTTAATAGTATGGGTACCTTGATGTAAAGATATGTGAAATATATATATATATATATATATATATATATATGCAGCAGATGTAAGCATGGCTATATATACCTTCATACAAACATACGAAGATGCATACATACACATACATATTATATTACGCACGCACATGTACTTAAAGGGTAGGCTAGTTGTGACCAGTTAATATTTTGAAAATTAGTGTACGGATTACTGCACGTCACGTGGTCTATTACAAAGTCAACAATGTTGGACGTCCGGTTGTGTTTGATCCCTTGTTCCTCCTTCCTCCCCAGCGAGAAAAACTATTACGAGGCTATTAGTCATCGAAGCAGCCGTCCGGGGTTCGAGTCCCGACTCTGGGACATTTTGCTGCATGTCTTCCCCTCTTCCCTGCCTGCCTGTTTCCTGTCTGAAAGAAATAAAGGCCACTAATACATGTAATAATTTACATGAAGCGTAACCAATCTACAAGGTTTAAAAGCTGTGGGGGGAAAAAACGGCGAAACAGCCCTTTACAGATGCTAACTCATTCACGGCATGTATGCAAGCTCCACGCATATTCCACCTTTTTAGCCAAACTGTGACGCTGTATATACTTGAGGAAACAAGTTAGTTAGCTTAGTGCAGAGGAGAAATAAAAACCGTTAGAGCAAAACTTTGAATGGCGTTTCTGGGGAAGAACACATGTTGCTTGAATCTAAACCGAGCTTTCGCATATCCTTGCAATGACGACACTTTTTGTATGAAACCTAAACAATTACATGGAAGGTTAGGTCTGCCAGCTGTACAGATTTAAGATAATTACCTACGGAACCTTAATACTGCACAAACTAAATGGTCTTTTTTTTGCTATTAGCAACGTCTTAGCATGAACGCTGGTTTTGCGGTGTTTTCCCCTGCTTTTTATCCCGTCATTGTCTTACTGTAATGTAGTGAACATCCTCTGAAGGAAGCAGGTTTCTCCTCCTCCCTCCCGGTTTTTATCTCGCTTCGGTGTTTTGGGCGGAGTCAGCTGTTCCAGCTGGAAAATTGCTCTGCTGCTGGGTGGAGTGAGGAGGACAGAACAGCAGGAACACCGTTGGAGCAAGGACGAAACTCACCTGTTGAACAGCAGCGCACTGCTTTCTTATTCAACTCACTTTTATTACGGTTTTTTTTTGTTTTGTTTTGTTTTGGAGTTTGTTTGTTGTTGTGTGTGTGTTTTTTAAAACCTTGCGCTCAGAATGACGGACACACTTTTACCGAACGGCATTGAAGACAGCGGAGGAGACGGGACACATTTTAGAAAGGTGAGTTTAGTTATTCGACAAATCTGTTAACACCAGTTTATTTCTATATATTTAAAAAATATTAAATCTATGGCAGCTATAGATTTAGTTTCCTTTCTACGCGTCTATTTTGGCTAGAGTTTTTTTCCTCTTTTATTTAATTAGTTGTTTTCCACTAAATAAAGAACTATCTGGAAGCCCAAAGAATAGGGTTTGCTTTTGACATTTTGAAGCCTCCCGTTTTAAAGCTACCAGCCAGGTAGTAATGTAAAATCAACCAGGTCACTTTTTACGCAGTTTGTCCCCTATTAAGTCACACACCGTGATCAGTTTTGTTTTTTACCCGTTTGTTAAAAATATTTTTGGCATTTTATCAAGATAAAATCGACCTTTCCAGACCTAAAAAAAAATGTTTCCGGTGACATCACAAAAGGCATAAGCCAGCCAATATAGCTGGTTTCCCCACGTTTCTTTCCCCTGTGTGTTTTTATTAAATTTCCACCTTTTAAAAGTATCTCCTAGTGTACTGTTTGGCTGCAGCAAGACTTTTGAATCATTCTGAGACCTTTGCGTGGATTTAAAGCAAATTTGAAAAGAGTGAAACGCATAGAAGTGGTTTGTGAAGAGGACCAGGTCAGACTGGAATGGACAGATATAATTTTTAAAGCTCTTTTAGCAAACTTTGCACGAGCCAACGCGCGCAGATGCCGCTTGGATGGGAAAATCTCTTAACTGGAATGTAAACTGATTTTTTCCCCCGTTAAAGTTGGCTCTGTGAAAATTGTCATCATCTCCTTTGGTTTAATCTAATGCAGGTCAAAAATTATACCTACAAATCTATGTCCAACACTGCTTTAATGCTGTAGCTTTTACTGATTGGAGGCTGTCAGTAAAATATGTCATGAACCCAAATACAAATAAGCAGAATCTACTGTTTTTGTTGTATTTAGTGAAATCTGTAGTGATTTTTAAAAAAATATATATATTTTTTAACTTTATTACCCAGGTGGGTATCTATTGTCAGTATATGTTTATTTAAAAGAAATATACCACTAAATAGTTTTGTTATATTATTATTTGACCACATGAGCAGTTTGAACTGTACGTAGAGATATCATAATCTGTGGGAGATAATGAAACTACTATTAAAGACAATGATTCGAGCTAGAAATGACCGGTTCTAGTCTTTTCTGCTCCTGTAAGTCACCAACAGCAGTGTGCTGTCAGCTTCAGGCGTGTGTGTGTGTTTGGGTGTGTGTGTGTGCTCTTCTAGGAATAGCCTTATCTTGAGGAACTGGATGGCTGGTCTGTATCTGTTGTCCATGTTTTCTGTCAAACATGGGTCTAAAAGCTTTGTTGACAACCCTCATTCACTCCTGTCTGCATGATTTCGGTTTCATCAGGACTCTGCTCTCATTCATGTTCTGCTTCGTTGTCGTCTGCCGCTGTTTTGGAAGCTGAAGCTGCTAACTTGCCCAGCTGCAGCACCAGCTACAGTAGCTTTTTCCGGAGTTTTGGGTTTGTGTAGTCTGAGGTTACAGGAGAGACGGTTGTTATCGAATGTGTTTTTACAGAGTTCAGCCTCTCGCTTCTCCCACATGTCTCTGGGTGTTTTTATAGGGCAAGCTAGTTTAGCTGGGCATCCGAAACAGAGCCTTTGTGTCTTTTAAATCCGTCTGAATCCCCCTCTAAAAGCTGTCTGTTTTGAGACTTCCTGTGTCTATAAAAAAGGGTCAGTGGGAGTCGGGGGCTGGTACAGCCACAGGACATGACCCAACGTTCTAATACCTTTAAAAATGCGGAGACTAAACTCTACTCTCATCACGATTCTCTCTGTCTCTATCTCTCTCTCTGCTTTTTCTCTTTCCTTCTGTTTTTGAAATGTCAATTTTTCATATAAACCACAATTACATTTACATGTTTTCATTTGGACTCGTTAGAGAGATTTGCAATTAGGAAACTTCTTGTTTCAAATTTCTGCCCCCATTGAACCCATTTCTATTATTATTATTTTTTTGATCCTTCTATTTTCTTTTTTTCCCTTGGCGTGAATAACTTCAGTGATTAGCAAGACCTCATCGGGTCTGAGCGATGCTCCAGGGAGCTGTCGCGGTTCAGGGCGTCCTTCCCAGCCGTCCACAGTTTGACTTCCAGCTGGCTGGAGGCCGACTGGATGTGTCCGGGATGGAAAGATGGCAGCACAAAACCCCCGAATCGGCATGTTTCTCCTCCTTGACGTAGCATCTGGCCCGGTGCTTTCCTTCAACCAGACCACAGACACAAATTGACAACATGTGCCCCGGTTCTCGAACCAGGCGAGCTCCCCCATCCTCCTTCCGAGCAAGACTCACAGTAGAGAAGACCTTATGAAGGGCCAGCGATGATCAAATACGGATGTGTGCGTTAGTTTACTCAAAATTAAGAGGTGAGCTTTTTAACTTGCGGATGAAACTAACAAGCGTCAACTCCTTCAGACTGACCTTTTTTTTAATAAGGTCATTTAGAAGGCAATGATTTCCTGTGATTCAGTTCTCATTGCATGTAACAGAGCTGAGAATGGAAACACTGAGCCCACCTAATCTATAAGGCAAGAAAACGGATTGTTCCAGCTCTAAACTGGGTTGTGCCCAAAGCCCCCTCTTGGCCCATTGCCATTGTTAATCCCCGCTTGTGCAAACCAGCTATCTCATTGTACGTCGCTTTGTTTATACAACGACGAGTGAGTATTGTGTGAGAGGGATACGACGTCGGACTGGACCACTCTCTTTGCTTCGCTCCAATTAAGTGTGTTGCATGGCGGTGGGGAACGGCTGCGGCGTTCAAGCAGGTTGAGAAAACCATTCGGAGGAAGACACAGTGGAAAATATGTTTCTGTCCCTGATGTTGAGTTAAGCCTAGTTTATACTTCTCCGCCTATATGTGAAAACCATGTAAAACCATAAATGTGAAGTCAATGTGTGCTACACATGTGGTTCAACATATACCACGTGATTCCATGTCAAGCCCATGTCACTTTTCCTTAAGGGTTATTCTAGCAGCCATAGGAATAGTTGTTGCTGTTCAGTTTTCAATAAAAGCAGTCGGACCATGGTTTGTGTTTTTGTTTGACCCATTCGGTCTGATTGTCACGTAGCTTGAGTCTTGGCAAACCGAGGTCCAACATCCTACAGCCCATTCGCGGACTGTTTGTTTACTTTGACGACAGACGGTGACGTCTTAGCTTGCGCTGTATACTACACAGCGAAATGTACTGCTATGGCAACCTTCAGACTCGTGCCACTCCCCCACCTGTTCTATTAGGGGGCCCGCCTGAGAAGCAGTGACTGAAGGACGGTGTGTCACTATCGGAGCACGCCCTGTCGAGTCGCGTGCTCATGTTCTCCACCCTGTTGTCATTCCCAAAATAGCTCAACGCCTGACATCTTCGGTACACCTGTGTTGGGTGATAAACAGGGCTGTGATTTGCATAAACTGTTACTTATTAAACACCTGAAGTGTTTGCATTGCATCTTGTGACCTCAATAGGCACATTAGTGTTTCTTTAAATGTTACCCCAGTTGGAAACATTTGATAGGAACACTGTGACCCTCCTCCATGCTGTTCTGCTCGGTCACTTCACAGGAACGTCTAACCCAGGCCCTGTCATCGTGGCATCATGACTCAGATGTGAATGTAAAAGAGTTGACAGGAAAGTCCGAGGCAAAGCCCTCACCCAGAACTTCACTTACAATGACAGTAGAGGAACAAGTAGAAACACTTTGATTCTGTAGTTCTGGTATTCCAACAGAACAACTGACAATATAGAAGCCAGCAGGAAAAAAATCACCATAGCTGATTAAAACTTGTCTTTAAATCAGCGTGACCTGCTTTTCTTGTGGTTTTTTTTTTTTGTTGTTTTTTTGTCCGTGATGAAAAGTCACCTATGAAATGTGAGATTCTTTATGGGTTCAGTCAGGCTGCTGTGAGCTTCCCTATGCATGAGTCAAAGGATCATTTGTGTTGTTTACAGGGAAAAACAGTAAATTCACCTCTATAGTCAAAAAAGTTTCAGTTTTTTAACTGTTTGGTTCCTTTTCGTTCTGTTTTTGACTCTTAAGTCTCCTCAGTGTTCATGAATGAACCTAATTGCATTTTTTAAGTCTGTTGTAGTAACTGGTTTGACTGGTTTCTCTGGTCGGCTTTTTTTTTTTTTTTTTTGCAATGCAAATACTAATGGAGCCAACACCACTGTTGCGAACTGACTCGAGATTCTAACAGAATAAGATTAGATAGCGGTATCACAGTTTTTCCATATCACATTTACACAAAAAAAGGAAGAAAAAATTAATAAATATGTGTGTGTGTGTATATATATATAAACGGAAAAACTACAATTATTCCTAGTAAGTTAACTTTACCTATATAGCACACAGAATAAAAACCATAAAGTGCTTCACAACAATATAAAACAGGTGTACATAAAACAAGAGAGAAACTAAAGGACATGAAAGCAAAGTAGAATGGGTAAAACATAACATAAAATCAGACCGCCCAAATCCAGTCAAAAGCCTGTCTAAATGATTCTTTTAAGTGCTGCTAAAATATTACAGCATATATAATAATGTTTAACATTTATCATGCATTGACTTAAGCAAAAATCTAATTTACAGACTCAATTAAACTGTTTACTAGTTTCTAAACGCTTGTTTATGCAGGATATTCTACATCACTGCTCTTCCGCTTGTTATAGAGAAATGCTGGGAGGTTACCTAGCTGACATTTGTAGGTAATTCTATCCTGCTATGGGTTTGGGTAGAACCTGTACACAGCTGTTTTACAGAACTGCTGATCATAGCTTGACCACTTTGTTTCCCACAAAATGAATTTAGACTTTATGTAACTGAAGATGTTTCTTTATTTTTATTATTATTATTATTTATTTTTTTACACGTGTCCTGTCTGGCAGTGTGGCACTCAGAATTGGTGTCTGAGTACCAAGTAGAAGCTCAACAGATTTAGTTTCATAAGTGGAGTATTACGGCTTTTGCTATAGTACTCCACTTGATACATATGTGTAAAAAATCTTTATAAGAAATTGCTATGGGTTTTTTTCCCTAATATTATGGACACTAAGATGGAAAATAAAGGGGAAAGAATATGAAGAGGGGTAGGAAAAAAAGTTGAAGATATAAGAGAGGAAGGTGAATACACAGAAAATACACAAAAACATCTTAGTCTGTTTTTACACCTGCAGGACGGCAGAGAGAAGGGGAAAAAAATTATAAAACAATCCAAACCACACACACACACACACACAACACCAGCGTCACTGAAAAGCTCATGGTACTGATTATTACAAGATCTAGTTGTGGTAACCTCAGCCCTAGAAAGCATCTGTAAACACTCGAATCCCCACGGCTGTGTGTGTATGAGCATGCTTGTACATATAAGGAGTGTTCAATAGCTGGTGTGAGGAGCCATCTATCCGCCTCCCAGGAATTGACACAGACATGAAGGAGATTGGAGCCATGGACATCCAAAGGACCCCCAGAGCACAGGAGCCCCAGGCAGACCAACACAAGGCTGACTGCACCCCCCAAGAGGGGAGCAGAGGAGAGCCCCTGGGGAACATCCAGCAGCTACAATGCAGGGGCTGGGGCGGCCGCAGCGACGAGCCCATGTGCTCAGCCAGTTACTTCAGGGCTGATCCAGCCATGGGCCCGGAGACCCAAGGGCACCCCACCCCGTGGCAGGGACACGACCAGGGATCAGCCGATGGGGGTCCTGCATCGCGGCCACTAGGCCGCGGGAGCCATGGCCAGCCATGACTAGGGGTTCCGCCGCCACCTCGGGCCAATCCCCACAGCCGACATCCCAATTAAACCCCCCCGCCCCAATGGGGGGAGCACCACACCAAAAGCCCCCAGGTCAAGCCTAGCCAGCTCCCAGACACCGAGCTCACACCACATAGCACCAAGACCAAGCATCCACCCAAGGTGAATGAAACCCACCAATGAACCGACCAAGGACGAAACATGCAGAACAGGCAATCAAGTGGAGACGCCTGACCCGACCCCCGCCAATCCACCCAACAGTTACCACCAAACAATGCCCAAACAGGCCCCTTCCAAAGAGGTGCCCCGGCTAAAGGGCAAAAGCAGTCCACCAGCCCAGGCCCTGACCAGACTGCCTGTTCTTCCTCCTGGACCCCAACCCCTGATGGCCAATAGGGAACAAGGGTGTGGAAAGACCCCTAGCCTCCCGTTCGTGTATAGTGTTGATAGGTTAAAACAGAGGTGCGGGATGTGGGGATGTATAGCCAGTTTTGCTTGGCATACTTTGAGAAGGGTAACAAGCCCATGTCTTTGTGCAGAAATAAAACCGCCTCCTTCCATTTCTTCTGATGATCTATACTGTCTATCAAGTGAAAGCATGTGTTTCAGTGGAATACAAAGTGAATTGGTACAGCACTCCCCACCAAAAGCTTACATTTATTTCCCATATTATCAGTTATCAACGAGAAATCATTTAAAATGTTGGATGGGGAAAAAAGTGTTGTACATGATGAGTTTTTATTTTATTTTTTTAGCTAGTATTTGTGCATGTATCAAATGATAAAGTGCGATTCCTATTTATTATTATTTTTTGTTCTTCATATTCTTAAGCATAAAACTTCAAAGTCAGACCCCACTGATGCCCTGTGGACAAAACCGCACACCGATGCCGAGCTGCAGTAAACGGATTCACTCGCAATCAATATCGCAATTGGAAAGAACCGCTTGAATGCAGGATTTGGTTGGCTGTAGTCTGAGGTGTCATGCAATAAAAACTCTGCTTTCCAATAATGCACTTAGATTAACTATTTACTGTCGTTATGTTCAGCCTTAATGGAAAATGACGATGATGTTATATAGAAAAGGCTGCTAGACTCTCACATAGACGAGAAAATAAAGAGCAGAGCTTGAAGAAAGTGTTGTTGTTTTTCTTGCTTCTATGCAGGATTTCCACTAAGAATATGTATATGCTCTGCTGACATTCTTGTTTCCATATTTTCCGCTCCAGGGCTGCAACCCCCTCGCACAGACCGGACGAAGCAAACTGCAGAACCAGCGAGCCAGTCTCAACCAGCAGATCATCAAACAGATGAGGATGAGGGCTGGAGCTGAGAATCTGCTGAAGTACGATCAAACTCATTCATGCACACAGCTAAATACTGTACATGGGGTTTTTTGTTTTGTTTTTCCAGACTCTGCTTATTAATTGTCCACTAAGTGAGAATCATTCCACAATGCTCTTATGTTCGGACAAAAAATAGTCCAAGGGCAGTGAAGGTCACACATGCAAAAGTTGATTTGCCTGTGTTACATAAGGTAAAACGTTATGTCACTTTGCTATAAGTGAACTCAAGTAAACTCAAACTTGTTTTCCATTTTGACAGGCTTGGCTGCACTCCTTTCACTCTGTCACTGCAGGGATTGGATGATAAAGCTCTCAAACAGGAGCATTCCATTTAGCCTGAAAACAAAGAGTCACTGTGATTTCCACATCAGAGGGAAAAAAGTCGGAGCATTTTTGCTCTGGAACCTGTGGCTTTGATCAGACTACATAATGCTTCGAATCACATTTCTGGATTTGTTAGCTCTTTTTACATTATCACGTTAGTTCCCCCGTGGCGACAATACCTGCAGCTGAGACCTGGGTTTTTATGGATTAGAGCTACGAGAGGGATTTAGATCGAAGAGCACAAACTTCTCTCATCTTTTTGATTTTTAAAAGTACACAACTAGAAAAATGTTTTTTTCAATCCTAAAAATTGATTGTTATAAATTAATGTGAATCAATATGAATAATGATCCTGTGCTTTATCTTGATTATGACATTGGATTCAACAATAACTCCAAACTAAAACAGAATTATTTTCAAACCTTAATTAGTGAATCTGTTTTCCATCATCCTTAGAAAACAGCTTGCCGAACAGACAGACTATAATTTTGTTTAATACTGTAAATCGTATAAATGTACCAGTATGTATCACTTAAACTCACTCAGTTAAGTCAGATAAATAACCAGCAGTAGCAAGATAAAAACACAAACAAGCATGGAAGTGTGAATGCAGTTTTGTAGACTAATCTTTTAAAAATTGTAATTTTTAAGTGGGAAAACTTACAGAAATGTAACTCAGTATGATACTTTTTGGCCATTTTTAGCTGCTTCTGATGTGATAAATTGCTACAAATCCTTCTTAGCAATGATTTTCACAAAATAAAAAAACATTTGTGATGTAAATGGACTATGGATACACGAAAACAACCCGAATTGCCTTATAGAGTTCCTGTTAGGGATTTTCTATATTTGCTTTTTTTTCAATATTTATTTCTGATACCGATATAAACCAATACCTAAGCATTCAAGGTTAGCTCAGAAATGCAGAAGCCACATGATGTATTGCGAGTTTTGCCAAACAAACAGAAATATCTAAGAAACTTTACCTCGGCTCTGTCGTATTTTAACCTTTTGAGTGAGAGGAGAAGTAGCTGAAGAGCTTGACATACAATATGTGCATGGTATAAAAGTATTCATAAAAAAAAAACTGATCATTCCTGATATTACACTGATCATTCCTGATATTACGTTTTATTGCCCGATAATATCAGACATCCCTAGGTCCTGTGTTTATTGATGTTCAATCAGAGCCGAGTTAAGATGAAGAATTCCATTTATATAGTTTAAAATACCAGTATCAGAACCTAGAGTCCCTGAGGACAGCCTAGAAATATGACAAAAAGAATATCAGTACTTCTAAAGGAGCTGATTATAAGAAACATGCATGTAAACAACAAAAAGAATGCATAAGATTCTGATGTAAATAACCCGTCTCTCTCACTGTGAATCATAAATTATTTCATGGCTGTTAGAAGGTGGCCTTTGTTGCTGCTTGACTGTGTTGGATCCACCTTATCGTATCCATCTTGTGCTCCTCACTGGTTTTGGCAGACGTAGTGTCCATCGTAAAAATCGTTGTGAAGCTTAGTTATCCGATAGCGTTCAGCCATCAAGAATCCAGACGCTGAGGAAAAGGAAAGGTGCAGAGTGTAGGATTGATTGTGTGGAGAAATTCGGTCTACATGTTTGAAACGTGGGTACTAGAGTTTAAATACTAGAGTTTTATGAGCTTCTCCTTTCTGAACTGTTATTAATTATTTATGCATATTAGGAGGATCAGAATCATGAAAAGTACGAAACCCTGAAGCTAAATAACCAGGAGCTAAAATTCAGCTCAAAGCTTGGTGGAAAATAACTGTCTTTTAAATAGCGTCTTATTCTTATGAATGACCTGTCCAAGGTGTACCCCACCTCTCGCCTGATGATTGCTGGTGATAGGTAGTGTAAAAGGTCTAATTCTGTTGACCCGCTGATTTCTCTGTCCATCTCTGACAAACCTTACAAGTGAAATGTAGCCGTAATAAAAACGGCGGCATTATTCAGTCTTAGATGTGGGCTTTTGAGCTATCTGACGTAGCAACAGATGTGGTACTGTCACTAGGTGGTGTCTAGTTGGATAAAACTTGATTTTCATAAGGTCTGTCTTTACCTGTCCTTTCGTAGGGTACAGGCGTCTGCTACCTGCGGCTCTGGAGCCTCGAGTGGCTCTTTGGACCTTCTACAATGCCTCTTAATGAGTTTGGCTGAAATTACGATAAAAACTAACTCATGTTTTTCAAAATAGATATTTAAAAATGCAGGTTCACACAGGTTTTTTTACTTCTTCATGGAATAATTGCACACTAGTACCAAAAAAAAAGTAAATATATAAATATCAACATCCTATAGAAAAAATGTATCCAGCTTTTTTTTGGAAAAACGGCTCTTTGGATTGGAAAGGTTGCTGACCCCTGCTCTAGTACTTCGCATAACTTCCTAAAGCAAAGGCTGGGGTTAAATTGGGGGTAAGGTCATCCGTCCATCCATCTGTCTGTGTTTCAGGCATTCTTCCAGGTTTTCTAAGGCCTTCAGTGATACACCTTGAGCGTAGTGTTATCTCTTTTGTCCGTGTGGGTGTGTTTGCATGACAAAACTCTTGATTGTTGTCTCAAACAGACTTAAAAAAAACAGAACTGAGTAGGTGACTGTGTGGCATGTTTGTCATTGCCTGACATTAACCCTCACAATGTTTTTTTTTTTTTTTTTTTTTTCTTGTTCTGCATTCCTCTCTCGATAGGCAACAGGTGGAATCTGTCTAGTCCGACTCTCTTCTCTTCTCTTCTCTTCTCTTCTCTTCTCTTCTCTTCTCTTCTCTTCTCTTCTCTTCTCTTCTCTTCTCTTCTCTTCTCTTCTCTTCTCTTCTCTTCTCTTCTCTTCTCTTCTCTTCTCTTCTCTTCTCTTCTCTTCTCTTCTCTTCTCTTCTCTTCTCTTCTCTTCTCTTCTCTTCTCTTCTCTTCTCTTCTCTTCTCCAGAAGCAACATGTTATAATAAAACAACCATTTCCTTTTTAATTCCACAACTCAACCTTTTAGGCATGTTTCACTCAAATTTGAACAGAAATGTGATTGTTTCTTGATGTGGAGAATTAGAAGACCTTTATCGCAGGGAATGGGTGAAAAAAGGATTGAGCGCGTGCAACTGGTTGTCCCATTTAAAGTTACAAACTTTTGTCTTATTTCAGTACTTGGCATCTTTCCTCAAGACAGTAATGTCAAGGTGCCAAAAGGATAAAACAGCTTTTCCAGAGAAGAGGGTGGGAAAATGTTTGGTAAAACCACAAATGCTGGCTTCCTGTCTGCTTCCCACACACTGCAGAATGATATTCAATATTGAAATTGGATTTTAATAACGGCTTATGGTCAAGTTTGCATCACTTCTTTCCAAACCACAGCACATCTACCTCTTCAACCCAGATCCCACCCCCCCCACCCCAGCCCCCAGCCCCCAAAAGTAAGATTTTTGTAAAAAAAAAAACACCAAAAAACTGCTGGTGGGCTGAAATGAAGAGCGTTTGTATAAATATTAGGTGGGGTTTTAGATCTACAACATGTCTTCTATGAGGTTCAAATTGAACCCTCTTGGACTATTTGTGGTGACTCACTAAAACAGAAACTGAGCCCGTAAAGACAAATTTTTTTTGGCCAGTTTCTAGTTTTTATAAAGCTTTGATCTGCTGATACTCATTTTAGCCAAATCCTATTTCTCTTTAAGTCTTATAAAGATACAAAAACAAACACAATGAACCTTCAAACGTTTTTCTAGCCTTCTTGGGAGAAGAAGTGGAGGTGGTTGAGGAGTACAAATACCTCAGAGTTCACCTTGACAACAGACTGGACTGGAGACTGAACAGTGAAGCCGTCTACAAGAAGGGACAGAGCAGACTGTACTTCTTGAGGAAGCTTAGGTCCTTCAAGGTTTGCAGCAAGATGCTGCAGATCTTCTACAAGTCTGTTGTGGAGAGTGTAATCTCTTCAGCCGTCATCTGTTGGGGTAGCAGCATCAGAGCCAGGGACTTAAAAAGGCTAAAAAACCTGATAAAGAAGGCTGGTTCTGTTCTTGGGACAACTGTGGAACATCTGGATATGATGATGCAAAGAAGGATTCTTCATAAAGTCAAAAAAAATTATGGACAACCCTGAGCATCCTCTTCATGAGACAGTCATACAACAACAGAGCGTCTTCAGTTGGAGGCTTCTTCAGTTTCGCTGCAATACAGACCGCTACAGGAAATCCTTCCTGCCCACAGCCATCATCCTCTACAACAACTCCTTAAAGAATTAATTATATGAGCTATACCAACACTTAATTTCCCTCTGGGATCAATAAAGTATTTTTGAATTTGAATTGAATTTGAATTGCTGTGAGCAGTGGTTGGTTATTTACATTGGGAGAAGGGGCAACGTCACACTGTGTGTGTGACCGAAGTAAAACAAAGTTTCACTTAATGTTTCAAAACGAAGACAAAATATTTTTTCTCAATTATTTAAATGCTTCACTGTGACTGAAAATAAATGTAAGTTTGGAATTTGTTTCGCCTCAGTAAAAGCTTTCACACGAGTCCTAGTAGCACATATGAATGGTGTGTTTGTCCTGATTCTTAACCAAAAGTTGTCTGTCAACACCTGATCACATGTCACCATTTATGTTGAAAATAATACCCTGTAATTGCAGAGTAGACCGTGTTTCAGCACCAAAGAGAGCGGCTCTGGACTGACTAGTTTTAGGTGTGTTCGGTATAGGTGTGATCCTGTGTTTTTCCCATGCAGATCAGAACTCAGGGATGGACGGGATGTGAGTGTTGGCTTGTATCTGAGCAGATGTGCTGGTTTGATTTTTTTTTTTTTTTTTTTTTTTTTTTTTTTTAAGGGGCCGCCAGCGTAACACAAATTTTTTTCTACAAAGGATACTGACAGGTGCTTCATGGGTGTTGAGAGAAATGCAACCCTAAGCTGTTAGGACAACCTTATCTCTCTCATGCAGTGAAACCTTTTCTATTTGTTTTCCTTAGGGAGATTCTGTATGTTCTCAAAGTCACACAGATGTCCCAGTTTCACTCAATACTTTATTTCTTACACAGAATTTTTATGTAAAATTATAAAAAATGCTTTTTATAAACACCCAAGTGTGATTTAATGTTAAATGTATCCTTTTCATTATATACCAATAAAGCACTTACTTGGATCATTCAACAGATGAGTGTAAAATTTTCTATTGCAGCCGGACCCATGAAGGGCTGTGTTCAGTCCAGTGTTTATGAAACCATTAAACACAAAATATCTGAAACAAGTCAGGTATTCTAAGAATATTATACATTGCAAAATCTTAGTTTCAGTTCAGCATTTTACCAGCTTGAGGCACTAAGCTGTGCTGCCCCGTGGTGGTTCAGGGTTTGATGGTGTCGTTGGCCTGAGGCAAGGGACTCTCCACCTACTTTCTCAGGGGTCCCCTCACTATCTTCTGCAGGTAGACTCCTGTCGGCCATGTTGCAGCTGGTATGAGTAATAAGTATCATAAACTCACCATCCACTCCCAAAACTGAGATATTTCTGTCCATGCCTTCTCCTTTTTTATGTTCTGTCCTTGTAAAAATAATCAGTAGTTTCATATAAACGGGGTAATTCTACACCTCAGGGATTAACTTCTCGTTGTCAATGATAAAAACCAAAAAAATAGACACAGACCGACTGACTTCAACCCTGGTGTCACAGTTAATATCATTTTGGTTTTGCTTTTATTTAGAAATGTTCCAGATTCTTTGCACTACTCCCGTGCCTGATATCCTGTCTGGTCTGATCTAAACTGCTGAGGTTGACACGTTTTAGAAACATAAAGCGTAAAAAATAGACCTGCCGCGTAAATTTAGTAGAGGGCCGCTTCTGGGAAGCGTCCGCTTCGCTCTCGGTGGAAACGGAACCATTGGCTATAACGGCAGCTATCAGCTGCGAATTACGCCAAGAACATACGTCCTTTTTTAACTTTGCGTTAACCTCGGGTTTTGGTAGAAACAAAGCATAGAGGAGATCGTCAGCTGCTTAATTTTCAGATTACGACATAAAAAGGTCAGCAGCAGAGTCATAGATGGTATGCAAGACCATATTTACAGCTGTTGCTTGTTTTCCTACTGCTTTTGGCGCCACTGACTCAGTGTACCTACAGCCGGTAAAATGGTGCTCTACAATTCCGCTATCGGTTACTCGCATATTGCAGCGTGCGACCGCGTTGTGTAAATTTCAGAAATGTGCACAAATGACGCTTCAAACAAACGCAAGTTATGCGAGGCAGCTGTGATAAACATGTATACTCGTGATTAAAAGCAAGTATATTTAAGGCCTTACGCTTCACAGGCGGTAATGCAATTACTACAACAAATGGAAGTTAATACAAAGTCCTAATATGGGTAGAAATATGAACTTGTGTGTGTTAAAGAGTAAATGTGTTGCAGAGCAGACCACAGAGACTATGGTCTGTGATCCACATTACTGGAAGAGACACATTTGGTTTAATATTCAGCTACAGAAACCTTTAATCTCACTAAGTGGCTGGTAGAGGGAGACATATTTTCTTTTCACATTCTACTTCAGTCTTATTTTAGGGGGGTTATTATCTGCATGGATGTTCTTTTATCCACCGTTTTTAATCCTTTGCATTTGTCTGTTCTCTCCTTTCTTAATCTGTGCAGGGCCACAAACAACAATAAGGTTAAAGAGATGGTTCTTCTGGAGCTAAGCTACGTCAACTCCAACCTGCAGCTACTGATGGGACAGCTGGAAGGACTCAACAGCTCAGTGAACGTCTACCAGAGAGCACAGTAAGGACTTTCTTCCTCACCCTTTTTTTTAAAAAAAAAGCAAAAATTTTACTGCTGATCTCAGATGTGGAAACAATCACCAAAAGTGTAAAAAAAAAAAAAAAAAATCAACCTTTTAGCTGCATCAAGGTGTCTACACCTGCTTTACAAACATTGTGGAGATTGGGATTGATTTATTCATGCATTTCCATTGTCAATTAAAATGCGTATTTAATTTTTCTGCTTTCTTATTGAAACATGCAAATCTGTAAGGGTTTCCTACTGTAGTTATGTTAAAAGCATCCCTCTTCTTGGCACTAAAAGTTCCTTATAACTCATCAGAAACTGTTGATGGTTTCATTTTCCCAGTCGGTGTCTAATAATCCTTTATAGCAGATGTTGAGGAAGCCAAGCAGAGTTGATTGGCAGAAGGAAAAAGGTGGCTCCGACTGTGTTGTATTTTAATCATCAAACTCTCTTAAAGATAAAAGTAGCTTGATGACTGATGAGGTGAAAGAAGGGGCCGTGCAGAGGAGGGGAAAGACTTTGAGAGAAACCCTGAAGACAGACCGATCATTTGAAAGTCAAACTAGACTAACAGGTTTCTGTGTCACGGTATAAAAAGCAACAAGGAAACTGTGAGCTGAACCTGTATGCAAACCAAATGGAAGCACCTGGTATTTTCTGTAACTTGCATGGTTGTTGGGTGTGTTCTGCTTGGGTGTGCGTGTCAGTGAGAGGTAGTGGTGTTTTCTCTGGTGTGGAGGAAAACAAAGCGCGTATGTCAGGAGGATCCTTCCTAACACAAGCTTTTCGGTATTTAGAAGGAAGGTAAGAGGTGGAGCAAGGCCACCACAGTTCTTTCTACCGGTGAGGATCAATATGTCAACTGGCTTGCTCACCTGGAAGGCTGCTAGCTCCCATTTAGCAAACATACAGTGGAGAATGAGCTGGCGAAGGCTCAGATCTAATTATAGGCTCTGATTGCATCACACCCAGAGGGACTGGGTCATTTGCCATCCTGTGTCCTTGAACTGCTTACCCTCACTCTGAGACTGACCTTTATTGTGGTGTGATGAATAAATAGGAATTGGAACCTACTGGTCTCTATCTTAATGAAAAGGTGTATGAATTTACATAATCAAAAGTTAAAATAGTTTGAAAATGGTCTTCTCAGATTATTTAGCAGCAACTGTTGCTTTTCTGAGATCCCTTCTGATGTCTTTCCACTCCAGTGTTCAACGCTTACTTCAAATACCAATATTCTGTTGCAAAACCCGTGACGAACAAGCTTTTTCTACCATCCCCTAAAAACTCAGGATCGAGATTCCATTGCACATTAGATCATAGCCATCACTTAATGCTTTTAAGTCCTGTTTAAAGACGTACTTTTATACCCTTGATTTTAATTCTTAGTTGCTGTCTGTTTTTTTAATACTAAGTGTATGTCTCATACCTACATTATACAGCATTTTGGTCAGCTGCCATGCTGTTTTTTTAAATGTGCTTTATCAAATAAGTGGTATGGTAAAAGCCCCTACAAATGCTTCAAACCTGCAAACTCTGAAAACCTTTGCTTTGATGGTATAGTAGCATTAGCTCAGTGGTTCTCAATTATTTTCTGTCATGCCTACCCTACGGAACATAAATTTTTTTCATGGGCTTTTTTGGCTAGGGCTTTATGAAATCTGTTTTAATATTTTCCAATTTCTGTTTTTTTCCCCTCAAATTCCTCTTTTTCCATTTTTTTTTTCTAAATTCCACATTCCACACCATTCTGACCATATTTGTTAACCCAAAAGTGTGTGATTATGGAGGGGATGAAAACAATTTATCAAAACAATAACCAAAGAGGTCCACATTTAGTGTTATTCACAAATATAACAGGGCTGTGGTTCAAGAATTTCCCATTATGTGCAAAACAAAGAATTTCTGCCATTTTATAAAAGTAAGTGTTCTTGTAAAAATGCTTTAGAGTTGAACTAAACTTTAAAATATGTCAAATAAAGAGACCTGCAAACAGTAAATCTTGGTACTCGCTTCCATAATATCCCTCTATTTGAGAAGCACTGCATTAGCTAATAATCAACTCTCTGTTCAATGAATGATCCAGTTCAAGGTTTTATTGCTTGTTTTTAAGGTGTACCCATCAGTTCCTGAAGATCAGAGGTGATGGGAGGCTTCTCAGTGCTGGAACAACCACTAGACACTAAACTAGAGTTTCTCAGTCAATCATTTTAATACTCCTTGAAAAACTCTTGACCACAAAGAGATCAAACACCGCTTCTATTTATTGTCTTTTCATTCTAACTGAGCATAACATTTCCTCTAGTTATTTTACTTTATACACTGATTAAGCTACTGTTTATTTTATATTTTGTAGGATATGTATTGCGTTTACATGGGCTAAAAAAGTAAGTTGATCAAGTGAAGAATAACAGCATGTATCCATAAGGGTGGAGTTAAATTACACAGATTAGTAGAGTTTTTGTTGTTTACAAGTGGTCAATATATTGATTTGCAGTCATCGTTGCAATATATCAGTGTCTCTAAAATCCCAACACAAAGAACTATTTGGATTCAATATTTGGTTGCTTCTAGTGTTCAAAACACTGTGCATTAAAACTCTGCTTTCTATTATAAGGCTTGGCTGTTGAGATGGACTTTTACTGTCCTGTATGCCCACAACTCATATAAATAGATCTTTGTGAGCGAGATTAGAACTCAAAGAGTGCTACAATCCAGAAAGGACAGGGTCAGGATGTTTTTTTTTGTTTGTTTTTTTTAAGAATCAAAGCTGACGACAATCTCTGTCATATTAAAGAACACATCTGAGGATGCAGGTCTATTCCTATGTACATCTGTGTTGTACCTATAAACCCACCTGGAAACTCCCCATCTGCAGAAGAACTTTTATCAAAAGGCCAGTTTTCCTTGATTTGTTTGGGTAGTTCCGCTTCTTTTACATTTGAAGCCAGGTTCTTGACTTTTTGGGGAAATGCTAAGGCTCTTTTCTGTATGTAAAATCTGCCCTAAAATAACTGTTGTTTCTCTGGGCTCAGTTCCAGTTCGTGTAAAAACCCTTATTTTTAATTTCCAAGTTCTCCAGGAAGCTAATGCCACTCATGAATGGGCTCCTTCTGAATGTGTCCAAAACACTTGCTTACGTGGTTCAGAGAGTACCAGGCTTAAAGATCAGACCTAGACGGGTTCTCTCGTAAATGACCTCACAAACCCGAAATGGACAAACATTGTGTTTGCACTACAATAATCCCAGATTATTTTGTTTATCCTGCAGGGATGCCATCCTGCAACACTCAGGAGGTTTTAACCTAGATTCGGGGAGTCAGTCTGCACAAATACACACAAACAGGACTCCCTGTGAGAGATTAGGAACTTTCTTTCTTTCAGGGTGGCAGATACTTTTCTGCTTATATTTTTAAGATACTCAGCAGTGCAGCCGATGTTCTCCAGTAGTTTGATTAAAACCACAAGGAGTCCCAACACCAACGTATTTTTCCATTGGGCATTTGGATTATTAATTCTCAGAAAGTTTAGCAGCTGCCTCTGGCTGAAATTGTTATTCCCCAGTGTCCTCCATCAGTGTCCTTGGTGTTTGGATTAGGGGAGGGAGTGGAGGGTCAGAACAAACGGCCTGTTGTCCGTCTCTGCCAGGTTCTTAAAGAAGCACCAGCCCACTGTCCTGTCTGACAATGTGCAGACTTTGAAACGAGCATTATCTGTCCTCCTGTGTTTCCCACAGCCTGAAAGGCACAAAAAAGCCTAGCATACAAACCTTTCATACTCATTACCTGAACAAAAAGCTCTTGGATATGTTGAGAAAGTTCTCTTAAGTCGTCTCTGAGCAGCCCTCTCTTTGAGATGATGCTTCGATTCTCCACAATGGAGACCTTGGCTGCTCATTTAAGCCTGAAACACAATCATTGTCTCCCGTAACCTTTCCAGGCTTTTCTCGTGAGTTCCCTGTTCTCTAAATAGCGTCGCTTATTTTCACTCCGACCAGGTTAAGCTGGTTTTTCAGACGTGAGTTATTGTGAAACAGAAAATGCATTTGCACTTTAACTACCTTGTTAACAAAGGGACCACTGTCTTTAGTTGTTTTAGTCTCACTCGGTAAAGCAATCCAAACTTGGACCTCCTATTAGTTCGATCAGTAGACTCTAACAACGAGTAGACTGATACACTTTCTTATAAGCTTTATAAAAACTATATATATATATATATATATATATATATATATATATATATATATATATATATATATATATATATATATATATATATATATATATATATATATATATATATATATATATATATATAATAAACCAGATGGGGACCAGATAGATATATATATTATTTTTGTATTTTTTTGGGGGGTAGATCAGCCTTCAGTTATACCCAGAAATCAGTACTAGCCAGAAAAAAAAAAAGCCTGAGCAGCACTTCCTCGCATAGTAACTCTATTGAACATCCCTGTTTAACTGCACTATTGTTACTTGTAGGAATACAGTCTTGTTTGTTCCATCTGAACTTTCCAAAAGATTTCAGACTCCCAAAAGACATCAGCCGGGCTAAAGATTTATGAGCCATGGAAATGGAAAGCTACTGGTATCCCCTAACCTTGAGAGAAGAGGAAGAAAGGTCAGAAAGAGAGAAGAAAGGTCAGAGTAAGTTTGTTAGACCTGGTAAAAAACTCAGCCACAGTAAAATTTAATGCAAATCTCAAGCTTTAGCTGGAATATGTCTATCTCTTCTCTGCAATATAAAGCTTCTAAAGATAATCCTCTTTAAATCCCATCAAGATGTTGCTTTTCTGCTTTTCCTCTGAAAGAGGCCTCCATGTTGCACTGTGGCATCTGACTGGGAGATCAGGGCCCTGAACTCCAACCTGCTGCAGACTCTTTTATAGAAATGTTTACCACATTTATACTTCCAGGTCATCATCTTGGAGAATTTGAATAAGTTAAACTTGTGATTCCAATCTCTGTTTTTCCTTCTTTCTTTAGTTTTATGTCTTACCTTTTAAATGATCAGTGTATGTAAGTGCAGGGAATCGGGAGTGAATTTCGGAGATGTTTTTAAATACCATTATGGGCGCCTTCCTCCCTCCCTCCTGGGCTCGCCCTGCGCAAAACCAAAGCAAAGACCAGAATGATCTCTCTGCTGATGCATCACTCCTATCGCTGCTGTCTGAGTTGCTGACGCAGAAGATCTGCAGTGATTCACTGAGGCAGTACGGCAGAGGAATGCGGTCAGTATCTTAAAGCCATGAATGAGTACGAGGAGCTGTTCTACTGGAATCTGTAGTCCGGACATTTTGTGCTTGTACTGGCTTGTCCCTCTTTGGTACTTGAATTTTCATCTGCAGTGCCTTTCTAACGCATTCATTCCACTTTGTCACGTTGTTTTTCTTTTTTCACTTAACACCCGCAAACTTCAATACATTTTATCACGATTGTGTTTGGTATATGAACACAAAGTTGTGCATAATTGTTTTCAGAAATCTGAATCTGAAGAGTGTGGCGTGCATTCCCAGTCAGCCCCTTTCAATCTGATTCCCTTAAGTTAAATCCAGTTCAGCTGGTTGTCTTCGGAAGTGACCTAGTTAGGAAAAGTGTACATACCGTGTGGAATTTAATCTATGTAGAAATCCAGATGGTCTGTAAAGGCCTAACAGGCTTGTCGGAGAACATCATTGAACAACATGGAACACCACAGACGGGTCAGGGTAAAAACGGTGGAGATGTTTATGTTGGGTTAGTAACCAGTATCTCAAGCTTTAAACGTCTGTGTCCGTTCTACAGAGTAAATCTTCTCAGATTTTTATTTGTAAAAAAAAAAAAAATAAATGTTATACCAAAAAAAGGAAACACATTTTTTCCTCCACCTCACACTTTTTCTCTATCACATGTAATCCAAATCAAATACATGAAAGCTTGTGCATGCAACATGGGAAGATGGGGACTGACTCGTTGTGGAAAGCACCCTGACCTCATTATTAGAGCAAGTATTTTCTGTTTTAGTTCCTAATGCTGCTTTAAAGCTGGTGAGGGTTTATCTTTTTCCTGTGTTCCTGAACAGCAGCAGGTACTCGTCACGTTGTATTTCTTCAGCCCCCGATAACAAGCTGAACCTGCTCACCATCTGTCTGTAGCATACGTCCCGAGTCGCTCCAAACAACTACGGCGCCAGACGAGCTGAAGCATAAAGTTTAGGGCATGGTAGCCACGCTTTACTAGAAGCTGGTTTTAATAATGACAGGAAATTTAAAAAGGAGCAATTAATGGAGGCTGCGTTACTGAAGCAAAGCAGCAACTCGCCGGGAATGATTAATTGATGGAGAGTCGGTGCAGCATGAGGCCCTCATTCACCTTTAAATCCCAACTCCTGCAGCGTGTGTTCCCTGGACCATCTGCCAAATCCTTGCTGCCCTCGTATGATTTTATTATAAAGACTGAACATAATTGTTAACTTTCTCAGTCTGAACCGAGCGGATCAGCACTGACGACATAATTATTTCTAATTATTCGGTGTATGTTAACTTTTTAACCTGGGGAAAAAAAGGCTTGTTAGCCAACCAAATTGAGTTTCTTGTTTGATGCTGCTGTCAGCACATCAGTTTGTTTTATTTATTGCTATTTTTTATTGTCTAAGTTGCCCTGCCTTCAATTGGTTTGTTAAATTTACTCACTTGATGTCCTTGTTTCCTGAAAGCAAACATCTATATGGTGTAGGGCTGGGCGATATGGCCAAAAATCTATATTGCAATATAATTAGAGGTATGTGCGGTAACGGTATTTATTGCACTATATACTTTTCTTCAGTTTATATTTGTCATATTTGATACAGTACAGCAGAACAACAACTTCAGCGGTATAGTATCGTTTTAAAGGAACAGGGGGCAGGATTTGTAAATAAAATTAACATCCATGTCCAGTTTTTTTAATGCTGTTGGGTGATGAAGCGTTATAAACCAAAAAGAATGAGCCCACCCACGTATCGCTCCATTTTCTTAAACGGGCTGTGTGCTGCAAAATGTGCTGCAGTTCGGGGCCCGAATTTCCCGCGCTTTCCTACAGGTGTGACATCAAATGACACGGCTTGCGCGTTCTCAACAGCTTTAAAAGAGGAAGAAAAATGGTCGCAGACCTCCATTGATTTAATTGTGAGAATGGATTCTTCTGCAACTGGGAAACGACCAAGGACGACTCACAGCCCACTAAAAAGTGGCACTAAGAAAAAGAAGTATGTCACTGTGAAGAGGTATGTTTTTTTGTGAAGCGTTTGCGCGCTCCTGTGTGGCTGGCTGCAGTTACTTGCAGCGCCGGCCGCGTCGCTCGTGAGTTTCGTTTCTTCATTCTGCCCCATGCTCCTACACAACATTTATTGTGTAAAACCCAAATTTGCACAATATAAATAAAGATGAAGAGATTTTAAATAAAATACAGGCTAAATATTATGAAAACACAAAGATCAAAATTGTTTGAACTGAAGTTCAATAAAAGAGAAATAAATTTTTTCTGCTTTCCTGATTACCTATTTATAAATTTAATATCGCACAAAAATAAAGCTGCACATTTGATTTATAAGTGCTCCAACAATTTTTTTTCCGTTGAATAGAAAACACATTTTTTTTAACTTGCAATATCTAGAGTAAATACAAACACTGAACATCAGTATTTATCCTCGTTGTGTACTTGGTACAAAGTACGTTGGCACAGCTTGATGACCTCATCAAAATGAGCAATCGAGGTACGCAGGTGTGTGATGGTTTTGATCCATTGACTGTATTTTGATCACAAGATAACCTTCTTTCTGTTTTGCTTCCAGGGAAACTGCCAACATTCCCCTGATTGCTCTGGGTCTGAAGGAGACGAAAGAAGTCGACTTCTCTGCACCATTCAAGGTATAAAAGACAAACCACGTCTTTGATTTAAATGTATGTCCTAAAATTTAAATGGAATATGGAAAAATAACAAATATTTAGGGCTGTGCTAAAATACAGCTCTACCTCGTTCCCCAGAATTGAAACAGTATACAGTAATAGCATTCAGATAACTTCATTTTAATGCACTCGGAAAAATGACGTCGATGTTAAAATGCACATTTCCATCCTGCAAACATGACCCACATTCTAATGGTCAGTGTTTACAGATGGGATTTAAAACGAGACTCCTTTCATTGAGGATTTGGGTCATTTGTCTGCACCACCAATCGCCTTCCACTACATTATAAGCACCGCCAATTACCGAGCAAGTGTGTGTGGGACCTTTCCAAAGCAAGTTCCTGCAGTTTCTTAATGTTGCACTAGCTGCCAAAAAGCCATTTTAATTCCCCGCACGTTTTATATGCCTGTCTATCAGTAAAGCTACAGTCATAAAATCATTCCAAATTGGGTCAGCAGTCGTTTAGAATGCCAGCATAATCATCAAGCTCTGCTGCATTCAGGCGAAGCGCTCTTGTAAATGTCATGATGGCTCATTTATCGCGTGTTGCTTCCTGGTCTGGGTTCCTGTCAGTAATTGATCTCCTCACACACCACAGTCTTAACGAGCAGGTGTCGACCTGGCTGGCTCTGAAAGCAAGTCACTTTTCATGAGCATTCTCTCTGCATTTAGAACAGGAAAGCCCCCAAACTGTCCACAACAAATGAATAAATCTGTCGTCTTTATTGTTTATTGACAGGACTTCATCATGGAGCACTACAACGAAGATGGAAGAACCTTCGAAGACGAGATTGCGGACCTCATGGACCTCCGACAGGTAGTGTTTTTAGATGATATTTTTAACACCAGAATCCCAACATATCATTCTCTACCTTAAAAACCACCACCAGATCCACTCGCTCAGGTTTGGAAAGAATCAGTTGTTTTCCTACAATTGTGATTTTTATTTATTTATTTTTTTTGATGAAAGGAGTTTGAATGAGAACACTTTATTCACTGCTAAAGGTATCTTATAACTACATGCTATATTAAATCTTTTTTCTTTTATGTGCCAGGCCTGCAGAACACCAAGCCGAAACGAAGCTGGGGTAGAGCTGCTCGCAAAATACTACAGTCACCTTCCTCTGATAGAGAACCGGTTCTTCTCCCCAACCCGCCAGACCGGCATCTTCTTCACCTGGTATGCACTAATTACTACCGATGAATCAATGTATTTTAGTGGCATTTTATGTGATTAGATCAAAGTAGCCCGTAACTGTGAAATGGAAGGAGGACGAGTTTTCAAAATGTTTACTAGTAAAACTTTCAAATGTGGTGTGCGGTTGTGTTCAGCGCCCTTTACTTTGATAAGACCCAGTGCAACCTATTGTCTTCAAAAGTTGCCTAATTACTAGTTTCCACCTCTTAATAGACATGGCCGCCCAACTAAACTAGAGCAAGGACAGCACTGATCAGAGGAGCAGCCAAGAGCTCTCCATCAATCTGGCTTCTATGGAAAAGTGGCAGGAAGCAATCTATTCTTGAAAGAAAGTCATAAAGTCTCATTTGGACTTTGTAACTTTTTTGACTACATGGGAAACACCACATAGCAGATAGCTAACATCCCCCCCCATTCAGAGCACACCTGTTCCACAGTGAAACACGGTGGAGGCAGCATCATGCTTTAGGGGTGATTTTATCCAACTATAAGCAGAAGTGTATAGTAACTAGTTAAATTTTCTCAGGTTACATTTGCTTGGATAACTTTTTGGGACAAACAATTACTTTTGTGTAGTTTTACTACACCTTACTTTAACTTGAGTACTATTATTATGAAATGTCACTACTCTTACTTGAGTAATATTGTTGGATGCTCTACCAAACACCAAATTCACTTCAGTGAATGAAAAAAGCATATTTTAACCAAAAATCCATGAGACACAGACATACACTTACAGTTTACATTAAAGTGAGACCTCTTGTTTGCACACAAGCTTTGTTGTTCTAACGTTATTTCTGCTGAGCCTGTTTTGGAATTTGGAAATAGTCAATATACGGTAAACCCCATATATCGTCAATGGAAGTACTTTACCCTGTTCTAAGTGCATATACATTACCTACCAAAAGTATTAGTTTCCTAAGTTTTTTTATTAAAAATAAATTGTTTAATTGCATGTTTCTCATACTTGAATATTTATTTTGTAAATGTTATTTGTATAATTAACCTTTGAAATACTCATTAGATCATTTTAAATATTACATCAAATACTATGATTGAATAGTTACTCAGTACTTAAAGGCAGGGTATACGATTGTGGGAGCGCTTCTTGAGAGGGCGTTATTGAAAAATAAAAAGTCCCACCCCTTGCTTCATGCTCTCCCACTAAGCCACGCCTCAATAACACAGGCAAGCGCAGCCAGCATGGTCTCGTTGGGTCTCCGCCACTTCACTTCACACCAAAGTCACAAAATATAACGTGATCTTACCTCTCCTGGAGAAAATCAGCAACCAGCGCATCCGTTAGCAAGCCCTTAGCTTCCTTGAGTTGACGCCACCGTGTAAATGCATCAGTTCCGATGCAGATTCGGCTTTAAGCACGCTCTTCGTCGGCTTACTTCTTTCTCGTTGCTATTTCCACAACAGCTTTGCGTTTTCGGTTCATTTTAGCGCGAGCTCACTTCCTGTTTACAGGCTAGAACGAGCGTTGCATGCACACGAAGGGGACGCGGAGAGGGGGAGGTTCTGGAACACGGAAGCTTTGCTTAGAAGCCTATTATCTTAGACGGACCGTGGAAGTTTATTGGATGAGGTTTTCCCAGGGTTTCTCGCTGTAGAAAGAATAATAATTACTCAGTCAAGTTTAAGAACTCCTAACTTATAGGTTGCCACTGGTATATGAAGAGCATTTTTTGCGATTTTAAAAAAAGTGTTTTAAAATGAAATCGTATACCCTGCCTTTAAGTAGCCTTTTAATCAAAAACTGTTTTACTCTTACTTGAGTAATTTCTTGGATGACTACTTTTTACTTGCGCTTGAGTGAAAATATGTTGAAGAAGTGCTACTCTACCCACCCTGCCTACAAGTGAAGAGGTTGGAGGGGCGGTGCTACAAACCACTTCACCATTTTGTTCTATTTCCTAATGAAACACATTGAACTTTGCTGCTGGAACCTGCCAAAATGTAATACAATACAACGGTGTATCAATACTTTTCCAAGGAACTGTGTTTTATGAAAAACTAACAAATAAGATGTGCATTTGTATTTTAAACAAACAAAATAGTCGCCTTAATTTCCATACTAGCTGTCTTAAAAGCAACGTGTTGGGTAAATACAGAACAAAAGACTGAGAGCAAGTCCTCCTAAATCAGCTGCTTAGAGCTCATGTGTTGGGGGTTTTCAGTCTTCAAGTACTCTGACACCTCCTTAATTCTGTGGATCAGCTCGTATATCCCTACCTAATGCCTCGCTTGCTTATAGGAGCATTACATGAAAAAGATTTAGGTTGGCGCCAGCTGTTTGTCTTCCTGTAGCTTTTTTTTGTACAATAAGAGGTTCAACAATCTGCATAAAATATAGAAACAGAAAAATTAGTACTTTATCAGCAATATAAAAAACCTGCTGCGAATATGAAATAAATAGTTTTAAGAAGAGACCTTTTTGACATTTCCTTGACTCTTTTCCACTACATGAGATGAACTCCATGCTTTAGATTGAGCAGTAAAGGCTGACGAGCTTCGGCTTCTTCCCTGCAGGTACGACTCCTTCACGGGCGTTCCCGTCTGCCAGCAGAACCTGTCTCTAGAGAAGGCCAGCATGGTCTTCAACATGGCAGCCCTGTACTCCCAGATTGGCACCCGAAGTGACAGGCAGACAATAGCGGGCTTGGAGGAGGCCATCTCGTCTTTTAAAAAAACCGGAGGTACATTGTTACTTTTGTCATTCCCGCCATTCATAGACGTTTTTTTACTTGGAAGACACTGAATTCAGGCCAGTGAAATGGTGAAGGGAACTGTCGCCTACAATTGTTTTACTCTGTAGAAACAACAGTCACGTCGATCGCCTCCCTAAATACGAAATGTTAGTGTTTTTCTTTGTACTGTACATAATCACAGTACGGACACAATAACATATTGTTCAGATAAACAGCGTCAGCGCAAAGACGGCACTTATTTCAGCTTATCAGCCGGCCTCCACCCTGTGGTGTGTGTTCCAAGAGGAAGAACGAATGCAGATGATGTTTCTCATGTGGCTCAAGTCCAAAAAAGCATCAGTAACATGAAGTAGCTCTCCAACCCTCAGAGGTTTTCAAGAGGCACCGTCAGATCTTCATAGATATACGGCCCTGCAGTATAACCAGTGTTACACTGTAATTATAACTCTCAGCTGGGCTTCAGTTTTCTCTCTTTGATGACTATTTTGTAGACTTGTAATAACTAAAGCTGTTATACTCTTACAGGAAACATCGTCCAAGCAGCAAACTAAGCTCAGAGTTGATAAAGTTTACATTTGAAGATAAAACAGTGCAAGTATTTCAAATCAAGTTGCTCTTGGAGTCGCAACTATTAATTTGTCGTAGTTTTTTTAAGACTATTATTTGTTGAAGTTCTGCTGTCAGTCATTAATTAAATGTGGCAGATACTTGAGCAGAATACTTTGAAAGATTACAGGAAGAAAAGTTTTATTTCATGCTGATTTTAGCCCATTCTGAGCACTCTTTAAGAGGAAAATAAGAGCAGAATCCTGCTGTGAATGTTCATAAATTAATATTGGGAGCAGAAGTGATGCTACGCCAAAAGCAATCACAAGCAAACGAGGATTTTCTTATTTAGACTAAAGGCAAAATTATTATAGAAGTCTCCCTTCAAACTGTGTTTTGCCTCTTGTACTGGGAATTAGCACAGGTAGTGCAGCTAAAAAGTTACAAAGACAGCCGACTCGTGCGTATTCCCTAGAGAATGTAGACTCCTCATGTTAGGTTGAGGTTTCCCGAAAGGCTGCTAACATTTTGAAACCCAGAACGTGCGGAGGTGAAGACACCAGCAACTCTTGAAATGCTAGCTAAGAAGCAACTTTGTTGGTTGTCTCTTAGCACTTCAAGTGTTTCTGGAGTCTTCGCCTCAGCTGATTTTTGACCCTCTCCATGCACCTTAGGAATCGGTGGAGTTGTGCCAGAAACGTTTTGGATTTCTAACCCAGGGCGTTCCATTAGCCGCAGGGGTTGAGAGCTCAAAGTGCATAAACGGAACACCTTTGGTGTACACCTTTCAGCCTTCCTGTTATCTACTTTAAAACTCGCTCTCCTGCCTTCTCACAGCCAGACCGAATGGCAGACATGTCTCATCCTGTCATGGATTATGTTTTTGAGTCTAAGTGCATCATTCACAAGTGTTGACATCATTTTTTAATCACCTCATTGACACTAAAAATGACGGAGCCTCTTTTGTTAGGTGGCAGCATCTTCTAGAACACTCTAGAATTTTTACATTTCTGACCTGTCCAGTCATTGGCCAGTCACCAGCAGGTTTGAATGACAATGTCTTCAGAGACAGTTAAAGATGTCCTTCCTGTAGGCTTCAGAGAAGGATGGAGTTTTGGAACCTTTAACGATCCTGTCGTTTGTAGCCACACTCAAAAGCAACCCATTCCTGCATATAGGGCGTTTTGATCAATACAACTCTCTATCTTTGGGCATAAATACCTTGAAGCCATATAAGTTTTGTTTGGATTTAACTCGAACCTTTCCTTCAGGTATGCTAAGTCACCTCAAGGAAACCTTCACCCACACTCCGAGCTACGACATGAGTCCAGCCATGGTGAACATGCTGATTGGGCTGATGATCGCTCAAGCACAGGAGTGCCTCTTTGAGAAGATTGCACTGCCGGGGATCAAGAACCAGTTCAATTCCCTGATTAAAATGGCTCAGGAGGCTGCCATGGTAAACGGCAACAAATATGCATGGGCTGAACATGATGTACTTGTCACAATAGTTTGATTTTGTTCTAATCTAATTGTTACTCTGTTTTCTTCCTGCCAGGTCTCAGAAATCTACGATCAGGTCCATCAGTCCATGATCCAGATGCCGATAAAAGACAACGTCCCGTTCTTCTGGTCAACAATGTCGCTGGTCAAAACCAACCACTACAGTGCCATTGCACATCACTTTCTAGCTTCGGCACTGCTGGATCATGAGTGTAAGGAAAACCTTGGTGGGAATGTTTTGTTTTCTTCACGGTTTGAAGCTTTAAAAGATGTGATAAGAGAGAGAGATAGGAGTCACAGGTTTAGAGTGAGACAACCTACTTCCTCACACTACCACAAACACTCAGTATCTCTTATTGTACAGGGTCTGTTTTTATTAGAGCTTGCTCTCTAAAAAGTTCAGCCAGTTCTGTGTCCCTACACTGTAGAAAACCCCCTTGAATGAGCAGTTCTTTGCCTATAAAGCTCTGTGAGCTGCTGTGCGTTTTGCCAGATGACTGAGCTGAACTACAGTGAGCCCTAACACTATTACACAACAGCTATTTAAGGATTCACACACACACACAAGCTCAGAAACTTTGTCCATAGAAACTGTGATCAGCACAGAGTAAAACAAAAAGAGAAGGAGAGAATTTAAAGTAGAAAAAAATATGTTTGGAACAGAGTTAAAATGTTGCAGGATTGCAGTGATGGAGCCTCCATTTTTCTGTCCACATAACCAAGAATCCAATAAGGGAGAATATGTTTAGGTTGGTAAAACCTCCAGTGTGGTTTGATAACAATGCTGCTGTTTGGTTTTATAACTCTAATGGTTGTGTAACGTTGGCGATTGATTCGTTTTGATGTTGTGTAGATGTCTTATTTAATCCTTTGTAATTTAAAAAAAAAAAAAAGCTTGCCTGTTTTCTAATCCACTTTCCAATTAAATTTCCCTTTGTCTGTGTTCAGTGCTGAGGCTAACTATACATTTTGAAGAGGCCGAGTTGAAAACAAGTCTAACTGGAGCACACGAAAACATTAAAACTTCCTAGAGGATGAATGTAATTCTTGGAGTAGGACACAACTAAATATAATAACATGGAAACTAAGCAGCTCTGAGTCTGGCAGCTCATTAACAAATTCCTGTGAGAACGAGGAAAATGAAGCAATTAACCACAGGACTGTAGAGAATAGAGAAAGGATTCAAGCACAACGCCCCCCCCCCCCCCCCTACCCCCAGCACTGAATGATGGCAGCAGTAGAATAGAGATAAAACCCAAATACCAGCAAATAGTTCTGCTTCAGTGAAGCAAGCAGTACGATCCAAGCCCAGAAGAAGATCTGCTGCTGATGTTTAAAATTTTAATCAGGAGATGCAGACAGCTGTTTACAAACACTTACAAGTCTTAACAGAATTGAGATTTTGATCAGCTTCTTATTACAGAAATGAAATGGTCCTCAAATTGTTGCTTAATCTGAATATTTACCTAAATCAGTGAAAGGCTCTGGTTTTTTATTAAATCAGATTCTATCACAACAGAACCACAAACTATAATCTATTTAATTAATTAAGTAGGGGATAATAGTGAAGAGAAAGGAGAAAGTTGAATGCTTTTCTAAGTCTTTTGCAAAAATTGTGGTGTGCATTTTTATTTCTACTCAGCCTACATCACTCTTGTGCCTCTACATAAAGTGCTCCCAATTAAGGGTGGGTTTTCCAAATTCCACTGTTCCGGCCATTTTTGGCCCCTGGACTGATTTTGTGAGGCCCCTGACTCTCATTCAAAAATAATAAAAAGTTGTCCCATTTGCACAGGTGTTTGATGCAAATGGAGACATTTTATTTGTATTTAGGACAATATTATTACAGACCAATTAAAATCTTCTTACAAGGGATAATGTTGGGTGCAAAATAGGATTTGTCTTTTTATGAGCCCACTTTTTGAAAATTAAGAGATTGCATGCTTAGTTTATTCAGGAGCTAGTAAGAAAAAAAAATCACAATTAACATTGTTGTGATACTGCTTATTTTAAATTATATTTTATTTGGCCCTCAAGTTCTTTTGAATTTACAACTTTGTAAAATGTATCAAAAGGTTTGAACTCCCCAGAATTATGTAATAAACTAATGAACTAGCAAAAATCTGTTTCAACCTGTGAAAACTATCAGAGGAACCCAAAGCGTAACTTTTTAGCACGCTTGCAACGCACTTTGTGGTAGAAAGCTCACGCCGCACCTCACCGTGAACACACCCATTTTCAATGTGAAACATGGTGTTGGCAGCATCATGCTGTGGGGCAGCTTTTCTTCTGCCGGGTTTGGAAACTGGTCAGAGCTGAAGATCAATAGAGCTAAAATTCAGCCTTGGGACTGGGGTGGAGGTTCACCCTGCAGCAGAACAATGACCCTACACATACAGCCAGAGAGCTGCGATGAAATTCAAACATTTGCATGGAATCCCAATAACTTACATTGAAGTTTTAAACTCCAGGCTACTAAAACATTTATTGGTTTTAATAAGGTACACCAAATGTTGACTCTCTATCAGTGCCCATAAAAAAAAAAAACATGTCTTAAAAATCCTGTGCAGTGCTTCTAATGCATCAGACTCTAAAGGAGCGTTTCTGAGTATCTTAACTTGACTATAACTTCTAAACGGCGGATTCTCAGTCACAGATAGTTTCCCCTCTCTTGTTTTGTAGTGGGTCCCGATGATGACGAGGATCAGCAGGAGAAGACCTTATCTCAGGTGTACGATCAGCTCCCCGAGGGATGCTCCCCACTTGAAATCCTGAAGAACAAAGATGAACGTGAACGTATTGGTAGGTGAACCACAGCGAAGGTGGATACGTTTAATGAGGGGACACTAGAGGCTACCATGGCAACACAAATAGCTATTGATGTGCATCGTTGACCATATTTGGTGTATTTTTCTTCTCTTTCTCTCTAGGTAAAGCTCATATTCGTCGTGCGATCGCTGGTCACGAAGAGGCGATGAGGCATTATGGTCTGTGCCAGCACCTGGACAAGCTAGAGGCTCTGCAGGAAATTTTGAAAGCCAGCCATCAGCGCTCATTCTACAAGTACAGTGACTATGACAATGAAGAAGAGTTTGCAGACTACATCGAAGCTCCAGACATCCTCTGTGAGTCCTGGGGGTGTTATTATTTTTTTTTTTAAAGAAGCAAATATCCTGTTTGGTTTAGCACAGGAGGTTAAGATAAGATCTGAGGAATCTCGTCTGTCTGTGTCCCTGTGTTGAGAGAAAATCTTGTTGTGATTGACTTAGCAACGGAACGACGACCCGAGTGTCTCCACAACAAATCCTTTCCTGAGCTCAGAGACCCATTGTGTTGATTCATGTGAGGTGTCTCTCAGGAAACCTGACATATATAGCTTCTTTGTTGTGTTCCACGCCTGCTGCTCTTATATTGGCTTTGATAAGTGACAGTTATCTCTGAGCTCAGGTGATGTAATATTTACACTGTTAATGTCCAGCCCTCCTCCCTGCAGGGCAGCAGATGTAAAGTGACGGTGATGGTACACATTGTAAATGACCTCATTGTCTTTGCTCTTCCTCTCCCCAGCTAAAACGGAGCATAAAGCAGAAATGGAGCTTCCTGCCTCCACAAAGGTGAAAGTCAGCGACTTTTTCCAAAGGCTGGTATGTGGGTTACTAATATCCTTTCACTCACTTTGCTGTTTTTTTTCCTGACACTACAGTTGGTTCATTCATCAAGTGTTTTAAAATATCTCTGGATTTGGGCGTTTTACCATTAAGGACATTATAATTGAAGACCGTTTAATAAAAATAAATTTAAAAAAATCACTTCTGAATGCAACCAACCGAGGGTGAGTTTCCAGGAAGCTCTGGGACATTTGGTCCTGTGTTTGAAGACATCTGCTTTACCAAAGCCTCCTGGACAATCATCCAAAACGATAAAAGCAAAGCTAACACTAACCGTGGATGGAGATGGGTTGAGCAGTGTTTAAGCTTTTACTTTTTTGGTTATGGTGGTACAAATTGTTAGAAAGCTGAGAGATGTGGAACTTCTTATATTTTGTTTTTGCTTTTGGAGTAGCATTGGGATTTATGATTGTCATACTGTTTACATTTCCTTAAAAAAAGAGTCTTTACTCAACTTATCACATTTTCTCACATTACAACCACAAACCTCAATGTATTTTAATGGGATGTTATGTGATAGACCTACACAATAATTGAGGAGCAGAGGGGAATACGTGGTTTTCAAATTATTTTACAAACACAATCTGAATGGTGTGATGTGCATCAGTCAGCGTAGCACAGGCCTGTAGTAACTCTTGGAGAGCTGCAGAAATACACAGCTCATGTGGGAGAACCCGCTAGCTGGAGAAAAATCACTCCTGCTCGTCACAAATCTGACTTTTAGAAAAAAATTGCAAAAATTCAGCCGTTTTTCAAGGAAAACCACACGCCGTCCATTTCCAGCTTGCTTTAAACCATTTAGTAAACCCAGTGACATGTAGAAGAAGCTCCTCTGATCAGATGAGATGAAATTGTAACTTTCAGGCCCGGATGCAAAAAACTAAGCATATACACATTGCCCTGAACACACCATCCCCACTGTGAAACATGTTGGTGGCAGTATCATGCTGTGGGAGGCTTTTCTTTAGCAGGAATGGTACAACTGGTCAGAGCTGATGGAAAGATGTATGGAACTAAATGCAGGACAATCCAGGACTGAAATGTATTACAGGTTGTAAAGACACCGGGGACAGAGATCCACCTTCCAACAAGACAATGACCTTACAAATACAACCAGTGCTACAATGGAAGGGTTTAGACCAAAGCGTATTCATGTGTCAAAATGGCCCATTCAAAGTCCACGGTCCTCATTTATCAACCGTATTTACGCAACAATCTGGGCGTATTCCATGCGTAGGAACAATTTTACACATAGTGTGGTATTTACCATTTTGTACTTGTGCGTAGAAATGTTCCTAAATATAAGAACAGCTCTGACCATGCGTACGTTCAGCTACTAGTGGTAGAACGGGGGAACTGCAACACTGAAACAGTTTTACTTGGAATTTTTTTCTCATCAGTTTATCACCACTGCCAAGAGCTCATGTTGGCATCTGTCTGTCTCTTAGCAAAATAATTTAAAAAAGTTATGGATGGATTTTGAATAAATGATTAAATTCTGGGGGTGATCATGCATGGAGATCCTGTGAATCGCAATCTGGGAGAGTGCGAGGTGCTTCACGGAGGTCTGCCCTTTTTTCTTTTTTTTTACTCGTCACATCAAGCGCTTCAGTTGTTGCACTTATAGATAAAAGGTTTGCAGACTGTACTGTGGAAACTGGATGGTCCTGCTTATCGATGCAGCAGGTTGTCGCTGTCTCCATGCATACTGATGCCAGCCAAAGCAGTGTCTCCAATAACGCATGACTACACACATCAAATGTGGTGATTTGTGCACCCCCTGTAGAACATCTGGCTCAGCTCTGATCTGAGAAACACTTTATTGGCTTTGGTTGATGTCGAACCATTTTCCCCTTTATTTCCAACAGGAACCTCTCCACTGTCCCGACTACATTTACTGCCTCTGTCACTTTCTCCCAGGCACTGTTTTTTTTTTTTTTTTTTTTTTTTTTTTTTTTTACTGATTACCCCAGAGCTGAAATTTAACTTTTTTATTTTGTTCAAAGAAGTTTAAGTATTTCCACCGAAGTGAATAGCAACAAATGAAACGATTATTAGCCAATTTTCTTTATGTCTGCAGCAGGAATATAACTGCTGTGTGCTGGAGGGGGGAGGGGGGGTAGACATGAAGCAGAGGACCCGCTGATGATAAAGGGCAAAAACTATCAGTGTTAACATGAATTTGAGTTCATGACAATTTTCGAAAAGTCTTCATCATGACTTTTTGGTTTGTTTGTTTTGTTTTTTTTTTTTTTTTTTTTTGCCCTACTTATGTTTCACCTCGATCTCGGTGTCACTGGAATTCATTTCTTTCTGCTCTTTTGGGCATTATTTTCAGGAAGAACGTAAGGATTTAATGCATGTGTCAGAGGATGTGGTGTTACCAAATATGGCTAATTGAGGGCGTTTCTGTATGTAACACGTGGGATTTATCAACAGATGATTGCGGAGGAGCATGGGTACGACTGGCCACCACATTTGATAAATCCGACCTTTGACTGTATGAACATTCTAAATTTCATTCGTAGGATAGAGTATAGGACAGTTTCTACGAAAATGTGATAAATGAGGGCCCAGAAGAAGACAATCGCAAAGCCAGTAGAGATGTACCAAAGACTTCCAGCTGTAGCTGCAGCAAAATATGGTTGAACAAAGCATGGGCTCAAGGTGACAAATCAGAAATGCACAACACGCTTTACAGATATTTAATCACAAAAACATGTTTTTTGAAACTGCATAGTCTATCACTTAACATTGTAATGAAATACGTCGATGTTTGTGGTTGTAATGTGGGAAAATGTGAAACATTTCTGGGGGTATTATTCATTTTACTCTCAACAGTGATGCCTCCTTATGTTTAAACATTTGAATTTGATTCTCTTCTGGTAAATGCATGAAGGAAAGTTACCATTTGCTATAATGTAGTGGTGGGATGGGCAGACTGTGACTCTGAGTCTGATGTCTCTTTGGTTAAGCCCAGTTTACTACTACTCTGGTAAAATGCAGGCATCAGTTTCAGACAGCAGGGGGTAAACCCTGAGACCATAAGTACCTCTGTTGTTCCTGTCATAAAATCCAACTCACCTCTTTATTAACAGTTTAAGCACAAGATTGTAATCCTTTGAAACATAAAGACGATTGCCTGATTTAAAAAAAATTTCAGTGTCGTCTTGGTGGTTAAAATCAAGGCATAAAAGAGTTTTCTTGCTATAAGTGTTCTAGGAGGAATTTATTTTTTCTTCAATTTTTTTCCGTGTGGTGAATGGGTTTACATTTGTGACAGCCAAACACAAAATTTTTGTCTATCAAACACTGGCAATACCAGTGCAAAAGGAAGTGAACTTTTGTATTTGGTAAACATTTATCATATTAAACATTATAAGGAGGAACTTTTGTAAATGTTCTTTCATAAAGAACTACTCTAGTGTTGTTCTTGTCTTTTCTTTATTCATTCTTCATGACCTCAGTTTTTTTTAACAGGTGCAGACTTAAAAGACAGTTTCCATCAACTTGAGTTTACAGTCTTGATATTCAAGATGACTGAATAACTCAAAAACAAAGTACCTTGAAAATGTCTGTTTTTGACAGCATGCTAATAAAATTCATAGTGTCTTAGTATCTGTCACACAGAGGCCTGACAACACAGATACTCACGTTTAATGAGGAGACAATGTAAATGATTGCTGTTCGCATGGCTTAGCGTACAGGAATCTTGACGGAACTACTCAGAAATTTGCCTCCGACAGCCGTGTTTCAACAGGTCATATGTCAGTGAGGCTAAAAAAAACGACCTGAAATTCTTGTTTTACCAAAGTACAAAACCCAACAGGGGATTATCCTTTGTCCAAATTAACCCAAGCATTTCCACCCCATATCCACTCAGGGCCCTCTGTCAGTCTTCTCAGCCAAGCAGCATTTGACGGCCCCAAGGAAAATCCATGTTTGTGCAGAGGACCGAGATTTGGGTTTTACACTGAAAGGAGAAGCGCCAGTTCAGGTGGTCTCGTTGGACCCGCTCAGCCAAGCTGCTGTAAGTTAAACCACATTCTTTATCACCGACTCCACAGGAGTAATTACTGTATGTTACATTTGGAACGCCAAACTCGGGCATCAATTCATAACGCACCGGCCACCCAAAACACAACTGAAGAACTCAGTCAGAAACTGAAACGTAAGTTTCTATGGTGAAGATGTACAAGGTGATTTATCCAGAGAGGAGGAGGAAGTCGGGAGAAAACCTGTCTTGGAGCAGTAGCTTGGACACCTAGCAGACCAGCACTCTACCCGGGGATTTAAATGCAGTTAGAGTGGATCCCAGTCCAGCTGTAATGCACCACAGGGGTGACTGATCACTTGTGCCAAAAAGGTTTCATTCAAAATGTTAAACTGTGCTGAAATTCAGGTAGAAGTTGGGATTTCTGCACCGGTTCTGACCTACATGGTTACTCTGTTGTGCATGCTACTCAGACTCAATAAGTTACCATAGGTTAGTTTTGTCACTGTGTTGTTTTGCCCCAATGCATCCAAGTTAACGCTACACATGTGATGGCTAAAAGGGAAATTAAAATACTGATATACAATCAAACTGCTGCTATTGTCAAAACCTTATGCCTTCATTTGGCTCAGAAACTAAGAAAAACGGTGTTATCACGGAAGCTAATTGTCATGGGTAGACAATGCAGATGGAGTGTTTAGAGAAAGAGAGTATTGATTTACCATAAACCATTAGCAGAGGTTTTGTGCTGAATCATGAAAAAGTATAAACCAAAGTAAAACAACTCATGTTATTACTTGAAAAAACGTTAAGCAGTGGTCACTTCTGTGGTCTGGATACTGACTCACTGGAGCTGTTGTTGCTGTGACGTGAATTCTGTTGTTCCGACCATTCAGTTTTGAGTTATTGCTTCCCTTGTTAAATAATCCCGGGGGTTAAACGCGGGACTTTTTCTCAAATCTGTCCTCCAGACCTATTTATTTTAACAAAGCTCACCCATGTTTTCTGCATATGTGATCTTTGGGGAAAGTAGGAGCTATCACTCTGTCCTTTTTCTGTCACCGATATGATTTTAAATATTTCCATGAGGCTTATTTTGTCTTGCTAACACTCAGTTTGCCATTTAGAGCCTATTCCAGAAAGGGAGGTTACATATGCTAAGTCATAATTTATGTATGGGAGAGAATACGTTGTTTTTGTGGGCTTAACAAAACATTGAAAAAGCTTATTATTTGTACTTTGACTTTTTTTAGGCCTAAAGATTATTGTGTGATAATATTTGTTCTCTAGCATTAACTCTTTGCAATAAAAAAACAAAAAAACAATTGGCTTAGTTGGCAATTTTTTGGGAGAGTTTTAATTTATTTCAGAAAACATGAAATAGGTTCAAACAGTCCTGTCAGTTTTGTGAGTATTTGATTCAAATAAAACCAGTCTTCAAAGGCTCCACAGGATTTAGGTCTACAAATGTTAGAAGGTGCTCCCCTCCTCCCTCCTGACACTCTGGCCACTTAATTAAATTAAGAAATGGGGAGTATTTACGCCCTGCAATCCTTTACAGCCTGACAGCTCATTAAGATGTGCTACCAAAAAGCAGGCTTTAATAAGCTGTGCAGGCTATCCAGAGAAACAGATTAGTAGTAGTACTGCATAAGCTTTACTAGGCCAAACTCTTAACAACCTTTTAAGAAAGCATTCAGCAGTCTTTTTTTAATATTTAGGACCAACTGATTTTGCAGAGATTATTGACCAACTTGGGTGAATATAGATCAAGCAATTAAGCAGAAATGGTTCAACTCCTGCCTGTGGAAATGGACTTACTCAGAATATAATGTGCTCTGCTGCACACACCCTCCCTCGTGTTATACCTCAGTGCTATATCTGTTGACTGTAGCTGCCTTAGGGTAGGAAACAGGATGAATGAAACTTGCTTGATGCTCCTTAAAAATATTCTCTATAAGTATGTGTAGTCTTTGTTGGAATCAAGTCTTTGGCTCTCTAACTCTTGTTCTTTTTAAGGCTGATGGACTGAAGGAGGGTGACTATATCGTTGCTGTGGGTGACAAAGACACCAAATGGATGGGTGTGAGTGACATGATGCGACTTCTGAAAGATGTGGATGAAGAAGGGATTGAAATCCAGGTGGTCAGCATGATCGACAACAGCCCTACCATGGTATGCCTGTACCAATTTCTGAATTAATTAATTAATTAATTAATTAATTAAGGAAGCTCTGGTCAGACAGCAAAATAATATTTGGGAGTTAGGAATGGCTATGACTCAGCTTTCCACTACCATGCAAAAATATTCACATCCTTAAAATGTTCATATTATAACCAAAAACACGAATGTATTTTACTGTGATTTTATAAACTGTAGCAAACTACACAAACTAGCGGATCGTTGTGATATTGAAGGAAATAATACATGGTTTAAAAAATTAACCCATTAGCTTTCTTATTTTGCACAAGTAGGGCATTACATTATGCTTTTTTGTGTGTGACATCCCTTCTATGTACACACACACACACACACACACACACATATATATATATGTTTATATAGATTTTTGAGATCCCAATGAATTGTGCCAATCAATGACACAGTCATAACTGTAGATACAGTAAATACTTTTTTCAAACCACTCAAAAATGCAAAAGAATGTGCAACTCACTATTTGAAGCCTTATATCATTGACAGAACAGCGGTATCTCGAACAAAAATTTTACATCCACAAGGGCCCCTGAAGTTTGTTGGAGAACATTGGTCAAAAAAAACAAAATCATGAAGACCAAGGAACACTCTGACCAGTTCAAGGAAAAAGATGTGAAGAAGTTAAAATCAAAGTTAGGTTTAAAAAAAACGTGCTAGAATATGCTCTGATCAGACCACAGTAAATTGAAACTCTTTATCTTACATGCAAGATAAAGTGTGGTGGAAAACTAACACTGCTTCTCAAGCTCACCCTAAACACACATTTACATTAGCAGTAGCTGGTAAGCTGGTTGGAGTTAATCGGAAGATGGATGGAGGAAAATTAATTCCAATCCTGGAAGAAAAACTGCTGGAGGCTGCAAAACACTTGAGACTAGGGTGGTCATAGTGTAATCTTTTATACTATGATTCACATTGGTTCCTCTTACTGTGCATGTCGTTAATATATATTTGTTTTGCAGTTTGTGAAATACTTGTTGAATCTGATAGTCACATTAGAAGTTACATCAAAACACTAATTCAGGGCACTTAGGTATTTTAGACTGCTGAGAAAAGCAGAACGAAACTAATAAAACACTGACTGTCTCTACCCAGCCTACTAAGAGTGCCACCTTCAGTGGAAACCTGCCCAAGACCTACTCCATGATTTGTCTGGCCTATAACGACGAAGAGAAGACCGCCAAATCCCGCAAAGTGATCAAGAAGTCGTCGTTCCTCAGCTGGGGTCTAAAGAACAAGGCGAAGAGCGCCAGCACCTTGAGCCTGCCTACAGCCGACCAGTCAGGTGCTATGCCCTGGAATAAACCCATTCCCACCTTCCCCAGCTCCAGTTCCTACAACAATGACAGCGCCTACCACTGAGCTAGCTGCAGGCTTCTTCTGCAGTGTGCACACTCAGCCTTTAGCTATATACAAGCGCTCTGCTGTTCCCATACTGGATGTGTTTGTGTCCACTTTTGGTGTTTCATCTCGAGCCATATGCAAACGTGTACATCACCACCACAAAAGCACATAAAAAATATTACTAACTGTGCCAAATACTGCATGTAGGTTCCCTTGCCATTACATAGACCCAGGTTAGCTCTTCAGCTTAAGTGGTCTAGACTGAGCACCAAGGGTTGTGGAGAATCGTTTTATTCCATGCCAGTATGCGCACAGCAGTGTGTGGCTGAAAACCGTTCCACTTTATCTTAAGACAAAAACAAAACAAAAAAACCAAGGTTTGTGAGCACCCCCATGCCAGTGTCTACTGCTTTGCAAGGCAGTGATTATAATGTGGCTTAAGAGGTCCGCAGCATTCCTGAATACATGAAGAACATTGTTACAGAAATGTTAAACAGCCGATCAGCGAGGAAAAACTAAATGTGCTATGAAGTTTTTCTTAAGCCTATGAAGATTTTTATTTTATTTTTTAGGATGCAATAACCAATAAGCTGCTAAAGTCATACCTTAGTTTTGTGTTGATGTCTTTTTGTATTCGAGAGACAGCCTTTGAAGAAGGTGTTTGAACTTAGTGCCATTTCCGGGATGCAGTGTAAATAGAGAGATTCGTGTTTTATTTTTTCCTATTTTTACCCAATCTTGCTCTGGCCCCACATACCTCCACGTCTCTTGATACGTCAGAATGAATCATTTACCAACCTTACTTTACTTCACCCACTTTGGCCATTTGAAAGAAGCTGGAGAAAATCTATATTAATGTGAATCTCTGTGTAGTCTAATTAATCTATTTGAATAGAAGGGAAGAATGTGGTTACACTGATGTTCATGAAGCACACTTGAGACAGCGAAGAGTGGCTCAGATCACAGCCCACGGTCGGGGTTCTGATTCGTCTTCACACGCCTTAATGTTAGTTATGACACACATTTTGCTGACACTTCGCCGTGTTGGACTATCTCTTTATCTACAAAGTAGATTCTTATATTCGTTTGATAATCAAATTATTTATGTTATTAAAAACACAAATAAATATATATATTTACCTTAAGTTTAGTTCAAGTTCTAAATTGTTGTTTGGTGGATTTCTGTCTCTGGGAGGAATGTATTTTATTACCCTTGGAAAACTTGTGTACTTCTTTTGTCTTTGTAATATATTTTTTGTAAATGGTTTTTAAGCATTCATACTGATAAATATGTAAAGTTCGGTACTGTCTCTGTTTACCTAACACTGTTTAAGTGCCAGCTATGCTAAATCATGAAGTAAAATGTATGTATAGTAGCTTTTTGTTTATGCCACAGTGCCTGGTGATGCTTAGTGGTGCCTTAGTGTGTATGCAGAGGGTCAGGTCTCCTTGTCTTGCAATGCTTTCTGGTTGGCTAGCTCCATGTTCTCCACTATGTGCCGCATAGCTTCTCATTGTTAGGTCTTTGTCATATGTGTACACTCGAATAAAATAGAATAAACAAAAGGGGCAAGATGAATTTTCTGAAGTATTTGTCAGGCTTTTTGTATCTGGAGTCAACAACGCCGAGCAAGTGGGAAATGTCTGGAATGAGGTTTGACCAACACACACCCACACGGCACAGTTGGTAAGTCAGGCTGGTACCACATGACATCCTAATCCATCATCGCACAGACTGAAAAAAAAACAAAAAAAACCACGTGATTACATTTCACTCATTTGTTCTTTTTATAGCCTTAACAATTAATTGCAGGGTGTAGTGTCTGGCTGTTTGGTTACCTTTTATCTTAAACAAAAGGTGTTGTCAAGTAAAAGTTTATTTTTCTTGATGACTGCTGTGCTTTAAGTCAGCAAAAAAATAAAGTGAAATGTTCATGTCAAATTAAAATCAAAATCACCAATTGGCAAAGAAATCAGTTTGAACAAAAAATGATTTGTTTCTGCTGAACTAGAACAAAAAGCAGAGAAATAACTAAAGGGGTAATGCCAACATTTAGTGGCACCACTGGAATAATGGGTGAGAAGTTTTCAAATCTAATCTTTTATTGCAGCAACATATCACTGACATATTTTTGACAGATCCAGCCTTCAATTACATTTATACAGGGATATATATATATATATATATATATATATATATATATATTATAAGCCCCATGGCTCAGTTGTTGATCCTCATAGTTAATACTTAAGTTGATGAAAGCTTCTGAAGATGTAACTAGTAATGAGACAGACCCATTTCCTTTAAGTGTCCAACCACTAAGCTGGTTTAGGAGCCATATTGTCCTTGCTACCCTGAACAATCAGCAGGTTGATGAGGGAAGTACAAGTTTCAAAATTCCAAAGATTGGTGTTAGAGAAGTTGGATAAAGAGTGATATGTTGGAGTCACATAGTCTCCCTAACAACATTTGCCCGATATCGCAAACTTGACTGTTCTGGAGCCCCTAGAGCTGACTCTGGAAAGACTGCATCCTCCTCAGAAGTCTGTGATGCAGCAAAATATTGTCTTCAGTCTGAGGCTCTCTCTGATCTACTGCAACAGAGACTGCTACAGGCGATCCTTCCTCCATGCAACAGTCAACATTTATGACTAATGAAACTTAGATCATGAGAGCACCTTCAACACCTAGATTTCCTTTAGGATAATTCAAGGATTTTTGGTGCTGAATTAAATTGAATCTGCATCCCAACTATGGAATTAGATTTGGCACAAATCTAATAAGTGAAAAAGCACCATATAGACAAAAAATATACAAAAGTTCATTTATTTCAGTAATTAAACTTAAAATGTGAAACTAATATATGATATAGACGTATTACATGCAAAGCCAGAAATTTCAAGCCTTTATTTGTTATAATGTTGATTATGGCTTACAGCGCATCTAAACCCCTAGTTCCAAATCTCAGAAAATTAGAATATTGTGAAAAGGTTCAATATTTTCGGGTCAAAGTGTCACACTCTAATTAGCTAATTAATCTAAAACACCTATAAAGTGTTCCTGAGCCTTTAAATGGTCTCTCTGTCTGGTTCAGTAGGAATCACAATCAGGGGGAAGACTGCTGACCTGACAGTTGTGCAGAAAACCATCATTGACCCCCTCCATAAGGAGGGAAAGGCTCAAAAGGTAATGGCAAAAGAAGTTGGATGTTCTCAAAGTGCTGTATCAAAGCACATTAATAGAAAGTTATGTGGAAGGGAAAAGTGTGGAAGAAAAAGGTGTACAAGCAGCAGGGATGAGCGCAGCCTGGAGAGGACTGTCAGGAAAAGGCAGTTCAAAAGTGTCGGGGACCTTCACAAGGAGTGGACTGAGGCTGGACTTAGAGCATCAAGAGCCACCACACAGACGGATCCTGGACACGGACTTCAAATGTCGTATTCCTCTTGTCAAGCCTATCCTGAACAACAAACAATATCAGAAGCATCTTACCCGGACTAAAGAAAACAAGAACTGCAAATTTTGCATCTCATTTGGAAACCAAGGTCCCAGAGTCTAGAGGAAGAATGGAGAGGCACACAATCCAAGATGCTTGAAGTCCAGAGTGAGGTTTCTACAGTCTGTGTTGATTTGGGGAGACATGTCATCTGCTGGTGTTGGTCCACTGTGCTTTATTAAGTCCAGAGTCAAAGCAGCCATCTAGCAGGACATTTTGGAGCTCTTCATGCTTCCTTCCTAAAGCAAACGAGCTTTATGGAGACGCTGACTTCATTTTCCAGCATTACTTGGCACCTGGCCACACTGCCAAGAGTACCAAAACCTGGTTCAATGACCGTGGGATTAGAGCTTGATTGGCCAGCATACTCACCTGACCTGAACCCCATAGAGAATCTATGGAGCATTGTCAAGAGAAAGATGAGAGACATGAGACAGAACAATGCAGAAGAGCTGAAGGCCACTATTGAAGCATCCTGGTCTTCCATAACACCTCAGCAGTGCCACAGGCTGATAGCATCCATGCTACGCCGCATTGAGGCAGTAACTGATGCAAAAGGGGCTCAAACCAAGTACTGAGTACATATGTATGATTATACTTTTCAGAGGTCCAACATTTCTCTATTTATAATCCTGTTTTATTGATTTCATATAAAATTCAGATTTTCTAAGATTTTGAATTTGGGGTTTTCATTAGCTGTAATCCATAAACATCACAATTATAACAAATAAAGACTTGAAATATCTGGCATTGCATGGAATGAGTCTATATATATCATATATTAGTTTCCCCTTTTAAGTTGAATTAGTGAAATAAATTAACTTTTGCACAATCATTTTTCGAGTTTCACCTGTATGTCTGGTGTTAAGCATGGTGGAGGACCTGGAATGCTTTGGGCCTGTTTCTAGTTCAAACGCAATGGACACCTTCTTTGTTTTCATCATATTATGAGCTCTTTGAAATACCAGTAGATTAAAAAAGTGTTCTCTACTAGTACCGGTGAACTGAAAATATTTTATGACTGGGTATTTCAATTGGACAATGATCCAAGTTTTAAGTTTAGAGAAAAAAAGGTAGCACCTTTCCATTTAAATTCTTTAAACAAAGAATAACATTTTTTTTAGGGTTTTTAAAATAGACTGGAAGTCACTGTTGGGGGTCCAGAATAGATTTAATACGATCCCTGTGTTCTTTTCTGTCACACAAATTGCTGTGTCACCAGTTACTGTAATCCAATTGGTGTGTTACAATTCCATAATTCTTCTAATTACTGTCTCAAGTTGGTCTATACAATGTAGGTCTCAACCTCACCCAGAAACCTTGACGTATGTTATAGGACTATGAAAGAGCTGGTAAATATCGCCAGCTAATATGTAAAATACAAATGGAAAGGATTTGAATGCCTTTCTTTCTTTCTTTCTTTCTTTCTTTCTTTCTTTCTTTCTTTCTTTCTTTCTTTCTTTCTTTCTTTCTTTCTTTCTTTCTTTCTTTCTTTCTTTCTTTCTTTCTTTCTTTCTTTCTTTCTTTCTTTCTTTCTTTCTCGTAGAAAGCAGTCTCAGGTTTGAGTCATTTTTTTCTTTTAAAGGGACGCATACGCCCCCTGGTGGACAGTGCCCTTTTAAACGTCGTTGCTAGGGGAATTTAAAACGGTCCCTTATTGGCTAAATCTGAACAGCGAAACCTATCAGCGCTTCTCTTGCAAAGACGTGGTTTCCCCATGGTTAAGCGTCTGGAAACCACGGGTGATAAATCAGTATCTCTCTTTAATTTAGTTAGCTTGATTGTTGTAGACTGTTTTTGAAGAACGGAAGACTAATTTCAACCATATTACAGGAAGAAGATGACGTTCGGACGTTTCTAATGAAGTTTGGTGATCGGTTTAGGGGCTAAAGAGACGTTTTCCGTCCGTTAAATTAGTGAGCTAAAGCTTCATTATGATGAAATTCAACTTCAGACGAGAGAGAGACAAGGAGTTTGTAAGTTTTCTTTTATTCAACTCTTTCTAATATTTAACTGCGTTGATGTGCTTTATTAACTTTAGCTAGCATCGCCTTAGTCACTAATTAGGGTTACATTTAATAACGTCTGTACGACTTGAACACGTTTTTGGTTTAATAGAGCAGCGTCGGAATGTTTTAAGGTATACACTTAGCAGCTAAAATCTGTCGTTTGAGTCGTATTCACAGCGCCTTGCAATAATATTCATACCACCTTAAGTTGTTCACATTTTGTCAGGCTGTGCAACCCCTAATTTCAAAGATAGCAACACAAAGTAGTGCATACTTGTAAAGTGGAGAACAAAAAAAGATATGAATAAAAAAAAAAACAAGTAAAAACGTGCTTGGTTGCTTTAATATTTGGGGCCATATTATATTATAGACCTTCCATAATGACTCTTAATGACTTTGACTAAAAATAACAAAGAACCGAGTAAAGTTTTTAAATATAGATATAAAACCAAATGTGGGTTTTAGCGGGTTTTTCTTTCTTTCTTTTTTTCATGGAATAATTACACTGAATTTCCCCAACAGAATGACACTAAAATGACCAGTAATTTAAATTCTAGTCTTTGTGTTATTAGGCTAGAAACTATGTGAAAAATATATCAACATCCCATGAATGTAGGCATCATCTCTCGAGTTTTTTTGTTTTGTTTTGTTTTATTTTATCGTAGAAGTTAAAAATATGAATAAAATGGTTCTTTAAAAACTACAACAGATTCCCAGCAATATCTGCAGCTCTAAATTAGTTTTATTTTGCTGGACTGCAGTGCCCTGATTTAGAGTCTTTTTTTTTTTTTTTTTTTACACCTCTGTCCCAGTCTGATGTGTTTTTCCAGCCTCTAATAGATTTCCATCCAGGATTTTCCCTTATTTAGCTCCATCCATCCTCTTATCAACTCTGACAAGCTTTTCTGCTGCAGCTGATGGTGAAGCGTCTTCTGCATGATGCTGAAACCATTAATAACCTCTGTGGGGATGTTGTTTTCAGGATGATGACCAAGGTTCGTGTTCTTGGTCTCAGCTGCCCAGAGCTTCTTCTTCTGGATTATTCATGTCTCCCTTCCATTACTTGTGGCAAAATAGACTTCTAAATGTCTTTTTTCCCCCTTCCAACAACTCTTCCATAAATACCAGAGTCATGGATGGGACTGCTAATTGTTTTATTGTACATAGATTCACCCACCTGAGCTGTGGATCTCTGCATTTGTCTGTTTGTTTGTTCGTTTGTTCGTTAGTTAGCAACATAACTCAAAGGGTTATCGACGGATTTTGATGACATTTTCAGTAAATGTCTGCAATGGGACCAGGAACAAGTGATTAGTACTTGTGGGTGGTCGGAAAACCTCCATTACCACAAAAAGTGATTTGCGTTAAAACCTACTACTAAAAAAATCAAAAAATCGATTCTGAATCGAATCTTATAAAAACGCTAAGAATAAAATCGATTCACGAGTCCAAAAATCGGTTTAAGTGTTTAACATTGTTTGCCCTTTTGTTTCTACAGCTAAAATTGGAAGGAAAAATCCAGAGAGCCATCTCAAGGCTTAGATTTTTCCTGGTGAACTGTCATCCACCCAGTGTTGCGTCATTGCATTACAGCCATATAATTAAGGTAACTGTAAAAAAAAACAAAAAACGTTTTTAATAACACTGACGCATATCAATATTGAATTGGAACAGATCGGATCGTGTTAAATCGGATCGTGATAATCGATTCCAACTCTTGACAATGGGAATCGAATCGATTCTTGAGATTTGAATCGATACCCAATTACTGAAGTGATAATGAGATCAGCGTGAATCCAGCTGCTAAAGGTATGTTTTCATCAGGGAATCTGAAAAAGTTAGGATTAGATCAGAACATTGGGGGGTGGGACTGAGCTGCCTTGGCGGAGGTCTGCACTCTCTGAGTGCTTTTCTATTTTTATTTTATTTTATTTTTTTACGTTTTCAGAAAGAAAGAGAGAAGAAACAGTACAGGGGAGGAAACGTGCCCTGTTAGATGTTAAACACTTGGCATATTGTGTTCTAACCTTCCCAGACACACGTTGTTCCCTCTGAGGCTTTCACAGAACAGCTGGATTTAGCCTGACAGTAAATTGCACACATATTTACTAATTGATCAACTTTTAAAGGTAATTCATTCCACCAAATATGACTTCTTTGGGCTATCAGAGTAAGTGGAGTGGGTACAAATGCATATCGTATCATTATTGTATTTATTTTGAAAAAGGTTCAAAATAATTTATCATTTCACCTCCACTTCACAATTATGTGCTTTTCTTTCGTATCGGTTTATCGCCAAAAAGCTCCCCGAAAACATGACACCATTTGTGTGCCGCTGCAAGTCAGAACGGTGTTATCCCATCTACCCCCCTCGTACAGCAGCTTGTTTCTCATTGTTGCAATAAAATAACATTGATTGTTATTTTATTCCCAAGCCCTGAAGATCATACAAACCTGTACAGTCATTGATGTGCTGTGAGACAGACTGACCCGGAAAACCTCTCTCCCTCTGTTGATGTGTTGTGTTGTGCAGAAGCACATAGCTCATGGTTTGATCCCTGCCGCCTCCATCGCTCCTAAAGCTGCTGTGCCTCGTACTCCTCCCCCACAAAGCCCAGATCCCTCACCTGAGAGATATAGGTACACTGTGACACTCTCCCTCCATTACCTTCAACCTCCCACATCCTTTCACATTCCACACTTTTTGTTCATTGTTCCACTTTTTCTTCTTTTACATTTGTACATTCACTGTTGAAAATGTTGTGCACTCGTTTATTGTCGTTGCTGTCCAGCTCCAAGCCAGCTTCTACATTCATTGGCACCCCTGGTAAAGATGAGCAAAGAGCCATCAAACAATACAGCTGTTAGTACAGTAACAGAAGTTTACCTGCTAAACTATATTTAAGAAAATCCCACTGTAAGTCAGTGTACACTTATCATACATGTCATACAAAACAAAACATCACAAGTTTAGAAATGTATGTTTAAAAAAAATGTAATTATTGTTTAATTTTTAAGCAACAATAAATCATCACATTGTCATATGTACATGCATTCTAACTAAGTAGTCAGGTTAAATGAATATATTATTATTAATTGGTGGGTCATTCTCTAAATGCAGTGCCTTTTGCGTCCCCAGCCTGAATCAAGCTATATTTTCTGTCAATATAGTGATTTTTTGTCTTTATATATATTTATTATGAAATGCAAACTATGGCCTATTAAATAATCAAGCACATGATCTCTATTTTTTGCATGCATTATTATTTAAAAAATATTTTGTTTTTATGTTCTTTGTGATTTTTTTTGCCTTGTCCCCAGTGCAGTTTCTGCCATTTCATTTGCAAAAGTTTCCTAGCTGTTGGGATGGGGTGCTGCTGACCTCGACGCGGGACGTTTTGGGTCGGTGGATGGAATACTTCGAAGACCTCCTCAATCCCACCGGCACGCCTTCCAATCTGGAAGCAGGGTTTGGGGACTTTTGGTCGGGCTCTCCAATCTCTGGTGCCGAGGTCACCGAGGTCGTTAAAAAGCTCCTTGGTGGCAAGGCTCCGGGGGTGGATGAGATTCAGCCGGAGTTCCTCAAGGCTCTGGATGTTGTGGGGCTGTGTTGGTTAATGCGGCTCTGCAATATTGTGTGGACATCGGGGGCAGTTCCCTTGGATTGGCAGACCGGGGTGGTGGTCCCCCTGTTTAAAAAGGGGGACCACAGGGTGTGTTCCAACTACAGGGGGATCACACTTCTGAGCCTCCCTGGTAAGGTCTATTCAGGGGTTCTGGAGAGGAGGGTCCGACGGATAGTCGAACCTCGGATCCAGGAGGAACAATGCGGTTTTCGTCCTGGCCGTGGAACACTGGACCAGCTCTACACCCTCAGCAGGGTCCTGGAGGGTGCGTGGGAGTTCGCCCAACCGCTCTACATGTGTTTTGTGGACTTGGAGAAGGCGTTCGACCGTGTCCCTCGGGGGGCCCTGTGGGGGGTGCTCCGGGAGTATGGGGTACCGGGCCCCTTGATACGGGCTGTTAGGTCCCTGTACGACCGGTGCCAGAGTTTGGTTCGCATTGCCGGCAGTAAGTCGGGCTTGTTTCCAGTGAGAGTTGGACTCCGCCAAGGTTGCCCTTTGTCACCGATCCTGTTCCTAACTTTTATGGACAGGATCTCTAGGCGCAGCCAAGGCGTTGAGGGGATCCGTTTTGGTGGCCTCAGGATCGGGTCTCTGCTTTTTGCAGATGACGTGGTCCTGTTGGCTTCATCGGAACGTGATCTACAGCTTTCGCTGGAGCGGTTCGCAGCCGAGTGTTAAGCAGCTGGGATGAGAATCAGCACCTCCAAATCCGAGGCCATGGTCTTGAGCCGGAAAAGGGTGGGGTGCCTTCTCCGGGTCGGGGATGAGGTCCTTCCCCAAGTGGAGGAGTTTAAATATCAGGGGGTCTGGTTCACGAATGAGGGAAAAATGGAGCGGGAGATCGATAGACGGATTGGTAGGGCGTCTGCAGTTATGCAGGCGCTGTACCGGTCTGTCGTGGTGAAGAGAGAGCTGAGCCGAAAGGCAAAGCTCTCGATTTACCAGCCGATCTACATTCCTACCATCCTCTGTGGTCACGAACTCTGGGTGGTGACCGAAAGAATGAGATCACGGATACAAGCGGCTGAAATGAGTTTCCTTCGTAGAGTGTCTGGGCTCTCCCTTAGAGATAGGGTGAGAAGCTCAGTCATCTGGAGGGGGCTCAGAGTAGAGCCACTGCTCCTCCACATCGAGATGAGTCAGTTGAGGTGGCTCGGGCATCTGGTCAGGATGCCTCCTGGACGCCTCCCTGGTGAGGTGTTTCGGGCACGTCTCACCGGGAGGAGGCCCAGGGGAAGACCCAGGACACGCTGGAGGGACTATGTTTCTCGGCTGGCCTGGGAGCGCCTTGGGGTTCCTCCCGAGGAGCTGGAACAAGTGGCTGGGGAGAGGGAAGTCTGGGTCTCTTTGCTTAGGCTGCTGCCCCGGCGACCCGACCCCGGATAAGCGGAAGAAAATGGATGGATGGATGGCAATTTCCTAGAAAAACAACAACACTTTTTTGTTTTTTATACTTATACTAGAACAAACTAATCATTTAAAATACTGACTAATGTATTTTGTTTTGTTTTGTTTTGTGTTTGTTTAATATTTGTCCCTGGGTTCACTGTCCACTGTGTTAATCTAAGTGACTGTCCCTTTAAGTAAGCTCCACTCACCTCTCCTTGACTCAACCTTCTGATATGATGTCACACCAGAGGAGGGAAATTCGGTTGTGTTAATGTTTCTCAGTTTTTGTGTGTTAAAAAATGTGATTTTTGCTGTTTTATGACGTAGAATAAGGCTGGTAATCGTACGTGTGTCCACTGTGTTGACCCTATTTTGTTGATCAAAACGATCAGTTTCAATCATTTTTAAAGGTTCTTGGATAAAAACATATATTTCTCAAAATCTTGTTAGATACAATGCTAATATGAGCTAGAATAATAGCTATGGTATTGTAAAATGTCCACTGTGTTAGTGTCTGCTATGTTAACTTTATTTGGATTACATAGTGGACCCTCATTTAACATAGTGGACATCTGTATAATATCAATGGACTGATTGATTGATTGACTGATTAACTATCTGATGATTTAAAAATTTGTGTAATTTATAATGTAGCTCTCAACAAGCGCTCTGTCTAACTTGAAGCCTCTATCTGGAATTATTTGATGAAACATTACAAAAACTAAAAGAAAGAAATACAAGTTCACAAAGATTTGTATACTGTTATATAGCACCAGTACTTCAATGATACTTGGTTCACAATATTGGTAACTGAACATTACTTTTTTCCTATACTAAACTGTTTTTACATCTGAAACAACCAATGTTCCATGCTGGTATCATCTCACAGTAACCGGCCCTACTGTTATGTTCTTTCTGTCCACCATGTTGACCTCTGTTCACCTTGTTAAGTTTGTGGGGTTTTTTTCTCCAGAATTTTATTAAAATTAAATGTATCATACATGTTTGGTTATTTACATAAATGTATAGGGATGTTGGATAATACATGCAACAATTTGTGTGTAGTTTGCCTTGTCCTGGCCATTTTAACAACAAAACCTATTATGTCTATAGCTATACTCTAGTTTTCTTATAATTATTTTTTTTTTTAAAATATTAATTAAATGGGAAGAAACATATCTGCTTAGGGGGAAGGACATACACTTCATACATAAATGTGGTTTTAAAAGCTTGTATACAATTTAAACACATAAAATTGAATACTTTTGTGGTTAACACAGTAAACATCTTCCTGGTGACACAGTGACAAGTTTATTATTTTCAAACTGTCATGTTTTTCAGAGTAAATGTTAAAATTTCAGATTATCACTTTTTTGTTGTTGGCAGTTTATGACACCCATATGGCACTGCATTTAAAGAATGACCCTGGTAAAGGATTTCTAGCCAAAAGGGTCATCTGCAATCCTTATGCCTGGTTAGGTGTTTCTTCTTAACAGTAAATCATCATTATAAAGTATCTTGGTTAAGCATTTAATTAAGAAATATAAAAAAAACCTAAAAAAATGTAAAACAAACAAACAAACAAAAATTTAAATTATCTATCTATCTATCTATCTATCTATCTATCTATCTATCTATCTATCTATCTATCTATCTATCTATCTATCTATCTGGTAATCAGTGATCACAAGTTAGGTTTTATTTCAGGCAGTTTTTCACCTTTGTGTCAAACTATTGGAAATCATTCAGTTTTTATGTCTGTTTCAGCATTCTGTCTAAAAATCTCTCTTAATAAATGACTGCTGCCATGATTATATTCAATCAATTCATAATAAATGTAACATAAGCATTTTGGCACACTTACAATTTAACTCGGAGTAGTGTTTAAAAGTTTTTAGGTAATAATCCATGATGTGGTATTTCTCTGGGGGTTAAATGTGAGAAGACGCAGAGGAGCGTTTTTTCTTGGCCACTCTTCATAATGGGAAAAACAAGAGCACTTGAAAAGACTTTAACTGGACCTGCATGGTTTTGTGAAATAAGAATAAGGTTGAACTTTCTGGAAACAAACACCGCAGGTGGGTTTGATGTGAAACAAAGGACTGATATGTGGGAAAAGTACCACATAAAAGGATCGATTCTATCTTAGCACCCCCCAAAAATAAAAGAATTAACATTACTATTTTAAAGGATAGCTTAGTTTCAAACTAATCACATGGTGGATCATATATTTGACTTTTAGTTGCTTTGTCCACTGTTGTCAGCAGCGTGGTGTAATAGACAAAAATCCTGGTTTGATACGTGCTCCGGTATTAAAGTCATGGTTTGGTAAGTTTTTGGTACGCTTCAAACAAGGACAAGTGGGTAGTTAAAGCCACTACTTGGATAGATGGATGGACGGATAAATTATACTACAACTAACCACTTGAAAAAGTGCAGCTGTTAGGAAAGTGTGTGATGTCTCCTCTCATATGCAGCGTTTTGTACTGGTTGAATGTTGCTGGCTGCTGGATTTGGACCTGATTTTTCTCCAGGATCAGTGATTTCTTTTTCAGGTGGGGGATCGGGGAACATACATAAGCTTTTTGCTGTTGAAAAGTGGGTATGTGTGTTTAGGTAGAAAACAACGCTGTATCGGTTTGGTACACGTGCGTACCGTGGGTGTTTGCAGTACCAATACGTGTACCATTACGCCCCTAATGTTTGCTGTTGTCTTCATTACAGCTGCTGCAATAATGACATGACTTAGGATTAATAAGAAAAATACATAAACAGTGGTAATGTCTTCCCGCTTTGGGTTCCTAGAAAATATAGACCCCCAGATAATGATTAGTGTATCCAAGTACTGGAAAAAAAATCTTTATTTCCATCTCAACAGCAAAGTGTTGTTGAAAAAGTTGCAAATTATCACCTCAATACCTGCTATAACCTTTCACGTTGCATTAAACAATTAGGTTCAGCAAAGATATTACTGGCATAGAAAGTTTAAATGCATGATGCCTAAATAATAATTTATTGCAGTCCAGGCTGTTCTACTTATGCATATGCATATGCAGATCGCATACACTGTAAAACCTCTAAATAAGGTGTCACTGAGTGTACCAAGATGATGACCCAAAACACTGATGGGGCTTAGCAAACATGAAATGAACTCATGATTTCTTAACTACTCATTCAAGAGATGTTTTCTTGTTTTAACTCTAACATTAAATTAATGCTTTCGCAATTAGATCTCTTCTTTTTTTTTTAAAGCTCTTTAAACATCTTTGCCAGGAGTGTCAACATTTTTGAAGAATGACGTGTGGTGCGCTGTAACCGTTTTTTTTTGGGCTGAATCGAGGAAGTAACTTATCTTTTACATTCAATAATTAAACAATGTCTTTAAACCTCAGTGGGATAAGTTTCACACAGAGGATCTATTGTTTGGGGCATGTTTGTTACACAAAGCTTGTGCTCACACATCCACAGATCGGCGTTGGCTGCAGCTATTCTCTCTTCCTCACTCACTGGACGGACGTGGGCCATCCCGCCCGCTCGGCCACGGTCCTTCTCTGTGACAGACCGTTCGGAATCCTTCACGTCGGAGCCAAACTTTCGCACGGCGCTTTACACCAGGTGGATTCTCCGCTACAGCTGCACCGTTGTCCTCTCTTCCCAGAGCTGTCCCTGTGTGGCCCCTGAAATTTAGTAGTGGGAGTATTTTTCAGTGGGCGTACTAATTTTTATAGTGAGCCCTTAACATAGTCGAAAAAAAGTACTGTCATGAGTACCCTCGTCCATGTTAAAAAAACAAAAGTGAACAATTGATTATGCTTTGTTTCCATCCCTCTTCTGTGAAAGAGCTAACCGTGCTCCTCTCCCATAACCTCACCTTCAACAGAGACAGATGGTCGGAGGATCTGGCTGGCCGGCCACAACTGTCATCCCCTGACCACTCCGAGGGGGAGCTCGAAGACGACGAAGAGGGAGCTGACAACCAAGAAGATGCGGAGGAACATGTATATCAAACTCTGGACAGACAGGAGGATTTTAAAGTGTCAGAAACTGCCTGTGACCTGCCTCTAGACGCAGAGGTATGGGATTTCATTCATTTTATTGGGTGACACAGGTGTAAAACTTACAGTATACACTGTAGCATTACTGTTACACAAGATAGATCTCTTTTACTTTACTTTATGTTGTTTTGTTGTTCACAGAGACTAATATTCATCAGTACTCTCTGGAAAGTTGATGCTCTTTTTATTTTATTTTTTTATTGAAATGTACAAGTTTTAACTGTATACATCTGATGAGTAGAACGAGGTGGACAGACCTCAGGGATGTGATAAATATACAAACTGAAAAGCAGAGAACCCAATGTGGAGCCCTGAGGTACACTAACAGTAGTAGCAACCATTTCAATGATCCCTTTGATGTGCTCGTTTCACAGTGAGGAAATGTCCTAAATAGGTCAGTGGGCTCTAATATCGGCTGTTCTTTCCCTGTATTGAAGCAATTTTCCGGTGCTATTTCACTTTTGAATTATTTTCCCTTTTGCCACATCACATATTCGTTGTGGATTTCGTCTCTGACGCCCCGGCAATATTTTTCGGCCATATTGCACCCCTGAAAGTAGTCCAGCAAAGCCAACTTTGTGGATGTGATTTATGTTAGTCATTCGAAAGGTTGGTAGGTTTATTTCCCCTCCCAAGAGGCTGAAGGTCCTGATTGTAAAGTCAGTTCTGTTTTCATGATATAACTTTCATTTCTTGTTGAAACTGTTTCGAGATACCCAGCTGATTATATCCCAAGAGTCGTTCCTTACACGCTCCTGGGATATTACTTATATGTAATGCATCTAGCTGGGACACAAAGGACACAACTGATCTAAGACCTTTCAAAGGAAACATCAAGTGTAGAGGTTTACAAAGAAAGAATACACCAGAATAAACAATATAACAGAAAATATGATGGTGAATTTTTAATTCCTTAAATATTTTCTAAGATGTATTTAGCTGCATCCACAATATCTGATTTATTACTTCTGATAAACTTTAAATTGAATTATGGGCTGGATCAGGTTGCATTGATGTTTGTTTTATGATGGCAAACATGATTTGTCCATTTATCGAAAAAACAAAGTGCTATTTAAAATAGGGCCTTCCATTTGTTAATCTGATTCAGCCATTCTTATTTCTTTTTATGAATACACAATACTTTACAGCAAATTATCTTTTAGGAAAGCTATAAAGATCTGAAAGATTTATACAGAAAAAGATTTGTCTCTCCATCTCTCTTCCAGTCCAGTACACCTCTGGGCTCTCAGATGTCGGGTAGAAGAGCGCCATCTCCAGGTACTGACTTCACTCTCCCATGGATGGAATATAGTACCCTCCGTACACTCAATAAAACACATATGATACACAATGAGACTATCGTAGCATAGATGTGATAGAAACCTTTGTCTCCAAGTGGAAGGGATGAAGAAGAATGAATGAACTAATGATGGGGGAGTTGCACCAATCAGGAATTTCCCGGCAGATCCCGAAATCCGGTTTTCTTTGAGGTCTGAACCTCGGATGTTTTAAACAAAGCGTATGTCGTTAACCTTTATGCCTCTTTTATTAAATTTACAACAGTGTGCATCAGAATGCATGATGCTGGTTGAAGCTTTTAAAGACAGAAAATAGTGGGAGTATTTACTTTTGATGCAGCTTAAGAGACTCATGGGAAACCTGGTCAAATTCGATCGCCAGCTGATTGATTGGTGGATGTCTCCAAATAAGGTTGGTAGGCTAATTCAACATTTCTCAAATGATTTTCCATTATTAAAGAGAGATTTAAAAGCACATTTATAAGGTTCATTCATCCTAATAACCACTAGGTGAACTTTTGTCATTAGGACTAAATTAAGAGCTCCCAATTTTGTTGCTATTACTTGAGTTATGTCCAGGCGTTAGATGCTGAGGAAGTACAATATCCATACATGGTCACAAATTCACACTCTCGCATACACACTGCTTTGTGTGGAAAGCGTTTAAGCTAGGTAAGGAAGTGTTTTAATCCAACAGTAAAATGGATTGAATGATAAAGGGAAAGCCCAGTACTTCTCCTGCTGTAGCAGTAATTTCTTTTACCTTCCAGACCTCACTGAATATTCAAGTGGCCAGTCTCCTGAAGCTACAGGGAAGAGAGAATCTCTCAGAAAGAGCCCTGAGGAACCAAAAGACCATGTGAGATGTATGTGTTTCCTAACACTTTCTAGATCTCTTATATTTTTATTATTCATCTTTCTGTTTTGCATACCCACTAAATGATTATTTAATTTTGTGCTGCCCGCTGCTTGTTCCCCTGTTGTTCTACAATTTAACCACAGCTTTAGACTTCACTTTCAGCATTCTGCTTGTTGTACGAAATGCTTTAAACTCATCTGTCTGTAAATGAATGGGAAAATTTGTCTGTTTTAGATCAAGTAATATAAATTTGTATCGCATGCCAAGTTTATCGTTAGCTGCATACAGTGACTTAAATGATGTGACAGTTTTGCAGAAAGCGGTGAATAATTGTGAAATAGAAGGACATTTTTCCATGGGTAAAATGTGCAATAAAAAAACTGAAAAGTGTGGCATGAATTCAAATTCAGCCTTCCTGACACATCTTAAGGCTTAGTATTGTTCTTTGCAAAACAGCTTGAACTCCGTCAGATTGGATGAAGATGATCTATGAATACATATTTGGTTGGCTGCTGTGCCAAGCTCTTCCCATTTCCAGAGGACAAAGTGACCTCACCCTGCTTTTAACCCTCCTGACCTGTCTGCTGGGTTCCTTGGTGTTCGTGATGTTCGTTCTTTAGCAAACCTCTAAGGCCTTCGTAGAACAGCTGCATTTATACTGAGATTAAATCACAAACAAGGGGACTCTAATTACTAATTAGGTGACTTCTGAAGGGAAGTAGGTGCACTAGATTTTATTTAATGTAATCAAAGAAAAGAGGTCTCAATAAAAAATGGTCACCACAATTTCTAGATTTTTATTATGTGAAGTATTTTCAGAAATCATGCATCGTTATTAAAATCTAAAAATGTGCTTGTTGGGTGTTGAGCTATCACACAACCCCCCCTCCCAGAAACACTGAAATTTGTTAATATTTGCCACCAAGCATGTGTTAGGTTCTTTATCCACTAGAGGGCAATCTGCTCAGCTTGTTGCTACTTAACAGTAAACCAAAACTAACCTTTCTTGTCATTTCCTATTAAACCGCTACCATGCTGTCTTGCACTCTAATGTATTCTTTTGCATTTCTAAGTTTAATCAGTAGAAAGATAATTTTTGAATTAACATATTCAAGAAACGTTCTGCAGTTATTTTACACGCTTCTCATTTAGAACTGTCCTCGTTTGGTAAAAAATCTACCTCGTCTATATTTCAGCCCTTCCACCCATCCCAACCTCTAACCGGCCTGTTGGCACTAAAATGCTGAAGCACCCCATCCACTCAACTCCAGAGCCAAACAGGCTCTACAGCGAGCTGCGGAAACAGAAGAAGACCAAGACGGCACATGAAGACAAGCTGCTGGAGAAGAGGCTGCAGGACCTGGAGCAGGAGCTCAGTCCCAGCCAAGCTTTCTCAAACCTGAGGTCCTCTGCAGGTAGTGTGAAGGAAGTGTAATAGAAAAGTAACTGAGTGAAATAACGAGTTACAAAAGAAAAGGAAATGATGGAAAATAAGTCAAAGTAAAATGAAGCCAGTTATCTCAGCATTTAGTAATTCAAAAAAACTACAGAAAGGTTGACTTCTTGTCATCAAGGAAACATGATAAAGAGAGTGGAAAGAAGGTAAAAGGGGAAAAACAAAAACTTTAAAGATATGAAGAAATTAGCAATACACAGAAACTCTGGTTATGGTTTGCAAGTTTGAACAGGTTCTCATTACACTCCATACACCCCAAGGTTGGAAAACAGGAAGACTATGGAAGACATGCAGTCGGATTTAGAATCAAAGTATATTTAGACATTGAATTTATAATGCTGAATTTTTATTCTGTGCATTTATATTTATTTATTTTACTTTAAGCCTGCCAGCAAAAAATGTCACTAGCATAAATTCGCCCGAAAATGTGGTGACCTTCTGGTGACCCAAGCCAAAGCATTGAGCACAAAGTAGTCAAGCGGCTTTTGGCCAATCAAATTACGCTCCTTTGATCACATGACAACAGGTGCGTCTACTAACAGCTGCGGTTACCAGCTGTTTGTCAGGTGATCAAAGAAGCATAATTTCATTGGCTACAGACTCAATTTTTAGCTGATAGCTTTGGTTTGAGTCACCAGAGGGTCACCACATATGCAGGCCAATTTTTGTTGCCGAGTTTTAAAGCAAGTAAACAAATGAATCTACATAATTGCACAGGATGGGGGTGTCGCGTGGCATAGTGGTAAGAGCGGGCGCCCCATGTGCGGAGGCTTCGGTCCTTGACGTAGCCGTCCCCCGGTTCGAGTCCTGTCCCAGGCGACCTTTGTCGCATGTCTTCCCCCACCTCTCTCCCCCTTCAAAAACTCTGTCCACTGTCAACAACCATAAAAAAAAAAAAATTTTGCACAGGATGACAATTGTGTTATAAATTCAATGTTAATACTGATACTAATTAGACTATTGTTATGGCAAAAAAGTATCTCAGGGTTTCCATAATAAAGAAGACTTGAGTCCCGGAAGGTGTTTAAGTATTTAATACAAACATGTCTGGCCAGAACATGGAGGGGACAGTGTTACTCGTGCATCACCCTAACCAACCTTTCTAACTAACTGCTTAAATAGTATTCAGCAATCACTGTTTATCTCTGTAGACGTCTTCTCCAACCTTCACGCCCCGCCTCTGGAGTAACTGGTTCATGCGAGTCTGATAGCAATGCATGAAACAGCACATCCGAAGGCCAGACTGTTATCTTACTGCCCCAGCGTCTGTCTTTCTGGTGACCTGACACATCTTTATCATAAACATTAAGTTGGAACAATAACCTTGCCATCTTACCCTAGATGCATTCACTAAACAGAGAATATACACTTAATTCCTAATCACATAACAATTTTCCACCACACTATATTTCTCCCAAAAATCTTTCAAGAATCCTTCCACTTGTTTTTTGTGATCCAGTAAATTGTAGATAGCTACCATCCTCTTATTTTGGCCAGTTTTGAACCTCTGAGCTCAGGAAGGCGCTATAGGGTCCCTCTGGTAAATAGGCTACTAAAGAGTCATTCATCCCCAGTGCAATAATTATTCTTAACCAAAGGAATGATATGGTATAACCATGGTATGCAAACTAGTTTCCTGTATGTACAAACTGCTTACATTACGACTGTATGAACGTATTTTACTTAATGTTTGGAGACCATCTTATATCTTATCTTATAGCCAGTTTCACGGGTAACCACGGCAACCAAGAGGCGGAGAAAGCGCATTTCAATGGGACTAAAATCAAGGTGCTTGTGGATGATGTAGAGGCAAAGAAAAGTATTTTTTTATTTTTTTTAATCAATCAACGCCAAAAGGCGATCAAAATACTTCACAATAAACGACAAAAATACAGTTGACAATAAGAAAATGTGTAACAAGACAATAAAAGCAGCACAAGTGATAAAACAAAAAAGAACAATACATATAAAGTTAAAATTATATGATTACCACTTGTAGCAACAATGCGATTGGAATAAAAGCAAATTAAAAATTAAATTACAGCAGAACATTAGTTTCAGCATTCCCTGTAATATAAAGCCTGACAGAAAAGGTGTGTTTTAAGTCTACTTTTAAAAAGTATCATCCATAAAAAATATTATTTGGGGGTCACAAATAAACGGAAGAGCTGTGAGGGGCATAGCGTTGTTGCAGCAACGTGCCTGACATAAAGAAGAAGGTGGAGGCAAAGAGGGAGATAGCATGCTACATCTAGAATGTGCTGCGGGGGCGATGCCCAGTTCCAGCGGGTTGGTAGATCTAACATGGGCCCAGTTCAGCACATAGATCTAAAACGACTGCTTTAGGGAATCTACATCGGTTCCCCTGATCCAGATTCTGCCAGTGGCTGATCTTCAATGAGAGCCAGAGCATCCATTGTGCAGCATTATGCAGGAGTGTCACTGTAGTATTTATATTCTTACTTCGCACAAGGAATTCACCAATAAGTGCAATTGCTGTATAATCTGAAGACATACAAATGAACATACCGTGATATAATTCTTAAATGCAACACATTATCATTCAGATTCTCATTTTAATTCTCAGTTCTGAGACGGGGGTGGGGGCTGACGGTTTTGTGTTTGTGTGTGTGCGCAAGTGTACAGAGTTTTTTAGACCCCACTTTGTGCTTAAGCAAGCTTTATAAATGAGACCCCAGATCAGTTTTGTTCTATTCTATTCTGTTCAATTCTGTGCAATTAAATTCAAGTAAATTCAGTTCAGTTCAGTTTAGTTCAATTTAGCTCAGTTCAATTCAGTTCAGTTCAATTCTGTTCAATTGAGTTCTGTTACATTATAAATTAATAAGAAAGTCATTGTGATTACTGATATTATTTAATGGTTTATTTATGGTTTATTGGTTTACTGATTTATTTAACGGTTTGGAACCTGTTATGCTGTGATAGCAGGCAGCCAGGCAGAGCTACAGAGTCTGAGACAGCATGCACAGGAGCTCGTGGATGAAAATGACGCCCTGAAACTGACCGTTCACCGCCTGAATGTGGAGCTGAGCCGCTACCAAGCTCGCTTCAGACCGCTGTCCAAGCAAGAGGTATGAAAATGTAACCAATGTGACCACAGCTCTTTGAGTTTTGCTGAGAATAAGAGCTAATCAGGCTAATTAGTTCAGTCAAAATCACAAACTATTTGTTCTAATAAAACTTGCTCTTTTTGTGACAAGGTCTTTTCGCCTGTGACATGGCATGTTGGACTAAAATATGTGAACAGAAATTGTTGTTTTGTAATGTCATAATTTAATCATATCTTGTGTTTCATCTGTGTTTATTTCATCATTCCCATCATTGTCTGTGGCTGTTCGCTCCAATCTTTCCACTCTGCTGTATACTTTAATCTGCAGATGAAAGCAGACCTGTGCTTTTAATCATGACTACCTCATGCTGGGGGTTTTTTCAAATCAGGAGTTTTCTTCTGCCCATCTCTGGCTGTTTGCTTCCTCTGTACCAGCATGTCTTTGGGAGTGACTCATTAGTGACAGTGGAGGTGAAGAAAAGATACATCGGGGTTGAATTAATGTTTAAAATAGCTTTACATTTTTTAAAGAAACCGGGTGAGGATAGAGGGAAAAACATTGAAATAAAAAGAATAAATAAAATATTAGCCAAAACAGAGCTTTGCTTTTCAATAATATGTAGGATATAATGTATGCCTGCACATTCAGTGCTTCTGTCCCTTCTCGTACACAGCTTCACTGTTGCGCCTAATGTCTAGTTCGTTGTCCAGGTGAACTCTGAGGTATTTATACTCCTCAACCACCTCCACTTCTTCACCCATGATGAAAGCAAAAGAATCCATAGCTGAGGTGAAGGATGAAACATCCGAGGTGTAACAGGAAAGCTGTTGGTCAAAGGAGAGTGGGATGTCTGTTTGGGGATAGGAGAGGAGGATGCTGAGCTAGTTCCTGAACTGAACCTATTGAAGAATGTGTTCAGTTCATTGGCTCTGTCCAGACTTCCATCTATCAAATCCTTCCTGTCCTTAAAGCCTGTGATCTTTCTCATTCCTGACCAGACATCTCTGATATTGTTCCTCTTTAGTTTGTTCTCCAGCTTCTTCCTGTATGCCTCCTTGCTGTCTCTGATCTTGACCTTAAGTTGCTTCTGTATACTCCTCAATAATTCCCTGTCTCCCTCCCTGAAGGCTCTTTTTTTCTTGTTTAGCAGTTTAACATGCAGCCACTCAGACCAGCGCAATTCAATAATTAAGAATTTGGACCACGGCAAAGAAACTTTGCCATCCTACAGCCCTAGTTAAGGACAAAACAATTCAGTTAATGTCAGTTAAATTCTATTCACATAAATTCAGTTAATTTCAATTGAGTTCAATTAATTTCAATCAAATTTTGTTTTATTCAAAAATATGCAATTGACCCTGAAAGGAAATGTAGATGTAGCTTGAGATCAGTTAGATTTTTGCTAAAATAGGACTCATTATAGATGGTAATAGCTGTGGGCAGATAGGATCTCCTGTGTTGCTCAACCTAGAGAACCTTGTGACTGAAGACATTCTATTGTTGAGTTACTGTGTTTGGACAAGGCTACTCAGTGTTGCCCATTATGGTCCTTCTTAACACAATCAGTTCTAGAGGTTCCTGAGCAGTACCCAGAACCGTGAGGTTAGTGTGTTCAGGGTGACAGGCAGAGTTAGTCTTCCAACCATTTGTGTATGTGTATGTGTGTGTGTGTGTGTGTGTTCTCTAACTTTTGGTTTCTAAGGTGCCCTGTTTTTATTGCATAAAGATCTTTGTTATGAACCATGAATCCTTTAATAAGCTCAACACGAACCTTTCTGGTCATTCATACGACGACAACTGTTATTGAACAAAGGTTTATTTATGTACCTTTTGCATATGCAATAGCAGATTTTAGTAATATCTATGATAAAATAATGACTAACTGTATTGTTTTGTCTTTGGCTGAATTTCATCTAGGGCTCCAGAATCAAAGGCATACCAAACACAGGCTCTCCCCCTCCATGGCTGGTTAGTATCTAAATATGTCTCAGCTTGCTGAGACAAGGAGGATAAAAGCATTTTCTTCCACATAACATTAACGTGTGAGAAATTTTGCCAATTTATTTTCATTGCGCTTATTTCTATAGCTTGACCTGAAATACTTATGCCCTTTGCTGCTGGCTTATGAAGACAATATGAATGAGAAGGAAGCACTCCTCCAAACCGTTGAGGTAAAATAATTTTTTTTTAGCAATCATATGCATTTTGTGCGTTTTCCATGTAATCTCTACATATATAAAAGGCTAGACAGTCTTCAGTAGACTTGCTGTACGGGTCAGAAACCAAGTTTGGATGCATTGTGTATTCTTTTGATATCACACAGGGTCAAAATTATACAGGTAGAGTCACATTTATGCATACAGCTCCCACTAATATTTGGTTATTTTGTCACTTTTCAGTTTGCAGAGGAACCACAAACATGTTATAACCATTAACAAGGTGTTGGCGTCATTCTGCCCAGAAATTTTACCACTCTTCTTCATAGTGTTCAGTTATGCAGCCCGAATTATGACAGAAGTTTGTAGATGGTTACATTATACATGTTTTTTTGTGCAAATTGTCAAGGAATAAAGGGACAACCTTTTATTTATGGAATGTCTTTATACATTTAGCCCTGCATGTGTGTAAACCTGTGAAAATCACAACTGAGGGGGTCAGAAGCTTAATATCTCCACATTGGCCAGACTAGAAAACATAAGGGGCTCAGGCGAGGTTGTATAAGAAGTATCACTCAGAGGTTTAGGAGATGGCTAGAACTTTACTAGACAACAAGAGAGGAGAAAAACAGACAAAACATAAAACACACAAAAGTCGAGAAATAAAAACAAATTTCCCCCAAGTCTCCACTGGGAGGAGCAATGAAGATGTATCCGGCGAGTGTTTCCCATCACGGAGGAAACAGCGATGGGAAACATATGAGGAATTTGCAGGAGTTTGGGCAAGTCACCCCAACCATTCATGGTTCTACCTTCCTAATCCCGGTCATGTTTGTGAGTGGTATGGGGGTGATGATTGGAGCTACATTAGTATGATTGAAAAACAACCCTTGTGAATGTAGCATTCAAGTGCTGTCTTTTCAGTTGTTTTTTGTCTTATTCTCCCGACTTATAAGTTCTTCATAAGTTCTTGGTTCTTGGTAAGTTCTAAATAAGTTCTTGGTAAAAAAAAAAGTTCAAGAGAGTTCCTTTTGTGTGTTTGTCTGCTGCAGGAGGAGGCGACCAAGTTGCGAGCTAAGGTAGACGAAGTGATAAAAGAAAATGAGAGGCTCCGTGATGAAATGACCAGAATTTCGTCAGACCAGAACGTGGTCGACCAGAAGGATAGGTAAGAAGAAACATGCTGTCCGTGTGTGTGTACAGAGTTTGTAATGACAGCATGTGCTGGGTCAAGAGTACTTATCCTGGTGATGTGGTTTAAAGGAAGTGTCTCTTCCTTTTTCTTTCTTTCCTTCTGGTCTGTTAGGTTAATCAGTCGGAATAACGGGAGAGAAGTTGCAAAACTGTGTTTTTTGCAGATGCTTTCGTCAACAAAACATCATTGAACACTAAATTGAATCACTGGCTTCTTATTTGACTTGTTGATCTACAGAACCATAAGGCCAATTTGTAAACGATACAGCATATATCAAATTATTAAAACAACTGCTGTTTAAAGGACAGGGCAAGGCGATTTTATTTGTGTAGCACATTTTCAGCAGCAAGGCAGTTCAAAGTGCTTGCCATGATTAGAAGGAAAGTAAAATAACAAACAAGCAAAAGAAAGCAAAAGAAAAACCTTTACATTTCAAGTAAGGAAAAACTATGCTAGGTGGACTACACTTTATGATGCTCCAGTTGTTATTAATTGAAGGCAGCTCAAAACAGATCAATTTTTAGCCTTGATTTAAAGGAACCCAGTGTTTCAGCAGTTTTGCAGTTTTCTGGATCTTTGCTCCAGATTAGAGGAGCAGAAAAACTGAATGCTGCTGTATTGTGGTCTGGAAGGTTGATGCAGTGACAACTGATCTGTAATGTATTTTGGCGCTAAGCCATTCAATGATTCATAGACAAGTCAAAGTATTTAGAAGTCTATTCTCTGAGCTACTTGGAGCCAGTGTAAGGACTTTAGAACTGGGATGATGAGCTCTTCTTTCCTGGTTCTGGTGAGGATGCGAGCAGCTGCGTTCTGGACAGAAGCAAAGGGCTGTTTCCTCTAAAAAAGTTTCCATATAAAGCGTTGTAAAAAAATGTGTTTTATGACTAACAGCTTTGAAAAAGGACATTCTTTATTTATTTAAAGTCGGTGGTGCAATGCTTTGCTGAAATAAAAGTTTCCTTTAAACGTTTTCACATTTTGTCACCTGGAAACCACAAACTTGGATGTTTTTCACATGGATATTTTGTAGTAGAGAAACACAAAGTAGTGCATGTTTGCAAGGTGGACAGAAAATGTTACAAGTAATTTCTGTGTATTTTGTATTTTTGTACTTTGATACCCCTAAGTAAATCAACTACAAACGGCTTCCTTCAGGAGTCACCTACATAGTAACTAGGTGTTTGTAATTTTTTTCTCAGATACATAGCGTTGTTCTGTGAAGGCCTCAAAGGTTTTTTAGAGAACATGATGAAGAACAAAATACAAACTGATTGGAATGTTTGTATTGAAATGACTTTCTTGTAAAGTTCCTTGAGATGACATCTGTTGTGAATCGGCGCTATATAAATAAACTGAATTGAATTGAACAAAGATCAAAGCTAACAGATCAGGTATGAGGTTGTGGAAAAGTTTAAAGTAGGAGCAGCTTTAGGTTACAAAACAATATCAATGATAGTCAATCCATCATCTGAAAATGGGAGGAGTACCTACCAAGACATGACTGTCCACCTATACCGACAGGCTGGCCAGGGGAGCGTCAATCAGAGAAGGAGACAAACGGTAACTCTTGATGAGCTTCTTGAAAGAAAGCCAATTGAAGTCCCATTGAAAGTTTGCCACAAGCCATGTAGGGGAACAGTAAACATATGGAAGAAGGTAGTCTGGGCAGATGAAAACATATGAAAACTCTTTGGCACATAACTCGAAAGACACCATCCCAACAATGAGACCTGGTGGGAGCAGCATGATGCTGTGGGGATGTAGTTGTTTTTTCAGCAGGGATAGGGAAGAGTTGAAGGGAAGATGAATGGAGGTAATTACATGACAATCCTGGAAGAAAACCTGTCAGAGGCTGGAAAAATAGCCTTGAGACTGGGATAGAGGTTCACCTCCCAGAAGGACAACAAGCCTAAACATTCAATCATAAAGCATCTTCATGTATTAGAATGATCCACTCAAAGCCCAGATCTAAAGCCACCTGAGTATATGTGTCAAGTCTTAAAAACTGCTGATACAGTCTGAGCTATTTAGCAAAAATAAATGGGTAAACATTTCAGTCTCTAGATGAGCAAAGCTGGCAGTAACATATTCTACAGACATGCAACTGTCACTGAGGAGAAAGGTGGTTTATTTACAAAGGTAAAAACCATGTATCATTTCCCTTCCACTTTAGGCTTATATCCCCTACTTTGTGTTGGTCATTCAAAAATACATTGGAGTTTGCAACCATACCATTACAAAATGTAAAAAAAGAAGAAAAAAAGGACACAAATTAAAGGGTGTAAATAACTTTGCAAGGAACTGCATGTCGTCATCGCCAGTTTTGCCTCCAAACAACTGAGGAATTAAAAGCCCCCCTTCCCCTTCCTTCCCCTCTTTCTGCAGCCAGATGATTCAGCAGCAGGCGTTTCTGGTTTTGCAGGAGAACCAGGTTCTGATTGATCAGCTGGGGGCTCAGCATGCAGAAGCCAAGGCCAATCACAGCAAACACCAGTCTGAAGGTACTGTGAATAAGGACTGAAAGAATTGTAAACACATCTTTCATAAGCCAAAAGAAAAAAACGAACAGTGTGTAAGTCAAAAACTGAATATTCTTTTGGTGTAATAGTTTTTCTCCTGCTTCTTTTTCTTTGCTTCTGCTGTTTCTGTTTTCCTCCCCCTGCTTTCCTTCTGTAGTATCAAAAATGTCTAAGCAGCTTATGTTGTTGGAGGAGGAGAAGGAGCGTTTGCAGGAGGACCTAGAAGAAAGCAGACGGGACTTACAGAAACACATGAAGGAGGTTCATCTTCTGCAGGCTCGCCTGAAGGATGTCGTCACCTGGGACGAGCACTGCAGCATTGCAGGGAAACTCAGAAGGTACTTCTACAGTCTCTGCTTTGAATAACATCACCACCTTTAAACGAGAAACTAATAAGCATTAAAACAGCACTTGTAATTGTGGTTTCAAGCAACGCATGTTATTACCTCACTTTTTGTAAACTTTTTTTTTATAATAGGGCACAGTTTTACTTGCTTTAATAGTTCACTTAAAAAACGATTTGGTGCAGAAAACCAAGATGAGATTCCAAGTACAACAAGGGAAGCATCTAAAACGTTGCATTTTTAATTGCCACGGAGACCAGCAGGCGGATGAATTATTTAACACGAAAGTGAGTAATTAAAATCTGCAGAATTTAAGTAAAAAGCCGCACTTCGGCAAATTCATCAAAACAATTACCACTCTCAAACAAATTGGACAGATTACTAAAGCTTTGATTAACCTCTCAAGGTTTTCTGTTTGATCAGCTTATAAAGCCAAAATCCAAATGAATAGCTAGATTATCATGGAAAATCTAGAAACATTTTCCTTGAAATTTGCTTACCAGAAGTTGTGCCATGTGAAACCTTTTATGCAAAAAATGCTCCTGGCTTTCTTTCAGACAACTGGAGGAGCAGGAGAGCAGAAATAATAGCGAAAAGGAGCAGTTGCTTCTAAAAATGTCCGGTCTAGAAGAGGAGAACAGGATTCTGGCTCTGGACAAAGCCAGCCTGACTGCTGATGTGAGGACAGTGAAGACTGAGCTGGAGCGCTGCAAACAAGCAAACAGGTACTACAGGTGCTTCTATGTATCTGCTGACATCTGAGTTTATGAATAAGAGGAATACATTTCCCAATACGTGTCTGTTCAACAAGCAGTGTTGTAGTCAAGTCACCATCTCTCGAGTCCAACTCACACTTGAGTCCTTAGTATCCGAGTCTACGTGCAAGTCCAAGTCACATAGGATTAGTCCAAGTCCCAATTTTTTTTTTTCAGTATAAGTCAAGTCATTATCACCTGAGAGCAAATCCCAAATAAGAGAGCAGAGTGTAGATTTTAAGACTAGAATAATGGCAGCCATGCATGGTTTACTTTATTTAAAACACAAAATGTACTCAATGCCCCCCACACTATCACCAAGCTAACACAGTAGCATGTGCGAAATAATAAAACATGCTTAAAATAAATGTGAAAACAATAAATAAACAACATGTCACCCGTACACTTACAGAGGCTTTGGGAAGTTGTTAATACATTTCTCACTTAATCTGATCTGAAGTAATTACTTTTGGACCTAAAGAGGAACGATTAACAGTCAGCACACAGCTTCAGTTAATACAGATAGAAACTACTGATCCAGCCAGAAATCTAGTTCCCCTTGAACTTTTCCACATTTTGTCACATTACAGCCACAAACATGAATCAATTTTATCTGAATTCCACGTGAAAGACCAATACAAAGTGGTGTACACGTGAGAAGTGGAACGAAAATCATACATGAATCCAAACATTTTTTACAAATAAAAAACTGAAAAGTGGGGTGTGCGTAATTATTCAGCCTCCTAAATCAAAGCTTTGTAGAACCACCTTTTGCTGCAATTACAGCTGCCAGTCTTTTAGGGACTTCCAGTACAAATCAAGAGACCTGTCATCTGCAGAAATACTCAGATGACTCTGCAATTGTCGGGTGTATCAGAGATGGACAAGAAGCTGAATACAGAGAGCTGGTGGACCGCTTTGTGACATGGTGTGAAAACAATCGTCTCACCTTGAATGTGAACAAAACAAAGGAGATGATTGTAGATTTTAGAGGAAACAGGAATAAGTCAAAAACTGTTTCCATCATGGGAGAAGAAGTGGAGGTGGTTGAGGAGTATAAATACCTCGGAGTTCACCTTGACAACAGACTGGACTGGAGACTGAACAGTGAGGCCGTCTACAAGAAGGGACAGAGCAGACTGTACTTCTTGAGGAAGCTTAGGTCCTTCAAGGTTTGCAGCAAGATGCTGGAGATCTTCTACAAGTCTGTTGTGGAGAGTGTAATCTCTTCAGCCGTCATCTGTTGGGGTAGCAGCATCAGAGCCAGGGATTTAAAAAGGCTAAACAACCTGATAAAGAAGGCTGGTTCTGTTCTTGGGACAACTGTGGAAAATCTGGAGATGATAATGCAAAGAAGGATTCTTCATAAAGTCAAAAAAATTATGGACAACCCTGAGCATCCTCTTCATGAGACAGTCATACAACAACAGAGCGTCTTCAGTCGGAGGCTTCTTCAGTTTCGCTGCAATACAGACCGCTACAGGAAATCCTTCCTGTCCACAGCCATCATCATCTACAACAACTCCTTAAAGAATTAATTAGATGAGCTATACCAACACTTAATTTACCTCTGGGATCAATAAAGTATTTTTGAATTTGAATTTTTGAATTTGTATGTCTCTACCAGCTTTGCACATCTAGAGACTGAAATTCTTGCCCATTCTTCTTTGCAAAACAGCTCCAGCTCAGTCAGATTAGATGGACAGCGTTTGTGAACAGCAGTTTTCAGATCTTGCCACAGATTCTCAATTGGATTTAGATCTGGACTTTGACTGGGCCATTCTAACACATGGATATGTTTTGTTTTAAACCATTCCATTGTTGCCCTGGCTTTATGTTTAGGGTTGTTGTCCTGCTGGAAGGTGAACCTCCGCCCCAGTCTCAAGTCTTTTGCAGACTCCAAGAGGTTTTCTTCCAAGATTGCCCTGTATTTGCCTCCATCCATCTTCCCATCAACTCTGACCAGCTTCCCTGTCCCTGCTGGAGAGAAGCACCCCCAGAGCATGATGCTGCCACCACCATATTTGACAGTGGGGATGGTGTGTTCAGAGTGATGTGCAGTGTTAGTTTTCTGCCACACATAGCGTTTTGCATTGTGGTCTCATCTGACCAGAACACCTTCTTCCACATGTTTGCTGTGTCCCCCACATGGTTTGTGGCAAACTGCAAATGGGACTTCTTATGGTTTTCTTTTAACAATGGCTTTCTTCTTGCCACTCTTCCATAAAGGCCAACTTTGTGCAGTGCACCACTAATAGTTGTCCTATGGACAGATTCCCCCACCTGAGCTGTAGATCTCTGCAGCCCGTCCAGAGTCACCATGGGCCTCTTGGCTGCATTTCTGATCAGCGCTCTCCTTGTTCGGCCTGTGAGTTTAGGTGGATGGCCTTGTCTTGGTAGGTTTACAGTTGTGCCATACTCCTTCCATGTCTGAATGATCGCTTGAACAACGCTCCGTGGGATGTTCAAGGCTTGGGAAATCTTTTTGTAGCCTAAGCCTGCTTTAAATTTCTCAGTAACTTTATCCCTGACCTGTCTGGTGTGTTCTTTGGACTTCATGGTGTTGTTGCTCCCAACATTCTCTTAGACAACCTCTGAGGCCGTCACAGGGCAGCTGTATTTGTACTGACATTAGATTACACACAGGTGCACTCTATTTAGTCATTAGCACTCATCAGGCAATGTCTATGGGCAACTGACTGCACTCAGACCAAAGGGGGCTGAATAGTTACGCACACCCCACTTTTCACTTACTTATTTGTAAAAAATGTTTGGAATCATGTATGATTTTCGTTCCACTTCTCACGTGTACACCACTTTGTTTTGGTCTTTCACGTGGAATTCCAATAAAATTGATTCATGTTTGTGGCTGTAATGTGACAAAATGTGGAAAAGTTCAAGGGGGCCGAATACTTTTCATGCCACTGTACTTATGGACTCAGACCTGAACCTCCAGGGTCACATAAAGGCAATAACAACGTCAGCGTTCTATCACCTGAAGAGCGATTCTAGGATTAAAGGACTGATGTCGCAACAGGACCTAGAAAAACTCATCCAGGCGTTTATCTTTAGTCGGATTGATTACTGCAACAGCGTCCTCACAGGTCTGCCTAAAAAGTCAATCAGACAGCTGCAGCTGATCCAGAACACTGCTGTTCGTGTTCCTCACTAGAACCAGGAAAGTAGAGCACATAACCCCAGTTCTAAAGTCCTTACACTGGCTCCCTGTAGCTCAGAGAATAGACTTCAAAATACTTTTCCTAGTTTATAAATCATTGAATGTCTTAGCACCAAAATATGATGAAGATCTACTGTCACTATACCAACCCACCAGAACACTCAGGTCCTCTAATTCCAGTCTACTCACCATCCCTAGAATTAGAACCAAACATGGAGAAGCAGCTTTCAGTTTCTATGCTCCTCTAATCTGGAACAAACTTCCAGACAACTGCAAAGCTGCTGAAACACAGAGTTCTTTTAAATCACAACTAAAAACGTGTCTGTTTAGAGCTGCCTTTGAGTAATATTTTAATGTATCATGTTTATATGCTTTGTCTATCTTTTACTGCTATTTTTATTCTACCTCTTAATCATGTAAAGCACCTCGAATTACCTTGTTGTTGAACGTGTGCTATACAAATAAAATTGCCTTGCCTTGACTTAATGTCACAAGCTAACGGTTGCATTGGCTACATTGTAACTCTAGGAATAGCAATGCCACAAGCTGCTCGAGTCAAGTCACAAGTCCCTTAAACGTGACTCAAGTTAAGACTTGAGTCCGAGTCCATGAGTCGAGTTCTCCATCCCTGCCACAAAAAAACAACAACCCAAAAACCCCACCCCAATCGTAGAATCTTCTTTTTTGCAATTTTACTGCATGCATTGTTCTTAAGCAATCTGGAAAAAGTCTGGAAGTTTTGAAATTGTGTCTAAATTTAGAAAAAGAATGAGTATGACGATATGTTTTCCATCAATCTTCTTCCTCATGTTTCTGGATTCCGTTTTTTTCCAGACCTCTGAGGTTAAAATCTGCTATAGATTGTTCAGTCATGTTCAATACATTAGAAAATGCGTTCCAGTGAAAGCGTCATTTCTAATGTATGTAATGTTCGTCAGATTCAAAGTACCGTTTAAAAATAACCTTTAAGCAGGTATTAAACATACTTTTTTATATAATCCACAATTCTGTATTAAAATGTTTTTATAGGTCTGATGTCATATTCTAATTTTAAATCTCATGTTTCTATTAGCTGTGGAAAATCATCATAATTAACTCAAAAGAGAGGCTTGAAAACATCTGTCTGTGTGTAATTAATCTGTATAATGTGTTTCCCTTAGTGAATTGAGTTATTGAATTAAATTATCAAAAAGATTCAAATTTATTCAATACGAATGTATATTTATTTTCCTTCGGGCTAATTCCTGATCAGAGCTGGCCCGGATGATTTTCCTGTGCATGGCTGATTAATATACAGATTTTATTGAATATGTCTTGGTAACGCCAGACGATGATTGTTTTATTTTAATCAGTGATTGAGGTGTTCTAAAATCTCCTCTGCTCTGGAAGCATGCTTGGCTCCCAGCAGGCTTGCTCCGAGCTTAATGCGGAGCTTTTCATTCCGAGGTGTGAAGACTGTCAGACAGGTGTTGGATTAGTCGAAGGATCGTCTCACATCCTTGTACAGATGGAAGCATCTGAAGATATCCAGTTAATTCTTTGTCCTCTGTTCTCATCGGTTCCTTTTTCCTTAACCCTGCTACATTTTCCCATTGTTTTATCTCCTCTCGCCCGGTTTTCTCTTGCACAACATGTAGTTTTCTCCTCCCTTTTTAAAGTTCTTTCACTTGCGAACTCACACGAAACATTTCTGTCAATCAATTAGGAAGGCCGAGGGGAGGATGAGTATGCTCAAAAGACAAAAGGAAGAGCATTTGGTGAAGGAGGAGAAGACTCGTCATTACCTGGAAGCTGTCATTTCGGTTGCAGAGCACATTTCCAGAGAAAGAGACCATCTACTGCACATGGTACTGGTAATGTTACTGCTATTCTGACAAACACTGTTTCACAAGTTACGTTGATCACTGACAAAAACATAATTTCTCTCCTACATGAAGAATAATTTCCATACTATTTGGAATATGAAGTGTGTTTGAGTTCCCTTTTTGCTTTTTTTGACTGAAGCCAGTTTAGAATTGAAATACTCACCCGCACTCATCAGGTCAGACTCTGGAATCGTTTATGTTGTGATCTGAAATGAGTACATCTGTTGTGCGGGCAGAGGGGAGTGTCAAACATAATAGGAAACACTGAGCAGAAACTAGCAGCTCAGAATGACAGACAGATATGAGTCGTGTTGTGGCAGGTGATTTAGCACATGTCAGATAAAGCTGGGCCTCATACATATTGAGAAATTAATGAATACAAAAAACAGCAGCTGTGCAACATCTTGGTGATGACAGCCAATTTATATAGACCAAAAAAAACATCTGAAAACAACGCCTGAACCTGTTTTTTTGTTTTTTTTCCCCCCAGTTGTTTATCAAACAGGCAGCTTTCCACCTATCGTGTGTAAAATACATACAGTGCATCCAAAGTAGTCACATCGCATCGCTTTCTCCACATTTTGGCATGTTACAGCCTTATTCTAAAATGGATTAAATGAATTGTTTTCCTCAAAGTTCTACACACAAAGCCCCTTAATGACAATGTGAAAAAATGTCAACAAATTTATTAAAAACATTTTGATAAATAATTGCACTCTGTTATAAAGATTCATAAAGTAAACAATGTTAGGAAAAATAACAACGTCAAAACAGGCACACAAAAAAATCCAATGATTAATAAGTACTAGTGGTGGCATTCAAATAAAAATGTCTATTTATTTAGATGCTTTGCTATTAATTTATAAAAATCAATAACATTTTATATTATAATAAGTATACCAATATTTAACAGTATAATCAAAGTTTTTCAATTAAAGCAAATTTTGGTTGGATGTTGAAATCAATAAATACAAATGATATATTTATATTATTTATATTATGCTAATGTCCATCAATTACTAACTACAAACTGGAACTTCTATGCTGAGGTTCATCTAACCATACAGATCCAAAATTAGTTACATTCAAAATGTCTTACCTTAAATAAATCAGCAGCTTTTCACTCAATGCTCTTCGAAGTCGTCTAACTATGTAGAGGAAAAGCTGATTTGTTTTTACATTTTACAGAACGCGGTTTCTGCCATGCAGTTCTATATTCAGAGGTGTTTAAATCTCTCTGTGTCACTCTTACGCTCTCACATATATCTTGCACTAAATAACTCTGGACAATCTTCAAATTAAAGAAGGAGTCCTTGATATTTGACCTCTACCAGGAGGTAATGTTTTCGTGCCCATCTGTCTGTCTGTTAGCAAGATAACTCAAAACGTTATGGATGGATTTCGATGGAATTTTCAGGAAATGTCCGCAGTGGGATCAGGAAGAACTGATTACTATTCGGGGTTGATCCAACATGATGCACGTATCCACCCACCGACCAGCAGTGCTAACCTCCACTCCTCTCCCGTGTCAGTGAGCTCACAAGCGGCTCCCCTCTCACAACAGCCCCGCTACAGTTTGAGCATATAATGCACAGCAAATTAATTGCAAATGCGAAAATTTCCCCTCTCTGCTGGAATATCACAGCGACAGCACGTACACAGCCATGTGTCTCATTAACAGACATTTTATTGGAAAAGTACCGAAATTTACATTTAGTTAATGGCCCTTGCAGAGGTCTGTGCTCTAAGTGCTTTTATAGTTTAAGATGTTTCATTTTTTATATGTTCCTCCTTCCTCTATCTCTCTAAATAAATATGTTCCTTAATTACTTAAAGAAATCACAATGAGCAAATGTAGTGATACAGAGCTTTGCATGCAAGTCATTTAAAGTGCCCCTGGCATGAAATTTGCATTTTTTAAAGTTTTTTGGTCATATTTTTTAGTTTCCCCAGCTTGACTATGTCCCCTAAGGGGTTAAAATGACTGATTAGTGTTTCCTTTGTCCCCGGGTATGTCTGCCTACATAGTGAAATTAGCACTCAAAAATGGGCTGTTTTGCAGTTCGGCATATGACGACACGTTTCGACATATGTCGTCACTGAGTTCCAGCCAATTACCCCCTTCTCTGAACTACACTCTCCAAGTCCCTCCCCCTGCGGCGCATATTGCAGCCTAAACAACGAGAGCTACGGTAAAAGGCAAACAACTCACCGATAACATGGAGTCCAGACTGCATCGACACTGTCCTCCCCACTGTTAAGCTTGTGGATGGACTTTATTTATTTAGGGAATGTACCCGACCGACTCCTGAAGCGCAAGGTCGTTTGTTGCAAACATTTCTCTGACGAATGTTTTGTTAACTTGGGACAACACAGCAGTGGATTGGCAGATCGTTTTAAACTTTTACCAGGATCAATACCAACTCTCTGTGAACCAGCAAATATCCCTATACAAGTAGGTATATTTCCGCAATAATGTCCTAAAGCTGTTATATACCAGTGTTTCCCACATATATAGACGAATCTGTGGCGGTGCGCCACAGATTAAACTCCAACCGCCACAGATTCAACACCGACCCAAAAAAAAAAAAGAATCAACACCGTCACATATTGCATTTCGTTTTTTCTTTTTTACGCTATTTAAAACACGCAGCGTATTCATTCCCTGCTCTCTCTTCGTCTCTGTCACTCACGTCTCTCTCGCACACACACACACAAACACACACACGCACAGCCCCTCCCCTCCATGCAGCACGTCTGTCTGGATCACCTGTGGAAGAGGTCCTCTACCTTTCTGGTTCCTCCTCAGGTGCCTCGCTGTCAGGATCAGATTCCGGATCAAATTGAAACGCCGTTACAGTAGCCGATAACTGAGCCATTACTGTCGTTGTGAAGCTAGAGACGTAATGAGGACGGATGGATGTGTGGCTGGATGATCAAATATTTTATTAGGCCTGTAATTTGTAAACAGTTCAATTGTTCAACATACAATATAATTTGGCCTACACCTAATTACATTTCATACATAATTTTGGAATTTGGGCAATTTGCGGTGCGCAAATGCATGTCTGTCAATGTTTTATCAGATGCGGACGTTAGAGACTCAATTGACAATAGAGGCGCATGGCCTGGGCCCCGCCTACCAAAACTCGGTCGTTCTGTGCTAATGCTAAAAGAAGGGCCACCTAGTAGGGGCTGCAGTTCTACAACAAGGCTGAGTTACGGCAAACTATCCTTTGATACAGTGTTATGGTACTTAGAGTGTGACTAAAAAGGGCCCAAACTTCGCGGGGAATTTCATGCCAGGGGCACTTTATTTTATTTGTTTATTTTTTTTTAAATGTGTCCTCCAGTGTGGAGCTCAGAATTGGTGTCTGAGTACCATGTAGAAGCCCAACAAATTTACTTTCACAAGCGGAGCAGTACAGCTTTTGCTATAGTACTCCACTTGATATATGTGTGAAAAATCTTTATTATGAATTGCTGGGGGTTTTATTTCCTGATGTTATGGACACGGTGACGGAAATTTAAGGGGAAGAAAGAAAGAAGATGAAGAAGAGAGGTAGGAAACAAAAAGTCATGAGAGAGGGTGAGTTGAAAGTACAAGAGAGGAACGGGAACAAAGAAAACACAGGAAAACATTGAAGTCTACCTCCATACCCAAAGGACGGCAGAGAGAGGGGAAAAAACAAAACAAAAAACGATAAAGGAACATCGACAAAACAAAACAAACATCGTGAACTAAGAACTAAACAACCACATCACACAAAAATTGATATAAAAATCAAGCTCTAGTAATGATAACCTCAGCCCAAGAATATATCTGTAAACACCATAGACCCCACATCTATGTGTGTGTGTGAGCATGCTGGTACATATAAGGTTTCTCCATAAGAGTGTTCGATAGCTGGTGTGAGCAGGCATCAATCCGTCTCCCAGGAATCGATGCAGACATGAAGGAGATCGGAGCCAAGACGTCCAAAGGACCCCCAGAGCCCCAGGCGAACCCGGGCGGGGCCGACCGCATCCCCCAAGAGAGGAGCAAAGGAGAACCCCAGGGTAACGTCCAGCGGCTACTATGCAGGGGCCCGGGGGGCAGTAGTGATGAGCCAACGGGCCCCCTCCGGCAACCAGCCGCGCCAGGGCGGGCCGGTCCATGGACCGGGAGAGCCGGGGACCAGGGGCGCCCCACCCCCCAGCAGGGACCCGACAAGGGACCGGCTAACGAGGGGCCCCGGCACCGCCACGCGCCACCACCGCCCTGGGCCAATCCCCACCGCCAACATCCCATCGCCCCACCCCTGCCCCACGTCGGGGCACCCCACCGATAGCCGCAGCATCCCCAGGCCAAGCTCAGCCAGCACCTGCACACCAAGTTGTACCAGCTCCCGAGTCCTGATCCCGCGCAACGCAGAGCACCAAGACCAGGCATCCAATAAAGGCCAGGGCCGGTCCAACCCGCCAATGAACTGACCACGGACGGTGCGCACAGAACAGGTGATCGAACGAGCAGAGACGCTGGATCCGTATCTCGCCGAGCCACCGAGCAGGCACCACCCAACAATCCCAAACCTGGCACCCCTAAAAGAGGTGCCCCAACCAACCAAAGGAAGATATCGGCCCAGCGCATTGGCCGACCAACACACCGGCCCCCCCAGGCCCGGCCAGGCACCCACCAGGTCCGAACTGGATTGACCACCGACGCACCAGTAGGCAGTGGCATCCGTCACTGGCGGGGAGTGACGGAGGGGAAATAGGCCCCCCATTAAATGTAAGGCCTGAGGTGCGCGAGGCGAGAGGGAAGCCCAAGACCCAACCTGACAGGCAGACATAGACATACAGACACAGTCATACGTTCCCTCCCTCTTAAACACATACATTCTCACTAACTCACCAAGACACCGAAATGACGCTGTACCCTCACTCACACACCCCATACACACTTCATGCTCCCCAGTCCAGGTACCGATGCCCCAGTAGAGCCACCAGCCCCCGAACCCGGGAGATGGACCCCCTTACCTTCTAGGATGGAGACAAGCAGACTGCCAAGGGCCCCACAGTGGTGAAGCAGCCTGACAGCGTAGGACCCCGAACAGACCACCTGTTCCTCCTCCGGACCCCAACCCCTGATGGCCTGTAGCGAACAGGGGTGTGAGAAGACCCCTAGCCTCTATCCTCCCGCTCGAGTATGGTGTTGATGCGTGTTGTTATAATGTGCATTTAAAACAGAGGGGTGGGATGTGGGGAAGGCAGCCACACATCCCCCAACCCCCACCCCGAGCCCCTCAGAATCTATATGTGGTATAACAGTGGGCACCGGCACCAGAGGTGGAGCTGATTGAACCGCTCCCCCTCTGGATGCCGAAAAGTGTATCCACCCCAAAGTCCCTACATGTGTGTCGCATGAAAATGTTATAAGTGGGAGTGTCTAAGTTGTATATTAAAATTGGGACCCAGGACGCCACGGGAAACCCCTCCTCGCACCCCAGTGATGTGCCCATGCCCCAAGACCCTATATCAGTGGTAAAGTGATGGAGCGGGTGGACAGAGGTGTTCGGGGATGGGGAGGGAAGGACTCGGAGAAAAATGTCTTCCCAGGGAGCCAGCTCCCCCACTGACCCCAATAGGCACCTCTGTTCACCGGGATCCACCAGGGGAGGGAGGCCATGCCACGTTCAACCCGGGGCCCACGGCCACAGCACCACCAAGCCCCATGGACCCCAAGGCAGTCCCCCCAGCCCCATCCCAGAAGGATACTAAACCCACCCTGAGATTCGCTCTACTATCAGAACACAAAAGACATTAGAAACCCAGGTTGAGTTCGCCCCCCCCTAACCCTAACCCGCCGCGACCAGCAGCCAGGCACCCCAACCACCAAACAAGGTGAGGCACCATACTGGGACCGGCGATGACAATCGGCCCAGAGAAAAAGAGAGAGGCGGCCGTACATGCCGGCCGCCGGCCGGCCCCGACCCCCACAGGCAACAGAGACCCACCGCCGGCCGACCCCCGACCAGGACCACAGCTAGGGGGCGCGGCGCCGAGAGCCCCGAATCCACAGGCACACCCCAGACCCTACCCAGGCGCAGCACGGCCACCAGGCCAGTAACCCATGTCCGTCAGTGCAACCCCCCCTAAGGCACCGCATGCAGCAATCAGGAGTTACCACCCAAAGCCACCAAAACCCAACTCCAGGTTGGGGCCACGACGTCCGCCCAGTGATCCCACCCCCAGGGATCCCCCCCAGACGCCTCCAACCCCAAAAACCCCCACATCAGCAACAGTATCCCAAAAGACAAAACCAAATGCCCCCCACCCCTACTAGGTGACGGAGCCGATCAAAGGAGCCCAGAGAGATTGATCAGATATGATCAGATTCCAGTTCAGGAGCATGTTTGAAGAGAAACAGGAGCATGATCGCTAACAGCTATAGGGTGTATCTCAGTGTCTGAAATGTCAGTCAACAGTGAGCTGCTGATTAACAAATAATCCAGTCGAGAATACGAATGGTGGACATTTAAGAAGAAAGTATACTTTTTGTCGTTGGGGTGAAGAGATCGCCATGCATCGTAAAGTCCATAATCGCTCATGTACTGTTTGACTATATCGATAGATTTCCAGCTGCGCTGAGTCCCTGCTGTGCTGAGCCTGTCTATTTCTTCATTTAAACCAAAGTTGAGGTCGCCCCCAAGAAGAAGTGAGCAATCCATGTGTTCAAGGAGCACCGAGAAGAAGGAATGAAAGAATGAGGGATCATCAACATTTGGACCATATATACTGACAATACATAACTTTTGGTTATGTATACATAGTTTTACTATAATAAATCTACCCTCTGGATCTGTAACTTTATCTATTACTGTAAAATTAAAATTTTTATTTAATTTCATTTCATTATTATTAAGGGGCACTTTAACGTAACACAGTCATTACCTTCACAGAATTTTAGTGGATATAGGAATTGACATCCTTCAGATATAATGTATTATTTTTTTTACATACCTGCACCACCGGTCTGAATGCGGCACAACTAAGCAAACAGCAGAAATAGTAAGTAAGTAGTAAGTAAGTAAACTCTGGATTGAAGAGATGCTGGCAACCCTGACGGTATGATCATACGATCAGATGTTTTTCTTCTTACCTCATCGGGACATCTCCTGTCCCCACAGATATTCTCTGGCTATAAATTTAACTTGTGTTATTGCGCATTGCTTAATCATAAAACACCATCATTAAACAGTGCTGCTCTCATCAGTTTACGGTGTTCTCTGCCACCTGCCAAACATAGGACAGTGAGGTTGTGCAATGTAACTCGAGGATCATTTTGCGCTGCCTTCACTTGCACTCGGACATCTGATATTTACGTATTCAAACAATTCAAGATTCAAGCCTGTGTGCTTACATTTGACAGTGCGAATAAATACTTTTTTTTGTGTATGTGTTCATTTTTTTGTTATTAATTGATAAAAATCCATTTAAAGTCGGAGCTCAAATAGTACACATGTACATAATGATGAAATAAAAGCGCCTGAGTGGTACAGTAAACGCACTATATGCAGAAGCTAAGCTACTGTTTCTGGCCCCGGGACATTTGCTGCATTTCCGGCTACTAATGAATAAGTACTGGTAAATAAAAGGAAAGCAATACCAGATAGCACATAAAACAGACAAACAGGGCTAATCTAATCTAATCTAAGATTTGCCCAATGCTCACAGAAGAACAGACATATTTATCTGCAGGAAGTTTACTTTGACATCAGAATAAGCAAGAGGCAGCAATTATCAACAATGTTAGACTGACAAAACATTAGAGGTCTAAAGCTAACAAACATGGATTTTTCGGGGTGAGGACAAGGTGGTACAGATCCACAATGAATCATATATGCCTTTAAAAAACAGTCGCCCCCACTGAACGTTTCACCCTTAAATTCTTTCTTTTATATTTTTGATGTAATTTTTTTTTTTTTTTTTTTTACTCTTGTCCAAAAAGCCAAATGCTGTTGACCATGCAATAAAAGGGGGAACCATCCCAGGGTGGTCAATATATTTTCAACTCATTTTAGAATCATGTGCTTTGACCATTTACTCCATTTGTTTCCGATTCTCCCCCTTCCCTTCCTTTCTTAGCTCAGTAACCCCCCATCTTCCCTGTCTGCCTCCCCAGGCGTCTGGTCTTCAGCAGGAAAAGGAGGGGTGTGTCAGCAGAATCCTGAATGGCACAGTCCGCTTTGGCAGGCTTCAAGAGGAACTCAAAGTAAGCTTGCTTTCCTTTCTATTTTTTTCCTTTCTCTCTTTCTTTGTTGAAAGTCTGAAGTCTGACTTATTGGGGGGGGGGGGCCTGTATGGTTGAACAAGGAAAATAAAGATCCCGATACTGATACATGGTTGACAGCTGAATTTGATCCTAACCTCAGATTAATTGAGTTGTGAGGAGCTTCATATTTGGTCCAGCAGCTGTATTAAATGATCAAAACGAAGACCCTTTGCTTGTTTATTCTGGTGAAGATGATCCTCATGTGTAGTTAACATTGATCAGCTCACTCAACCTCAATGAATGTTATTTACTGTCAACCTCCCCTACACAGAAAAACTTAATTGAAGCACACTGTTTTTCTGTTCTTTGTCTCTCAAACTAAGTTAATTGGCTGTCTAGTGTCTCTAGCAGGTTTAGAGTGAACAATGGCAGCATTTACAATGAATGAATATGAAAAAAAAGCTGTAGATTTATTTTGAGAAACAATATCACTGACAATGACTGCACTTATCCAGACTGTAGGTTTGTGAGAAAAAGCTACAAAGCTGCTGCAAAAATGCTCTAAGTAAGTGATGTGGCACAGATACAGTTTTTTATAAACTTGTGTTAGTCAATGACCTGTACCAACGGCTGCAAAAATCCTACAAACAATTTTTGGAGCATTTCCCACGGCTTCCTTAAGACAGCTTTATAAGAACGCAGTGTTTGTAGCTTGTTCGTATGTTAGTGGCCTGGTTGATGGTATTGTCCAAGATCACCTCATTTTCCCAAGAAGGCCTAAAGTTGCTCTTGCAAATTGAACGGCAGCCGTGCCAACTCCCTAAAAAGGCTGTAGGAAACTGTGCCGCCCTACACAAATGTCTATGAACTCCCGATTTTGTACGAATCTCCCAGTTCGTAACGAGCTGAAACTGGAGCAGAAGTTGTAGAAGGACAGCGATCATGTACAAAGAGCTGGATCTACCACTGATAATATCATATTCATGAGACAGAACAACTCATTCAAAGTCCGGACCTAAACCCAGATTGAGTATCTGGAACTCGATGTCCACAGATACTCTCCATTTAGTCTCACTGAGCTGGATCTAAATAGCTAAGAAGCATGGGTAAAAATTCCCTCTGGCAGACACATACCTCGAAAGACATGCAGCTGTAATTGCAGCAAAAGGTGGATGTATGGTGTTTCTACTCATGGCTGAGTTGATGTTTAGGTCACTCATGATTTACTTGAGCTGTATTTCATATGCAACCCAACCCCCTCTTTTTTAAAAGAAGCTGTTATTTCGTTTAACGGTATTCATATAAATCATAACTTTTAACAGAAATATGTAATTTTCCTCTATTACTTCACCGCATAGTTGTTCAAAAGTGACTCGGAAGTGCTGTAGGTGTAATGACTGACACTATGTTGAAAGGAATTATGTAACTTGTCACACAGGTGTTTCCTGTTAAATGGCTTTTTCGCACATTAAAGGCCAGCTGTAATTTTGTCCTCGAAGGAGAAGAAACTGAAGCTTGAGGATGCACATCAGCATTTACAGCTAACCGTTGAGAGACCAGCACAACGCACTGGTGTCACATGATCAAAGGAGCGTAATTTGTTTGGCTAAGAGCCGCTCAACTCGATCTAGTGCTGATTGCTTTGGCTCGGGTCACCAGAAGGTCACCACCACATTTACTGGTGAATTTTTGCAGGCAAATTTCTGCAGATTAAATTTTTGCTGTTAAATTTAAAGTAAAAAAAAAAATAATCCTATAACATTATTGCACAGAATTAAAATCCAGTGTTATAAATTCAATGTCTAAAAAAGATCCTAATGAGATCGTATTTCTTTCATATTCCACTGTACATGAGCGAAGTGAAGCTACGGTCTGAGAATCAGGGCGACTTCTGGCTCACTCGTCTAACTGATGAATGGACAGATGGTGGCAGCAGCTGGATGAATTCAGAAGTGTTTAGGGACATTTTCCCAGGTCAAATCCGTTCCTCTAATCTAAATGAGCAGGCGTCCTACAACAAGACGAGAAATGCTTTCTGTTCAAGCAAAGCTCTTATCTGTGACTGTTCTGAGTTCTGAGAGTCTTTTGGTTGCTGAAAGAGAAATTGAAGACGCACCTAATTCTCAATTGAACGCAGATGACTTAAAGGATGGAAAAGTACCGCACCACATTAGCATATTAGCATAACATTTAAAGTGAAACAGATTTGTACCTTTTTTCTACTGGTGTTCTAATCTCAAATACATATACTAGGCCATAAAACATTAAATTTCAGTCTACTGTTTACATATTTTGAAAATATACTTTTTGATGCTTTTGCATCATGAATAAAGAGGATTGTTTTCCTCAAAACATGAAAAATTCAACACTGGCCCCATTTATAGGCACCCTTGGTACCGATGATTAAAGAAAAACGTAACATAAAAGAATCTCTTATCACTTTTGCCTAATCTGGTAAAAATAAGGGCAAAAACAGCCAGCGCAAACAGTTTCATGTTCGGTAGAATAGAATTGAATAATCCTTTATTGTCCCATAAAGGGGAATTTCAGTATTGATATATTCCAGTGCTCGTGCAATGCCTATTTATGTGCATGTTCACCTCCCAGTATTTTGCACCTTCTGATAGTTTGCCATACTCTTCAAAGATCTAACTTGAACTAATTACTTTATTTAGATGAGAATAAAGTTTATTTTTTTCAGCAACCAACAATCCAGGTGGGTTTGATTGAGTCAAAGGATGAATACATGGAAAAGCATCTCATGGCCACTGGTAAGTATGGTGAAGGATCTGTGATGCTTTTGGTTTCTGTTCCAAATGCCTCTGGACCTTGTTGGGGGAAAGACATAAAGAACTTTTTGAAATACCAGGAGGTTTTACATAAATATCTGATGGACTCCACAAGTAAACTGAAAATGTTTTCATGGGGTGTTTTACCACAATAATGATCCCAGGCATTTTGGCAAATTAACACAAAAAATAGTTAATCAGACACCAGATCAAAAAATGCCATTCCCAGACCTAAATTCTAAGTGTATCGATCTGTCCGTCTTTCCTTCCTTCCTTCCTTCCATCCATTCGTCCATCTATCCATTCTCTCCAATCAGGTTACGAAGAAAACATCTCTCTCCCCAGCCCCACTGTCCAGCTCATTGTGGGGGCTGTCAATGATTTTCTGGGCCAGAAGGTATATGTCCAGCATACTCTGGGTCTGCCCCAGGGTCCTCTACCAGTGCGATGAGCCCGGGAACACCTTCAATGGGAGATGCCCAATAGGCGTCATGACCAGAGGCCTAAACAACCTCAGCTGATTTCTTTCATTACTGAGAAATAGCAACTCTAACCCAATGTCCCAGATGGTTGAGCTTCTCACCATAACTCTAAGGTCAAATCTCCCTCCCAATGTAAGAAGCTAATTTCAGTTGCTTACATCCAGCGTCTCGTTGTTTTGGTCATCACCCATATCTGATCAAATGATCATGATCTATGATCACAGATGAATGTTTGAATCCACCTTGGTGGAAAACCATAGCCTCAAACTTGTACTGACTCTCATCCCACTGTAAAACCCACCAATATAATACAAATTACTATATGTGAGACAACACAGCCATGAACATTTCTCAAAGAAGCAGAGAGAATGTTAACATAGTCCAGCCACTGACCCTGGTTTTACCCCTTATATTTAATTTAGATAACTCTTAAGAGGAAGAAATGCTGCTTTGGGCATTTTTTCCTTTGACCTGCTTCTATCCTCATATTTAATCTCAGCTTGTGGGACTTCACAGAGTTCCCTCTCTGGTTATTGGACTTCACTGAGATTTTTCATGGCGATGACATTTTTAAATTCAGTGGTTTTAAGACAGGAAATCGAACATCACGAAATGCGCGTTCATAAGTTGCGCACGCCTCCCTTTTGTGCTGTATTTCACTGCAGCCCGTGCAGTTTGTGGAGCCCGGGCCGAACCTCGTCATCCTCACATGAGTATGAAACTAATCGAAACGTGAAGCCTAATTTTTGAGTTTTTGCCTTTGGCTCCCAGTTTTTCTCTCAAACTGAAATACTGATAAATCCCTGAAGCTGCTTTCTTCTGGATGAAAAGTTAAAACCAAAACTGTTCTCAGATTTCCTCTCAGTGACTGTTAACAACCTGTCAGCCCCTCACCAGCTCATAATTTGTGAGTTATCTGGTGCCATAAAGAGAAAAGCAGATTGTGACTGAATTATTCACGTAGGATTACAATTCATGCTGGTCCATCTCCTAAAAACACCTTAAAATATGTAAGATTTTATGCATATAATTGATAGAGTGCATTAATATCTCCTCTATTCAGGGTTGTGACATGTGTATTTTACTTCTAACAATGTGATTTTTTTTTTTTTACTTTATCCATTCAGTTAGCTGAGTGTAAAAAAACTGATCCGGTCACTGAAAAGCTTTGTCGCCACTTAGATTCCTCAAATAATCCCCCAAATCATGGTGCAAATTAGCACCTTCTTCAGCAACAAACAGTCGAGTGAAAACCTGTAGTTTAAAAATAGTACCTCCACACCCTGACTTCTTATATCCATTATCTAAAGCCGATGATCCTTTTGGGCGAGACGGGGTACACCCTGCACAGGTCACCAGTCCATTTCAGTACAACACAGAGACACACAGTTCATGTTTTAGGACTGTGGGAAGAAGCTGGAGTACCCAGGGAGAACATGCAAACTCCATGCAAAAAAGAGCCCATGCAGGGATTCCAACCCACTACCTTCTTGCTGCAAGTCATCAGTGCTAACAACTACGTTAACAATTGGCTTTACCCTCAACTCTGTGAGCTTTTGCAGCTTGATCATATAAATCTAAATTATTTGTTGCCATCAGAGATTCAGGGCAAAAGAATTTACAGCTCTTGAAATATTACAGGATCTAAGCATTTTTGTGCGTTTGCGAGATTGCTCACTGTATATCATAAAGTGATGGTTGTAATTTGATTGGTTGTTCACATCTAGTCATCGGAAGCACAGTTGGTTTGGTAGTAAAATACCCACTAGTACAAAACAGACCTATTTTTTTCACGTTCTGAAATCCCTCATCAGCTCCCTCTTCTATCAGTTTTATTGATTTCTAAAGTATGACCTGAGTGTGCGGCTGTCTCCTCAGGCCTGATCTAATAGAGTATGGAGGATCTACTCATGATGGCAAGCATTTTATTACATTCATTACTTGAATTCAGTCTGACTGACGTGCAAAGCAGTAGGTAGAGTCAGACACACAACTTTGTATAGAAAATAATTCTCCATTTATTTCATCCTCCTATGGCCATTGTATTTAATTGTGCGGTACAGAGCAAACAGTGTATAATACAAACACGGGGAAAACCCTGGAGAGAGAATTGACACAAGCAGAAAAATGTGATTAAAAGAGGTTAAGAAGGTATAAGAAAAGATCATATTAAAACTTTAGGCTTAGGAGTTTGATACTGTATGAACATCAACATGTCAGCTTTGCAAACAGATCACATCCTGGTCAAATTTGCAGCTGATTTGTAGCGGCCAAACCCAAACATTAGGGAGTTATCAGAATTGTTGTTTGACAGAAAGACTTTATGAAAAGTTATTCTAAATGGCTGGATTTGCTCTCTAATGAAACATATTTTCATATTGCAATATTATTAGTGGAATTTTATCACTGAACCCATAGAAAATTCCTCGACATACACAAAAGACCCTGGCTGTGTGAAAGCCTGAAGGTTGGAGTCTGTCAAATTATTTGGCACAGACTTGGCTCTAAACACACAAACGTTTCGTGCGGCTATGAAACCTGTACATGTTAAACCACCTTGCTTGTGAACAGCAGATGAAGCTTGTATACCAGAATTATTATTAGAAAGCTTTTTTTAAATAGTCCTAACCTTTCTCTGAAGTGCTGCTGGAAATATGAGTCTGTTCTGCATCAACACAGCAAACAATGTGTATGTCATATGAAAAACACCTAAATAATTATTTGACCCCTCGCTGATTTTGTAAGTTTGTCCAATGATAAAGAAATGTAAAGTCTCAGAACAGTTTTTAATGGTAGGTTCATTTTAACAGTGACAGATAGCACATCAAAAAGAAAATTTAAAACATAACTTTAAATAAAGGATAGAAACGGATTTGCATTTCATTGAGTGAAATACGTATTTGAACCCTCTAACAAAAAAAGACTTAATACTTAGTGGCAAAACCCTTGTTTGCAAGCACAGAGGTCAAACGTCTCTTGTAATTGATGACACAGTTTGCGCACATTTTAGGTGGAATTTTGGTCCACTCCTCTTTGCAGATCATCTCTAAACCACTAAGGTTTCAAGGCTTTCTCTGTGCAACTTTGAGCTTTAGCTCCCTCCATAGGTTTTCTATTGCATTAAGTTCCGGAGACTGACTAGGCTACTCCATGACCTTAATGTGCTTCTTCTTGAGCCACTCCTTTGTTGCCTTTGCTGTATGTTTTGGGTAATTGTCGTGCTGGAACACCCATCCATGACCCATTTTCAGTTTCCTGGCAGAAGGAAGGAGGTTGTTGCTCAGGATTTTACAATACATGGCTCAGTCCATTTTCCCGTTGATGCGGTGAAGTTGTCCTGTGGCCTTAGCAGAAAAACACCCCCAAAGCAAAATGTTTCCACCTCCATGCTTGACGGTGTTTTGGGGGTCATAGGCAGCCTTTTTCTTCTTCCAAACACGGTGAGTTGAGTTGGTGCCAAAGAGCTCAATTTTGACCTCATCTGACCACAGCACTTTCTCCCAGTCACCCTCTGAATCATTCAGGTGTTCATTGGCAAACTTCAGACGGGCCTGCACATGTGCCTTCTTGAGCAGGGGAACCTTGCGAGCTCTGCAGGATTTTAATCCATTGTGGTGTAATGTGTTTCCAATGGTTTTCTTGGTGACTGTGGTCCCAGTTACTTTGAGGTCATTAACTAACGCCTTCTGTGTAGTTCTAGGATGATTTCTCACCGTTCTCAGACTCATTGACACCCCACGAGGTGAGATCTTGCGTGGAGCCCCAGACCGAGGTCAAATGATGGTCATGTTGTGCTCCTTCCGTTTTCGATCAATTGCACCAATAGTTGTCACCTTCTCTCCTAGCTTCTTGCTAGTGGTTTTGTAGCCCATTCCAGCCTTGTGCAGGTCTACAATTTTGTCTCCGACATCCTTGGACGGCTCTTTGGTTTTTCCCATGTTGGAGAGTTTGGAGTCTGCTTGATTGATTGATTCTGTGGACAGGTGTCTTTTATACAGGTGACTAGTTAAGACAGGTGTCTTTAATGAGGGTAACTAATTGAGTAGGAGTGTCTAACCACTCTTTGGGAGCCAGAACTCCTAATGGTTGGTAGGGGTTCAAATACTCATTTCACTCAATGAAATGCAAATCAGTTTCTATCTTTTATTTAAAGTTATTTTTTCAATTTTCCTTTTGATGTGCTATCTGTCACTGTTTAAATGAACCTGCCATTAAAATGATACTGTTCTGAGACTTTTCATTTCTTTGTCATTGGACAAAGTTACAAAATCAGCAAGGGGTCAAATAATTATTTCCCACACTGTATATATATACTTCATAAGTAAATATGTTCTCTAATTTCAAATGTTCTCATACAGGAATTTGGTTTGTGCATAAATTGTTGCCTTGCAAAAGCTTTCATACTTCTTAAAGTTTTTCCACATTTTGCCAGGTTACACAAATAAACTGCAACGTACTTAATTTGCATTTTGTATTACAGACCAACGTCAACTTGATTATGTTTGGAAAGTGCACTTTGTCAAATGAACCGAAACGTTTGAGCAACATGTTTACCTCCTCGCTTGTGGTGGCACTGCACCAAGAAGCACTGAACACAGGGACACTTCCTGTTCCCTGAAATGCAAACTAACAAGGAGTGGCATCAACTTTGAATGGTTTTGGGATTGATCTGTTGTCAATGGCGAATGTTCCGGACTAATACGTTGTAGCGATGGGCTCAGCATGAGCAGAGAACGAAGCAGAGGACCACGGAGAATGATGTTTTTCACACGAGGCGACTGAGAAGGCTCCGTATGAGGCGGCGTGTGCGGAATAGGGACGCATAACACTTCATAGTATTACCTGCTTATATAGACATTGAGCAAGGTTGTTTTGGTTGTATTTACCCAGAATGCCCTGTGTTATAGTCCACCTCCTGCATTTTGAGCGTCACCCAGCCCGCTTGACTTCAACCGAGCAGAGACCTAGGTTTTTAGGCGGACCAGAGTTCTCTTTTTTTAGTCCGATTGCGCATTCACACCTCCCCAAATAAACCGGACTTTCTGGGCAAATGGATTAGAGTTCGATTAAAGCGGACCAAACAGGGCTGGTGTGAATGCACCTTTAAAGTTTTGCCTATTGTACTGTGCAAAATAGCTCAAACTTCTTCAGATTAGAAGTAGTGTGTGCATAATAATCTGTTTTCTATTTTTGAATAGGAAATCGATCATTTTAACACATGGACATCCTTTGATTGATTCTTTAATGCTACTACAGCTGTATGTTTAGGGATTTTCTGAAAGGTGAAACTTTGGCCCAGGCTAAAGTCTTTTGGAGCCTCTGACAGGTTTGCCTCTGAGGTTACCCTGCATTTAGTCTTAACTCTGTCCTCCTATCAACCATTGACCAGTCTCCCTGTACCAACTGAAGAAATGTTTCCCCACAGCATGATGCTGCCGCCACCATGTTTCATGTTTGGTTTGTTGTTCTCCAGCATTTTTCACACAGGTCAGAAAGTTTAATGCTGCCCTTAGGGAAAAAAACTCAAAACCAAATGTGATCACATGTGAAAAATCCTTGACCCATGTGAAATTGACATGTGAAAACATGTTAAGAAACATGTGAGATGTGTGATAAAATGACAATATCCTGTGAAAACGATGGACATTCACATGTGAAGCCCATGGGATAACATGTAAACCACATGTGAAACATGTTGTTTCCCACATAAAAACATACATGTAGAAAAAAAATTTGTGAAACCCATGTGGAATTACACGTGAAGCCTATGTGATTACATGTAAAAAAAAAAAGTGAAACCCATGTTAAATCAAACATGTGAAGAACATCATACCCTAATTTAAGTTTGGACGTAACCCTAAAATGACCATAAGATACATTGACGTTTGTTGTATCATGACAAAATGAGAAATATTCAATCAGTATCGATAGTTTTGCAAAGCACTGTATGCCTATATCATTTCCTCCTAAATCTGCTTGCGTTAAATATCGCGCGTCTGCTCTAGAAGGCTGTAGGACCAGCTCATATTCACAACACAGGACAATTCAGGCACATACACAGAGACACACATGACAGGACTGTAGCTATGCTGCAGGCTTCAGTCGCAGAGCTGAGCTTATCAGCGACCGGGTTCCTCCTGACCAAACCGATGTTCGAAGCAGTAGGAAAGCAGAGCACATCACTAAAGATAGGTTTGTTTATTTGCATGAAGACAGCTGCCTTCTAGGTGTGCTATTAAGCCTGTGAAGAGGCGGATATCTTCTGGAGGTGACTTTATCCTTCTTCCTCGGTCCACTGGTTCCCATACTCTCAGCCCCGGGCAGAGCAGTCACACATGCCCTGACACAGGCACTGACAGAACCCGTACACTAAGCAAACCGTCAGACTCGACGGCACTAAGCTGACACATACAATTCCTAGAGTCACTCTCTGGATCACTAACAGATAGATTCCCAACGGCAGCGAACCGAAGTATAAGAAACCAAGGAGCCACACCAAGATGCGTGGGACATGATTACAGAGCTTAGAAAGCGCGTCGTGATCTGCGGGTCCATTGGAGCCTATTGATACAGAGTCCAGGCTCTGCTCAGCATAGACATCCGAGCTGCCGTTGTGGCTCGGAGAGCTCTGCGAGTCCCTCTGAACCTCCATTATAGTGATGACCAGGCAGTTTGAGGAGTCATGAGATGGGCTGGTGGAGGACAAACTCTTCGGGGTCAGGACCACCTCCCTCTTCTGCTCCAAGCTGCAGGACTTCTGCCGCATTGTCAGGTGGGACATGATGTTGACGTCGTCGGGCAGGGCAGAGACCTGGTACTCTGAGATTTCAGTTTGGTGTCGGCAGAAGGGGCAGGGGATGGACCCTGCCCCGTCAGTGATGTCCAGAATCTTAATGAGGCAGCGGGAGCACACCCGATGCAGACAGTCCAGGATCTTAGGCCTCCTGTTGTTTGCATTGTAGCGCTGGTAACAGATTTTACACTCCAGCTCCTCTGGAGGAGGACAGTCCTTCTCTTCTGACGTCGCCGGAAGAGTGCTCATCTTCAAGTCATGTCCTGGGGACAGATTGAAAAAAACAGGGTTAGATGGGTAAATGATTATGTTTAGCTGAACATTGAAGTCAGGGAGATGTAGGAGAGCAGACAGAAGCGAGAGGATGTTTTAGTCCCCAGCATGGAAAGGTCACGACTCTGCCTTCTTCTCTGACTGCTCTGACTGTGTGTTTCTGCTGGTGATGAATGATTTATGGCCTGGGAATTAGATCAGGGTGTCATCCCTGTGCCGTTTGAGGCAAAGCAAAACCCACTGGTGGTATTGATCTGTGGAGGAGAGGTGATAGAAGGAATTACTCCTTTAACATTTTCTCTCAGTTCTTGTCTGGACAAAAGTATTGTAGCGGTTGTTCGGTAGCTGAGGGCTTTGCTTTGTGAAACCTTTGCTCAGTGTTTCATGTTGTATATTTAAATATACACCAGTGACTTATTGTCATCCATTAAAAATATACGACTAAACAAATGTTTTAGTTTAGATTTATGCGTGTTTGCTCGATTAGTGAACAAAATGTAGGGTTTTTTTTTTCAGCCAAACAATGCAAGTAAGTAGCTTGTTGAATTACATGCAAATTAAAAATGTTACCTAACCTAAAGACCAAAAGGCCAAATATCAATATAATTTATCTTATTATATTTGCAGGCAGTTGTAGATATTTTTTTGTTTCAGATAAGGAAGAAGTTTTAAGTCTCATCCTAATTTCTAACCAGACAAAATGTTGCATTTACATTCAGTCCTTGTGAGCTTCACAGCAGAGTCCCACCCATTGGGTCTCAAAGTTGGAAGTATAGGATTTCCCTTTTGGTAAATACAAACACCTTTGGTTACTTATCCGGCATTCCATTTGTATTTGAGATTTGAAATTGAATCTTGGATCTTGGAATGACATGTAGCGGTTCTACGTTCCGAAACTAAACTGCATATTGCCAAATGGTAGTAGCTATTTGAAGCATAACTGGTAAATCAGGATTCCATAGTAACAAAATGTTACTTTCTGTTCTCAGTGATTTGAGATCTCCTTTTCTTTGACACAAATCTTGTCAAGGTCCACTTATACATTTTTATGTCATTCATGCTTCTTCCTAACTAACAAAATTAAACCTCTTATCTGACTAATATTGTCTTGGTGCTGTCAGACTGTTATGGAGTATTATTATTCCGACATATAAGCAATAGGGTTGCAGAGTATGAGGTTTTGGGGCTTTAGCTACTATCTGTTGGCGGTATGAGAATCTGTAAGTAAAAAAGCTGCTAACCTCAGAGTGTTGGTGAATAATGAACAATATGAATGCATTGCAAACGATATGGTGACAAGCATGACACTAAAGCTTAGAAACCAGATAAATTCATATTGTTTTATCTTTAGGCTCCTGGAAGACTTTCCAACTAAGCTTTGATTTGATAAAAATAAGATGAAATGCTACTCGCTGAGCTCTGCTCCTGCTGACAATGACTTTCCCAAAAATTATTGAAAATGATCTTGTATAAAAGTAATTCACATTGGAGTCTAAAAGCATTCAGTCGGGTCAAAAAATGTTCTCCAGATGAATAGTAAACCCAATTTTCTGTATTATATAACAGGTTTGAGCAAATATGGATTATCTGAAAAGCCTTTGCCTTTAGCTTCTTATCAGCGAACCGCAGTGCAAAGGACTTCTTTTAAATGTCCTCGATGGCTGTCAAAGACGTTCTGTTGCACATTCTGCAGAATCAAATCCTTTGCAGAAGGTCTGACATCTTTAGAATAGTGTTTTATTCTCTTATGAAATTGGAACGTAACAAAACAAGGGCCTTCCTGCATACACAGCTTCAGTTTTGTCCTTCACACATCACATCATTTTTTATCCTTTGGGCCAACAAAGACTTTTTTCTGTTCTTTTTAGATAAAATCAAGAAATGTTAATGTCTTCAGCCAGTTCATGAAACTTATTTTACATTCCTGTATCTTTAGATAAGCTCCACTGCAAAATAAAGAGCCATACAGAAGATGTTTTGACAAAATTAATTTTTGTCTGGGCATTTTCACACAACTTTGGCCAAAGACCTATTGATGAGTCAGTGCTGGTTTATACTCAGCCTCCGATGCGCTCACAGACAGCTGAATACAACACTTACTTGTAGTTTCTGTGTGCAAACTCTAAAGTGGCCTGGGGGAGGCTGCAGCTGTCGGAGACGTGCTTTGCTTATAATGCTGTTTCAGACCAACACCACAACAAATACACACATCTCCAAGCAGAACATCATGATCAACACAATCAGTGCTCGTCATCTCCAGTATCAGCTGATTGTTGTCCTGAATGTGCAGATTTATTGATAAAATATTATGCATATTTATATATATTCATATATATTATGTCTTTATACATTTTCAATAAGTCTCACATCCATATTTATCCGTTTGTTGTATCCTTAACCCAAAAAGTATGTGTTTGATCCCTTTGAAAGCTGTGCATGCATTAAACTACCAGCAAAAATCCCTATTATTACTATAACAAACTCAGTGATATGCCAGTTAATTTAGGGTCTTTGCATCCTGTCATTTGGTTTGACAGCCATTGACTCACTGCCAGGGGTGGACTGGGACAAAAATTCAGCCCTGGCATTTTCTGTCCAGACCAGCCCACTACATTATCAGCCGACACTACATAAAAGTCCACAAATCTTGCAGCATCTCCTCTCATGCATACAGTACAAATGAGAGTCATATTCCTCGATAGCAGTTAACAAATAAAGCACAAAACTGTGAACTCAAGGACTAAAACTGACAGCTATGGCAATCAATCACTCAGTATTTATTCATTATAGTGTCAACAGAACAACAGAAGTTAGGTCATGACTAAGGGTGGCATAAATCAAGTATGATTTCATAAAACATTAGACACATGACATACTCAAATCAGAGACGTTTCAGTAGTAACCAAAAAGTGAAGTGGTGGCAGTGAGAGAACAAGCCCCCCAAAAAGAAAAAAGTAAAAAGAAAAATGTCCAAAAATGGAATGCCTGTTTAAATTAATGACCAATCACAAACACGAAACGAGGGATTCAAGGGTCATTTGTAGCCTACTTCACATTGCATTGAATTATCTAATGCAAATCTTTAATTGCATTTTTCTCAAATGAGTTTTTTCCAACATTCAAAACAAATAATTTTGAAATCGGTTATACCTATATACACCAAACTTTCCACCATTGTTCTATGCTAGCTGAAAAAATAAATACAGAGCGATTTGTCAATACATCGTTCTAAAAAAAAAAATATAGGCCTATGTGCTATTTTGCGTAAAAAACAGGGCGAAAATTAGTTTTTTGGAGATACTTACACTGTTTTTTGAAGTAATGAAATGAAATAAACCTATTTCCCTCTGTAAAAAGTTTTTGAAGTTTTTTTCTAATCAAATAACATATATGATTAGAAAATTAAAGAAACATTGAATCTGTCTCTCACCAATTTTGAGATGATACGTTTACAAATATAAGCAAATTAGCACATTTTTAACCAGATTACACCTTATTTGCATATCTAAACAAAATTTATATCAAAACTTCTAATACAAAAGATGTTTGTTGAAATACTAGGATTAAGTTTAAGTTTCATCAAGGTATCTTGAAGCTAACTTTTTTCCCTATTCATCTGTAGCGATTCCCCTTAATTTTTACCCTGCTATGGCAACCAGAGACCGCTGCTGTTAGTAGCTGTCACAATTTGGCATATTTAACTAAATAATCCGCAACTACCAACAGTCAGCCCTTCAACTCTGGGTAATATGTTGTCACAAGTATTCAGTTATTCAGGTCACATCGCAGTCAATGTAAAACCGTTTTAGACTTTATTTTGGGCATGTCTCAAAATGTAGCCAAGCCAAGCCAACTCCACGCTAACGTTACTTACCATGGATGTCTCCGCTTGCGCATCTCCTCGCGCAGCAGCACCTGCTGATGGGGTAGTGACCCGGGCACCAAATAAGTCTGTCAACCTTAAACATTTAGCAGCTTCCACCTCCAGAGATTTCAGCTTTTTGTGCCGTACTTTTTCAGCACCACCGGGGCGTTTCTTACCCTTCTCCATTTTCAGCTCAGCAGCATCCCGTCCCACCACTCCAGCCCATGTCATGAGGTCCCGCCCACCCTGGTTTGTGTTGTGATTGACAGCACTGTCATGGTATATATATATATACACACACATATACATATATACATACATATATATATATATATATATATATATATATATATATATATATATATATATATATATATATATATATATATATATATATATATATATGTGTGTGTATATATGTACATATATATATGCAGCTGTGTTCAATGTGAGAAACTTCTTATTAATCATCTCCATACAATTGGCATGCGCATCTTGTGTGTATAGTGCAATCCGTACTTCTTCTTCTATTATTCATTTGCTAAAGGGCGGTGCAGGACCACTGTGTATTCTATAATGTATTCTCCAAAAGTGGCAATCATCAAGGGAAGTACAGTCACTGTGGCTAATTAAAAATTAATTAGTAAAGGTTAAAAGGGTTTGCTAAAATGGCTAAAAAAGGCCTTTGATTTATCTTTCTGCAAGTATCTCCTGCATATCCTCTTCTATGCCAACTACATTATTGCATTAACAAGTCCTCTTCCTGTCATGCTGGATATGCTATATAAGGGAAAGGCTGCCATCCATATATTCATGGTCATAAAATATATATTGAATAGGTGAATGCTAAATTGGCAAATGCCCAACAGGCTCCTCTTTGACTTGCTGACTGTTAAATATTTCAGCAACAGGTCTGTTTCGTTAAAAAGTCCCCTGAAACACTTCGGAAAGAAGAAGCTGCTTGATCCTCACCGAGATCAAAACCACTCGGGGCTCCTTATGTCAAGACAGAATGTTGAGCAGAAAAGGCACAGCGGTGCTGTTCAACAAGTTGGACGAGTTCAGAGCTCCATTTAGATGAAATAATTTTTCATGCCTCTGGACTAATCTTGGGAGCTAATTATTGTGACACACAGACCCACTAAGGCGTTTAGATGCAGCAAAAAGTAGCTGGTTTAAGGTTAAAACGGGTCGTAGATAATGGATACAGTGAACCAGAGAAAAACTCGCTCACTCTGTGTCACAACTATACAAACAGATGAAACCCATATAGAAAGACTGAATGGAGGCCTCACGTGGCGCGGTGGTTTAGGATGCGGTCGTCCCGGGTTCAACTCCGGCACGAGGACATTTGCAGAGTGTCTCTCCCCTTTCTGTCAATAAAGGCCACTGTGGTCACAAAACGTTTAAAAAAAGAAAGACTGAATGGTTTGTGGGTGTAAAACGCAGGCTGGATTACACCAACAAGTTCTTTTCTGTTGTACCAAACTTTAAACCTAGTTTAAAATTAAGACGGATTTTATTTAAACCTCTCTTTTAAGATCAGTTTAATTTTTACACTAAACCAAGATTACATTTAAATCTGTCGACCAGAACTTTAAATCCCAGTTTAAACTGAGATCTAGGATTAATTTTAAGCTGACAGTTGATGAGGTTTAACTTTAGCAATTGTTGCATTTTTGAGGTGGATTGAGCAAAAATGATGACGTTCCACAAAGGAAATTGAGAAATAGGCTCAATTCACTTCAATTTTGATTATGAAGAGGAATTGTTGGTGAGATACCTGTTCACCGAGGAAACTATTAGAGCTGAACAGGAGGTTGGACCAACTGTCAAACCACCGAGGCTACAACTCCTGGTTAACCTTGTTGACCAATCCTGGTTGGGATTCTATGCTATTGGCTGTTCCCAGAGGGTGGATGGAGACCTGTTCGGCTTACACAATTCAATTGTTTGCCGTATTGTCGGCAGGGTGTCTCGGACATCTCTGACGAACCAGTACATCCGACTCTCTCCAACAGGGTTTTTCTAAGAGGGGGAAGTTTGAACTTCTCTGCCGAGCCATAGTATGGCTAAGAAGTAGCGTTAGCGTTGTGGCTACAGTTCAGCAACAATGTAGCCTATGACAGCGATGTAACGTTTTTTGTTTTTTTTAAAAGCCTGGGGTCTTAACCTTAACACGCTGCATATAGTTTCATTCTGTAGCCTGTTTAATTAATAATTTTAATATGGTCATCCACATGATTTAAATTCAAGCACAGTTTAAAAATATGAACTTAGTTTAACTAAACTGTGATTAATTTTAATTGGTGCAACAGAACACTGCTTTAACCTGCTTTAACTCATTTTAAACCTAGTTTTAATAATCTCTGATTATTGAAATTACATCTTGGTGCAATCCAGCCATAGATGGTAGAATCACCTTGGAGTACGAACAGGCATGCATGGCTGTCTTAGTTTGTCCATGTTGAACCAGGGCACATGGTGCCTGGGTTTGACTCTTGTTGGATAATAAGGTTATGGACTAATCAAATGAATGTCAACTTGTGTTCAAATGCATGTAGTCGATATTGTTTTCCTAAAGCTGTACAGTCTATCGTCGCCCCAGAAACATGATTATTATTCCTAAAACATGGTTCTCAAACTGTGGTGGAAGTACCACAGGTGGGACTTTAATCTGCTTTTAGTCCTGTCAATGAATCAAGCTTTATTTATAAAACACTTTTCATGCAGGCAAGTGTAACCCAAATGCATTACAGAGGTTAAAACAACCCCAAAAGGATAGATATAAAACTACAAGGAACACATGCTTTACAAATGATTGATAAATAATAATATTGGACACACTGAACTATGGAAATAATTGTGTAGATTAGTGAGAAAACAGAAACAAAAATAAATTGATAAAATAAATAAAGAATAAAATTTAAAAAATTTTTATAGTCACAGGATATAGTAACCTAAAATTACAAATATTTAAAAATAAAGTCTAAATAATACCTGACAATATTATCAAAAACATTTAGCAGTATTGCCAGAATTACCTTATGTAGCAATAAAATAATAAAACATAAATAGATAACAAAGCACTTGCTAAAATTATTCATAACTACCACTGATACATAATAATAAAAACATAAGAAATAATACATTGCTATTAACTTCAACCTAAAGCCAAACCGAATAGAAGCCTCTTTAGTTTGCTTCAAAAAGAACATCCAAACTCTCAGCTGCCCTTGGGACTTCAGGAGGACCGTTCCACTGCTGCTGACTGCCTTAGCGGTACATATGGCGATGCCTCGTTCCAACACTATGGTCCTTGTCTGTGGAACAGCGTGTCAGAGGGTTTCAGTGCCTCGAGAATGTTGATGCTTTCAAAAAGAGGCTCAGGACCTACCTTTTTAGCATAGCTTTTAAATGATATTTATGTATTTATTTTTATTTACTTTTAGGATAAATTGATCTTCATTTTAGAATCGTAATGTTTTAACTCCAGTGTTTTACCTCATGGGGATCCTCCATGCTAGGGGTTCTGTCTGCTTGGTCTGCGTGGCTGTTGCTGCGGAGCTCTACCTAGTCTGGGTGGCCGGTGGCTCCACAGCGCAGCCCTATGGCTGTGGTGTGGGCCCCGGCCTCCACTGACCGGGGGGGTCTCTGTGGAGGCAGCCGCTGTGGTCGCCGCTGTGGTCGAGGGTGGGCTGGTTCCTGGTATGGTCGGATCCCCAAGGTATTAGAGACAGAAACTATTACATGAGGGATGGGGTATGTTGAGGGGGTGGTGGTTTTCTGACTGTGTTTTTTTTGAATTTATTAGGTTTTAATTTTGTGTGATGTGTATATTGTTTTTATCTTGTATAGCGCTTTGTGCTGCCAATGGCATGAAAAGCACTTTATTAAATAAAGATTGATTTGATTTGGTTTACATCAGGGTGTCAGCCATTTACAAGGTAGACGTGAAGCTAAATAACATCGATGCAGAACTCATAAGCAGAAATGGACAAAAGGATAAGGTGTTGGTAGTCTCTGAACTCTGCTTACAACAGAAACTACTCCAAAGTGAGGTGCAGTTTAGAGTATTTCAGGAACTCCCTGTTGAAAGTGGGAATGTAGGAATGACACCAAACACGACTAAACCATATTCTGGTTGCGAGTTGAAAAACCATCTGGATTTACAAGCTGCTGTCCTCAGTAACATGATGACTACTAATAGCACTAAAGAAACCCCTTCACCGATTTAGACAGATAGAAGCCATTAGATGTGCACATAAACTGTTGATTTCTGCAGCTATCACCACATTTTAAAGGCGCAGCGTCCATATCTGATTTCTGAAACTGTGAAGGGAGAGAAGCCCTTAATTTTCATACTTTCCAATATGTGACAATTTTTCCAACTAGACACTTGGAATGTTTGGTTTTTGAGAAAAAAAATTAAACGCAGAATTAAACAGCAGCCTTTGTACCCAAATGTACAGTGCCAATGGACAACACTTAATTCAAATCCCACTAAAATGAAACAATGAAGTTACTGTTGTGCCACTGTCGCATTTTGCAATGCAACATATAAAATAAATGTTTTTACTCAAGCTGGTATAAATAGCTAAGCAGATTTCAAATCGGGGGCATTACTAGATCTTATTCACTGGGGCACGTGCCTTAGTAAAAGTCTCCAGTGCCCCAGTGAAATTATAGCGCCGCTCTCGCTGGAAACGGCATTCATGAGCGCATCTCCGTGTCTGCTTTAGTCATGACATGAGCCTGTCACTTACAAGCCAATAAAAAAAAACAAGGAGAAAAGAAAGGGGTCGTAATAGCCAATCAGGTAATAGCACCTGTGTATCTGGGTAAGATTGATGACAACAACCAATGAAAATCGTTCACATGATTCTTCCGCTAGAGCTCGTCACATCACTTTGAGCACAGAGTTAGTCGTCCCCTGTTTTAATGTTACAACAAATTCACAAGTTGTTTGACAAAAAAATTACAAGTTGATCGCTGTTGGAGAATGTTGCCCACATAATTAGCATCTGTTTTTAATGCTTAGCATCATTGTAGCCTAAATTTAGCAACAGTTTACCAGCTTGTGCTCTCTCCCTCACACACACACACACACACTCACACCATACGTAGGCTGCATGCACACATGCGGACAATTAATGATTTATACGTATACTGTAGCGAGAGCCCTGTAAAAGTAGCCTATACTGTTTGTGACGCTGTCCTACTGTAAAACTAAACATAGCCTTCTGATAAACTATTCAGAGATGGACATCAAAAAAATTCTTCCTGAACAGAGGCAGAGGAACAGGGAGGAGAGATAAGGAGGATGATGGAGGTATGATAATTGTCCACATTAACGGTAACATTTATGCTACTAATAGCCAATGCTGTGATTTGATCAATAGTTTAATGGTGAACTTAAATAAGTTGGCTGCATTTGCAAATGTAGCCTATAATAATCTACACAGAGTCAGTGTAGCCTACTCTGACTCTGTGTAGATTATTATAGGCTACATTTGCAAATTATCACCAAAAGTCAGTATGAAGGCTTTAGTAGGCTATTTAAGCTACAAAGAACTGCAGTATTGCCAGGATGATTATAGAACCTTTGCCTGGGAGGTAAGTATATCAATTTTGGAAAACAAAAAACCTGTAAGTTTCTTACAGAATGCTTTTTGGTCAGGTGACTTTTTTTGTCACAAGGAAGGGTAGGATAACTTTGTAAATGGAGCAGCTTTCGCTATTCTTATAATCACATGTGAAAACTGAAGACAACAAAAACTGCAGATAGGAGACTCTGAGCTATCTACATATTTGTACAGCAATAAACAGTTATATTTTCATGTTGCTTCAGACTAAGTGCAGCCAAGTGATTGATCACTTTGAAAAAATGAAAACAAGACGTTACAGCTTACTTCCCAAAAATGATTCCCTGAAGAGACACACAACAGTTCATTTATTTTTCTACTATAGAAATAAAAGAACCCAGAGATGTAGGGGTGCTTTATTTTATTTTTTTATTTTTGTAATTGTTCAGTTTGCAGATGTTTACTGAAACAGATATTTCAAAGAGATTCATTGCTCTTCCTTTTTGCTTTTATCAGTAATGGTTTAGAAGTCTAGAGTAAAGTGCACAAGTAGGCCAAATGCATCATCGTAGGACATTTCAGGTGGTTAATCAAAGATATAGACAACAACATAGTCTGATATGATTGAATAGTTTAAATAACTATTTGTTTTTTATGATAAATAGGTGCTGAATGTTTTTTTTGTTGGCGCGCTCTCATGAATTCTTTGTGCCCCAGGTGTGTCCCAGTACAGTATTAGTTCTAGTGACACCCCTGTTTCAAATGTTGTCATTTTAAAAAGTGGAAAGAGTGTTATTTTCTACAAATCCATGGAAATGCATTAATCTCAGGACTTGCATTAACCCTCTTTACAGTTTTGTATCTAAGTGGATTAAGGGTCAAATTAGAGCCATGTTTCCATATCGTATTTTGTAAAGCCAATAATGGTTTTATCCCCAGGTTTAATCTGGTACTGGAGTGCATTTTGATTAAAAATATACATCAACAAGACACTTTTATATCAGCATCTTCGAAAACCTATGTAGGTTAAAACACCCTTAATCAGACTGTAAAATTAGAAAAACAGAACATGCACTAAAAAGTGATTAAGTTAGCCAGTCGTAGAAGATTCATCTTTACAAACATAAGTAGCAAATGACAAGCAAAGTGGTCAATTTTTAAATGTATTTCTCTTTCCCAAGATTTTTTTCCTTTGTTTGGCAGACGAGATGAAACACTTCCAATGGTCTTTTATCCTATTTCTCAGCCTTTCACTCCTAGACCCCAAGAAACACACACACATTCACTCTTTTATGTCACTCATCTGTGTACATCATTTTTGAAAGTGTTGACCTTTGCTGTCAGAATTTCTTTTTTGTGAATTCTCTCTAAATTGATTTGCTTATATTGCTGTTGTCAGAGTATTCATACTAATTGACAGGTTTTTATTGACTTAAAAAAAGTAATTTCCTGAAATGCGTAGAAGCATGAACTTCATGAAGCAGAACTTCTATCTTTGTCTGTAATATTTGTCAAGTTTAAACATGTATTTTATCAAATGGTTATCAAGGTTTAATATTCAGTGGATTGGATGTTCTGATCAGATCCAACCTTTTTAAGAATAGACATTTGCCAATATTGAGTTTCCAGTCCAAACCGACATCCGAGTTATTAAAACCAATAAAAGATATACAACCCAGTAGCTTTAATGTGCAGTCAAATAATACATTATAACGTATTGGTATTACACGGCCTACCTTAATATATTTTTTCTCTCACATAAACTCAGTTACAAATGACTTCTGGACACTGAATCCATTGTTCCTGACAGCTTAGCCAGCCCACAACACAAGTGACCTGTGCTGCCTGTCAGGGCACTTAGGGTCACTTAGTAGGTAAAAATCAAAATGCAATGTTGCTAATTTCATTATTTCTTCCACCAGTGATTATGTTGGAGTGTTAGTCCAATCTATCACTAGTTAGCGATAAGTTAATGAAATTAGGGGTAATAAACATAAAGCACAATCTTGGACAATTGAACAGATATTAGGACTGGCGATAGGTGTTTGTGTTTCTAACCAGAACTGGGTCCTTAAATGAAATTGAAAGACAAACAAAGAGAGGAAGCTGCAGCAGTCAGGACAGTCTCTCTGTTACTTTGATGTAATCACAAAGGTTGGATAACACTTAGCCTTTTAGGGGAAACTAAGATTTGTTGGATAATCAAAATAATCCCCACAGCCTACTGTACAGTTTTGTATGAAGAATGAGAATGAGAACCCTGATCCAAGTATCCAGTTGAAGAATGAACATTAGGGAACACCCCTAGCACTTGTGAAACTGTACTTACAGGGATTTTTTTAGGCCCCTTATAAAATGTAACGGCAACAAATTGAGGGAGCGCGTGTCTGAAAAGCTGTGCTTGAAATTTGCCAGTTGTTCTTGCACTATGCAGTTGGTGGGATTCTGTTTTTATTTTTTTGGCATGCCAAGTTTTATGGGAACGCGGTTGAATTAATGTACTGTGATCTTTTCCTTGTGGTTTATTAATGTTCCAAAGGTCTTGCCATATTTAGTTTATTATTATTATTACCTGTAAGATGTTGCTATATTTGTTCATTCCTTTTATCTCAGTCTACCTGTTTGCCTTCTCTCCCAGCTGCACCCTGTTTGTAATCAACCATCTGCATCTTGTTATCAATCTCAGTGTTTAAGCTCCTGGGTTTTTTTGTTTTTGTTAGTGGATCCTTACGTTACCATGTTCCATTCGCTTCAGTGGTCTATGTCATGCCATCTATGTTACTGTAAGTTCCTTATTTTGTTAAATTACGCGATTTCAATCTATGCTTTGCTCTGGGTCTTCAACTACAGCCATTACAAATCAGGTCTTTTTTGTTGTTGTTTTTTTTCAATGTGTCAGGATTATGCCTATCAATGCATACTTCATGAGTGGTGTAAGCAGCAATGTATGTGACCTATAACTGGGCGCATGGCTTCCTGCCAGCTAATGCAGGGGGGTGATGTAAGGCAGAGAAAAAAAAAAACCCAAACCAGAACATAACCTGCTGCAGCTGCAGGGCTGCTCTTATCTTAATATAAGGACTAGGGTTGTCAGGGGGAAAATACGTTTTTAAAAAGCTTTACATTCTGCAGAGACTGATCTTTCCACAGTTATAGAAACCACAGAGAAGCACTGAACTGTGTCTACTGGGGCAGATTTAAAGAAGAACTTTTACAACAAACCTTGTAATAAAGACAGTCATGTCATAGTTTTGAACTCGTATGTTCTCTTCAAAATGCAGGTCACAAGTGAAGCAGCTTATCGGTGCAACAGAACTTCCTGTAGCCAACTGCTCACTGAAAGCACTATAGGGTGAAAATATCTCTGTTCTACAGGGGATATAGATCATGCTTTCATTCCAAATAAAAAATTTTGCTTAAGAACGACAAAATCAAATATTAAAACTAAGTTTTGTGTTTTCATTTTGTTCGACATCATATTTTGAAAAAGCATCGTCTCAGCAAGATTGTGTCCAGGCAGGACTTTACATGTTCGCTATAATTGCATCCAGGCACTCTGGTTTCTCCCAGGGTACATAAAAGTGTTGTAGATTAATTGGTGTGTGTAGACTGACCTAGGTGGAGACTGCATGTGGGTGGTTGTGTCTCTGCGTTAGGCAGGAAGGGTCTTGAACTTTTTTTAAACTGTTTTTGTCATGTTAATACCACACACTTTGTTGCATTTTCTGGGGGTTTTAAGTGATAGACAAACTAGTACATAACTGTGAAGTGACAGGGGCATGATATATGGCTTTAAAAAGTGCATGTACTACTGAATGTGAACAAAATGCAAGCTATAGTAGTAATGTCCAATTTAGCTCTTTTGTTGGGTAAGGATGCAGAAAATGAATGGAATGTGGGTGATCAAGAGGTTTTTTCTTAGATATTCCAGCAACTTAGCCTTTTTCCACTGTAAAAAAAAAGCTACCTCCTTTATTCCGATACCTCTAAATAACATCCAGTCCAACAAACAGTATCATGTAGATCAAATAACACAAGTCTGGCCTTTATGGGAGAACGGCAAGAAGAGCCTTTGTTGAAAGAAAGCCATAGAAGTCCTGTTAGCAGTTTTCCTTGAGTCATATAGGAGATCATAATTTAACCTCTTGGCCCAAATGACAATGCACATAACCCTGATCACAGCACTATGAACCATGCAGTTATGCTGTATGAATGTCTTTTCATTTATTTTACAGTAGAAACAGGGAAGCTGGTCAGAGTTAATGGGAAGACTGATGGAGCTAAAAATGGGGCAACCTTGAAGGAATACCTGTTGGAGACTAACGTGTGGCAGAGGACAACAAAACAAACATCCAGCAAATGCTGATATAAAACCATTTTGATCATTCATGTGGTGGAATGGCCTAGTCAAAGTAAAGACCCAAATCCAATTGAGAATCTGTGGCAAGATCTGGAAGTTAACATTCCCCGATGCTCTCCATCCAGTCTAAGGTTAAGCTAGCATTCCAAGGCACTGTGTTCTGCATCTATGTATCCAGCTGTCACATGACAAAAAGGGATTCATACATGTTTGTTTTTTCTTTTATATCCCCTGGACTTTGTTTCCGAATTCCAATTATATGGATTAGGGTTTTTTTTATACCTGCCTTTAAACAAGGCCAAAAGCCCTTCTGAAATTACAACAAAGAAAAAACATTTGTACCGTCTGTCATCCAGAGACGATAAAAATGTACAAATACACCATCCGCTTGCCTCCACTTTGCAAACCTGTTCAATTCGTTGAAGTCTTGTATTTCTTACTAGCATTTTCTTCCATGCAGTGAGCCAGTTTCTCCTCTTATTTGATGTAGGGAGACGGATGTTAGAGTCCCCTAATTAGAGCCGAAAAAGGTTAATCTGTTTATACATGCACGGACGCTTTATAGCTTGTTGAATAGACTTATTGCTTCAGGGGGCTTTAAGTAGCATTTGGTTTAGTGAATTAATAGAATGGATCAAGCAAGGGACATGATGTTACCGAGATTGTGAGGTGTTAATTAAAATAACAGCAAGCAGGTCAGATTGGAGGGGAGTGTTTACAATGCAGCATTTGGCTTCAGCCATAGGTTTACTCTGCAGTGAAAGTGTAAAAGCTGCTGCATGTAGCAAATACAACGGCGCACGTTGTCTTATGTGCGGGTGGTGTGATACCTAAGGCATCGTGTAGAAATTGGCGCACTCAATGAAATGTAAATCATTTTCAGAATGTTAGTGCACTCATGACCTTTAACCTAATAGTCACTGATCAAACGAACAGCACAGCACAGTCACGGGTGTTTTCTTCCAAAACCGTTCTTGGTGAACGTGAGGTATGGATTAAGTCGAGTAGTTCACTGCCGGTTGGGATTTTTCAGACACAAAGTCGAGACCGATAGCAAGTCTCATTCCCAGCGTTCTGCACAATGTGTGCTCCAGGATTCCCAGTGCTGTTCCGTCCACCCCCTTTTTCACATTTATCTGACTGCTATCAGCCCTGCTGATCAGCAGCTTGCAACCAGGCTCCATCATTTTACTGGTTGTCTATGTAACTTGGCATCATGAAACCAGTTTTTGATATGATCATATTAGTTCTTTAAAAGCTTAAGATAAAGATATGGTTCAGTTACAGTTTGCGTTATGGGCAGTGGTGGTTCTTGCGTGAACAGCATCCTGGATAAGTTTCTCCTTCTACCACCCAGCATAGGACCAAACTCACACATCTATCCCCCTGATAAAAACGTCTTGATAATAGAAACATTAAGGCTTAAAGGGGGGTATTATGCTTCTTTCAGGCACATATTACCCTTCTATAGCACACTCCAATAAAATTGTCACCTTAAGTCTATTAAAAGTCCATCATATATCCAAATCCACCTTAAAGAAATGTACTTTCGTATTGGACGCCTTGATTTTCGCCTGTGCCTCTCTAAGACCCTCCTACTCTTTCTGACACTCCCCCTTCAGCTCGTCACATACCGTGCATCATCGCAGCATGCACAGAGTCTGAAAAGAAAATCCCACAAAAGACGGGCAGCTGCAGCTGGTGTGTTATAATTAGCCCACTGCACCTGGCTGGGACTCAGCCGGAGTTGTGTGAGGTGGGGAGGGGTAGGGGAGCTCTGCAGGGGCGAGGCTCTCGGCTGAGTACGTAAGGTCAGCGGAGGAGATGGGTGGAAAAGGCGGGGATAGGTGGGAGCAGGCGTTTCAGCAACCCCGAGAACTACCAGCAGAGACTCAAAGATTCCTTTAACATGAGTGAATGGGTCAGAGCAACACTTCAGGCATGTTTTTAATGAGGGAAAGACAGGTTCTCAGGATATTAAGGTTCAGAAAGTCCATTTTGCATAATACCCCCCCTTTAAATAAATACCAAGTATTGATCAGATGCAATAAATGCAGTCCAGGTTTGACTGGTTGTAAAAAATTTTTACCTGGCCGGAATTTAATATGGGCTTAAAGCCTGAGTACTTCAGAGTCCTTCCTTTCCTCTTTCAGTCGTTTCCATGCTCTTCCTTATAGCCACTTGTTTTTACAGTTTTTAATAGATTTAAAGTTTCCCTCTGTAGAAATATCACCTAAGCTTGCTCATTTAGACAAAATCAAGTAAGAACTCTGGAAATTCGAGTCTGGAAATCTATGGAATATTGACATGAAAATTACAATAATAAAAAAGTTTTTTTAGGTTTTCATATATGAAGTGAAGTATTTTTAGTGCAGAACAATTCAGTTTACAGTGACTATATAAAGTATTCCCCCCCTTGGAAGTTTGACCCTTTTTATTGCTTTTACACAAATCAATCATGATCGACACAATTTTGCTTTTCTGACAAAAACCCCCAAAACATTTTAATGTCGAGGTGAAAATTGTTTGCTACAAAATAACAATAATTAAATAAAATATGTAGCATAAAATAAGTCATTGCATACATTTTCACCTCCTTCATGTCAGTATTTAGGAGATACACCTTTGGTTGCAATCACAGCATGGAGTCTGTGTGAAAAGCTCCTCAGTCAGGCTGAACATCTGAATGCTGCAGTTTTCCTCCATTCTTCCTGCTAAACTGTTCCAGCTGTGTTAGGTTATGTGGATCGAATCCAGGCACAAATTCTCTGTTTGGTTGAGGTCTGGGCTTTGACTGGGCCACTCCAGAACATCCACCTTGATGTCTTCCAACCATCTCTGGAAGCTTGGGCTCGTTGTCTTGCTGGATAATAAAGGTTCTCTGAAGCCGTAGTTCTCTGTCAGATGGAAACAAACCAGCCTCCAGGATTTCTCTCTATTTTGGTGCATTTATTTCACCTTCTTCCTTTACAAGCCTTCCTGGGCCTGCTGCTGAGAAGCATCCCCACAGCATAATGCTCCCACCACCATGTTTCTTGTCTATAGCATCTCATCAGACCAAAGAACTTCCTTCCACTTAACCATAGAGTTTCCCACCTGCCTTTTGGCAAACTCTAGTCGAGCCTTGATCTGAGTTTTCTTCATCAGTGGCTTTCTCATTTCTATTTTCCCATAAAGCTTTGCATGGTAAAGAACCAGGGAAACAGCAGTTGTCTGCAGAATCTCCCCCATCTCTGCTGTTGAAGCTTTTAACTCCTTCAGCGTAGTCATAGGTGTCCTGGTGACCTCTGCCACTAGTCTCCTTCTTACACGATCACTCAGTGTGTGAGGACGGCCTGATCTAGGCAGATTTACACATGGGTCATATTCCTTTTATTTCATGATGATAGATTTATCTGAACTCCAGGGGATGTTCAATGCCTTAGAGATTTTTTTTGTATCCATGACCTGACTAATACATTTTAATAACTTTTTCTCTGGTTCAGAGCTTTCTTTAGTCTTCATGCTGTTATGGTAGCCAGGAACACTGATTCACCAGTGAATGGACCTTCCAGACACAGCTGGCTTTATATTACAAACACTTGAGACACACTCACTGTACTCAGGTCATCTCTACTCCACTCATTGTGTGACTACTAGCACTGAGTGGCTGGACCTCTGTTGAATTAGCTCAGTAACTTTAAAAAGGGAGTGAATATTTATGGGATCACTTATTTTATGTTGCGTATTTTTATTTAATTGTCCTTATTTTGAAGAAATCTGTGTTCACTTTGACATTAAAGGAGTTTTTGTACATTTTTGTCAAAAAAGCCAAATTTTGTTGATCATGATTGATTTGTAAAAAGCAACAACAGGATAAAACATCCAAGAGGGTGAATACTTCTTATAGGCACTGTAAGTATTGAAGAGATTAGGCTAAAGGTGATTAAGTACACTACAATACAGTAAAAGCTATGGGTATAGTTTCTGTACTTAGATTCTGTTTCATGCTAATACATTGTGAAAGATTACAAGAGTCTAATAAAAATATAAAAGCTCCACCCTCCTTTTAGTCATCAGAATTTTGCTGCATAAATTGCTGTTAAAATAAACTATTACATCCGTAATTAGTATTCTGTTTGTTGCTTTGTGGAGAACGAGAGCGCCCCTTGGGCCTCAGCTGGCAGGGGTGGCTGGATGTTTGGGGCGTGCGTCGCTCAGTCCAGCTTGTGAAGAAGGCTAAATGTCACCGCTTCAGCCGGCCTGATGCTGGTGTGCTCACGCCTCCCTGTGTGCCCCGAGACATTTGGATTCTCTGGCTATAGCTCTGGAACCAGACAGCACTATTTGCATTCCTCGCTGGACACCGGGGGGGAATTAATAGGGAATAACTGCTTTGCAGATGGATATTTAACAGTTAAGCGGTAGATGCATGGTTTAATGTGTTCCGGTTTCTCTTGCTATTCTTTTCGTTCATTTAGTCTCGTTTCAGATCCTCCTTTATTCATCTTTGCTCAATAATGTGCCATTTCTTATATATGTAATAATCAGTTTATTAAAAATACTTCGTTCATTCAAGATCATTGACTTATCCACTTGCACGTTACATGTCTGCTTCATCTGAACACTTGTCCTCAATTTATGGTCTTATTCAAGCTCATCTTAGTCAGATGATGGCAGCCCGTGTGGCCATGCTCACGGTGCGTACATCCAACCTGGAGTTGGCTGAGTGAAAATCACAGCTTGAACCTTCTTGCTAGAAACTACTGCATGCTTGCTATCTGATAGAATGATAATGCTGCAACAAAACGCAGTTAAAAGGTTGCAAATGTCAGTGAAATATCTGACCAGAATTAGAATCTGCCAGCCAGCGATGCACCAAGATTTCCGGCTGACACTGAGGAAGACATCCTGTGACAGGACGGAAAATGGAATAATCTGGTTTCTGTCAGTTTCTCACAACATTTCCGGCTTGAGAATGAGTAAATAGACAGTGACTGCATGCGACATTGTCTTTCTGCGTTTTAACACAGATAGAATTATAACAACATAATGGGGTTTACCACAAGTAGCCATCAACTGATAATGATGATTTTACACCATGCAGGTATGTAAGTTTTCTGTTTGTATTGGCAGTTTTTACTTTTAGTCACTCTTGATATTAAAAATCTATTAAGAATTTGTACAAGATGTTTCATGTGTAGCAACACTTACAGCGATGCACATAAAAAATGTCTGGGACCTAAATTGAGGACTTTGGGCTGTTTACTTTTCAGTTTATTGCTACCATCATCACACAAAACACAGAGAGAGAAAAAATGGTTTTCAGTCAGATTTAATATGTTAAAAAAAAGCCAGGTTCTTTAAGGTTTGTCCAGTATCTTGTAAACCATCCCTACCCTGTAAACCATTTCATAGTGCGTCACATTACAAACACAAATGTTAGTACATTATATTGGGATGTAAAGTGATAGGCCGAGAAAAAATAATAATAACTATGAAGTGAAAGGAAAATGATACATGGTTTTGAAAAGTGTTAAAATAAGAAGGAAAAAATCTGAAAGGTGTGTAGTTTTGCCCCCATACTGATACGCCTAATTAAAAGCACTGGCAACAAATTGTCTTCAGAAGTCTTGTTACTAGAGAATAGCTAGATAAATAAAGAAAGGGGCACCAGTATGTAGAGCAGCGGCCTTAATAAATGAAATATTATTAAAATCTAATCTATCAAAAGTGTATGTGTCTGAAGAGTCAATACAGCCCCTACAGTGATTTGCAAGAATCCACCGCACCCGGTAGAAAACAGCCAATCAGAGTCAGAGCAGCGTCGGATGGAGTGTCTGACATTCACCGCGACCCGCCCCTCGCTCCGCTATGCAACCGGCTGAGCAGCTAGGAGTTACCTATGGCGGAGCAACAGTCACCTAAAGAGAAACTGCCCGAACGGCCGCTGCCAATAATAAAAAAGAAGATGACCGAGGAGGACAAAAAAGCTAAGAAGAAAGAAGTTGACCGAGCTCGAGATAAAACGAGGGTAAATATTGGCGTAGCCTTTGAGAGGTGGAGGGAGCTACGGGACCTGAAAGCGTTTAAAACCGATTCCGAGTTGGCAATGTTTCTGCTTGACCCTTGCTTGATTAATATTTGTTTAGTTTTTTTGGTGGTGGTATTACAGTAAACCTCCGTTGCGCGTGCGATCATCCCTGCACTCACAGCTAATGTTGTCATATGTGGTTTACTGTTAGGAAATATTCACGAAAGTTTGTTTTCTCCAAAACTAAGAATTCTGAAACAAGGTTTATTTTTATTTTTTTTCCTTTGTTGACTTTAGTGTATTTACCAAGTAAATATTGCCCTAGATTACTGTTAATGTCGAGAAGATTTATGTCCGCTCATTTGTTGGCCAGCAACATTGATTATTTACAACAGTAATGTTGTCTAACTTCATGTGCTCTTTATGAACTTAGAATAATGTTAAGAACCAGCTGACATGTAAGGAAGACTTTTTAGCTCAGGTATAGACAACATCTTTTCTAACTGTGCGGAGGTGAGGTAATGTTTTGCTCTTACCGGTTCGCACTCCATGTTGCTTACGCCACTTTGCTGCTTCAAGTCGCGTCAGCTGATTATCTTTGGCAGTTGTTGCGCCAGTAGCACAGCCGAAGGAGGGAGGAGGGCATTGGAGGCGGGGCTTGAGTGCATCGGAGAGGGAGGGGGAGGGATGTGAAGCTTGTTTGGGTTTAAATTTTCATGCAAAGTCTGCTCTCCTCTCTGAGTGACCTACTGCAGCTTTAAAAGGAGTTCTAACAGCGTCAGAAGATGAACATTTACATTTTCTTTCTGTTTCTCTGGTAAATAAAACTCACGGTTTGGGAGCAAAATGTGGATTTCTAAACACCTAGTCTGAGGGAATGTTAAAAAAAAAAAATCATGAGGGGCATCCCAACACAGGAATGTCACCGTCAGAAAACAGCCTTTTCATTTGACAGGATAAGGAGTACCTCCATTTTAGGTCAGGTGCTGTTTACTTTCTCGGAACCAGCCTTGGTTTCTGTTCAAGGTTCTGTTCAGCAGTGTCTCACAGAGGTGCTGTCTGCCCAGGGAGTTCCTGTCATAGGAATTCAATACTGAATCATAATTTATCAAAAGAAAAAACTATATTTTGCTGAAAGATTGAAGACCATTTGATATTAAAACAAGGCAAACTGCATGGTGTCAATCTCCATGGTTTTTCACGGCTTCTCTTCATCATTACTCTTCATCACTCTCAAACTCACAGTCACCTGCGTTGTCAGGTGTCTGTAGCACAAAGAAGACGGTGTTGTTTTTTTGCCACATCCTTATTAGAAGCATACTGAAATATTCTCAGCAGAGAACAACCTCAATGGCTTGACCGCCATGTCACCTTTTTATGTTGCTTTAAGAGGGGCATATGCCTCTTTTTAAAGAAGTTATGATAGGTCTATGGTCTTTACAAAACATGTTAATGAAGTTCTTTGCACAAGATCAATCTCACATAAAGCGATATCACCTGCTCAAATCTTGACTATTTCGGTCCCTTTCAGAATGAGCCCTTCAGAGGCCTCTGTCACTTTTATGCAAATTTGGCGTCTGCAGACCATGCCCACCCATCTGGCTGCGGGTGAGGGGCAGGGTTGTATGCCAATTCTGCTTAATGTGACGTCTCAATAAGGCACTTTTTCAAACGGCTTGTAGAAGCACAAGATTACTGATAAAACTTTACGAATAAAATGAATGAATGGTTTTTATTTATGTGTGGAGTGTTTATAAAGACAGCAGAGTTTAAAATGTCAACACAAAAAGATGAAAAAAGTGAAATGTGGATAATATGGTCCCTTTACACTTTTACAAGTGCCACCAAATATATGACAGGCATAAAGAGCCCGAATGCATGGTACTTAAATAATTAGCCAACATTAATTGCAGTCCAAACAGTTATTCATGATATTCATGCACTATATACAGTGATGTTGCAATAACGAGCAAGAATGAGTATGTTCAAGGTCAGTCTTTGTGCCTTTCTTAACGCTACACTTGCAATAGAGTCCACCTATATGTCATTTAATATAAGTATAAACACAGGCCTCAGAGGTTTGTCAGAGAATCTTAGTTAACAAATTAGAGCAAATTTCATTCCAGATTGGCTTTCGGATTGTGGTTGACAGACTGGCATGATTTGCTAACGATGTGCCCTCACAAGGCAATTAATTAAAGTGTTTCAGTGAAACAGATGAAGTGCAAAAGGATGAGTCAGGGCCTAGCAACGCAGCCAACAGGTCAGAGATAAAGTTCTGGAGAATTTTAAAAAACGAGTTAGGTTATAAAACAATATTCCAAGCTGGAAGCAACATCAAGAGCTCCGATCAATTCATTATCTGGAAATGGAAAGAGTATGGCACAACTACAAAACCTACCAAAGCATGTCCATCTACCTAAACTGACAGGCCCAGTCAGGAGAGCATTAATCAAATATTCAGCAGAGGACTGTGGTTACTCTATCTTCGGAGATCTAGAGGATGAATGGGGAAATTCCATTTTATTCAGTTCTGTGTATTTACAGTATATAGCACCAATTCACAACAGGTCATCTCAAGTCCCTTTAAAACAAAAGTAATTTCAAATCAATCATACATACTAGGAATGGGCATTCGATTAAACTGTCTTCATCGATCATCGGGAGAGTTAACGATCGATTTTCGATTACTCATTGATATTTTTATATTAAAATTCATTGTTCATAGGCTATATTAAAATGCAGTGAGAATAGAAAAATATCGTGTTTCCTCATTGAGATCTTCATTACAAGTGGGACACCTCTAGTGGTAGTTAAACAGAATTAATTCACGGTAGTTGCACAAAGAAAATATGCGCTATGAGCAGCGGAGCCGACAGCTAAAAGACAGTACTCATTAACACAACTGATGCTCATATTTTTTTCTTCTCCAAAAAAGTAAAAAAAAAAAAAAGTAATGATAAACAATAACTTAATAAAAAAATATAATACCTTTAGGTCTGATAGTTTTGTGTTACATTTGGCAAAAAGAGTCGAGAAAGAGGATGAGAGAGATCAGCGTCCCTAACAATAGATTAGGCTCATTAACAGAGAAAAAAAGAAACCGTAACTTATATACAACTTTAGCATGAGTCTTCTGCTTTTTGTTGAGAAAGATGAGCATGTTAACATGCGCTGGGGTCAGAAGCGAAAGCGGCCTGTTGAGCAGACTGTCATCAGGCTGCTTTGGCGTCTGACCTGCAGCGCCGAGATCGCCTGCTGTGAGGGGACAGACGTCGCTGTAATAAACATACCCCCGTGCTAACTTGGCAATCATCTGGAATCTTGTTTGATTCATTTTCCACCAGTCTGTAGGGGTGCAATCCAGGGGTGGCAGAGCCTCCCTCAGAAAGTAATCGGGGAGTAAGTTTCTCTGCTCGTTGTGCATCTCGGCTCCTTCGTGCTAACACCGACTTGATGCTAGGTTGAGACCAAGAGCAGGATGCTCCGCTTCTAACCAGGGTTGGAAGTGCGTTCAAGTACTTATACACAGCTTCGCAGTGTTGGCAGTGAACCGAGACTTTTTTGTTTGTTTATTTTTTTAGTCAAAGTGGTCCCACGCCACACTTTGCTGCTACCTCTTCATGACAATGCTACTTTTGAAATCTGAAAGTCACACTACCCAACAGAACATGCGTTAATTGATCGGTAAAAAAAAATGGCATCCATGAAATTCTTAATGATCAATTAATCGATCGTCGCTTAATTAGGCCCATCCCTAACATACATTCCATCTGATCCTACTTGTTAAACGACGCATTCAGTTTAGTTTGTTATTCCAGTTAGTTTTAAAGTTTTCTATCTGAGGAGTCACTGACTTGCAGCATTCACTCCTCCTGGACTAACGTGTATCAACAGTAGACAGTCACCGGCGTTGTGTCAGTGTTTTCACTGCTCATACTGAGCAAGCATGTAGCAACAGTGGAGAGGTAAAACTCCCCTTTAACAGGAAGAAACCTCCAGCAGAACCAGAACCTGCCTGAGTATGAGCGGCCATCTGCCACGACCGACTGGTGGTTTGAGAAGACAGAGCAGAGACACAAAAAGAAACAGACGAACTGATCTAGGAGTACTTTCTATGTTAAAAGTAAAAGGTTAATAGCAGGAGAGGAAGAATGTTTAATCAGTCCACATCACCACTATTAGTTGTGTGCTTTACAAATCTGGCCTATGTGTAAGTGTGGCACGGAAGAAGCCATTGGTGAAACAATGCAAGAAGAATCCACGTTGGAGTGAGCAACAAGATATAAAGTGGACCAATGCAACACTTTTGACTTACCCCTCCTTTCCACCGGACGCGTAAGCAGCACGTTACAGGAGCAGCACGTCATACGCAGCTGATAGCCACCACTGTAGTCAATAGAACCCTTTCCACCGGAGGCGAAAGCAGCACGAGTCTGCTGCGTCTGAGGAGCGACATGTCGCAACACTTTTCTAAATATACGCGGCAGTCCTATTTTCTAAGCAGCACGCCTCTGAAACACCTAAATTTCTACATTTTGGATAGGGGAGACAGGAAATATAACGGCTCGGCACCGGAAATTTTCAAAATAAAAGAAACATGTCGCTTTGCGGTTGCTTTACTTAAAAAAATGTCACTACCTGTGCGCCCGGTGAGAAGTTAGTACCTTGCGGGAGGGTCTCATTTGTGTGTCATCACACAAATGAGCGATTTTGGATATTCCCTGACATAACATAAACTTATTGGCGAATATAAAACGGACATAACATAAAACACCAACCTTTTGGAGCCATGCTGTTGTCTTTTCCTGGTTATTATTGTCATAGACGTTTATATATGTCTATGGTTGTTGTGTTTACTGACGAAACCACACGTGATTTTGCTAATCTCGTGTGATTTCGTGCTCTCTCTGTGACAGCTGCTTCCCTGCTGCTATGCACCTCATAGGCACCTGGTGGAAAGGACCAAGCAGCAGAATACACAAGTGAAACGTGCTGCTCCTGTAACGTGCCGCTTACGCGTCCGGTGGAAAGGAGGGGTTACTCGTAAAATGCTATGTGGAATGGAAAAGTAACACTGAACGTCATCCTTTGATACATGGAAATTGCTCCGTCGTGGAAGAAAACAGATGCCACCCCTAAACATACAGCCAGATCTGAGGATGTTCATGTGTTGGAATGGCCCAGTCAAAGTCCAGACCTAAATCCAACTGAGAATATGTCAGGACTTGAAAATTACTGTCCACAGATGTTCTCTATATAACTTGATAGAACTAGTTTGTGAAGAAGAATTGGCAAAAATGTTAGACTTAGAAATTCCACATGTTCAAACCCTTGGAGTGAAAGCTGCATCTAGGAAATATTCCTTCAGACGTGAACACAAATGCACACCACTCTTTTCAGATATTTATTTGTAAAGCATGTATTAAACCACGTATTATTTTCCTTGTGTTTCACAATTCTGCACTACTTTGTGCTGGTCAGTCATAACAACAACAACAACAAAATACGAGTAAAGATTTAAGTTTGAGGTTGCAGTGTACTTTGAAAGATCAGATCATCTTTATAAAATCTCTCCGAATGAAAAACAAAGAAAAGTATCCACAGAGGGGAAGCTTGTTATAAATCTCTGTGATATATGGTTGACTGTATCTGGGGGTTGCAGGCGCTTTGAAGAAGGCTGTATATAGATACCAGAAAAATGCAGCACTCAAATTACAGGTGCTGCAACAAGTTTCTTTTTTTTTTCTTGGCCTCGAGAGAAAAACACTGAAGTTGAATAATATGTTAAGTTCAAATTGTTTACTTTGTTCCCGTCTTTTCTTCGGCTTTTTGAAAACTAGAGACACAAGCAGTCAGGGGTGAAATTTGCTTTTGCTGAATGCTTGAATTATTACATCAGAGCGGTCCTCTCATCTTTCATTACAGGGCCGGGTTTAACAGAATGAGTGATTATGCAGTTTTGAAGCACAGTCACGTTAATTGGCAAATTTGCATCAAATTCATATTCATAAAAAAAGCCAATTTGCTACTTTTGAAAAAAAAAGGTGCAACAGTCATCCTTGGAAATGACAGCACTTTAGACATTGTGTCTTAAAGTACAGATGTAGAGAACACATGTTTATTTTATGCTTTAAATAGGAGATGGTGTGGTACACACATACACACACAAATATGAAGTCTTATTCAGGTCTAGTTGCCTCAGAAAACGGAGCAGCAAACACACACAGCACCGTTTCCTTTGAGGTCTTTTGGATCTCACCTATTTGCTTCTTTGTCAGCGTTCTACATTAGCCGAGCCTCTTATTGCAGTAACATGTTTTCCACTTGTATGAGTGTGTGCCGCACCACCAGCAACAGTTCAGGACTGTCAACAGCTAAACAGCTGCAGATTTGTAAACACAGCCCCTCTAATTCGAGCCTCCAAGGAACATGCTACCTGCCTAACACACACAGGCAGGCACACCCACAGATACACACACACACACACACACACACACTTCAGTCAAATAGAAAATGCAGGAAAAGTCCTGATGTGCTCACAACAATGTTTTGTATGGGGGATCTAAAGATTACTGTGTATGTGTGTGTGTTGCTGTTACTCCTCACCTTGTCCCAGTGTGTGTGACACCCCCTCTTCTGCTCCACTCGTCTCTGCTACGCTGTCCTTCATTTAAGTCCTCCTTCTTCATAGCAACACTCCTCATGTCATTCCTCTTTGCATGTGTGTGTGCGTGTCTGTGTGTATTTGTGTGGGGAACGTGTGCGCGCAGGTATATCGCAGGCAGGCGTCAACCAGGCTGGCAGCGTTGGAGGAGGCTGCGGAGGGGAGGACTGCTTCTCACCAGAGGGAGATCCTTCACCTGCAGAAGCTGCTGAGAGAAAGACAGGAGGCTGAGGAAAAACTGCTGCAGTCCAAACGGTAGGAGGGGTGCAAGGAGAAGAGAGGGAGAGGGAGAGAGAGGGAGGGAGGAGAGTGGGGAACGGAGGAGGATAGTGAGATAATGTATGAATGAGAGGAGGGGACGTGATGAGATGAAAGACAGCTGTGTGTGTATGAGCGTGTGAAGGAAGACAAAGATGTAAAACAAGCATTCACTACATTTTACAATCTGACTAATAGTCTGATTTAGCTCATTAAAGCTGCCTTAGTGTCCACATCATTATCAAAACATATGAAGGATTTTCTGGAAGCTTGTTTAAGAACACTGTCACAGTAAAACATATAGTCCCACTTTTAGACCGATGTCTCAAAGGAAAACACTGCAAAGTAAGTACATTTAAAGCGTAGCCAATCATATTTTAGATTTCTGGATTTTAAAAAAATTTCCCGTATACACAGTGCCTTGCAACTATATTCATACCCTTTAAACATCTTCCCAGTTTGTCACAATGCAACTTCAAAGTAGTTATTCAGGTGTTATGCAATAGACCAACACAAAGTGATGCTTGATTATGAAGTCACGTTTGCCACAAGCTATTTAAGGAAAACAGCACACATCACCCACATCACCCTGAACACATCCCTACGATTAAACATAGTGGTGGCAGCATCATGCTGTGAATAAGCTTTTCTTCAAAAGGGACAGATGTGTTGGTCAGAGTTGATTAAAAGATGGAAGGAGCTAAATACAGGGAAATCCTGAAAGAAAAATTGTTTGAGAATGCAAATAACTTGACTCCAGCAGAGGTTCACCTCCCGGCAGGAAAATAATCCTTAAGGAGGAATAAGTGGACGACACACAAAAATTAGGTTCGATAACCTCGTTCTCTCAACACCAACTCAGAATAACGCTAAGCCAGAACACATACAATAAGCCCGGCAAAAACATATATCATCTTTTTAAATCTAAACAGCCTGTTGTCTGGGTGTGAGTGGATTCCCCCCCCCCCACATGAATCTGGACCCTGCAGAACCAGCCCGGAATGCCCCACATTGAAGGTGAGGTTGAGGGCAACAAGGAAAGGCCAAAGAAGAGATGAGTTCTCACAGATGACGAAAGTCTCTGGAGGGAGGACAGCAGTCCGTCACCATCGTGGAGGGAGGTTGTCCCCCATGAGGAGCCTGTGCAATTATTGCCTGATCATCTACCAGAACATGAGCTGGTTCAAGCCTATCAATACAGACAATCTCCTTACGCTCCCCCCAAATCTAAAAGAAAGTACTTAGGGCCAGGTTCAAGGACCCTGAATGGGCCATCATACCACGGCCGTAGTGGTTTCTGTGTGCATCGTGTCTAACAAAAACAAACCTATAAGCCTCTAAGCTCTTTGGGATGAATGTCTGTGTTCAAACAATGATGTACAGGGCCAGGAATGTGAAAAGGGTTCCCATGAGTTAAAAAATGTCGGACCTGGGTGAGGGGACCTCAGTAAAAAAACGCGCCTGGAACACGCACAAGTTGACCTGAAACCAGTTCAGCTGGAGAAGCACTGAAGGTCCTCTTTAGCTCCAGTTGCCATTGGTGAAAACAGCAAAGAGCATGGCTTTTAATGATCTGCGAAACCGCTCACGTAACCCATTAGTCTGTGGATTGTATGCAGTGGTCCGGTGGATCTTGACCCCCCCCCCCCAGGCCTTCAGCCATGGTGGACCATAGCTCTGACACAAATTGTGGTTCTCTGTCAGAAGTGATGTCCGAAGAGGGGCCGAAACGTGCAACCCAGGTTAACAAAAACACTGGAGCCACCACTGCAGATGTGGATGCCAGAGGAACCACTTTTGGCCACCAGGTGGTACAGTCAATCATAGTCAGGAGATGTGTGAAACCCTGCAATGGAGGCAGAGGACCCACCCGGTCTACATTCATGTGATGTAAGCAGCGACTAGGAATGGGGAATAGTTCAAAGGGTGCTTTAGTGTGCTTGTGGACCTTGGCACTATGGCACGTGACACATGCCGTGGCCCATCTCTTCACAGGTATGCGCAGTCTGAGCCAAACAAACTTAGAACTGACCAGTTACAGTAGAGGCCTGAACACCTGGATGTGAGAGGTCTGTTGTAAATTCAGAAACTGCTGCAATGTGACGCTGTGGACGTGCAGACCAGGGGTCAGAACACATGGCAAATATTAAGGGCGTATGGTCAACATCAGCTGTAAATAGGTTGCCCTCGAGGAAAAACTGAAAATGTTGTGTTGCCAGGTAGAGAGCCAGCAACTGTCTGTCAAAAATGCGTTATTTACGCTCGTAGTCCCGCAGCGTATGGTTGAAAAGGGCAAGCGGTTACCAAACCCCACAGACCCGCTGTTCAAAAGCCTATTTTATACTTCTCCATCAGCAAGTTTGAACCCACATACACACGTATTGATGAGGATGTTTTCCTTTTATACTTCTCTATGGGTGTGTCAGTGTTGCAAAGCAATTCCCCACCAGGACAGCATGGGGTGCAGACCTTTTGTGGCTGGTCTGCCTACCATTGCAGTGACGTCTCTGGCCGACGACTGTTTATTTACTTCAGCTTGTAAACTCACATCTACCCAAGGAGCAATGGCCGACAGAGTGGAAGTTTTGAATGAGCTGGAAAGCTTTTATCTAGAAGCGCAGCTCATTGAATACTCTAAAAATGCATGTAAACAAACACAGCAGCCTTTTTTGTTGTTCTCTACAAATCCTGGTGTTCAAAATTGCCAAACGACCATATTAGATAAACTGGCCTTGCAATATAAAGCATCTAGTGCCCAAAAGCTGCATTGACTACTAATTACATCGACTATTGAGCACCGTTCTGGTGAAATGATCTTGGGCTGATGTTGGGCTGATCAATCACAGACATGCGCTCTCCATTGCGTTCGACGGACAGTTACAAAATTGGCCTGTACTCCCTCCGTGCTTGCGTGCCGGACGGAGAGCCCTTGCGTCGACGGATTATGGTGCGGTGTGTCTCCACACTACCGCAGACGGAGAAGCTTAAACTAGGCTCAGCACCGCCCCTACTGCTACACATAAAGCCAGAGCTACAATGGAATGGTTTGGTTCAGAGCTTAAACTACTGTGTGAAGAACAACGGACAAAAACTGCAAAACTGCCAAGAAACTGCAGCTAAAGGTTGTTCTGTAAAGTATTGACTTGGGAGTTGAATACAAATTCATTCAACACTTTCCAAATTTTGCATTTGTGCGCAAAAATTCCAAAAGCTATTAAACTTTTTTCTTCCCCTGTATGATTATGTACGACTTAAGGTTAAGCTACAGTCACAAAGGTTCTTCAAATCTTTTTTTATACCAAATCTGGAGTTTATAGACATTCGTGGAGGGGGGCATAGTTTCCTACAGCCATCTGGAAGTTGGTACATGCGTTGATCATTTCACAAGAGCAACTTAAGGCATTCTTGAGAAAATTAGGTCATTTTCTGTTGGAGGTTGGTCTTAGAAATCATATGTTCTTCATAAGGTTGGCTTTGAATCGTTGTATTCTATGCTTAGAGCCATCTTATGACAATTATTTTGTAAGGTGGTCGTACTCCACCTTACAAATAAGCAACACATGGCAATCTCAAGTTTTAGTGGGAAGATCCTACAGCTTTCGAAGCGTTTTGTCGGGATAGTGATGGCCATTCCAAAATCTCCAAAATTATTTGTCTTACTCATCACATCTGGCAGAAAGATTTGTGGGATAGATTGTAATTTTCAAGATGGCAATAATGCCATAATGCCAAAAGGTTTGATACAGCCCTCGCCCCCAGAACATCAAGAATGTACTTCCACCTTACAAATACCTTATTTTTGCCTTACGTTCACCTTATGAATGGCGTGGAAGCGTTTATATGAATAGCGAAAGAAACTCAGCGTTCATACTAACGCTGTAAAGTTCCCCAAGAACAACCTATGTGTTCTTGCGGCATACTTACGGCCACCGTAGAATATGGGATTTTGGAAAGGTGTTATCACCCTAAGTAATCCATGAACATCGTGTGTTGTTCTTCAGTTGTTCCTAAGGCATTCACACAGAGGCTCTACAAAGAGGAGATTTGTGACACGTTCATAGAAAATCTTGGATATGACCACTGACTTGGCAACAAACTTACGAACGGTGCATTCTTATAAGGCTGCCTTAAAGCTGTGGTCGGTAGTATGAGGTCATCAAGGAAAGGATAAGGAGATTTTGAAATGTGAATGGCTGTAGCTCCTGCCCCTGATCCCCCTTCCCTTCTGGAAAGAGCTGAAAACCTTCTGTCAAACCACGCAAGAAAAGCAGTCAACAGAGAGAGCATTGTTGCATTCAACCAGCATTGACCTACTTTTTACTTTGGTACTTGTTTGGCTTGGTCTTTTGCAAACCTCCAACTTCTTCTTCGTTGGTGTGCTAATCTGACCGAGGTGTGTCACCCTGTAGGGCACCCTGGGGACTGTGGCGCATTCATGTTGATTAACAGCTCCCTCTTGTGATTACATACAGGAGAAGTATTAGGCTTAGGAAGGGGAGGCCTTACTTTCAATACTGACGTTATTTCTTGCAGCTTTCTCTCAAAATCATCTCCAAAGAAGTGAGTGAAACCCCAGTGACTTTCCCAACCATTCCCATCGCATGTTGAATCTTACTTTAAGATTCACTCCAGATGCCACACCAAAATGTGATGCAGCTAGTCAGGAAGTTTCCCAATAGCATCACGATGAACGGTAGTGAAGATGTCGAGGAGTTGTGGCATGCTTCAGTCTACCGAGGGACTGGCAATGACAGAGGTCAAACGTGTTGAGAGTCTAGGAGAGATCCTCCGCTGTTGTCGACAAGAAACGTTGCAGCTGTTCTGAGGGACACTGTAGTAAATATGTATCGCTCTGCAATTGGAGGTATACCTCGTCATAGCTTTCTTTATTTTATGTCCAAAAATAGTCCAATATTAAGTTGTTTAAGAGAGCTTCTTTAAGAAAAGTAACCAAAAGACATATTACCTCAATTTAAGAGAGTTACATTAAGTTAAAAATATGCAGAGGATAGAAATGACCCCTCAGTGGTTCACTCTGGGATGTTTTGAGATGTTCCACAATCTGTTTCTTTGATTAAGATCAAAGTTATAAAATATTTAAAACTCACTCTTTGCTCATCTGTTTCTGAAAATGTCAAATTTGTGGCACAAAAACAATTCTAACACATTTTCTAAAAATCACCTTTGAACTGTGTAAACCTGTCCCCACAAAACAGTAATGAAACAATAACCAGAACTGCTAACTCACCTGCTGACCTCAAAGCAGACAACCCCTGCTTAAGTCTTTGGCATTGTTAGCAACCATGGATGGATAAATGAATGAATGGATGGAAAAAATACAATCAACACTATCATTTAAAATGATTATTCTATAAGTCTAGAAATACAGTGCATTGTATTGCTCTTGAAGAGCAGTGAATTCTGTTTAATAAGCAATTTCCTGTTACCTTCTTGAATCTTCTGTTTATTTGCTCTAATGTAGGATATTATATAAATACATCTAAATAAAATCGTCAATATAGTATACTTCAACAATCTATGAAAAAAACAAGGTGCTGAATTGAAATTAAAATACAAAATATATTAAAGCATACATCAGTCTGAATTACAAAATCAAAAGAACTATAAATAAGAAAATTCCTAATTGTCCTGATTTATAATAAGACAAGTTAAACAATTTTGGTCACATTTTAGTGCAGCTACTGAAAAATGTTATACATTTATGTAAAAGTAGGCAAAATATAAATAATAAATTTCAGTCACTTTCCAGATTAGTTGCTAGGTTAGTTCAGTGGTGCAGACACCACTGAGTAGCAAACCTAGCATATTATTTGTTTTGAGTTTTTGTGTTCGAATCCAAAGTGTTCCCACCCCAATGAACGGACTTGACTTTTTTTTCTTTTTTTTTTTTTTGCTAAATGCTGCTGCTGTCCCCAGAGGCACTGCTCATTTTGCCCGTTCACCATTTCTTACCTTTGCAGTTATGGTTGTTTCCTGTCTAACCTTCTCGGGGATAAAATGGTGTCGCCTGCTTCAGGATGTGTTGAACTGATCATGCATCAATGCATGCCTGCCAAGGGGGATGTTCCACTGCTCCTCCACACCACATCTTGCCTGACTTTTTGAAACAAGACTGCAAAATGTACATGAATTCAGCCTTCAAAAGGGGTAGAAACGTGTATCTGTCGAGAGACATCACAAAATGAGAGCATTCCTGTGAAGCGTAAAATGTCAAATAATAATATAAAGAATAATATTTAACTATATATTGTTTTTGTGGTCCAACATTAAATTTGAAGGGTAAACTTAACTAACTGCACAGCCTTAATGGATGGATAGATGGGCGGACAGATGGATGTGGTAACATGTCCTAGTGCAGATGCAGCAAATCAGACCCAAACCATGATATTAGTGCTAAGTTTCACTGATGGGATAAGAGTCTTAAACTGGATTATGTCTTTGTGGACATACAGTTGTCTTCACTCTCCTCTTTTCTCTGCACTTTGGAGTTATGTGTTGCCAATTAAAGGAGCAGCAAGGCTCTTTGTGGCGAGCACTAGCTTTCATCTTGCCATGCTGCTCCTCTTTATTTTTCACCCTAAGATTAGTAAAAGATAATATATTAGTTTTTCCACATAAATTGCGCATGCTCACATATAAATCCCATCATATTGAATGGAATTGTTTTAAAAAGAGATTGTTCACGCTGAAATATTTAAACCAGTCACACCAACTATATGGATCTTCTCGTAACAGTACCTGTACAGTTTATGCCACTTTTTGTAGCCTATTATTATTCCTGCATCATTAGTATTAAGTTATTGCAAATATGGGAAATAAACATAAATTAAGAGTATTCTTGCATTTTCCTTTTTTGGACAACTAATACCAGTTTGTAAAACTGGCTAAATATAACAGCCTTTTAATAATCAGGTTACTCCTGAAAAAAAAAATCTATCACTACCCCCTTTCTCCCACCGTCTGTCTGTTTTTAGATCGGTCTCTGGGCCTGATGCCTGCTGCTATCAAATGAAAGCAAGCTAATAAAATTGTCTGAAGAGCCGGCCCTGCTCTGCCTGGAGGGCATCTTAATGACGAATCACACACATTATCAAACACATCTCTACCCAAATGGCTTTACCTGAGCTCAGGAAGGTCATTCGTCCTTTTAATTCAACCTTGCTGCATTGTAATTTATGTAGTAAAGTTGTACTATCAGTACCATTCATCTGGTGGAAAAGGCAGCTGTGTTTTAGCAAATACAGAGAACCAGATCCTATCAGCTGTGATTAAGCCTCTCTTATCGCTGGCTACCAGTCAGTTTTCTAATTGATTTTAAGATTGTGCTGATCACCTACTGTGGGGATAAAAAGTATGTGGCTTAAAAAGATGAGAGAGGTCTGTAATTTTCATCATACTTACACTTCAATGGTGAGAGACAGAATTTAAAAGAAAACTCCAGGAAATAACATTTTATGATTTTTAAAGAATTTATTTGTATAATTGCACAGCACCTACAACCAAGCAGGAATTCCGGCCCTAACAGACCTGTTACTTATTTTTTAAGAAGCATTTCTATCCTCCACTTGTTACCTGTATTAATGGAACCTGTTTGAACTTATCTGTATAAAAGACACCTCTCCAAACCTTCAAACAGTCAGACTCCAACCTCCACCATGGCCAAGACCAGAGAGCTGTCTAAGGACACCAGGGACAAGATTGTACATCTGCACAAGACTGGGATGAGCCAATCTACAATAGGCAAGCAGCTTGGTGAGAAGAGATCAACTGTTGGAGCAATTATTAGAAAATGGATCCCTGACAATCTCCCTCAACCTGGGGAAGATCCCACCTAGTAGGGTACACATGATCTTGAGAATGGTAAGGAAACAGCCCAGAATTACTGTACACAGGGGAAACTGGTCAATGACCCGAAGAGAGCTGAGATCACAGTAACAAATGTTACTATTCAATTCAATTCAGTTTATTTTTATAGGGCCAATTAAAAACGGATGTCATCTCAAGGCACTTTACAAGAAAAGTCATTTCAATACTATTAGTAACACACTGCGTCGTCATGGATCAAAATCCTGCAGTCCTCCTGTTTAAGCCAGCACATGTTCAGGCCCGTCTAAAGTTTGCCAGAGGCCATCTGGAGGATCCAGAGGAGGATTGGGAGAATTTCATGTGGTCAGATGAGAACAACATAGAACTCTTTGGTATAAACTTCACTCGCCATGTTTGGAGGGGGAAGAATCCTGAGTTGCATCCCAAGAACACCATACCCACTGTGAGGCATGGGGGGGTGAAAATATTATGCTTTGGGGCTGCTTTTCTGCAACGAGGACAGGACAGTTAATCTGAATCAAGAAAAGCATGAATGGGGTCATTTATCATGAGATTTTGGGCAAAAACATCCTCCCATCAGTGAGAGCATTGAAGGTGAAATGTGGCTGGGTCTTCCAGCATGACAATTATTCCAAACACATCACCGAACGAAGAAGGGGCTAGGTAAAAAGCATTTCAAGGTTCTGGAGTGGCCTAGCCAGTCTCCAGACCTCAATGTAATGGAGATTCTGTGGAGGGAGTTGAAAGTCCATGTTGCAACAGCTTCAAAACATCCCAGCTCTAGAGAAGATCTGCATGGAAGAATGGGCCAAAATAGCAGATACAGTGTGTGCAAACCTGGTGAAGACCTACAGGAAACGTTTTACCTCTGTCATTGCCAACCAAGGTTACATTACAAAGTATTTAGTTGAACTTTTGTTATTGACTAAATACTTATTTTCTGCACCATTATACAAATACATTCCTTAAAAATCATACAATGTAATTTCCTGGAGTTTTTTTACATTCTGTCTTTCACATTTATAGTGTACCTATGATGAAAATTACGAACCTTTCATCTTTTTAAGCGGGACAATTTCCACAATCGGTGGCTGCCAAATGCCCCACTGAATGTGCTCTACATGGTTTGTTTTTGAGACATGACTAAATAGCTGTCCTTTTCAGGATCATTTGGACCAATAGGGGCCAAATCATATGAACTGAGATAGAGTTCATTGTTACAGGTGGAATTTTTGAATTGCATCTCTGAAGATGTCTTGAGATAAGAATAAACCAAAATGTGTTGACTCAATTTTATTACCTTCTGTTGTGAGACAGATAGCCACACATTTGAGTCTTAAATAATCTGATTAGGGAGTTTGTGTTTGACTGAATGACTTCAAGGTCTTCATGTCCCGTGACTGTAAATTTACCCCAAATTATCCTTCCTCCACCACCATGCCTGAAAGCTGGTCTGAGGTTTCTCTGCTGATGTGCTGTTTTCGTGTCCAGATGTGGTCATGCACATCCCCGCGTTGGCTTCTTTGCAAAGGATATTGTTTCACAAGTCTTGAGTTATTCAGTACTAGAATATTAATCTTTGGTGTGTTGTTTTGTTTTTACCCTTATATGTCTCATTCACTTGTTTTTTTCTTTCAATAAATTTGCTGTGGTCTCTAGTATGAATGAATGCCTTGTGAGTCGTTTTATGTGGAAAGAAATGCTTTTTTTTATGTGGAGAAAAATGCTGGCTCTTGTTTCTGGATGCTGAAGTTTGTGGGGGGGCAACAGGAATACAAGTCTTACTCATTGTTATTCATGATTCAAGGTCTCACCTCTGATCGGCTAACAGCAATGTGACTCTTATTACTCAGTGGTGTAGTCTACATTTTTGTAGTGGGTATACTGAGCTTAGACACAAAAGTACACTGGTTAGTGCAATTTAATCGAGAATTTTATTTTGTTTAAGCATATTTAACAGTGCAAAAATTCTCAAATGCTCATATTAGAATTGAATAAATATACAACAAACTTTGTAGAACTGTTGGATTTGTATTGAAAACGTGGAAACTATAATAGGCTACAGTATATAAGCAAAACATGTTCAAGTATTAAGTAGTAGGTACAGCAGTATTATTTTATTCAAAAACAGATTGAATCAAGTGAATGTGTAGACCTATAAAATGTTCCAAAGGTGTCTGTTCTCAGGCTCCTTAGGTTTCATTTGTCTTTTTGTCTGTATTGCAGAGTGGTGCTTTCTTAACCATGTTGTTACATCCTAGGCTCAAAAAGATTAACAGGAGGCCCATTTATAATGATTATCATGAGATAACTTACATTTGACAATAATAGAGAATACCTTTTTTCTGCACATACATTGTTCATTAGGCTAAACCCTCTCTCACATCCAGCTGTGCTACATGGAATGGTTTTCATGCAAGTGATCAGTGGTTTAAGGTTTTCAGGCTCCGTGCTTTGGTCCTCAATTAAGTCTCTCATGCCATTAACAGCTTGGTTTTCACAAAGATTAAATCTCTTAAGAAGTCTCTTTACTTCTGTCTCACCATATCTGATATTAGGTTTAGATGTCCAGTGTCTTTTATCAAGTATGCTCAGATCACGTAGGATTTCCTCTTGAAATGAGAGACGCTTCTCCATATTACTGATCAAGCTTTGCAGGAACTGATTTGCAACTATTGATATTAGTTTGGAATTTGACTCTAAGGGAACAGACCCAAAATGTATTGAAGCCTGTGCTTCATTGGCTTCCATTGACCTTTCCCTTGGAGAGTCTTTAAAAGACCTCAGAACACGAATTGTGCATATTAGTAGTTCTGCTTTTAAAAGCGTGATAGACTGTGCTTGGAGCTGCTGGGATAGGTTTGACAGTTCAGAAAGTGCATCATACATTAGTCCTAGGTCAGAAGGAAATTCTTTTTTTCTTTTTGTTTCCCGTGTCCTGTCTGGCAGTGTGGAGTTCAGAATTGGTGTCTGAGTATCAAGTACAAGCCTGACAGATTTCCTGTCACAAGTGGAGCATTATGGCTTTTGCTATAGTACTCCTCTTGATATATATGTGTAATAAATCTTTATTAGAGATTACTGTGTGTGTTTTTTTTTCAATGCGCCAGGGACACGGAGGCGGAAAATAAAGGGGAAGAAGGAAAGTAGATGAGGAGAGGTAGGGAAAAAAGGTTAAGAGGGAGAGGGTGAGCTGAAGACACAAGAAAGGAAGGGGAAGAAAGAAAACATCACAGTCTCCCTCCACACCAGCAGGACAGCAGGAGAGGGAAAAAAACGACAAAACATATCAAACAATGCAAACTGAGAGCTACACAACCATAACCCACAAATAGATATATGAATACAATAACAGCGTCACTGAAAAGCTCATGGTACCGATTATTACAAGATATAGCAGTGGTAACCTAAGCCCAAGAATGCATCTGTAAACACCGGAATCCCCACAGAAAGAAATTATTTGCTTTGCAAGCGATGTGCTAGTCCTCTATACCTTTGCGTCTCTTTTGTGCTGCTTGTTTGGTGTACAGAGGGCTTTTCAAAGTGTTTGTTGAGCGCACCATAGGACCTCCACACTGCTTTCACAGTGCGGAAGCTGCTTGCAACCCATCGTGTGTTCAAAATTCTGCCAATTTGTTGAACGTGTGAGCCCACTTCTTGTGCAGCTTCCAGAAGTTCTCTGGAGTTTTTACTGGACTGGCTATATAGATTATGAATCTTTTCCACGAATGCTTTAAAATGATTTACTGATACGACCTCATCTACTGCATCTGATACAACAAGCTCCAGTCTATAGTTCATACCACATAACACTAGCTCCATCAGAAACTGTTTTTTTGACGCCAGTCGTCACTGAAGCCTGCAGTGTCCAAACAAGTTAGTAAAGCATTCTCTATACTTTCTGCTTTTTGGCTCTCCAACTCGACCAGCTCCAGGAATACAAATTCAGGAGGGGCTCCAATAATTGAGGCTTTTACACTGACAATCATAGCAGATTTGTGACTGGCAGATGTAGCCTAATCAATGAGAACAGATAGTTTGCTTGAAGAAGACACAATGCTGCTCACAATTTTTGTCTGCATTTCTTTTGCAATATGTTCCACAATTTTAGTGCAACTATATCTGGAGTGTAGACTAGTACCCAAGTTGACGCCATTTTTCTTCCTGAAGTTCAATGAGATGGTCATGATCAGTAAAAGGTCCATTCATCTTTGCAATGTAATATGCTGTCCTAAACAGCATCTGTCTCGGCCAGCACAGTGTCTGATACAGCTCTCACCATACTTCCAAGATAATCCTGTCCACCCTTTTGGGTAAGCTCCTGAGCTATTTCATGAGCCCTGGACTTCTCATGCCGCCGAATCTTGTTCCGGAGGTTAGACAGTGCTGTTTCTCCGTTCTCATTGGAGCCTGATGACTGGATCTTGAAGGAGGCCCACTCTTCAGATATAGAGATCCTCTTCTCAGTCAGGACACCGGTTGACTTTGTGGTCCTGCAAACAGCACATCCAGCAAGTAAATAAAAATGATCATAATTGTATAATTTTACTAATAGCATCTACTGCTGCACTAATTCTCAACATACATCCATCCACACTTAGATTCGTTGTTAACAGCTTACATTTTTACACCATTATTAACTAAAACCTGAAAATGAAACGACCAAACTTTTATACAATATTTCTATACTGTTAATGACTGCCCTAAGTGACAAAAACTATACTGTAAAATGTTTGCCAAGCATAACGTACTTTACTAAACTTTTAAAATCTCTCTGATTTCAGAATACTATTTACAAATGATCAAACAATAATTTATTGAAATTGTAACCTTCATTAAATATATGGTACTCTAATCTGCACAGATTTATTTCATTAACTACATTTCATACACACACTTGTCTTGTTCCATAGTTTTCTGGTATTTACCTAACTTTCTGTCCCTCCATTCTAACCAAGGATCTCTGTTTTTAAACTCCCTAGCCTGGCCAGGAGCTCACATCTAAAAAAGAAACAAGGGGTTTTACAACAAAGCACATTGTTTTGATTATCGGAACAACACACTCTGACACAAACATGATTTTTTTTTTATTCATTTCCACCTTTGCCTCAGGGTATACAGCTTTCCTGTTACACCTCGGATGTTTTATCCTTCACCTCAGCCATTGACTCTTCTAATTCCACAAGTTTGATGTCAACCAAGTCAGGAAATGCTGCTACCCCCTTTGCCTCCCCCTACCACTTGCCTGTCTCCAAAAGTCAGGTGAAGAGGCAGCTAGAGAAACTGAACCGGAACAAGGCTGCAGGTCCAGATGGTGTCAGCCCCAGAGTCCTGAAGTCCTGTGCAGAGCAGCTCTGTGGGATTCTGCAGCACCTCTTCAACCTTAGCCTAACTCAGGAGAAGGTTCCAGTGTTGTGGAAGACATCCTGCCTTGTTTCAGTACCCAAAATAACTCACCCATCAGTCATCAATGACTATAGACCCGTTGCCCTGACATCCCACATCATGAAGGTCCTGGAGAAACTCCTGTTGGCACCCCTGAGTAAGCAAACAAGAACGTATCAGGGCCCACTGCAGTTTGCTTATCGCTGTGGAGTTGGAGTTAAAGATGCCATCATCCACCTACTTCAACCAACCCACTGTCATCTGGACAAAGCAGGCAGCACTGTGAGGATCATGTTCTTTGATTTCTCCAGTGCATTTAACACAATACAGCCTGATTTGCTTTGTCAGAAACTCCTGAAGACACAGGTGGAGCCCTCAACAATCGCCTGGATCAATGACTACCTGACCAACAGACCTCAATTTGTGAGACTGAAGAATTGTGTGTCAAACCAGGTGCTCAGCAGCACAGGAGAACCACAGGGGACCGTACTCTCACCATTCCTTTTCACTCTGTACACCTCAGACTTCCAGTACAAATCAGAGACCTGTCATCTGCAGAAATACTCAGATGACTCTGCAATTGTCGGGTGTATCAGAGATGGACAAGAAGCTGAATACAGAGAGCTGGTGGACCGCTTTGTGACATGGTGTGGAAACAATCGTCTCACCTTGAATGTGAACAAAACAAAGGAGATGATTGTAGATTTCAGAAGAAACAGGGATAAGTCAAACACTGTTTCCATCATGGGAGAAGAAGTGGAGGTGGTTGAGAAGTATAAATACCTTGGAGTTCAACTTGACAACAGACTGGACTGGAGGCGCAACAGTGAAACTGTCTACAAGAAGGGACAGAGCAGACTGTACTTCTTGAGGAAGCTTAGGTCCTTCAAGGTTTGCAGCAAGATGCTGCAGATCTTCTACAAGTCTGTTGTGGAGAGTGTAATCTCTTCAGCCGTCATCTGTTGGGGTAGCAGCATCAGAGCCAGGGATTTAAAAAGACTAAACAACCTGATAAAGAAGGCTGGTTCTGTTCTTGGGACAACTGTGGAAAATCTGGAGATGATAATGCAAAGAAGGATTCTTCATAAAATCAAAAACATTTTGGACAACCCTGAGCATCCTCTTCATGAGACTGTCATACAACAACAGAGCGTCTTCAGTCGGAGGCTTCTTCAGTGTCGCTGCAATACAGACCGCTACAGGAAATCCTTCCTGCCCACAGCCATCATCATCTACAACAACTTCTTAAAGAATTAATTATATGAGCTATAACAACACTTAATTTCCCTCTGGGATCAATAAAGTATTTTTGAATTGAATTTGAATTTGAATAAGCCCATTGGTTCTCCTTGTTCATTACTGGTTCTCCTCGTTATTATGTCTGATTTCTATCCTGTTTTTGGGTCCCAGCTTCATGTTTTGTTCACCTTCTTCCTGTTTTGTAAGTTTTCCTTCCGGTCCGCATTTTGGTCCAGCCTCAAACCCACATTACATGACAACAAGTGTAGAAATAAAGTGTCACCTCCAGTATGGTAAAAACTGAATTAAATTGGGTCCATATTTATTTATATTTAAAATGCAGTAATGGAGACAGTAACAGTTCCATGTGTCATACATATCAATTGTAATTATTAAGCCTTCATATTATTTATGAGCCTGACTGACTTGAATTTTAACCATTTTAATATAAAATCATCTTTACTGTTTCAAATTTTTTAAATGGGCAGAGGTCAAATTCATTTGTTCGACTAAATAAAGTCTATACATTAACACGGCCATACAAAGCATTAATCAGTCAATGGATCTATCATGGGCCTAGATTCTAGTCTACAAGTTTCCTCAAACATTAATTCAGGGGAAAATGTAGCTGACTAACAATGTGTGACGTCACGGAGCGCATCCAGCAGCATAAAAACCCTGCGATTCCTCTGGTATACGGAGCGTCCAAACTGTCCGCTCATCATCTAACTTGAAGCCCTAACGTGCTTAAGACAACTTTGACCTTTAAAAATGTTTACCTCCTGTGGCAGCTTTGACTAGTGGTGGCCGACATTGAATGAAATCCCCAATAGATTACTCAGAGAGGCACTACGAGCGACTGACCAACTTGATCTCCCTGTTTTTCAGGGAAGTGGAGGAGGACCTGGAGGTGGTGTGGCAGGCGGCAACACGGGAGAACCAGCAGATGAGGGAGACGCTGTTGGACACAAAGCTGAGCGGGACGCCGTCGGCCTGGCCACTTTCTGTTACCGCCTCTCCTGACTTCCCTGCTCGGGCTTCAGAGGAGACCTCCAAATCCTCCCGGCTTCAGCATAAGCACAGCCTGGATTTCTATTGCTGAGACTAAACCTGCAGGGGTCTGTGCTGACGTTTGAACATCAGAGGATGGTATTGCTATCTGGGTCAAGCTTTCTTTGTCTGTATTTTAAAAATGACGCTATATAAAGGGGCAAGGAAGCAAAAACAAAAAAGAAAAGGGATCTGTTGGCCTGAGAAAGCACTTTTTAGGAACATATCTGCCCCCCCCCCCCCCCCCCCCCACACACACACACACACACACACACACACACACAAATGTGCCGAGAACAACTGAGAGACTGACGTGAAGGGTTAAATTGGAAGGACCAACTTGACTGAAATGTCCTGAAGTCAAAAGGTGGTAGTGCCATCTACTGGACACAACGTGGCAATGACTCTGATACCATAGCTCCAGTACTGCCAGAGAGTGGCCCAATGACCAGGCTGTGTGGGTCTAACTTTTTCTAAGGTCATCTGCACACTGAATGAACTCACTTATCACAGAAATACAATAAATCAAATGGAACTCATTCAAAATTAACATTTACTCGAAGGACATTAGGAATGTATGATCCGCCAATTGAGTTTTCTGTAGTAAATTCAAAAGATATATTTTAGACATATTTAAAATGATATTTTGTATATTGAGCCTGGCTTCTAGACGCCTGTTTGTAGATAATAAAGCAACACTTCAAAGCTTGGAGATTAATTTTCAGGGATTTTTTGTTTTGTTTTTTATTTATCTGCAACCCCAAGAGAAGCTGCACTGAAATACAGATGGTCATATACTCTGACAGATGTTATCAGAACATGTCACCATTTGTGTTGTGCTCCAGCGTTCAAACAGTGCACTTTGAGTCACAGTGTCTAATAATGACAAAACGTAGTGTAACACCAGGTTTCCTGTGTCCAGCAGTGGGAGAGCTCCCGCCCGCCAGGTTCAACCCTAACAATGTGTGATGACATGAAAACTGGTAGTTTTGCAACAAATCTGAGCAGAAAACAGAAGAGATGCTGCATATCATGTTGAACCCAAATTCCCATGTATACCACGGTTCTTTCATCTCCCACTAATCATTGGGATTTTTAAAATGTTAGGCTGTTTAACCTGTATTAAAGTCAACTATATTGTGTTTTGTTGTTGTTTTTGTGGGGTTTTTTTAAAACCGTTTTTAGCTTTACTTACACTTCAATAAAAAGTCATCTAAAAATATTCAAACCCAAAGAGCTTCATTTAAATTACACTAATCACTTGAAAGCACCATAAACGTAGCAATTTTAACCAAAATAGGTTCTGAGGAGAGGTAGAAGAGAAGGGAAGTCCACAGAGGACAAGAACAAGGAGGGAAGGATTTATCATTCTCTTTACTGTAGCCTTGTATGCTTCACACATGGTTAAAAACTGGACTATGTTTTCTTTTTCTTACATGTCTTCCAATTTGAGTGCTGTTATAAATAACCGTTTTCATTAGTTTGCAACATTAGCGTTTGTATGACTTCAAGTAATCTTGAAGACACTCAAAGATCTAAATGTGTGAGGTTTTGTACATCAGTGTGTGTGAGCTGGTAAAAGGGTCTGAGATTCCATTCAATGGATGTTTGAGAAGATAATCATATGATTTTTATGCAGCTATTTGATCTTGCAAAAAAAAAATTATGAGTGCTCTAATAATAGTGTGAAGATTTTTTTTGGGGGGGAAAAGGGGCTCTATTTTCTAAACAGCTGTTTGTTCGACAATTAAATCAGAACTATGAGGTCCGTCCAATCAGAGCTGTTACGCAAGGATATTTTATAGCTTACCAAACTGTCTCGTCTGTGTTCAAAACAACAACGAGTAATATTTTACGCATTTCTATTCCTGGAGGATACACCGCTGCTACCAACATGCTGATACTTGGGTTGTTTTTGAACCCAAAACTTGATAGAACTCCAAAGGCAGTTTGGTAGGTACAGAGTAAAAAGATGAAGGATTTATGTCTTTGTTAATCAATTTAAGTAAGATGTACCAACCAGGTCCCAACCTACTCTTTCAGGTACACACAGAAGCATCCAGATGTGACCCTTCCAGCAGCAGGTAAGGGGAGTGGAGCACTCCATCAAATGACTAATGATCTGCAGCAAAGAAATGTGAGTTATTAAAGAGAACAGTCTATGAATGTCATGTTTTTCTTTGTGTTTGTTACAGAACTTACTACTCTGTGCTACTTTACAACCTCAGCTTAATGTAGCTTTTTATGCAAGAACATCACAGTTAATAACATCTTAATGTCCTCAAGAGTAATGGTGTACAACAGTACGATGGGAAGCTTAAGATTTCCTCTGAGTTTAAGCAATTGCTAGAAGTGTTAAGATGAGTTATGTGGTGCCAAAATTAGTCATAAAGTGTTTTTTTCTTCTTTTTCTTGTATGTTTTTTTTTTTTTTTTTTTAGATACATTATTCATTGATTTCCCCATGTCTTCGGTCTCGGTCCAGAGTTACAGCACTGAGTCTTGGCTGAAAAAAGATACACAATATTTTACTGACTATATGCAAGGATCACATTTTCTGTGGGAAAAAAAGAGCAGTTTATTATTGTTGCTGATCATATTTTGTAGACACAGTTCCATCCATCCATCTATCCATCTTATCCTTTCAAGGTTGCTGGGGGAGGGGCTAGTGGCTATCTACAGGAGTCAGTGGGCAAGAGGCAGACTACACACTAGACAGGCTGCCTGTCCATCACTGGGCAACACAAAAACACACAACCATGCACACACGCTTATACCTAAGGATAATTTAGAGGGACCAATTAACCTAACAGTCCACCTGTTATCAAGAGGTGGGTAGTAACTAGTTACATTTACTCAGTTACATTTACTTGAGTAACTTTTTGGGGGGAAAAATACTTTTGGAGTAGTTTTACTAACCCGTACTTTTTACTTTTACTTGAGTGATATTTTAATGAAGTATCGCTACTCTTACTTGAGTAAAGTTTCTGGCTACTCTACCCACGGCGAGTAACTTTACTAAATGAAACTGAATGCTTGTTTTAACCAACAATCCATGAGACTCACTTGCTCGAGATTTGGGTGGAGGTTCACCTTTCAGCCTGCTCTATGAAGAGCAATAGATACAGCATCATTATAGGAACCTCATAACATCCCCAGATCATGGGTTGTTGAGAGGTAAAATAAGATAAGCTAGCTTTTCTATATAATGACGGCATTGTTTTTCCTTTTTTCACCATCCCCTTGGTCTTGGTGCCGGTGTGCTCAGCTTGGCTAAAGATGTATAACATATAAAACGCCTTTACACACAGAAGTGATCCTTATCGTCATCAATTCAAATCTGTTTATTTATACAAGTCACAAAAAAAGCCATCAGTCAATTCAATCCAACAACTTCAAAGATTACATACAATCATACATTCACAATAAAACCCAGTTTTTTTAAATCGATGAAGTCATGTTCAGTTTATCATTCAAATTAGTAAAATGTTTTCTACCGAAGGAAAGCCAGCAGCTTGCATCAAGCCTCTAACACACCGCTGTGATATGTCCGAAACAAAAGAAAAACATCTCCCCTATCTTATGGGAGGATTTTACACCAGAAAACTGACTAGTGGCTTGAGAGGTTCACATTTTGAATGTAATGCTGTTATGTATTGTTATTGTTTAGTCATCACAAAATCCCAGTGTATGTAAAGTGTGAGTAAGCATCACAGAATGACTGTATTTTCATTTCAGTTTATTTATATAGTGCCAGTTCACAACACTTGTCAACTCACGGTACTTTACAAAAAACAATCAATCCACACGTACATTTCAGTTGATCCTAGGTATCAAACAGTGCATTAAGTTAAGTTCATTATTCCGATTGGATTAAAAAAGGTTTCAATCTAAGAAAACCCAGCACTCACTCCTCCGGGACCAACATGTAGCGACAGTTCACGATCAAGAAGTTTATTTAATAGACATAAAGACATTTTTGTTGCTTTTTCATTCAAACTATGACTCAGTCACTGAAAATGTAGCTTTTTTTAGGTATACCAGAAACCTGTCTGATAATAGTTGCAAAAAGCACATTCAAAAGCACATTTTTCAACAATTACTGATGGAAGAACCAACACAAACTGTGCATTTCATCCTTCACATGACACATTAGTTTAGCCAAGTCATTGTGTAAATATTACGTTTTAAGCTTTTGAGGAGAAGGTTTAAACAGATTGGTTGTGATCCACGCTGTAAGATTTCACCAAACAGTTTCCAACAGGTATATCCATGTTAACGAGGAACTATTTTTGAAATAGGCAACATGTCGGTCTCAATATTAGGACAGAAAATTCTAAAGGATGTTAGCAACAACAATAACTGATTTCTACAAATACATAAAAAAGCTTTCAGATCTTAAATACGTCAAGAAACTGAATAAACCTTCAACCTGGACAATGACTACAGTGTAAAAAAAGCATTCTCTGTTTCAGAGATCCAATCTTACTCTTTAGCATTATCAGCGTCGGAATGTATTTTATGGTTAAAGGAAGTAGGAGGAGGATTCAGTAAACACAGCAACGCAAAACCAAACAACAATTTCTTCTCCGCTCTACAGTCATCAACATTCTGAACAACAATGGCCCCACACATTTATCAGTGTTGTTTAGATTGATTTTAAATGTCCATATGTGCAAATATGAAAAACACTGTGCTGAAAGTCCCAACTTGAATCTGACAGCAAATCTGTAGAGGGAGCAAAGGATTATGGCGATGGTAAAGAGGCCCTTCAACCTTCAAGAGTTTGAGTTCATTGTAAAAGATAAATTGGAAAAATACCATTTTATATATATATATACTGTATATTTTATGCAATATACACTACCGTTCAAAAGTTTGGGGTCACCCAAACAATTTTGTGTTTTCCATGAAAAGTCACACTTATTCACCACCATACGTTGTGAAATGAATAGAAGATAGAGTCAAGACATTGACAAGGTTAGAAATAATGATTTGTATTTGAAATAAGATTTTTTTTACATCAAACTTTGCTTTCGTCAAAGAATCCTCCATTTGCAGCAATTACAGCATTGCAGACCTTTGGCATTCTAGCTGTTAATTTGTTGAGGTAATCTGGAGAAATTGCACCCCACGCTTCTAGAAGCAGCTCCCACAATTTGGATTGGTTGGATGGGCACTTCTTGCGTACCATACGGTCAAGCTGCTCCCACAACAGCTCAATGGGGTTCAAATCTGGTGACTGCGCTGGCCACTCCATTACCGATAGAATACCAGCTGCCTGCTTCTTCTCTAAATAGTTCTTGCACAATTTGGAGGTGTGTTTTGGGTCATTGTCCTGTTGTAGGATGAAATTGGCTCCAATCAAGCGCTGTCCACTGGGTATGGCATGGCGTTGCAAAATGGAGTGATAGCCTTCCTTATTCAGAATCCCTTTTACCCTGTACAAATCTCCCACCTTACCAGCACCAAAGCAACCCCAGACCATCACATTACCTCCACCATGCTTAACAGATGGCGTCAGGCATTCTTCCAGCATCTTTTCAGTTGTTCTGCGTCCCACAAACGTTCTTCTTTGTGATCCAAACACCTCAAACTTGGATTCATCCGTCCACAACACTTTTTTCCAGTCTTCCTCTGTCCAATGTCTGTGTTCTTTTGCCCATCTTAATCTTTTTCTTTTATTGGCCAGTCTCAGATATGGCTTTTTCTTTGCCACTCTGCCCTGAAGCCCAGAATCCCGCAGCCGCCTCTTCACTGTAGATGTTGACACTGGTGTTTTGCGGTTTCTATTTAATGAAGATGCCAGTTGGGGACCTGTGAGGCGTCTGTTTCTCAAACTAGAGACTCTAATGTTCTTATCTTCTTGCTCAGTTGTGCAACGCGGCCTCCCACTTCTTTTTCTACTCTGGTTAGAGCCTGTTTGTGCTGTCCTCTGAAGGGAGTAGTACACACCGTTGTAGGAAATCTTCAATTTCTAAGCAATTTCTCACATGGAATAGCCTTCATTTCTAAGAACAAGAATAGACTGTCGAGTTTCAGATGAAAGTTCTCTTTTTCTGGCCATTTTGAGCGTTTAATTGACCCCACAAATGTGATGCTCCAGAAACTCAATCTGCTCAAAGGAAGGTCAGTTTTGTAGCTTCTGTACCGAGCTAAACTGTTTTCAGATGTGTGAACATGATTGCACAAGGGTTTTCTAATCATCAATTAGCCTTCTGAGCCAATGAGCAAACACATTGTACCATTAGAACACTGGAGTGATAGTTGCTGGAAATGGGCCTCTATACACCTATGTAGATATTGCACCAAAAACCAGAAAGTACAGTGCTTTTCCTTCAAAAATAAGGACATTTCAATGTGACCCCAAACTTTTGAACGGTAGTGTATATGTATATATTTATATATATACCGTCATTACTCATAGATTAGAGTATGCATTCCAATGAGCCTTGTTTGTCAAATTAAAAAAATACCTTTTAAAAATAACAACCTTTAAGCGGGTATTAAGCATACTTACTAGACCATTAAAACATTCATCTCCTCCAAACTACAAACAGGGAATGCTTGGAATGTATTTTTTATTTATTTAGGGAGGCTCGACTGATTGATTGATTAATTTTGCCTGTGTTTTTATGTGTTTTGCTCATACAGTGTGTGTCAATTTAAAAAGCACATTCATTCATGTAAGAAAAAAAAAACTCTTCATCCTACTCCTCTATGACACATTTCTTACACATCTACTGTAAGGAGAAAGGTCACCGAGCCTAAAAGGTTTAGTCACAGACAAAACTGTGGGCTCTTCTTTGGAACAAGAAGTCACCATTGACTGTAATTCTAGCCTCACTGTAAGTACTCCTCTTTTATTTACTTTATGCAGAGAACACTGGACTGAAGAAAGCCAAGAAAACAGACGGAGGAAGGACAGGATTCCAGGCACCGGACACAGACTGTAGATCTACAGCAAACCAATGAGACTGCAATTCACGTTTCATTCATAAAACTTAAAGACATTCAGATTTATTCAGATTTAATAGTAAAGTAGTATTTTTTTATCCCAAAGGTGGCTCATGTTTTGTCTGTCAGACAAACTTGGCCAAGATAAGTTTTTCTAACAATAATTTTGGTCTATAAAATCATTCAGTCTGAATACAAACAGGACAACATTTATATTACGTAAATGAGGATAAAAGAGTTTCACACCGTTTGTAGTGGATCTATTTTATCTGTATCAATGCTTGAACCAGATATAATGTCATAAAGCTCATAGATAAGGGTGTTGCTATTAAAGTTCAAGTTGCCTATCAGTAACTCAGATCAAATGCTTTCCAAGCTGTCTACTGTTGTGTTTTTTGCTCAGAATTTAGTTTATATGCTTCAAACATTCGCTTGACCTTGACGTATAAACCGAAAATACAAGACAGCTTGCCTTTTTTCTGCAAAAACATATTCTTTTGTGATCTCTGCTCTCTCCAAGTTGTTGATCTTTGTGAAGATCTCAGTTCTCACTGAATTGTCACGAAATAACCATCTTTTTCTTCATGCTGTCTGTGACTGAATAAAGTGGAACAAGAGCCCTGTTCCGGACTTGAGCTCTTATAAAATGAAGAAGTGCTTTTTCAACTCGTTGTGATTTAATACAATCAGCTACTTGAGTGTTCATTCAAGAGTGTTACTGTAGAGCATGGTTTCTAAACAGGGGGTTGTAGTGCCCCCCCAGTGGGTGTTCAGACTATATGGGGGGGCGGTGAAAGTTTTTGGCATTGAAGGGGGGCGGGTGCATGCTAATGGTGGGCGCTAATGAAAGAGGAGGACTTCAAAACGGACAATAGCTCAGATAAAGAAAAAGTGTCGTCGGTACAACGTGGACTACCTTCGGAACGAGTTTATTCCTTCACACACAGATAGACAGCTCCCCATGTACCAGGTCAAATGTCCCGCTTCCTATCTGGTTGAGCAGGGATTCAGCCGATGAGCTATACATGCAATCAAAATACAGAAACAGGCTAACTCCAATAGCCTACGTTTTTTGTTTCTAAAGACAGTTGTGTACCATTGAGTTTGAAATCTGTTAATTCTCCCAATTGTTCTTAAAGGTCACTGATAAACAGTGCTCTGGTTAAATGGTGGTCTTTGTATCAGAAAACTTTCCGTTTGTCTGCATGGAACCTTGTGTGGCTGTAAGGGATTTCAACATGACTTAGGGGGGCGTTCAGCCGAAAAAGGTCGAGACACTGTTGTAGAGTGTTAGAGATCATGTTTTTAAAAGAAATATTCACAGAACCAAATGAAATCTTTGAAAAAACAAATCAACTCATTAGCTGCTCAATTAAAATCTTCACTCATCAGTTACTTGAGACCTCTGTTTCTCTTCTGGTAAAATGGAGGAGGCTTATTGTTTCATTGTGCTACTCTAAAGAAAAGAACTGTTCTATTAAATTAATACAAGGGTCGTCTCTCCAACACATCAAGCAGAATTAATAAAGAAAACACCAAGCAAACAAAATCCTAGAAATTCTACAATTGAAATTGTTAACATAATTAAATTGAATTGAATTGAATTCATGCGATGGACTAGCGACCTGTCCATGGTGTACCCCCGGCTCTCGCCCCTTGACCGCTGGAGATAGGCACCAGCCCCCCGCAACCCTGCATTAGGATGGACGGGTACAGAAAATGGATGGATGGATGGATCAATTGAATTCCAAAATACTTTCTTTTTTTATCCCAAGAGTTATCATGGATGGTGATACTATGGGCAGGAAAGATTTCCGGTAGCAGTCAGTTTTGCAACAAATCTCAAGATGTTCCTGACTGAAGAATGTTGCGGTATGTTGTCTGTTGTGGAGAGTGTAATCTCTTCAGCCGTCATCTGTTGGGGTAGCAGCATCAGAGCCAGGGACTTAAAAAGGCTAAACAACCTGATAAAGAAGGCTGGTTCTGTTCTTGGGACAACTGTGGAAAATCTGGAGATGATGATGCAAAGAAGGATTCTTCATGAAGTCAAAAAAATTATGGACAACCCTGAGCATCCTCTTCATGAGACAGTCATACAACAACAGAGCGTCTTTAGTCGGAGGCTTCTTCAGTTTCGCTGCAATACAGACGGCTACAGGAAATCCTTCCTGCCCACAGCCATCATCATCTACAACAACTCCTTAAAGAATTAATTATATGAGCTACAACAACACTTAATGTCCCTCTGGGATCAATAAAGTATTTTTGAATTTGAATTTGAATTGAAAACTAACACGCTAACAGCTCAATATTCAGGCAGCAGAGAGACAATATTCATAATATTTAATTATGTGGGGGAGGGATGGGAATGTTGTCTTTGTGGGGTCATTGTAATTCTGTAAAGCACTTTGAGCTGCAATTGTTGTATGAAAAGCTCTTTATAAATAAAGTTTAATTGATTGTTGCCTTGTTGCCATGGTTATGCATGATTAAAAAAATGTTCAAAAGTAACAAAAAGTTAGAGCAAAAAATTTTCCAGCTGCACAGCATCCAAAACCAGAAGGGAATAATTCTCAAAACAAGCAATGATTCAACACAATAAAATCGTTAAGAAAAGTGTAGAAAAAGAACAAATCAGGACTGAGTAGTGGAGCTACTCCAACATGCTGCCACCGTGAGCCCCGCAATTCTAGAACATTACAATCTTCCTGGAAATGTGTTTTTAAATTCTGATTTAGAACTTAGGTCATTTCCCTTTGGTACCAGACATTTTGTTGTTCTGCCACCAGTTACGTTACAATATCACAATATAACATCACAGTTAGCCTATTTTAATAATTATAGGTTACTTCAAGGCTTTTATAGCTTTTTAGAGTGGTACAGTGCACAGTGGTGGGACAAAGTACTTACCCCTTCCAGTTTTCATATATATATATATATATATATATATATATATATATATATATATATATAATTTTTTGGGACACTTGATTGTATCAGATTATCAGAAATAAATTATATCAGACAAAAATAACCTGTGTAAATAAAATAAATACAGGTTGTAAACAATTAATTCATTTATGGGCAACCAGCCTGTGTGAAAATATAATTGCCCCGACTTGTTCAATCATGAAAACCCTGTGGAATCGGAAAATCTCTTTTAAAAAAAACAGATGACAAACAAACCCATTAAAATCTAGGCATCTGGAAAGGGTTACAGAACTTTATTTGAGGCTTTGGGACTCCTGTGAACCACAATGAGAACCATTTTGGGCAAAGGAAGAAAACATGGAAGAGGGGTGAATCTTCCCAGGAGTGAGCGGGGTGTCGGGTTAACTCAACAGCGCTTCCGTGACTCATCCAGGAGGATACATAAAAAACCCAGACCAACATCTTAAGCACTGCAGGCCAGGGGCCTGTACCATGAAGCCGGATTAGGTGGCTACCAGCTATGTTTCAGCTTAGTTTCCACCAACCCTGGGTTTTGGGTACCATGAAAGTGGCTCGGCTTTGATCGGTGTTCGTTGCCATGGTATCTTACACTGCACGGCTAACCTGCTCCGGGGCAGGTTATGTTCTGGATTCAAGATCTCAGACTGAAGTTTGACCAATCGGCTGTGAGCAAAGATACATATATGTGACGTAACTAATTCCCAGCGTCTGTTCTCTGTTGCAATGGCTTCACCTTTTCACCCAAATCCTGTGGACATCTCCGCGCAAATTGTAAGACGAGCACTTCGTAGAGAACGAGTTTTTAGGGACAGACAAAATCCATTTGACTTTCCTGATGCGTACTTGTATGAAAGATACAGATTTTCCGCGGAAGGAATGTCTTATCTCTGTGAGCTTCTTGAGCCGCACATAACAAATGTGACTCATCGAAGCCATGCCCTGACTGTACAGCACATGCAATCCCATCCATAATCGGCCGCCCCTTGTTGTTGCTCAGAGCCAACTCTTCTGCCACAGTGTCATCTTGAGGAGGTGGCCCTCCCCCAGTTTTCCTTATTTCACATTTTTTTGTGAACGTGTTTGTGATTAAATGTTCAAAGAAAATAATAAAAGATTATGGTAAATACTCACCACTTTGAATTATATTTTTATATTTTGTCTTGATCTGCTGCCAAGAACGTTTGGAGTTGGGGTTGCATCTAAAAATTAATGAATATCAATCTTTCTTAGGATGTGATAGCCTATACTTTCACATGTTACATACATCTACACACATTATATATATATATATATATATATATATATATATATATATATATATATATATATATATATATATATCAACACGAATACATTTTCATTTTAGCATTTAATATATTTTTAATATGCTTAGCCTACTTAAATGTACATTAATTGTTTAACCCACGCATTAACACAATCAGCAATCTTCCTCCACGATTGTTCTCTTGCTTTGGCAGCAGATACAGTGTTACTGCGTGCTTGAAAAATATTTCTAAATTCTTCATATTTCTGGAGAATAATCTCTTGCTCCTCCGTTGAAAACTAGATAGCTCTCGCTCTCTCCATATCGAACGCGATTGGTTGTTCAGTGTCGTCGTCACTCTTTTATGTGCACGCGCCTGTGGATTAATCATAGTTTAAGGATCAAAGCCTGAGTTGACAGAGAAAGTTGATAACCTGCGTCATGGTACCAATTAAGCCTGATTGCATCGGTTTGGTTTTGTCGATTCAAAACCAATCCTGTAACCCCGAGTTTGTTGAGCCACCTTCATGGTACAGGCCCCTGGTTATGGGGTCAAGAGAAGATCTGCAGCAAAATGTTAAAACGATCGCAAATTTACTGTCAAAGTTTGACACCAGAAATAAAAGCTGTAATGCTAAAATGGAGGGAAATAATGGAAAAAACTGCTACAATGGTTGTTAAAGCTTCATCTGATTTCATTATGTCCTTGTCTAAGGGTTATATTAGCAATATTTTTGTATATTAACTATATATAGCCATTTTCAGCGGTGTGACAATATTTTTATGTTGGGGAAACACTATTCTACACACTAAATACTAAACCATCCTGCCTTCTATGCAGAACGCTGTTGGTTATATTTTTCCCCATCTGGTGGCATGAAGTGGAGGTGGTTGAGGAATATAAATACCTCGGAGTTCACCTTGACAACAGACTGGACTGGAGGCGCAACAGTGAAACCGTCTACAAGAAGGGACAGAGCAGACTGTACTTCTTGAGGAAGCTTAGGTCCTTCAAGGTTTGCAGCAAGATGCTGCAGATCTTCTACAAGTCTGTTGTGGAGAGTGTAATCTCTTCAGCCGTCATCTGTTGGGGTAGCAGCATCAGAGCCAGGGATTTAAAAAGGCTAAACAACCTGATAAAGAAGGCTGGTTCTGTTCTTAGGACGACTGTGGAAAATCTGGAGATGATGATGCAAAGAAGGATTCTTCATAAAATCACAACAATTAAGGACAACCCTGAGCATCCTCTTCATGAGACAGTCATACAACAACAGAGCGTCTTCAGTTGGAGGCTTCTTCAGTTTCGCTGCAATACAGACCGCTACAGGAAATCCTTCCTGCCCACAGCCATCATCATCTACAACAACTCCTTAAAGAATTAATTATATGAGCTATAACAACACTTAATTTCCCTCTGAGATCAATAAAGTATTTTTGAATTGATTGAATTGAATTGAACACAACCATCAAGATCATTTCTGTCATTTCTGGACGTACTTTTATTGGAAGAAAAAGAGATTAATTGTCCCATAAAGCACTACAGAACATAATCACTGTACAATGCTCTGCCTAAATGATCACGAACATATGCAAGTTAAATCAAAAATGGATTATAACAATCCACTGACTTCTGAAGTGATGACTCATGAAAGTTTAAACAGCTCCTTTTCTAACTTCCTGTACGAGCTAACTGCACTACAGTGCAGACATTAGCTTGAATGTAAACAAGCACAGCAAGTGACGATATTAGCTTCTCCATTAATTTTAATTCTGTTTTTTTCTATACTAGTGTTACTGCTAATAGCAGTTTTAGTAGCATCTCAAAGTATATATTTAACTGAATTTAGGCCTAATCAGAGCAGGGTTGGAACAGGGGTTTTATTTTTCTTGTTTCTTATTTGTTTTGAATTGGTGCCTTGTAAATAAACTGACTTGACCTGGTCTCTAAACAAACTCCAAACACTTAAATCTGACCAAAACATGACTGAATGAACAAGTTAGTGATCTGGAACACTACTTTGCTGTTCCCCTTGTTGTTGTTTTAAACAGGCCTGAAATGTCCCTTTGGCAACATGTTAATCTGCAGGTAAACAATGATTTATTAAATGGGAGCCAAACAGTTAAAACTATAAACATCACCACAGATATTTAGATGGTTGATGTATCTATTTGTGGTTGTTGCCGTATAAATGCAGAGAGACACAGATGCATACATTCTATGATTTTTATTCTATGGTTGCATACTGCAAAAGTCTAACATACCTCCAAAGACAAGCATATCATTTACTACTTGAACAAGAGACAATTACTTTTACATTTCGGGGTGTACTACCTGGATCACCATTGTTTGTAAGCATTATCAGGAGCTTCACACTTTCTTTTGTGACACTTTATTCCTTTTTTCTTTTGTCCCTGGTAGACTGTTGTCACTAATTTGCATTTAAGTTAAATGTCAGCCAGACTTGATCATTTGGTCCGATGTACTGTAACATATTTTAATTGGTGTGTCATTCTGGCTGTAAGGAAGGAACAGCAGGACATTTACCTCTGAGCAGACCAACCTTTGATCTTCATAAAAGGGGAGGCCGAGGGAAATGCTGCTGGCTCCTCTGTCAGCTGTAGAGTCTGAGTTAACAAGCTGCAGTGGCTCTGCTCCGTCCTCCACACTGAGGTATTGTTCTGATCTGCCGTTTCACTTCATACCAACACGTTCTTCTCTCTTCTCATTCGGTTCTTCACTCTGACATTATTAGTTTGTTCTCATTTTGGTAGGGATAAATTTAATGTGGATTACCTAATATATGTCAGGATTAATTTATTAAATTGTGTTCCTTTACATTTTAAAGGCTACCATTTGTTTTACACAAGTAAAATGCATTCCATATCATTGTTTTCAAGGATGAATAATTTAAGGTTTTAGACATTCCGTTTGGGTTGTATATGTGTTCAGATACCAGCCCAAAAATTCCTTCATCTCAACTGAAATGGGATGAAATAATTTGTTTATCGGTTGTGATAATTCTCAGATTTTGTTGTTGTTGCACATTTACCCTTGTTCTCAAAGTTTTAGCAGGAAATATTTGTTGCAATTCACTGTATTCTCAAAGCGAGTGAAAGCTTTTTTCAAAACCAACATATTAGTTGTCAGAGAGCAGTCGTGCAGCCTGTACTGTTGGTCATTTAATGATTAAAAGGACTCACTATGAAAGAGACGTTGTTCCTTTGAGTTGGTTTTGATCTTATGGTATGCTCAGAAGTGGCTATAGTACCCAAAAATTGTACGCAAGTAGGAGTAGCACTACTTTAACATATTTTTGCTTAAGTAAAAGTAAAAAGTAGCCGTCCAAGAAATTCACTCAAGAAAGAGTAAAAACGTTTTACTCAAGTACTGATTGACTGATCATAACAACTGATTTAATATTTTAAAATGATCTAATCAGACTGACAAAAATATAAAGCTATCAGGGAATTCTGGTATTTTAAAGACTAAAATGAAAAAAAACAAACAAACACAAATAAATAACATTATTAGAAAATAAACTCAGGCAAAAAAACAACAATTTTTCAAAATATTTTTTTCAATCTAAAACTGCTGAAACTAATTACTAATAATAACTTACAATAGGTAATGTACATTTGTTAGAACAAGGTAAAGTACTTCCAATATGCATCTTCTTGACCTCGAAATGGATCAAAAGGTTCAACTGATAGAACAACAAAGCTTGTTCACAAACAGGATGTCTCACTTTGACATAAACTGCAGGTCTGTGTCTGGTTAATTTTTGGTTAAAACGGGTCTATTCTTTACTGGGGGAAGTTACTCACAGTGGATAGAGTATCGAGAACTTTTACTCAAGTAAGCTTAGCGATATTTTTAGAATAGTATTAGTCAAGGAAAAGTAAAAAGTACGGTGAAGTTAAACTACTCCCAAACGTACATATTTTCCACACAAAAAAAATAACTCAAATGATTGTAATTAGTTATTACCCACCTCTGGGTATACAGTATCTGATTGCACTTAACAGTCTCTTCACATGTAAAAAAAAAAATAAAAAAAAAATATTGTCCTCGAGTCATGAATCACCTCATTTCAGTTTGCTGTAGAATTACCGAGATTTGTGGAGTACTTCTGAGTTGTCAGTATCCTGCCTGCAGTTCTCTGCAGAACTTCCCCAGTTTTGAACCTTAAGAGGAAACTCTCAGGCAAAAAACGGAACTTTAAATGTTCTGCTTCAGTAATTTCCAAGACCTAAAATAATGCGCTATTAGCATGAATTCCAATCAGCCACCATCCATGATTAAGTGTGTCATCTGTGTGCCTCAATATGTCCCTATAACATTTTGATTTTGCTGTCACTCTTTGTCATCAGGAGAGAGTACAGCAATGAGTCTGAAGAGCCATCTCTAAAACACAGTGGTAGTTTTATCATGGTTTGTGCTGCATTTCAGCTAATGTTAATAATGATTTTAGCAAAACTGATGGAAGTAAACAGGAGACGTATGATTAGGTTTAGATCCCCATTTCAGTTAAATTTGGAACAGGTCAAGTTTTTTAAGCTTCCCAAGGATGTTGAACACACTGCTAATGCCATACATTTTTCATGTCAAATGATGATAAAATCTTACCAGTCATTGTCTGACTGTCTGATTGCTAGACACTTAAACTTTGACATGACTGAGCAATGGAGATTATTTAGAGAGAAAATGAACAAAGGTCAACTAGCATTTTGACGATCACATAAACATTTTAAGACCATAATTGATGTACATGATTCAGAACAAGTGTAGGCTATGTTAAAGGAAAAAAACCTGAACATATTAAAGATTAACAATAAAGGTTTTTAGAAATGAGAAAACTACTGTTTTTTTGCAAATCAGTGCAAAAGTTTTTCATTTTACCAGGATAATACAAGGAAATGAGGGGTGTCTCCAAATCCTTCCCACAGATCACTGTATGTCTGAGCAACAGAAGATTATAACAATTCTCATAACCCTGTGAAGAAGTGGCCTACTACAGCTTCATGGTGTCATGATTTACAGTGGGACAAAAATGTAAATGGCAGCCACAGATTGTGCAAGTTGTCCCACTTCAAAAGATGAGAGGTGTGTAATCTTTTTCACAGGTACACTTCAACTGTGAGAGACAGAATGTAACAAAAAATAAAAAATCCAGGAAAGCACATTATATGATTTTTAATGAATGTATTTGTATAATGGTGCAGAAAATAAGTATTTGGCCAATAACAGAAGTTCACCTTGTTAAATAACCTTGGTTGGCAATGACATTTCCAGTAGGTCTTCACCAGGTTTGCACACACTGTAGCTGGTACTTTGACCCATTCTTCCATGCAGATCTTCTCTAAAGCTGTGATGTTTTGGGGCTGTTGCTGGGCAACACATACTTTCAACTCCCTCCACAGATTCTGTATTGGATTGAGGTTTGGAGACCGACTAGGCCGCTCCAGAACCTTGACATGCTTTTTAGGTAGCCACTCCTTCTTGGCCCAGGCGGTGTGTTTGGGATCATTGTCATGCTGGAAGATCAAGGATGTTTCATCTTCAATGCTCTCACTGACGGAAGAAGGTTTTTGCCCAAAATTTCATGATGCATGATGCATGACCCCATTCAGGATTTCCTTAATTCAGATCAGTTGTTCTGTCCTTGTTGCAGAAAAGCAGCCCCAAAGCATCGTCGTTTCCACCCTCTTGCTTCACAGTGGGTATGGTGTTCTTGGGACCCAACTCAGCATTCTGCCTCCTCCAAACACAGCTAGCGGCATTTATACCAAAGATTTCTATTTTGGTCTCATCTGACCACATGACATTCTCCTAATTCTCCACTGGATCATCCAGATGGTCTCTGGCAAACTTTAGACGGGCTTGGACATGTACTGGCTTACTATTCACCATTCCTTTTCACTCTGTACACCTCAGACTTCCAGTACAAATCAGAGACCTGTCATCTGCAGAAATACTCAGATGACTCTGCAATTGTCGGGTGGATCAGAGATGGACAAGAAGCTGAATACAGAGAGCTGGTGGACCGCTTTGTGACATGGTGTGGAAACAATCGTCTCACCTTGAATGTGAGCAAAACAAAGGAGATGATTGTAGATTTCAGAAGAAACAGGGATAAGTCAAACACTGTTTCCATCATCTGTGTCTCTCTGCATTTATACGGCAACAACCACAAATAGATACATCAACCATCTAAATATCTGTGGTGATGTTTATAGTTTTAACTGTTTGGCTCCCATTTAATAAATCATTGTTTACCTGCAGATTAACATGTTGCCAAAGGGACATTTCAGGCCTGTTTAAAACAACAACAAGGGGAACAGCAAAGTAGTGTTCCAGATCACTAACTTGTTCATTCAGTCATGTTTTGGTCAGATTTAAGTGTTTGGAGTTTGTTTAGAGACCTGGTTATGGGGTCAAGAGAAGATCTGCAGCAAAATGTTAAAACGATCGCAAATTTACTGTCAAAGTTTGACACCAGAAATAAAAGCTGTAATGCTAAAATGGAGGGAAATAATGGAAAAAAGCTGCTACAATGGCTGTTAAAGCTTCATCTGATTTCATTATGTCCTTGTCTAAGGGTTATATTAGCAATATTTTTGTATATTAACTATAGAAAGCCATTTTCAGCGGTGTGACAATATTTTTATGTTGGGGAAACACTATTCTACACACTAAATACTAAACCATCCTGCCTTCTATGCAGAACGCTGTTGGTTATATTTTTCCCCATCTGGTGGCATGAAGTGGAGGTGGTTGAGGAATATAAATACCTCGGAGTTCACCTTGACAACAGACTGGACTGGAGGCGCAACAGTGAAACCGTCTACAAGAAGGGACAAAGCAGACTGTACTTCTTGAGGAAGCTTAGGTCCTTCAAGGTTTGAAGCAACATGCTGCAGATCTTCTACAAGTCTGTTGTGGAGAGTGTAATCTCTTCAGCCGTCATCTGTTGGGGTAGCAGCATCAGAGCCAGGGACTTAAAAAGGCTAAACAACCTGATAAAGAAGGCTGGTTCTGTTCTTGGGACAACTGTGGAACATCTGGAGATGATGATGCAAAGAAGGATTCTTCATAAAATCAAAAAAATTATGGACAACCCTGAGCATCCTCTTCATGAGACAGTCATACAACAACAGAGCGTCTTCAGTCGGAGGCTTCTTCAGTTTCGCTGCAATACAGACCGCTACAGTAGCAATCTTTGTTACTGTGGTCCCAATTCTCTTCAGGTCATTGACCAGTTCCCCCCATGTAGTTCTGGGCTGTTTCCTCACTGTTCGAAAGATTATGTGTACCCTACAAGGTGAGATTTTGCATGGAGCCCAGGATGAGGGAGATTGTTAGTAATCTTGTATTTATTCCATTTTATGATAATTGCTCCAACAAGTGATCTCTTCTCACCAAATTGCTTTGCCTATTGTAGATTGGCTTATCTCAGTCTTGTGCAGGTACAGTGGCTTGCAAAAGTATTCGGCCCCCTTGAACTTTTCCACATTTTGTCACATTACAGCCACAAACATGAATCAATTTTATTGGAATTCCACATGAAAGACCAATACAAAGTGGTGTACATGTGAGAAGTGGAACGAAAATCATACATGATTCCAAACATTTTTTTACAAATAAATAACTGAAAAGTGGGGTGTGCATAATTATTCAGCCCCCTGAGTCAATGCTTTGTAGAACCACCTTTTGCTGCAATTCCAGCTGCCAGTCTTTTAGGGTATGTCTCTACCAGCTTTGCACATCTAGAGACTGAAATTCTTGCCCATTCTTCTTTGCAAAACAGCTCCAGCTCAGTCAGATTAGATGGACAGCGTTTGTGAACAGCAGTTTTCAGATCTTGCCACAGATTCTTGATTGGATTTAGATCTGGACTTTGACTGGGCCATTCTAACACATGGATATGTTTTGTTTTAAACCATTCCATTGTTGCCCTGGCTTTATGTTTAGGGTCGTTGTCCTGCTGGAAGGTGAACCTCCGCCCCAGTCTCAAGTCTTTTGCAGACCACAAGAGGTTTTCTTCCAAGATTGCCCTGTATTTGGTTCCATCCATCTTCCCATCAACTCTGACCAGCTTCCCTGTCCCTGCTGGAGAGAAGCACCCCAAGAGCATGATGCTTCCACCACCATATTTGACAGTGGGGATGGTGTGTTCAGAGTGATGTGCAGTGTTAGTTTTCCGCCACGCATAGCGTTTTGCATTTTGGCCAAAAAGTTCCATTTTGGTCTCATCTGACCAGAGCACCTTCTTCCACATGTTTGCTGTGTCCCCCACATGGCTTGTGGCAAACTGCAAACGGGACTTCTTATGGTTTTCTTTTAACAATGGCTTTCTTCTTGCCACTCTTCCATAAAGGCCAACTTTGTGCAGTGCACCTCTAATAGTTGTCCTATGGACAGATTCCCCCACCTGAGCTGTAGATCTCTGCAGCTCATCCAGAGTCACCATGGGCCTCTTGGCTGCATTTCTGATCAGCGCTCTCCTTGTTCGGCCTGTGAGTTTAGGTGGACGGCCTTGTCTTTGTAGGTTTACAGTTGTGCCATACTCCTTCCATTTCTGAATGATCGCTTGAACAGTGCTCCGTGGGATGTTCAAGGCTTGGGAAATCTTTTTGTAGACTAAGCCTGCTTTAAATTTCTCAATAACTTTATCCCTGACCTGTCTGGTGTGTTCTTTGGACTTCATGGTGTTGTTGCTCCCAACATTCTCTTAGACAACCTCTGAGGCCGTCACAGGGCAGCTGTATTTGTACTGACATTAGATTACACACAGGTGCACTCTATTTAGTCATTAGCACTCATCAGGCAATGTCTATGGGCAACTGACTGCACTCAGACCAAAGGGGGCTGAATAATTACGCACACCCCACTTTTCACTTATTTATTTGTAAAAAATGTTTGGAATCATGTATGATTTTCGTTCCACTTCTCACGTGTACACCACTTTGTTTTGGTCTTTCACGTGGAATTCCAATAAAACTGATTCATGTTTGTGGCTGTAATTTGACAAAATGTGGAAAAGTTCAAGGGGGCCGAATACTTTTGCAAGCCACTGTATGTAATCTTGTCCCTAGTGTCTTTGGACATCTCTCTGGTCTTGGCCATGGTGGAAGTTGGAGTCTGACTGTTTCAAACAGGTGCCATTAATACAGGTTACAAATGGAGGATGGAAGAGCTTCTCAAAGAAGGAGTAACAGGTCTGTGAGGGCCAGAATTCTTGCTTGTTTGTAGGTGCTAAATACTTATTTTCTGCACCATTATACAAATAAATTCTTTAAAAATCATACATTATGATTTCCTGGATTTCTGTCTCTAGCAGTTGAAGTGTACCTACGATGAAATTTACTGACTTCTCAACTTTTTAAGTGGGACAACTTGGACAATCGGTGGCTGCCAAATACTTTTTGGCCCCACTGTATCATAAAAATTAAACCAAAAAATGTTTAACGTGGTTTTTTTTCATTAATTATTCTGCTACTGCTGCTAAAAAGGTTTATTATAACAAATAATATAATATGATTGTGTGTTTTTATTACTCCCACTAAATACTTGCTGCATTTAGTTGTAGTTTTAAGCCTCTTTTTCACATAATGTTTTGCGTTTCTACAAGCATATATCAAGCTGGTTTCATTAGTTGGACTGTCTGCTTGGGTAGCCAGACTGCGGTCAGTTACTTAGTAGTAGTGTTTTGATGAGTGGCGCTCCTTTAGTTTCCACACTGTTTGGCAGTGCGCAGCAACAAGTGGAGGAGGGGCAGAGTTAAAGTACTGTATGCTCCATGCAGTGCAATGAACACGGCATAACCGGATCTAGACAGACTCTGTACCAGAAGCACCATGACATCTTCAGAAGGTCTGTGTCCATGTACTGTTGTGCAGGTAAAGGAAGAACCTACCATTCATACCATTAGACAGGTAGTCATAATGTTATGGCTCAACTCTTTGTGCCCTCATAAAAGACTAGTAAGTTTTATATGTGAGATTAAGTTGTGGTTTTTCACCTCTCCATGAACTATAACATAGCGAAGTACAGAGTGATCATGACTATGCGTTTGTATTCATCTCTGGGAACTTTGACACAGCAGGAAGCGACCTCTGTCATTCATTGACTGTAATCTCATATGTTTGTCTTGAAGCAACAAGGATCAGGTGTTTACAAGTCATCTGCATACATTTCTTATGACAATACCTGTTAAATATAAAGTGTGAGACACCGTGACTTCCTCCAGTCCGATTCTGTTAAAACTGTCTGATACGTTTTGGACTTCAGCGACAGATTTGTTGACTAGAAGCTCATTCAGTTCTCATTCTCTTTGCTCTACAGGACACAATGAAGAAAGATTATTCCTTAGAGCAGAACAGGAATCGCCAAACATCTTTTGTAAGTAAACAGAACAAACAGTAACTATGACCAGAGTGTTCTTTACCCTCTAACGCTTTCTGTTTTGCTCCCTCTGATCTGTTCCCCTCCCATTGTTTCGCTTGCATCAGGTGTTTTTCTTCCGCAGTTCTTTGGGTCTCTCTGAAACTTGCTAGCTGGAATGTTCTCTGATTTTTACTTTTTTTAACTCTCTCTCTTTGTCTTTGCATCCCTTTGTGTATTTTACTCATTAGACTGTTGATGGTATTCGATGGAGAACTGGATCTGAATTTGCCAGCCCAGAACACAATAATGTGCCTCCTCACAGCAGGGTGTCCCACCCCTCCCTGTTTGGGAAGTACCAGCCCAGCCTACAGACGCTTAAGCCATTCCGCTGGTCTTCCCCACAGTACGTTTTGTCGTTTTCCATTTTTACATGTTGCAACCACTAACCTCAATGTATATGACTAGGTTTATATGTGATCGAAACAAAGTGGCACATGATGGTGAAGCTTAAGCTGCAGCAGATGTTCTCCCAGGATTGCCACGGTACTTAGCTCCACCCACCCTCCTTTAAACTCTGATCCCCACAGCATGTATCACTGTGAAGGTGGGGTGTTCAAATGTATGCTGTACTTCCATTTTACAATCATGCATCTCTTCAACATAAAATCCCAATCCAGTGCGTTGAAGTTAGTGGTTGTAAAGAGCTACGAAAATTGGTGCGAGGCACTGTATGTGTGTTACTGGTCAATGGTAAAACCCATGGGTGTGGATGTTAAAATGCCATTCCTTATGTGCAGATCCCACCCTGTGGACAACGCAGGCTTCTTATCGTTTGCAACCTTTGCCTGGATGACTCCCATGATGTGGGCCATATTCAGGAACATGCTGGATATGTCCTCTCTCAGCCTCTCTGCATTTGATGTAGCTGACACCAGCGGAGAGAGGTATGTGGCTATTGTTTTTTTGTTTTTTTTGGCTCATTTATTTTTCTGGTGTTTAATGCTCACACAATGTGGATTGTAGCAAAAGAAAAACCCTTAACCAAGTTGCTAAACTTGGAATTCAGAGATGTTCTCATGAATCCAATGCTAAAGGCATTCCTCCAGTGGTCAAATGTTTTTGTACAACTAATGTACACTGACAATCAGAACTCATCTTATTATCAAGCTATCTCTCGAAAAGGATTGAGACCAGGAAGAAAAAAAGAAAGAAGGGTAGATTCCATCCCAGTTGACCTTCAATCTCATTGCGATCAGTAACTAAAACAATCCCACCAGTGTGGCCGAAGAGGTCAGTCCCTTTGTCCAGAGGTCACCTCACCTTCTCTTGTGGCTGTGAAATATTTTTTTTTAATTATACACAATGTCATTTGAGCTGGTCTTGGGGATCACCAGCTTTATTCATGAAGCACCTAAAAAAGCAGCAAACATTGTACAAAGTGCTAAACATAAAAGTGTAAAAGAAGAAAAACATGAAAGAGTGTGCTGCAGGGAAATGCATGCTGGAGATGATTAAATTGCGCTTATTTTAAAGTGTCTCATTCACTCGTTTCTTTCAATACATTTGCTGTGTTCTCTAGTTTAAATGAATGCCTTGTGAGTCGTTTTAGGTGGAAAAAAGGCTCTGGCGCTTCTGTTTCAGGAAGTTGAAGTTTGTCAGGGGAGTGTGTGGGGGGGAAACAACGGGATTACGAGTCCTACTCATTAATATTCATGATATGCAAAGGTCTCACCTTTGAGTGGCTGACAGCCAATCAGACTCTTATGCTGCCCTCATATAGCCTTCCTGTGGGCAGTCGCAAGCCAAGGTGGGCAAGCCCATGAATACTAATGATCTCTGTGACTTAGAAGAGAAATAGCTTTTTCTGACTCGCTCGTTCTTCCCATCTATTTTCTTTCTGCGGCTAATGCAGGCAATGGGGGTTTGGAGAAAATCTTTACATGCTGCATCTATATGCAACTCAGCGAGACCGATCGCATTGCAAAAAGAACATGTATTACACGGTTTGTCAGTGAATGGGACCTTCAAGGGTAATTGCCTAGCAAACATTTCTGCTGGAAGTCACAGGTGATGCAGTAGGAAACATTGTTCCATCGAACTTAAAAATCCGCTCAACAGAACTTATCAACCAGTCAAAATAGTTTCTATCAGAGCCTGACTCGATATAATCCCTGCAGTTCTTTGTTAACAAAATCTGGCCGTTCCATTCTGCCATGCTCCTCTTCACAAACTGTCACCTGTTTTGTCAGGAGAACCTTGATTTAAAATGTGCAAATAGACTGATCAGCTGCCCTATGTGACGTCGCTGGAGGCAAGTGTGCTTGGGAGCTTGTTTCGAGAGGTGGAATTGACCTTGAACCTAACAGTTTACGACAAATTGCCAAACTTAATGTTCTGTAGATGATCATTTGATCTGAAAATAGTTTTAAATGATTTTATAGAAACGTCTGACTGGTAGCTTTAAACCCCTTAATGTGCACGAGAGCTGGAATTATAGGAGGAAGACCTCTTTGTCTGCATCCCATGAATGTTTGTCTTGCAGGCTGCAGAGACTCTGGGAGGAGGAGGTGGCGAAGAAAGGCCTGGAGAAGGCCTCCCTGGTCCACGTCGTCCTTCGCTTTCAGAGAACAAGACTCATTCTGTCGGTCTTCATCGGTACCCTTGCCATGGGAGCAGCTTTTGTTGGCCCAGTGAGTTCTCCTTTAATAACACTGATTTTTTTATTTTATGTTTTTGCCAACTAACTCTGTGTGTTGCCAACTTTGTAGCTCACCGCTAAAACTAAAATGTAACTATTAACTACTGACCGTTGATTCAAAGTAAAGATTTGACTTTTTAACCTATGCAGTTAGGGCATCCTGTGACCCTGTTAACCTCGAGGGGGGAAAGGGGGGAGGGGGGAGGGGGGAGGGGTCAGTGTAAAGGTCTCAGGCTGAGACCTGTGATCTAATTTGCTGGACCAAAGTCATGTAGCCGTTTTTTTTAAAATGCTTCAACTTTTATCAAGATAAAATCAACTGACCCTCATAATGAAACCTTACTGATAGTTTAAAACAAATGTGGGACTGTGGCTAGAAATCGTGACATAGTTGCACCTCTACCCCGCAATGAAACACTTTTTCAGCGATGGCTGCGGCCTCTTTAAAGAGGACATTGTCTTTAATGGTTTAATACATTGCCTTGTAAAATTACGTTAGAAACACAAAGCTCAATATATTGTATTTGGATTTTATGTGCTAAACAAACACAGTAATGCGTGAGCTATTTTTTTTTTACAAAAAAATATTTGTAGCTCGAGTCAGCTCTTCGTACAACCATCAACCACTTAGCGGATCTAGGGACTGGCGTGTTTACACATATGTCTTTCCAAAATAAGTTCAGTCATATTAAATGGAGAGCATCTGTCAACATCATTGTTTAGACCTAGGCATGCATTTTAATTAGATCTAGGTCTGAACTTTGACCATGCAATTCTGACACGAGTACATTTTAATGTTAACCACTCCGTCGTAGCTCTGCCTGTATGGCTAATCTCGTTCTACTGTAAGACAAGCCTCCTCCCCTGTCTCAAGTCATATGCAACCTGCAACTGGTTTTCTTCCATCAATGTCATGTTTTTAGCTTCATTCAACCTCCCCACAGTAGAGTGCTGCCACTGCTATGCTTCACTGTAGGAGGTGATAAGTTCATAGTGATGTGCAGTGTTCATCTTCCAACACATACAGTACCATATAGCATGTTGCCAAAATGATCCATCTTGATGTAATCTGATCAGTGGTAAACTGCAAGTGGGACCTCTTATGACTCTTTCAGAACTGTCTTTCTTCTTGCCAATCTTCCATAAATGCAAGATCTCTGGAATGCACATAGAATCTGTTGACAGAGCTTTGTTGTGCAGTTCAACCTGAGCTGTGAGTCTTTGCTGCTCCTTCATCGTTACCATAGGCTCTTTGGCTAATTCTTTGAACTTCCATGTCTGGGTAGGTTTCCAGTTGAGTCAAACTCTTTCTGCTTTCAGATTAGGGGTTGAACAGTGCCCCCTGTGAGATGTTGAAGGCTTGGAATATTATAGCCTTACCCCAATGTGCGCTTCTCCACAACTTCCTCCCTGACCTGTCGGCTGTGTTTCTTGGTCTCTATGATGCTGGTTGTTCTCTAACAAACCTCTGGGGCCTTTACAGAACAGCTGGATTTACACTGAGATTAGATCACACATGGGGAGCTGATTTGGCGCGATCTGATGGAAATTGGATGTCTATTTGTAAGGAAACTTAAAAACCATTAATAATTTCTCTTCCACTTGCAATGATGCACTGCTTTGTGTTGGTCCGTCACACTCAATCCCGGACAATTCCCACTCTTAATCCTTTGGTCAGGTCACAACCCGGTTCAGCACTTTTTACAGACCTTGGAGTAATGTGTTGGACACTTGTGTCCTCCTCCACTACAAGTATGTGGGATAAATCAAGGTCAGATTTCCATCTATGAAGTACTTTGATAGACTTTTTAAATGACAGCAGTCCAAAACTGTTTGGGGTGAGGACGCAAAGTACCTCCAGTGGTACACTCGGAGCTTGACGTATCGTCACAATGGCCCTTTTCATGATGTCCTAATATCTCGCTGCCCCCCTTCAGGCCATCCTTGTTAACGAAATCCTGAACTATATCGAAAAACCAGAGAAGTCCACGGTGACCCATGGCGTTGGTTTGGCTTTCGCTCTGTTCTGCACCGAGTTCCTCAAAGCTTTCTTCATTTCCCTGATGTGGGCAGTCAACCTGCGCACAGCGGCCAGACTGAAAGGAGCCTTCTCTTCCATGGCCTTTCAGAAAGTCATCTCTCTGAGGGTGCACAGCGGGATTTCAATGGGAGAGGTAAACATGGCATATTTACACAGTATTTGAGGCTTTTGTTGGTGTAATACGTAATGTACTGATTACAGAACAATCTAAATCTCTTTGCTCTTCTGTCTCACTTCATGCAGATGATAAACGTTTTGACCAATGACGGCCACAGATTATTCGAGGCAGTGCTGTTTGGGAGCTTCGCGCTCTGCTCCCCAGTGATCTTCATTGCAAGTATTGTGTACGCCTGCTATGTTCTCGGCTACACCGCACTTACAGGGGTCGGCACCTACATCGTCTTTGTCCCCGTACAGGTCAGGAGCTCACATCATCACCACAACATAATTGGTTTCATTTGATCAAACTGATGCATTGAACCGTTAACGAAACAACGCCACTTAAAGGATGATTTTTAGATGTAAAGTGAAGAAAGAATTTGGTTTGCTAATTAACGAGAGCACCATTTAAAATACAGAGTTATGGTTTACCAATGAAAAGCAACTATATGACTGCAGTTTAGAACAACAACCATTGTTTTTCTTTGCAGTTTTTCTTGGCAAAACTCATTAACAAATTCAGATGGGAAGCCATGCAGATAACGGACGGCCGCGTTCGCACGATGAATGAGATTCTCAACAGCGTCAAGCTCATCAAGATGTACGCCTGGGAAGAGTCCTTCGAGAAGAAGATTGCAGGTAAGTCGGGGAACTGCATGTATTTATTTCGACTTCAATGTCTTCACCTTTCGCTGCAGTACAAACAGAGTATGTCTCCAGCAGCTTGGCACAGTTAAAGACTGAACTGTTGGTCCTTCTTCTTTGTAAAATAGCTCAACCTTAGAATGGAGAGCATCTGTAAACAGCAATTTGTAAGTCTTGCCCCAGATTACAAATAGCTCGATTTGGACTTTGATTAGACCATTCAAAGACAAGAAAATGCTTTGATCTAATCCATTCCACCGTAGCTCTGGCTGTGTGTTTAGAATTGTTTTCCTGTTGGAAGGTGAACGTTGCCTCGCAGACCAGTGAATGTGCGGGGGTGGGTGGGAGTGCTGGGCGTGGTCTGGGATGTGATTGACCCCTTCACAGTGGCCCTGCTGCAGTGGCACAGACACAGACAGCAAGATAGACGGGGAGCAATAGCAACGTGAGCTCCTTTGCCACAGAGCGATCTTTTGAGGTGGATGATTTCTCTCCAACTCCTTCCCCAGAGGAAAGAGAGGAAAGGGAGGGAGGTTCCGTAGAGTAGACGAGCAGCCCTGAGCCGTATCAGAGGCGTGGCTGAGACTCGCCTTCTTTTATACCCCACAGCGGCAGTGCAGCTGACATCAAAAATCACTGCTTGTGTTAATAATACCATCTCAGCCAATTGAGATAGCTGATTCAAATTCAAATGTAGTGCAGACATTTAACCTGAAGAGGGCCCCACCCGGCCCCTTTAGGCAGAAAATTTATATTTTAAATAAGATGCACTAAAATGCCAAAATAATTAATATTAATGTAGATGGCATGATTAGACACTTACCTTTCAAACAATAATAGCTATCCTGTCGACAGAATGTCCAACCTGAGCTGTGGATCTCTGCTGCTCCTCCAGAGGGATCTCTTGGTGGAGGTTTCTAATTGATGCTCTTCATTCCGTCAGTTTAGGGGAGTGGTTCCAGATTTTTTTCTGCTGGGCCCTTCTTCGGTTTATGAGAAAATGTTCATGTCCTTTGACATGTCATGAATGCACCTGCAGATGGTATTACAGGACATGGGAATAACCCGTCGCTCGGCTGCTGCTGTTAGTCTTAGTTAGAACCATGTCTTAGCACGGGGAAATAGAAAATCCTCCACAATCGAGTGCTGCTTTTTACACTGTGCCACTCGGTACGAGACTTTATATGAGCTCAGTTAAGCATTTTCAGGTGTTTGGTGTAACAAAACCAAAGGCAAGATGTGCTTCGTCGTGTTTTCTACTCTTTGGCTTGAAATGAAGTTAGTTTAGAAGCATGTTTGGCAATGTTTTATCTTCTGCTATGAGTTGATGTGGGAGCTTCATAAAAATTATGTTAAAGTTGTTCAAGCTTTTATTTTTTTTATTCATTCATACCATTGGCTGTATATACCCATGTTCCCCTTGCAATGAGTCTGCACCCCCCTCAGGGGGTGTGCCCCCAATTTTTGGAACCACTGGTTTAGAGGAACAGCCAAGTCTGGGTAGGTTTGCAGTTGTTCCATCCTCTTTCCATTCTCAGATGATGGATTGATCAGAGCTCTGGGAGATCTTCAAAGGTTGGGTATGGTTCTGTAATCTTCTGTAACCCTGCTTTAAACTGTGTTTCTGATCTGTCCGCTGTGCTTCCTGGTATTCATGATGCTGTTTGTTCACCAATCTTCTCTAACAAACCTTTTAGGCCTTCTAACTTAAATTACACAGAGATGGACTCTTTTTACTATTCTGATTAAGAGACATCTGAGAGCAGTCGTTTGCACTGAATTTAATTTAGGGCCATCAGAGTAAAGGAGGTTGAATAGAAATGCACGTCACACTTTTCAGGGTTTTATTTGTAAAACAGGATTTTCCTTCTACTTATGATTTATGCCCTAGTTTATGTTTGATTATCACATAAAGTTCCCCCAGTGGCAAGGCATTCTGAGCTAGGGAGGTGTGCAAACGCACTTCATGTACGGGACAAAAACGTTATCTTCGTTACAGGTTTAAGAAAAAAGGAAAAGAAACAGATTCAGCTGGTCAGCTACATCCAGAATATAAACACCAGCATCACCAGCATCATCCCGACCCTCGCCACCGTTCTCACCTTCCTGGTGCACACTCTGCTGGGTTTATCGCTCAACACGTCTGACGTAAGCACAGCGGCGCCGCTGGGGTTTGTCCCCGTTGACAGCATGCATGGATCAGTGACTGTCAGAAAATTCACGTCCACTGGACAGCTTTCACATAAACTGTATTTGGTTTGTTGTTATCAACAGGCTTTTACCACCATCGCCATTTTTAACTCCATGAGGTTCTCCCTTGCTCTGCTGCCGCTGTGTGTGAAGTCCCTGGCTGAAGCTGCTGTGTCACTGAAGAGATTAAGGGTACGTTTGTCAACAGCTACTTTCTTTAAGATGTTCTGAACGGTGATTCGCTCTGACATCAGTCGGGGATTGGAGTTATTCATACTGCTTTGTCACGCTACAACCTAAAACATCAATTTATTTTAATCAGGTTTTATGTGATAGAGACCGACACAGACTGGTGAACTTGTGAGCTGCTTTGTGTTGGTCTATCACATCAAATTCCTGAAGTCAGTGGTTGTAGAGTCTAGTAAAGCTCAAAGGGCTCGAATCCTTCTGTAAGGCACTCTAAAACCCAACTTCCTGAGATATTTTATCCACTCATTTCCTCAAATGTATGGCTGCTGTTTCAGAAAATCATGCTGGTCCAGAATCCCGAGCCCTACCTGCAGCAAAAGAAAGACAACCACACAGCTGTAGAGATGATAAATGCAACACTGTCCTGGACCAGAGCAGCCCGTGGACCGGAACTCGCCAACAGCCAGAACGGTCAGGTGAAGGGACACAGGGAGGATGAGAACGGTCCGAGTGAGAGCTTACCAACCCTGAGAAACATCTCCTTCACCCTAACAAAGGTCTGCTGCAAACCCGAGGAGCTTATTGCTATGTTGTGGAGCCGAATGACTGGAAACTAAATGTCTCTGTGTTACTTCCTGAAGGGCAACCTGCTGGGTGTCTGTGGGAACGTGGGAAGCGGAAAGACGTCACTAATTTCCAGCATTCTGGAGCAGGTTGCGTCATCGTTTTGCCCCCCTGAATTTCTACAGATTTGTTGCATTTACTTCTCAACACATCATGGTTTCCTCGCTGTTGCCTAACTTTTGCAGTCTAAACGATCTCTCCTCTCCTTTCATTTAACAGATGCACCTTCTTCAGGGCTCCATCGCGGCGGATGGGACATTTGCCTATGTTTCCCAGCAGGCCTGGATTTTCCACGGAACTGTTCAGGAAAATATCCTGATGGGGGAAGCTATCGACCAAGCCAAGTAACTACACACTCCCACTAGCATATACCCAGAGATTGAACCTAAAATATTATGAAACGATAACTATCTATAGGCGTTCTGCTAACACAGACTATACAAGCAAGGTAAAGGGTTTCTTTTTCTGTAAGCGCAGTCTGCGTTTGAGGTTATCTCACCTGAAAAATGTTTAACTAGGAGAAAGTGAAGTCTCAGCTGTCATGGTGGTTTAACAAGGACAGAGGTCATCTGTGTTATCTGGCAGCTCTATGTGCAGAAAGCCACTTAATAATGGCAGAAGGCTGACATCTGCGTATAATGTGGACTTTATGGGGAGGGACTTGATGTAACTTAAGATAAAAACTGTCTGTAAAAGTGTAAGAGATGATGTCAAAATATGACAGATCCAAGGTACACATTTTGAGATACTTTTGTTTTTCTGTAAATCGCGCAATATATCCTGTGACTTCTGCATTTCTGAGCTAACCTTCAACGTTTAGGTAGACGTCTATCGGTGGTATCGGTTTATGTATCAGAAATTAAGATTTAGACTATATCGGTATTTCAGATATCTCGCCTATAAATGTTGTTTTTGCCCAGTCTCTTGTTTATTGTCGAATTATGTACCATTACTGAGGTTTGAGAGGCCTGCAGGGCTTAAGAAGTTTAAAAAATGTTTTATTAAAAAATAAGGATAAACTGAGCAAATACAAATTTGCAGCTTGTATTCGATTGGGTCATCTTTGTCTGATATTAAAATTTGTTTGATCTGAAAACTAAAAGTGCAACAAAAAAAAAACAAAGAAGGAAATCTGTCCTGGGCAAATAGTTTTTCACAGCACTGTGTGTGTCAGACTAAAAGGTGGCTTGTATTTATATTATGCAGATATAATCGAGTTTTGGATGTCTGCAGCCTCAGAGCTGATCTAAAAATCTTGCCGTATGGAGATCAGACTGAGGTAAGTGCTCTTCCTCCCTACTGTCCAGTATTGGGTCTGGTTCTTACTTTCCGCCTCATGTCTACAGCTCTTTTACACTGGATGCACACGTGTGCTTGATCTCACAACACGTTTGAAATTAATTCAAGGGTTCAAGTCCTTAAGATTACTGGCTGGATTACTCCCTGGGTGCCAGTGTTCTTCCTTTGGAAATGTTGATGTCTCGGCTCATTCAATACAATCAGAATAAACAGTACAAGTACAGCCTATAAAATGTTGCCCATGTGTCGGATCTTGATCCGCTGACTCCAGTCTACTCCTCGTGAAGCTCCACCCAGATTCCTTAATTGATTTTGCCTGACAATCCTCTCAAGGCTGCAGTTATCCCTGTTACTGGTGCACCTTTTTCTACCACATTTTATCCTTCCACCCAACTATATATATAACTCTATATTTAAATTGCCTGAGCTACTGAATTTGGGTTTTTATGATATGTAAGCCAAATCCATCAAAAATACATTACCATTATCATTAATTCATTATTACAGTTAATTGAACAATATTACAATATTCACATTTTTTGAGCTGTGGTATGTACAAAGTGTCCCATGTTCAGTGAATGTATCAAACGAGTGGAGATTTTAGAAATCGGTTTGTTGGAGAGAGGTGCTTTGGTTCTTATGCTGTTTGGTTTTTTTTTTTTGGGGGGGGGGGGGGGGGGCAGATTGGAGAAAGGGGGCTGAATCTGTCAGGAGGACAGAAGCAGAGAATCAGCCTAGCCAGAGCTGTCTACTCCAATAAAGACATCTTCCTCCTTGATGACCCGTTGTCTGCTGTTGATGCCCATGTGGGGAAACACATCTTTGAGGAATGCATAAAGAAAGAGCTTCAAGGAAAATCTGTCATCCTTGTCTCACATCAACTCCAGGTAGGACCACGTAGAGGTCGCTGTATACTTTATCAGCATTGTAGCCTAAATGAATTAGTGCAAACACTGAACAAATGCAAAATGCAGTGTGAAGGATTCCAATGGAACAGTGAGACTGCAATGAATAATAACAGAGGAATCAAGGTAAATGGGGTCAACCATCCAGAGTAACAGGCATTGCGCAAGAAAGGGGAAGAAGGGGGTGGAGTCAGGGTAAATGAAAATGAGTGTCAAATATTTGGAACAACATGGCTGCAAGAGTGAAAGGGGAGTCCTGTAGGATGCTAATGAGATGTTTTGTGTTTTATGGTTTAGTGTCAGAGATATCATTCCACTGAATGAAAATTCCTTCAAATTGGAAGGATTAAAGACGAGTACAGTCAGAAAGAAAGCTCAATGTGCAGAGAAGGAATAGTGGCTATATTAGACAAAGGATGCTGAAAGATGTTTGCAGACAGATTTAAAAAAAAAGAAGATTATGGAAATATAATTACTTTTTCTAAGCCTCTGAGTTTGAATTTTAGTTTAAAGTAACAAGCAAATTTAACTCTCTTGGGTCTGAAAATATGCCGCTATATGAATATGCCACTTGCAGGGTACTGTTATGTTCAATCGTAGTTATTATATTAAAGAGTACAATCATCTCTGTATCCTTGCTTCCACACACAACCCAAAGATGGGAAGTCAGAATTCTGTAGTAACCCTTTTATGAAATGTTTTCAAATATATTCAAAGATGAACATGTCAGTCAGGGATTTACTTCAGCAACGACCAGGTGCCTCATTTATAAATCTTTGCGCACAATCTTTACTAAAACTGTACTTAAGCTCAGCAAATCACAAAGTTTGGGTAGAAAGTGACTTACGCAATTTGTGCGTAAGCAAGCTTTATAAATGGGGCCTCTGGTCACAACAATATGAGTTTAAAGGTTTATTAAAGGAAAAGGCCAAGGTGATGGATTGAATTGGGCGTGGGTCACCTGGGGAGATTTGCTGATGAAAGCTCAAATGGAAGAGACTCAGCGTGGAGAAATAGGCTCTTCTCGAAACTTAGGAACCCGGAGTCTGGAATAAAGAAGAATCAATAAAGATGAAGATTGAGATTAGGAAGTAGAGAAAGTAATTAGGGTGATGGGATGAAGAGAAGGAAAAGAGATGAGATGAGGCCTGGTTGAGAGCTGCCAGATTAGGTTCTGCTGCTTTCTTATGAGTTAACACGGTGCTTCAGGATATACACTGTATATAGTATTTCTTTTTTTGCATAGTAGTGCAGAATTCTGCCACATATCAAATAAAAACACACACCATGTAAGAGAGCGGCAGAGGGCAGTCAAGTTTCTGACCGTTTGTGACTGTTTGATGAACATCATCCATCCATCCATCATCCCCTATACCCACTTATCCTTGCAGGGTTTCCAGGACAACACATCACTATCACTGGGAAAAACAGAAACACACAGGACAGGCCTTTTTAGATCCAAAGAGTACAAATAAATCATATAACAGAAGGAGGCATCTAAATGTTATTATGGTTTCCGTGCTGAATGTTTCGGCTTACATGTTCCAGTATCTGGAATTCTGTGATGACATCCTGGTTCTGGAAGACGGTGAGGTGAGGGAGGCTGGGAATCACCAGGCACTGATGAAAGCCAATGGACGATACGCTCAGCTCATCAGCAACTACCAGATGGAACAGTCCAAAGTAGGAGCGTCACAAATTGTTTTTATGAACTAAACATAGCCCCTATTCACTTCGGCTTTATTGTTTTAAAAGCTCAAGAGTCATAAACAGGGGGATCAGCTGTAAAGCAAGCGGTCAGCCTCTTGGTTCTTTGTTCTTGTCAATGTCAGACGCAGAAAGAGGAGGAGGAGGAGGAGGCGTCACCCAAAGAGGCTGCAGAGCTGAACGAGGTCAGACAGCGGGCCAACAGCGGGATAGTGAACCCCGGTATGAAAACTAATAACATTCTTTCCTTCCTAAGTCTAGTGGTATGGAGGACTGATCTTGCCAAAATTGAAAATAAAAAAAAAAATAAATGGGGAAAAACATCATTCATTTTTTTCCTCAATTTCCACGTATATTTATTTATTTACATCTCATTTTATTTACACATCTATTTACTTATTTTTATTTTTGGAATGGTCAGTCCTCCATATAGTAACAGAGGATGGAAAAATGAAAAATGATCACTTGAACAAATAAAACCTAAGGAGCATTACAGGGGAACATAATCAGTCCTTTAAAAAGAGATACTGACTGAGACCAGTCATCGCTCAAGAGTGAATACTAATTTATAAATAAGAACACATGAAAATTGCAACAAACCAAATCTTGCTCTTTTATCAGTATTTCTATGCTCTTGTCATATTTTTGCTTTGGCTTTTTTGTGTTTCTTTGCATGTACAGTAGAGAGATGACACCAACTAAGGGCAGAGAGGACCTCTATACATGATGTGCAACAAGACAATGCTTGACTTAAGTGCAAGGCTAGCTCGTATCTTTAGGAGCTAATTTGATTTTAAGAGCAAAACAGAAGCTAGTTAATACCTTTCTGTTAAACTGAGTTATAAAACAGTTGTGGCTGAGATCAACAAAATAACATCTGTATCTCTTTTCAGTATTTGACATGTCAGATGAAAATGACGATGGGACGCCAGCGGACCAAAAGAGTGAGTAAACCAAAGTCTGTAAAATCTGTAGTTGACACAACAGCTGGTTTAGGATCCAGACCAACAAGGCTCCACATTGAAGGCTGGAACCTGGTAGACATTGGGGCAGAGTCACAAAGTTGCACTCGATGCTCAATATCGGTTTCATTTCTACGCTAGCTCCATGAAGCAGATTCCTCCAACTACTTTAAGATGCAAACCAGCGCCCTCAGACCCAGCAGATGCATGAAATGTCCATATTTTAGGAATCAGACATTTTTTCCTCTGGTTGCAATTTACAACAGTATCATAAATATGGGTGTTTCTCTCTTAATGTGTGCTTTATGTCTCATTTAAATGAGAGCAGATTGTTGAATGATGCTCTGTGCGTCTCACACTATTTTATAAGCAGATCTTAATTTATGAGTAGCTTAAAAATTATACCCTGGTTTGCACATATTTAGCATGTGCAAATTCCTTTGTGAATTTGCCCCAAAGGGTGTGATGGAAATCTACAGCGCTAATTTATGTGTGTCATGTGAAACATTACATATTCCCCTTTATTTATCAAGATTGTTGTTTATGAAGAAACATTTTTTCTTTTTCTAGCCAGGTCATGTAATATAAAAACGTCTGATCTTGATTTCAAACACAGGGATTTAAAACCAGTCTAAATTTCTTAAAAATAAGTATTTGCCAAATGTCTCTGATACTTTGTAGACAGTGAATTTTAGAAGTAAAACCTTCATTATTAAATATTTTACCAAGGAATCAGGACACACAACAGCAATAAATGCACCTTAAAAAAGAACTTAATTTACTTGCAGCCATTAACAAGTTACTGTAATGTTAGCAGAGGCAGTTTTACAGTTTGAGCTGTGATTTTAATTAATATGATGAAATAAAGTTTCAAAAACAGCAAACATTTAAAGAAACAAAACAAGAAAACAGCCTTACAGCAGCTCAGGCAATCCAGGAGGTGAATGGTGGAGGGCTGTACTGAATGTCTATACAACTTTATAAAGGATGGATGAGAAGGGCCATTAAAGGCAGAATCAAAGACAAATTGAGAAGGTTATAGAGGACCTCTGGTGGGTAAAAGAAGTGTCACAGATAACTCATAAAGTAAGAAAAACCTTTAAAAATGGCTACACAGATAATGACACATACAGAATTAGACTGTATAAATAGAAACATGTTTACATCATAGAAGGATTTCATATGATCATTTTGTTCCCGTTCAGCTGACGTGACGGCTGGAGATCAGCTGGTTAGTCAGGAGTCCTCCACAGAGGGATCTGTGTCCTGGAGAGTCTACCACCAGTACTGCCAGGCGGTTGGAGGTCTGACACACACACACGTGCACACACACACACACACACCCACACACAGAAACACACATGCACATGTCCGTGACTCAGCAGCAGTGTTCTTCAGATATTCTCTCTGCCCAGTTGGTGTTATTTGGTGAAACTGTTTTGCTGCAGGTTACTTCGTCACCTTCGTCACCATCCTGATCATAGTCCTCATGATCGGATCCACAGCCTTCAGCAACTGGTGGCTTAGCTACTGGCTGGGGGCGGGAGATGGGGTGAGAATCCGTTCAGGTCCAGCTTCCTGTCACACACTTTTTATTTTCTCTCAACCACAACAAATATTGATGGATTCCTAACTAGAGATGCATCAATCAGACTTCTCCCAGCAAATCCCAATTTCTGGTTTTCCTCAAAGTCAAATTCTAACCCTGCCGGTTCCGATCCTGATGGATTACAAAAAAATTTCTCTAAGGACTAGAACACCAAAAGTGGAAAAGAGTGTAACAGGCAAGAAACTGCAAGTTTATCCTCATTTTTGCATCAAAGCATGTCCTTAACCCTTGTCTTTATTTTATTAAACTCTAAACAAGTGCTTGAGCATACATGCACATCATTGTTGTTTTCAGAGGAAACAACTAGTGGGAGTTCTTAGTTTTTATGGATTAATGAACAAAGAACTTGACCTTGAGCCAATCAAGTGTTTTCAAACAAGGCTGCCTCCAACTGATTGGTGCATCTTTAGTTACAACTTTTGTCTAATTGAATAAAAACTTATTTCACTTAAATGAAACACTTGGCCATCATGTAAAGTATAATACTCTTTTCAGTCCTCATCTTATACTGGATAACTTTATATGTTTGTATGTATCAACTATGGTTCTGCTATTTTTCAGCTATATATAGTATTGTGCAAAAGTTTTAGGCAGGTGTGGAAAAATGCTGTAAACAAAGATTGTTTAAAAAAATAGAAGTGTTAATCTTCTTTTTCATCAATCAACAAAATGCAGTGAATGAACAAAAGACAAATCTAAATCAAATCAATATTTGGTGTGATCATCCTTTGCCTTCAAAACAGCATCAATTCTTCTAGGTACACTTAGGCACTTTTTGAAGGAACTCTGCTGGTAGTTTGTTCTAAATATCTTGGTAACTAACCACAGATCTTCTCTGGATGTAGGCTTCCTCACATCCTTCTGTCTCTTCATGTACTACCAGACACACTCTGATGTTGAGATCAGGGCTCTGTGGGGGTCATACAATCACTCCCAGGACTTCTTGTTCTTCTTTACACTGACGATAGTTCTTAAGGACTTTGGCTGTATGCTCTGCCTGTATTTCTCAGCATTGAGAACACCATTAATCCTGACCAAATTTCCAACTCCATTTGCAGAAATGCAGTCCCAAATGTTCAAGGAACCTCCACTATGCTTCATTGTTGCCCTCAGACACTCAATATTGTACCGCTCTCCAGCCCTTCAACAAACAAACTGCCTTTTTCTAAAGCCAAACATTTTACATTTTGACTCATAGCACCTGCTGCCATTTTTCTGCACCCCGGTTCCTGTTTTCGTGCATACTTGAGTCACTTGGCCTTGTTTCCACTGCTTTTTGGCTGCAACTCTTCCATGAAGACCATTTCTGGCCAGACTTCTCCAGATAGTAGAGGGGTGTACCTGGGTCCCACTGGCTTCTACCAGGTCTGAGCTGATAGCACTGCTCGACATCTTCTGATTTCGAAGGGTAATAAGCTTGATGTGTCTTTCATCTGCTGCACTAAGTTCCCTTGGCCGATCACTATGTCTACAATCCACAACGTTGACCATTTTTTTGTGCTCCTTCAAAAGAGCTTAAACAGCACATCTTGAAAACCCAGTCTGCTTTGAAATCTTTGTCTGGGAGAGACCTTGCTGAACCGCTATAACTACCTTGTGTCTTGTTGCTGAGCTCAATCTTGCCATGACATGAAATGATCTTCCACAACCTCACCTTGGTTGCACATTTTGGCTGTATCTCACCCAGTTTTAAGCCTCTTAAACAGCTGTTTCTATTTCAGTTAATGACTGTTTCAACCTACGTGTGACATTGATGATCATTAGTACCTGTTTGGTATAATTGGTTGATCATACACCCGACTATAATCATACAAAATCCCTGACAAAATCCCTGACCTGCAAGTGTACCTATAAGAATTGATCCTGGTTTGAAGGCAAAATGTAGTAACAGGAAATATTGATTTGATTTAGATTTTTCTTTTGTTTGCTCACTTTGCATTTTGTAAATTGCTAAAAATAAACAATCATTATTTATATTTCTGAAAGCATTCTTTGTTTACAGCATTTTGCACACCTGCCTAAAACTTTTGTACTGTACTGTATATTGAAATTTTTTTGACTTTATTGCACCAAACATGAAATATATTAAATGTATATATAGTCCTTACTGGTCTTCTCATATGCTTGAGTTCCTTTTATTTAGTCGAATTCAACTTCAAGCCCTGGAAATTCAACTTCCAACCCGGGCGATGTCTCCCAAAATCCACGCCTGCACTTCTACCAAATGATTTATGGAGTGATGATCCTTGTCACGTTGGTCCTTGCTGTTATTAAATGCTTCTTTTACACCCATGTCACACTAAGAGCTGCCTGCAAACTCCACGACAGCATGTTCAGAAAGGTACTGTGGAAAATCTGCACTCAACAGAAATCAAATTCAATCTTCCCATGTCACGTCATGTTTTCTCTTCCCAGATTCTTGCCAGCCCAATGAGTTTCTTTGACACAACGCCTACTGGACGCATTCTTAACCGCTTTGCCAAGGATCAGGAGGAGGTGGACTCTGTGCTTCCTCTCCACATGGACCCCTTTTTGCAGTTTTCTCTCCTTGTCACGTTCACCATTATCATCATCTCTTCTGTTTTCCCTGCAATGCTGGCAGCTGTGGTCATTATGGGTGCTTTGTTCACCCTCATTCTCTTGTGAGTTCACCCCAGTCAATGTAGGATCAGTAAACGACACTGATTTAAAAAGTCTGTCTCCGGATGCAAGTTGTGATTTTCCTTCAGTATTTTTCAGAGAAGCATTCGTCAGATGAAGAAGATGGAGAATATCAGCCGCTCTCCGTGCATCTCTCTCACTACCTCCACCCTACAGGGCCTCAGCACCATCCATGCCTACAACATCAGGGACAGCCACATAAAACTGTAAGACCCCTTATCCAGCAGAAAAGCATAAAGACATGTTTCTCTGACAGACCATACAGATCTACAATATACATTACAGTGCCTTGCAAAGTATTTATACCCCTTGAAGCGCTTCACATCTTTTATGTCATAACCATCAAGGTCAATGTATTGTACTGGGATTTTATGTGATAGATCATCACATAGTGAAACTCAACTACGCAGAGATTCAACCAACTGCCTCTGGGGAGCGCGTCCAACAGTAGATACACTAGAGCAGTGGTTCCCAAACCTTCTTGCTTCTAACCCACAAAATAAAATTGGAAGAGGGTTGTGACCCGACTTTTGGTTGACCATGAAAGTGTTTTTATGGGGTTGGTTAAAACGTGGTACAAGGCCAATGCTGTCAGCATCAACAGCCAATATATTGGCCAACATGTAGCTTCTATTTATTTTCAAGTCCCGTTTTTTATAAACTGTATATGCTTTCTTATCGTCATTTTTGGTATTTAGGTTAATCTCTGAAGAGGACCTCAAAACCCCAAACTTACATATTTGTGACCCCAACTTTGGGAACTACTGCCCCAGAGTCCCCCTGTGTGTAATTTAATCTCAGTAGACCCAATATATTAAGGTTTGGAATTCGTATGACCATTTTAAAATTATGGCGTGTCAAACGGGCATTAACCGACAGGCTGGGCAAGTTGACCTATTCTACAAAGAAGTAGCCCAGAGACACATGGTTACTATGGAGGAGCTGCACAAATTCACTGCTCAGGTGTACCGTTCACTCCACAAATCTGGCTTCTATGGAAGATCAGTTAAGGAGAAAGCCGCTATAGGCCAGATAGGGGACCAGGCAAAAATATGGATAAAGTTGCTTTGGTCAAATAAGACCAAAATGTAACTTTTGGCCTACATGAAAAGCTCTGTGGCAGAAATTAAAACATGGTGGTGACAGCATCCTGCTGTGGGGACGCATTTCTCCAGGGGGGACGGGGAAGCTGATGAGAATTGATGGGAAGTGGATGGAGCTAAGGGGCTGTTTATACGACAAAGTTTTTCAGTAAAACTGGGGTTTTTCTCCCTGATTCGGCCTCTCGTTTACCCGACAACGGGAAAATGGGGGGGCGAAAACGCAGCTTTTTGAAAACGGCTTCCAGAGTGGAGTGGAGAGTTCTGAAAACGCTGGGTGATTAGTTGTCATGTAAACGCAAGCCGGAGACTTTTGAAAACGATGACATCACTGCCAGCCACCTACGGACATGTTGCACTTGCGCACTCCGCCTTTCTACAGAAAAACTACAACAATGGTGGATCCAGGTATGCTGTTACTGATGATGCAGCTTCTGAAGTTATTTGCTCTCTGGAAGCAAAACTTAGAGGTCATCAGGCTTCTATGTGATCGCCAACAGAAACGCATACAGTACATGCGTCAAATAATCATTATGCCTTTATTTAAGCAGAGGAGAACTACAAGAAGACCGCCATTGTTAGTTATCATGAAATGTTTCTTTTCCGGGTTGTGAAGGGGAAACCTTGGAACACTGCATACACGGGGCACACTGCCATCTCAAGGCCGGGCATATGAACTACATCGTTTTCCATCGCGCGGCCTGTCGTGTAAACGCAGTTCGTTTTCACCCGCGTATTCAAACAAAAACAGCAACGTTGTCGTGTAAACAGCCCCTCAAAAACACCATGCATAATTTTTCCTTAACATGACAAATTTATCACATAAAATCCCAATAAAGTGCCTTGAGATTTGTGGTTGTAATGTTGGGGTATTGTGAAAAAGTTCAAAGGGTCTGAATACTTTTCTCAGTCACTTTCGGGTTTTGTCAGATTGTTAAAGTCTTCTGGCTCTCTTTGTCAAACTCCAGGTTCAAATCGCTGAACGACATCAACTCCAATCATTACTTATTGTTTCACTCCGGCACACGCTGGCTCTCCTTCTGGTTGGACTTCATGGCTGCTTCTATGACTCTGTTGGTGGCTCTTTTCGTGGTGCTTAGCAGCAATAATGTCATTAATCAATCTTTAAAAGGCCTGGCTATGTCTTACACAATACAGGTAAATCTAGACAGCAAACAGAGTTTGGTTTCCTTTTGTTTTGGGATTCTAAAGACTTGCAGCGACACTGAGTTCTGCATGTGTACTAGTTAACAGGCATGCTTCAGTATGTAGTGAGACAGTCAACTGAAGTGGAGGCCAGGTTCAATTCGGTGGAACGGCTGTTGGAATACATCACGGTAAGAATCCTGGCTTTATGAAGAAACCACTCCAACATTCATTGAGATATCTAATACTGCTTTTCTCTAAAGGGATTGTTTTTTTTTGTACTGACAGACATGTAGGTCTGAGGCCCCCAGACACATAAAAGGGGCTCAGATCCCTGATGGCTGGCCCAAAAACGGAGCAATCACCTTCCAGGAATACAAAATGAGGTACAGAGAGAACACTCCTATTGTCCTGAATGGACTTGATTTCCTCATCCAAGCAGGAGAGAAACTCGGCATTGTGGGAAGGACAGGCTCTGGTAAGTCGTCCTGAGTAAACAAGTTTTCTGATGCACCATGATCGTAGCCACAGAGCAAAATTCAGCTCCCCCTCTCTCTGACTTGTGTCCGTAGGGAAATCCTCTTTAGGCGTGGCTCTCTTCAGACTGGTGGAGCCAGCAGGAGGAACCATTCTTATAGACGGTGTGGACATTGCAGCCATTGGCCTGCGGGATCTGCGCAGCAAACTCTCCATCATCCCCCAGGACCCAGTGCTCTTCACTGGCACAGTCAGGTACCAGTTACTTGCTCAACTGCCCTACAGAACAATTATGTTTAGTTCTCACTGCTGCGGACCAGTCACAAGCTTACCCGCTATCCTTACCAACAGGTACAACCTAGATCCCTTCAATCACTATACTGATGAGGAGATCTGGACAGTGCTTCAGAAAACCTACATGAAAGACTCGGTACATTACTGAAGTACACAACTCTTTGGACTCTGGAGTTTATTGAAATATTAACTCTAACCTTTTTAAAACATTACCAATGCCCTTTACACAATGGTTATCTGTAATTCCTGCATTTAGTGGTGCTCAGGAGATTTTGATATCAATAAATTATAGGATAAATGCTAAATTGGCTATGATGTACAGCTAATAAGCCCAAATTACCAAAAGTATGAGCAGTTCCAACACATTGATCCTCACTTTAAACATACTACGTTAATCAAAAGTAAAGTGCAGTGAAGACAATTCAAGCTCACCTGGTAGAAACTGAGTACAATAGTACTGGTGGCTACTCATGCTGCTTTCCATTTACCTACCTTCATGCATTGGGTTTGCATTGCCGAGCATCTGCATCCAAGCCTTGGATCACCAAGGGCAATGCAAAGTGTTACTTGCAGTGGTGTAAAGTATCCTGCCTGCCTGGACTCTAGAGCAGGGAAGATGTGTTCTCTGCAGTGACAAATCATGCCTTTCATGATTGGGAATTCAACTGATTTGTCTTGGTTTAGGAGTTTCCTGGCTAACACGACTTGGTTGATAGCATTGTGTCCGGTCAGCCAATTGTATGGTTTGGTGCAAAGTGAAGCTGCTTTTCAGGAGTTGGACTAAGCATATGGATTAAGAATGGGATGTCCCTCAAGTCAATTTGCATGAAGGCATACAAGCAAATATTTTTGGCTAACATAGTCTTTGTATTTTTATGCATTCAAACAGTGAAGGAAAAGTTTAAACAAAGGCTGTACATCATTGACATGCATTCAAATTTGGGAAAGAGTTACCGAGGAACAAACTGCCAGACGTGTAAACACGTTTTAAAAACGTGTTTACACAAAAAAAAACCTATTATAAAAAAAATTTGTAAAAACTATTTTGGATTTTGAGGTTGTAGTTGTCATGAGGGTTCTTGTAGATGGACCAAAGTTCGGGCAAGAACTCGGAATTGTCATTAAGGGCATATTTAATAAGAATACAGGAATAGTTACAGAAAATACACAATGATTATAAGGACACAACGAATGAAACAGAGAGTAACTGGAGGAGCCAGTGGAAAAGAACACAAATAGGAGACCTTAAATATACAGAGGAGAGTGGACAATGACAAAGGAACCTGAGGAGCTAATCAAGGGTAACCAGATCCAGGTGAGGGAGAGAGAATGAGCAGAGGGAGGTTAGGAGAAGACTTGCAGCTGGGAAGGGAGACAGAATGGCAGGGAGGAAATAAACACAACAAATGAGACAGAGAAAGGAAAGGTAACACACCAAGCAGAAATGAACTAATCAAAGAATAATCCTAATTGCATAATGATAATAAAACAGAAAACTAAAATAGACGAATGAACTAAAAACTAAAAAACAATTTTAAAAAAACTAAGAAAAAAAGTCTAAGAAAATAAATATCAAAACAGAAGCACAAATTAAAACTCAAAGTTCAAAACACCAATGGGTCATTTCATTTTTTTTCATTTAATTTCATTTACTTCAGGCAGCATTATTCATTACAATACCCCTTACACAAGAAACAGATGTAAACAATTAGTGCCTTATGACAGTTGTTGGTGAGAAACCTCTAAATTGGAGCCTGGACATTTGTGCTTTTTTTACTTCAGTGTAAATAATTACTATTTTTTTTATTTTTGCAGCAAAAAAACAAAACACAAAAAGTCAAATTCCTTATGTAGAACTCTCTTAAAATGTCTTGCTGGCACTTGGAAGACTTTACTAACCTAAATAAGTTTGAGAACAACTGAGCTAAACCCATTGATCAAAGTTACAAATGAAGTGCTACACTAATCGGTAAATACTAATCTGATTAAAATGAACATTTAAATGCATTTTTTTTGGAAAACCTCAGTTGGGATGGTGCAAGAGAATATTAAATAAAAGGACAAAGAGACGAAGGTAATCTGAACACAGGTGATATTTGATGCTTTAAGAACCATCAACAGCCGAGACAACCGCATGGATAAGGGGTTCATCTGGGAAACATTTGTCAGATTTGTAAGATTTCAAATCATTCAGATCTTCTTTGGAAGAAATGAACAGCATCAGTAAAGATTAGTGGTACAGAACCATGAAAACTATAATCAGTAATAAGTCATAAAAGCCAGGCCATGAGATGGAGATGGATCTGTGTTTGCTGAAACTAATTTCTACTGCTTTGGCAATGTTAACGCTGAAAAATGCAGCAGAATCTTTAAATGTTGGGCCACATATTTTACATATGTGCATTTTCTTTTTCTTTTGGAGAATAAAAAAAAACTGTATTCAGCCTGCAGTCCTGACCCAGCTCTCATAGAGCAGGTTGAGACAGCCACAATCCTAATGTGGTAAACACCTAAAACATGATTCCTGGGACAATCGGATGTGACAATCCTCATAATAAAACATTAGCAGAATAAACGGTAGCATTACAAATTAGAGAGGTCTGTGCAGTCTAAGCTTTTTATGGAAATTTGTTGAATGCCTAAAATGCAGGAGCAAACGTATCTTCACAAATGAAAAATAATTAACAGGACTACCCTAGAAATATGAATCTGAATTTCAACTTTATAAAGAATTGTGCTTTGTGCTTGCTTCCTCTATGAAATATATTGTAGTAGCTGTAATGGGACATAAGGGGTTAGATATTGTATGACTGTATTTCCTCAGATCTCCAGACTAGAGGGGAAGTTAGAGGCTGAAGTGTTGGAAAATGGAGAAAACTTTTCTGTCGGCGAGAGACAACTCATGTGTATGGCCAGAGCGCTTCTTCGTAACTCCAAGGTCCGTATACACGTCCATCCACATCCCTACGCACGTTACAAGAGTAATTAAGCCCCTTAAACACTGTGACATTTTGTCACGTTGTGGCATTTTTCCGAGAGACTAACTAAATGCATAATTTTGCCATTTAAAGGAAGTGGTACAAGAATAATGACACTTTACAGATGAGACCAAAAGTAAACAAGTTGTCTTACATGCAAAATGCTTTTGGTTGAGGGAGACTTAAACTGCAGATCACCCACAATACACCCCCCTCTTTGAAAAACATATTAGTGGCAGCATCATGCTATGGGGATGGTTCTTTTCAGCAGGCAGTGGAAAGCTGCCCTGAGCTAACGGTAAGGAGAAATACAGGAAAACCTTGAAAGAAAACGTTTTAAAGGCTGCAAAAGCCTCTGTCGAGTCAGAGAAATAAATGCATCGATGCATTAGCACGACCCAGTCAAAGTCCAGACCTCAATCTAATTGAGAATCTTTTGGCTAGAGTTAAATATTATTGCCTACAGATGTTCTCTATTTAATTTAAGCAATTCTGCAAAGAAGAATAGGCAAAAATCTCAGTCTCTCGATATGCTCGTAGAGACATACCTGAAAAGAACTGCAAGGTATTGATTCAGGAAGGATGAATGCACATGAGCAGCATGACGTTTGGATTTGTAATAACATGTCCAAACCTTGTGTCATGTTTCTTCTGTTCCACATTGTTGCTCTACTTTGTGGGTCAATCGAAAGAAACTCCTAAATAGCTATTTAGAATTTTTTTTCTGTCATACCAAGCCCCCAGACCACTCAGGTCCTCTAACTCCAGCCTACTCAGCATCCCTAGAATCAGAACCAAACATGGAGAAGTAGCTTTCAGTTTCTATCCTCCTCTTCTTTGGACCAAACCTCCAGACGGCTGCAAAGCTGCAGAAACACAGAGTTTCTTTAAATCAAAGCCAAAAACCCATCTGTTAAGAGTTGCCTTTGATTAATTGATTAATAATAACTGGAATGTCATAACAGTAGGATGTTTTAATGTTCTTTATGTTTCTGATGTTGTGTTTTTTTCTTTTTTTTTTACTATTGTTTTATTTGATCCCCTAATCTCCCAAAGCACCTTGAATTGCCTTGTTGCTGAAAGTGTGCCATACAAATAAATTTGCCTTGGCTTTTTGTAACGTGAGAAAATGGAAAATAAATCTTATATTCCTGTGCATGCTATTTTTTTGTTAGATACTGCTTTGATGTGATCCTAGTCTAATCAAACACACTTACACAGGATCTTTCAGTCAGTAGACTTAGTGCATACATCATGTGTTTAGATCCTGTGCTTACTTCTCTGCCAGGTTTATGTGAATACCTGACAGTTTTGCCGCCTTCCAGTCAGTTTGTGCCCCCTCTTGTATAAATTGCTCTTCTTTGTCGGACAGATCATTCTGCTAGATGAGGCCACAGCCTCCATAGATTCAGAGACAGACGCTCTGATCCAAAACACCATCAAAGAGGCCTTCCACGACTGCACCATGCTCACCATCGCACATCGCATCAACACCGTGGTGCACGCAGACCGCATTCTGGTCATGGACAACGGAAAGGTAACCTACAGTCATAAATATACAAAGACCCACTCTCAAGAGTCTTATCGCTGACTCGGTTGGTGTTGTGTGTTTTTAGGCTGCAGAACTGGACCCCCCAGAAGTGCTGAAGCAAAGACCAGACTCCTTGTTCTCCTCACTCCTCACTGCTGCTAATACTGTGAACACATGAAACCTCCAGAGCAGCATTATCTAACTGTTTCGCAGTAACTCATAGTAACAGTTCATCACACAGCCTTACAGTGGGGCAAAAAAGTATTTGGCAGACACCGATTGTCCAAGTGGTCCCATTTAAAAAGATGAGAGAGGTCTGTAACTTTCATCATAGGTTCACTTCAACTGTGAGAGATAGAATGTAAAAAAAAAAAGGAATCAGGAAATCGAAATATTTGATTTTTCAAGAATGTATTCATATAAGGGTGCAGAAAATAAGTATTTGGTTAAAAACAAATAAAGTTCACATCAATGCTGTGTAATGTAGCCTAGGTTGGCAATGACAGAGGTCAAACGTTTCCTGTAGGTCTTCACCAGGTTTGCACACACTGTAGCTGGTATCTTGACCCATTCTTTCATGCAGATCTTCTCTAGAGCTGGGATGTTTTCGGGCTGTTGCTGGGCAACACAGACGTTCATTTCCCTCTACAGATTATCTATACGATTGATGCCTGTAGACTGGCTAGGCCACTCCAGAACTTTGACATGATTTTTAGGTAGCCACTCCTTTGTTGCCCAGCCGATGTGTTTGGGATCATTGTCAAGCTGAAAGATCCAGCCACGTTTCACCTTCAATGCTCTCACTGACGGAAGAAGGTTTTTGCCCAAAATCTCATGATACAGGACCCCATTAACCCTTTCCTTAGTACAGATCAGTCGTCCTGTCCCCTTTGCAGAAAAGCAGCCCCAAAGCATGATGTTTCCACCCTCATGCTCCACAGTGGGTATGGTGTTCTTGGGATGCAACTCACCATTCTTCCCCCTCCAAACATGGCGAGTGGTGTTTATACCAAAGATTTCTATATTGGTCTCATCTGACCACATGAATTTCTCCCAATCCGCCTCTGGATCCTCCAGATGGTTTCTGGCAAACTTTAGACGGGCCTGAACATGTGCTGGCTTAAGCAGGGGGACCTTTCAAACACTGCAGAATTTTAATCCATGACGACGGTAGTGTATCACTAATAGTAACCGTTCCACAGTGGGAACACAGTAAGTACTGTGGTCCCAGCTCCCTTCAGGTCATTGACCAATTCCCCCCGTGTAGTTCTGGGCTGTTTCCTCACCGTTCTCAGGATCATGTGTTCCCCACCAGGTGAGATCGTGCATGCATATTCAGCTCGAGGGAGATTACTATTTATTAAATTTTCTAATAATTGCTCTAACAGTTGATCTCTTCTCACCAAGCTGCTTGCCTATTGTCGATTGGCTCATCCCAGTCTTGTGCCGGTGTACAATCTTGACCCTGGTGTCCTTAGACAGCTCTCTGGTCTTGGCCATGGTGGAGGTTCGAGTCTGAGTGTTTGAAGGTGTGGACAGCTGTATTTGATAATGAGTTCAAAGACGTGTTACAGGTGTTACAGGTAACAGGTGGAGGATAGAAAAGCTTCTTAGAGAAGAAGTAACAGGTCTGTGATAGCCAGAATTCTTGCTTGTTTCTAGGTGCTAAATATTTTCCGCACAATTATACAAATAAAATCTTTAAAAATCATACAATATGATTTACTGGATTCTTTTTACATTCTGTCTCTCACAGTTGAAATGTACATATGATAAAAATTACAGATCTCTCATCTTTTTAAGTAGGACAACTTGCACAAACGGTGGCTGCCAAATACTTTTTTTGCCCCGCTGTATGTCAGTCAGTACTGTAATACTGTAAGGTGGGAAGGCGAGCTAAAATCAGGTGTGACAGAGAAGATAGGATCAGATGTGTTATTACATTAGGAAATAATACATTTTACTTGTCTTTTTGTTTTCTTAGCCATGTAAATAGTGCTGTATTTATATCACAAGTGTTCCAGGAAAAACAACACCTTGATAATGTTCTTTCATTGGTTTATGATCAGAGTTTGGGGTGTATGTTTTATTTATTTTCAGCGCACTGGCTTGCAAATGACAAGTAAATGTTGAAAGTAGGCCTACTACAGAATAAGACATGGATTTTATTTTTTTTAATTGCTGCTGCTTTTGATGACATATACTGTAAGGCTCTTGTGTATTGTAAAAACAAAAATTGACATGCAACGTTTACTGACTGTCCACATTTACAACAGTGCTACCGGAACAAAATAGCAATAAATGTGGCAAATTTGTAACCTTAAGTTTTCACATGCATTTTATTTTAACCTACAATTTATGGAAGAGTGGCAAGAACAAATCCATAGGAAATTTTACCACGAGTCTGCTTGGGTTAGATGAGAAGTTTTGGCCTACATAAGCTCTTTATTCAATCTGACGGATCTCCAGTTATTTGGGCAAAATAAATAAATAAATAAAATTAAAATAAAAACCCAAGATTCGACCCAAAATGCTTGCACCCGTAGTTTTAGTGAAAAGTGGTTCAAAAAGTGGGTCAAGTACAAATGCACACCAAACCTTTCAGATTTTTGCATACCATGTATCAATTTTCATCCACTTCAGGATGATCCATGTTGGACTAACACGTGAAAGCCTAATAAAACACATTAAAGATTGTGGTTGCAGCATTACAAAATGTGAAATAAGTGGAAAGAGTGTGTATGGGTTTATGGGTAGAGGGTTTATCATAGCTCAGAGAGAAGGGCAACCTGCAGTACATTGCATTTGTAAACCAAATATTAAGCAATTAAGAAAGATGCTTCTGGAATACACAATTGAGTAGATGCAGAGGTCTGAGGAACCTTGTTTTCATTTTTATATCACAGATGTAAAAACTCAACGCATTACAGTTTCAATAAAACAAAATCTCTGTGATTCTCCTCTGAAAAAAAAAGTGGGTTCTGAACATGAAAAGCCTCTGCTGTCATTTGGGTGAGGGACACATGATGGCGCTACACCCTTCCACATTTTGAAGGTGCTATTGGAGGGAAGAACTACACAGACTCCAGTCCTGCTGTATTATACTGGCTTATAAACACTCTTCACATATGTTACCCTATATTAGAAATTATTCTAATAATAAACTCCAAACTATGTAGTAACATTATTTGCTATATTCTGAGTTGCTCATTGCTCCCTTTTGTTGACCAGCTCTTTAATCTCTTGAGTGTGTTGCTGGTTTTGTCTGACCTCTCCTTGAGAATCCCCCATGGCTTGGTGTTGCAGCAGCTCTTGGCAAAAACAGATGCCTCCTTGTTCCCTTTTACACCCTGACAAAACATAATTCTAAAACAAAAAACGAACTTGTTGTGCCTCCCCATCTGGTGCATCAAAGCAAAGCAAACTAAGACCGAGATAAGAAAAAAAATATATGAAAAAAACCACTGAGAAAATGAGAAGATTAAGATAGTCATGGCAACTTAGACAAGACACAAGTTCTGCTGATATATGCAAGTAAAATCTCCCTCCCAGCACCTTTGGAACAATGAGAACTTCAGTGATGCGACTTCCCTAGCAGTGTTGTCGATGGAGGGAGGAAGCACAGCATGGTCTGCTCCAAGCTAATTTCTGATGCCTCTCAATTTGCTCCGGTGACCTCATAGTCACAAGCTGGCTTTCTCCCCCAGGCTAAGGCTCAATAAGTTTCAATAGATCCATTATTACTCTGGCTGTCTGCATGGATCATGCTCAGTTGTATATTCACCCCAAAAAATACTTTTTACTTTTCACTTTGTCATTGGTGCTACTTTGTGACCATCTTAACGTTTAGCGAATGGTTTGTTTCTGTAAGCTGTTTGCAATGGTTTTGCATGTTTAAGTTTTCTTGTGAATGCTAGAAATTGTGTGATTTTTTTCCAATGGAAATAAAATACCTATTTTTAAACCCCTTTGTTGTAATTGTTCTCATTTTGAAGTGGGAGGGTGGAGAAAAAAAACAACAACTATCTGAGCAAAGTTTTCAAGAACAGTGCTAATGTGCAGAGTTATAATTACTGAGGGATATAGTTGAGGAGCCATTCCATCAAGGACAGAGTTGTTGAACGCAGGAGAAGAAGAAGAGCGGTGACGATCAGCGAGCCGTGGCTTTGGTTTTTCATGTAGCAAAGCAGATCAGTAACGGCCATGCTTGCACTGAGCGTATTAATAGAAATGCTCAGATTGAGTATTTTGTAGACCTAGAGAGAGTATGTGGTAGCTACCAAGAGAGGAACTGTGGCACTGTTTGAGGAACTAAGGGATGGGTTGTTCTCTGAGGGCCTCAGAGGTTTCTTAGAAAACATTTGTCAAACAAACAGCAGCATGAAGACCAAATAACACAGCAGACAGGTCAGGGATTAAAGTTGTGGACAAGTTTAAATCAAGATGAGTTTTAAAGCTTTAAACATCTCACAGAGAAAACAAAAACCCACCAAGACGCGGTCGTTCACCCAAACCAACAGGCAGAGCAAGGAGAGCATCCACCAGAGAAGCAACCAAGAGGCCCACCATAGCTCTGGAGGAGCTGCAGAGATGCACAGCTCATGTTGGAAAATCTGTTGATGGCACAACTATTAGTCATGCATTCAACAACTCTGGCCTTAATGGAAGATTGTCAAAAAGAAACCCAGTATTAAAAGCAAGCAAACATCAAACCTGTGAAAGACGTTGCTCTAATCCGATGAGACCAAAATCAAACAGTTTGACCTACGAGCAAACTGCAAAAGACTTGAGGATGTTGTGGAGGATCGCCTTTCAGCAGGACGACCAAAGACACGCCGGAACAACTACAATGAACGATCAAGACCGAAGCATATTCAGGTTTCAAAACGGCCCAGTCAAAGTCCAGACATGAATTCAATTAGGAACGGGTGGCAAGACTTGACACCGATGTTCACAGACCCTCTCCATCTATTCTGCCTGAGCTTGGGCCATTGTGCAGATAGCAATGGAGAACAATATCAGTCTGTGTAGACGTGTGAAAGTTACAACAAAAGACTCATGGAGGCTGTAGACAAACCCAGAAACACTTTTCAGACTTTCTTTCTTTAAAAAAAAGGTATCATTTTCTTTTAACATCACAATTATTAACCACGTTGTGTTGTTCTGTCACATAAACTAACTAGGGATGGTTGTGATATTGTGTCATAAGAATTTTAAATGATCGTAATGATAAATTCCAGATAATGATGAGTTAGCATTAATGAATATCAATAAAATTCAAAAAATATGATTGAATACAGTTACTTTGTGGTGTAAAGTGATACAAAAATCACACTTCCTTATGTGACGTGTGTCCTGAAGATCTCAAAATGGGTGTATTTGTTCAAAGCGCCATTTGTTGTTCATGGGGCTTTGACATGCAGTGACATGCAGTGACACCGATAGAAGTAATACAAACGTTGACGTCACTTTTACAGCTATCACAATAAATACCACAAAATATCAGGATAACATTTGATGTTCTCATCAGCCACCCCTGAAACCATCAATAAAATACACTGAGGTTTGTTATCACGACAAAATGTGGAAATGAGTGTAGTGTTCAATGGGAGTGCAGAGTTGATCTGACAGGGGAGGAGATGGACGAATGAGAGGTAGCTATTTTCATCTTTTTTTTAATATGGTTTAGTGGTTGTCTTGGCCTGTACCTTTCATCTAATTTCCTCACGTGACATTTTCAGACGCACTATATTACTTAAAAAACCCAGCAGTCTATTGAAATACTACACGCACATCGTCCGTCTGCTTCCTCCAACAGGAGTTTTACCAAACTCGGACCGTGTTCATGTTGAACGTCTTGTGTGCTGACGTAGCACAGCACGCCGGCTGCGGTGGGCGGAGCTAAGCGCGTCGCTGCTCGGAGTTTGTCAGTTTCCTAAATATAGCGGACGGATATTGTCAGTGTGTCTTGTCTCTCCGCCGGGGACGCTTTGAGAGAAAAAAAGAACGGCATTTACAAAAGCTGCTTGAGGGGAGAGGAGCAAATCGGTAAGTGGAACGAAACCGCTTGTTTTGTGTGTGTTGTGTGTTTTATTAACGTGAAAGTCCTTTTACAGGCTGCTATCTGTGACTGTAGTATGGAGTTGTAAGGGAGGGGACCGCTACACTTCATCCACTGTTCCGACACATTCGTGGTTCAGATATGTCACTTTGCACAGCTGGGGTTAAAAAAACTCCAGGTATTGGTTGGTATTGTCGCGTGCTGCAGGATGTGTTTCTGATCAGCCCCTCTAGTGGATTCATCAAAAATGATCAGACAACACTGTAAGTTGTTACCGCCGTATATACATACATACATACATACATACATACATACATACATACATACATACATACATACATACATACATACATACATACATACATACATACATACATACATACATACATACATTCAAACTTCATGTAATAAGTAAATCTTAGATAATTAAGGGAATTTGTCAGATTTATATACAGAAGTGTGTAATCAAAAATCACTCCGATCATATTAAACAAATTCAAATCCCTTCCGACTTGAGACAAGTTATATTACAATGCAGCCTAATTTCGTTTATAATAATAAATAATACTATAATTAGAACTGTAATGAAATAAAATAATAAATAATGAATCAAAAGAATGGAAATCCAATAAGGACAGTTTTTCAATTTTAGTTTATTAAAGTTGTTTTATACTTGTATAAAATGTGTATACTAGTATTAGTATAGGCTAGCAGTTTTATACTAGTAGGCTATACATACCAGTATATCTACTAGTAGTATACTGTTAGTCTACTAGTAGCCTATACTATGCTAGTATTCTAATATCATTCAGTTCAGTTTATTTATGTTGCTCCAATTCATTACACATCATCTCAATTCAATCATGCATTCCAATCAATCCTACTTATTAAACAGTACCTACATCAAGTTCATTTTATTTTTCCAATCAGCTAAAAAGTTTTCTAAGGAAACCCAGCAGATCGCATCGAGTCATTGACTTGCAGCATTCCCTCCTGGACGAACGTGTAGTGACATCAGGCAGTCACCTGCCTTGTGTCGTTGACTTCAGAGCGATTCCTCATACTGAGCAAGCATGCAGCGAAAGTGGAGAGGAAAAACTCCCCTTTAACAGGAAGATATATATATATATATCTATATATATATAGATATATATATATATCTTCTTATATCTTATATATATATATATATATGTGTGTGTGTGTGTGTGTAGAGTATCTTAATTTTATGCATCCCAATGTACGTCCCTCAGAAGGGTTGCATCAAAGTTAATGGTATATGTGTTAATGGTAAAATAGGATAATAGGATTTTTCAGTATTTGGTCTGATGATCACAAATCAAAGCCAATCAAGTGAAAATTGACGGATTCTCATCTCAGGCAGATTGATCAGTGTTTCAGTTTTTTTTCGTGTTTCAGTTTTACATTGAAAGATTATTTTTTCTTAGGCTAAACAGTTTAAACTGAATGGTAGAGGTATAACCTTAAACTATGTTCACTATGTATTTTGGTTTTATGGATTTCTCTCTGTAAAAGTACATGATGGATGGATGGATAGATTGATTATACCAGGGTTTTTCAACCCTGGTCCTCAAGGCACACTGCCCTGCATGTTTTAGATGTATCCCTGCATCAGCACACCTGATTTCAGTTGATTGCTTACCAAGAGGCCTTTGCTGAACTGCAATCATCTGAATCAGGGGTGTTAAAGCAGGGGAACATCTAAAACGTGCAGGGCAGTGTTCCTTGAGGACCAGACAACTCAATATACGAGATGTACATGAAAGCACCATAAAAGGGCAGCTGTGGGCAAATCCCCTCTGGTCCAAGGGAGTCCTCACAACAGTAGTACCAGCCTGTCGTTGCATGTCATATGCCGTGCAGCATTTTGGACTGTTTAAGTGCTGCAGGTAGCTGGATTTGGACTTTAGGGGATTCTTCTCCAGTACCAGTGATGTTTACATTCAGCTTGACGTTATTTCAGAGGAGTAACTCAGTTAATTGCAGGGGAAGCTATGTACCTTATTGCTGTTGAAAAACTACGTAAGCCGACAGAAAGTTCTGGTTCAGTCCAACTTTCTTTCTCCACTGTAGCTGCATGAGAAACCTTAATGTTCCCAAGCAGCAGAATTCAGCGATAACTCGAAGTCTTCTCTTTAAAGTTGCTCTAAAGAACGTTGCGTTGAGCATTTTGTTCCGCCCACAAACAATCTGCATGGGTTCAGGTAAAAAAAACAAAAAACGACCTGTATTTGTTTGGTACATGTGCCAGGACCAAATATTTTCAGCGCGAATACTCCTCTTACTTCTCTTCTTATTGGACTTAATATGAAATGCCAAATTGTAGTTGACACCAGTTCCCATCATTGCAAAAATTGATTACAATCGTAAATCTCTTCAAAGATGTTCGTTCAGCTTAGTCCTCTATTGTATGCTTTAAGCTTTCAGCATAGGGAAATTGTAATAAACTAATCATGATTATTATTTACAATATTATAGATTTTTCCCATGTTGTCAATCAGTGCACTTTTTTTGCGCAAAAAATATTCATTTTATTTTAGTGTTGATGGAATGCCAAAAACTGCTTTTTGCTGTACACAACAATGTTTTAGAGTGCAGGTTGTTATCCCCATGCTCCTGCATATTGTTCTGTCATTCAGAGTGTTAGATTGGTGTCCAGTATGGGATTTCTCTCTGTAAAGGCACATGTTCAACGAGCAACAGTGGAAAGAGTTTAGGGGTAAACTGTCCATATGTTCTCCAAAACATCTGCGCTGTTCATGTGTGAAAACTGCTTAATCTAGCCCTGTTTTCAGATCTGTGGTCGGAGCTGACAGACTAATAAAAACCGAGGGAAAACCTTACCATCAAAGGGAAAATGAGTCAATTGCTGTTGTTCAGCAGTATAGGCCGCTGCTACTTACAGGCTTTAATTTAGCCCTTTGTGATGTATTTTCTGCTAAGAATGGGACCCCTGAATCCCTGTCTGTGTTTTATTTTTTACGACCAATTAGAATGAGGCATAATACTTACAAAGTATGGGGAGCCATTTGTGAAGTTACACCATCAAAAATTAACTACATAATTGGGGGTTATTAGCCTGTCATGAGAGAAAAAAATGGGGGTCCATTTTTCACAATCATATTTTTACCATGTTATTTGTTCATTTATAAATCTCACTGTTTACAACTAAATATTAAGTTTACAAACTAAATATTTAGCCACATCTTATGTGCTCTTAAAGTATTTAGGTAGCAAGCTAAACTAGCTAGCTGTTTAATATGGAACAACAAACTACTCAAAATTAAATAGATAAATAAAAACATTGTGAAATAGATATCTGGATAGCAATTAATAATAAATATATAACGTGACAATGAAATTGTGAAAAAACTAAATATATATATATATATATATATATATATATATATAAATATATAATTCTAAGTTCAATAAATATTTTTCATTTTCCTTTAAAAATCTGTTTATTAATATAATACATTATTTTAATGTACATTTTTGGCTAATAATGGAAATAATTTTTTTTGCCATTTTTATTTAATTTCATCACTTTTTATTGCAAAACGTCATTTTTCCAAAGTCAGCTTTTATTTCCTATTGGTGTTTTTCCCAGTGGCTTATTTATTTCAGAATGTCACTTTTCAGCAGAATAACTTCATCTGCCAATCAGAGTCAGTGGGTGGGACCTGCATGCTCATTGGCTGGTTCTTAAACATCGATCTTCCTGGATACCCATTCTCCCTCACTACTGTGACTGAGCAGCCTGCTGTACAGCTGGCAACAACATGCTAAGTCAAGAGTCGGAGTTGCATGAACTTCGTTCATCTCTGGTTACTCTAGCAGATCAAACTGAGAGGAATCATTTTTTAGAGGATGCCATTTTGAATCATTTGGATGATGTTCGACATCAGAGTTATTGCTGATATGTTTTCTTTGTCGTCCTCCGAGTTGTGCTGGATGAGACAGAAAACATATCAGCAATAACTCTGATGTCGGACAGCACTAAAGTCTTCAGTACTGGACCTGGGATGATTTCAAAAATATTATCCAAACGACTTGTCTACAGAGGCTTTTTTGTTGTTAAATAATCCTGTTAACTATACTTATGATTGTTATGTCCACTTATAATTTATTTATCTGTCATACATTCAATATTTATAGGTTATAGGTTTTCTGGCTCAGAAATATGATGAGAGTTGCCCTGTAAGAAATCTGGACTGCTTTTGATCATCTCTTGAACAAAATGCAGAATACTTAACCTGATCAAACCTGATCCAGATTCTTAATGTTTGAGATAAATGTAACCTTTATTTTATTTGTGAAGAGGCAAGCATGAAGATATGAACTGGTCAAACCTGGACTGCCACTTAAGCCTAGTATATACTTCTCCGTCAGCAAGATTGCACTCACATACACACACTTATTGATGAAACTTTTTCCTTTTATACTTCTCCGTTGTTGCGAAGCAATTCCCCACCAAGCCAGCAGGGGGTGCAGACCTTTTCTGGTGGGTCTGCCTACCATTGCAATGACTTCTCTGGTCGATGTTTATTTACTTCAGCTTGTAAACCCACATCCACTCAAGGAGCAATGGCCGACAGAGTGGGTTTCGATTGAGCTGGAAAGCTGTATAATAGAAGTGGAGCTCATATAATACTCTAAAAATGCATGTAAACAAACAAAAACAGCGGCCTGTTTTGTGGTGCTCTACACATCCTGGTGTTCAAAATCGCAAAAAGACCATATTAGATAAACTGGCCTTGCAATATAATTCATCTAGTGCCCAAAAGCTGCATTGTCTACTAATTACATCGATTGTAAAGCACCGCTCTCGGTTGCGTTCGATAGATAGTTAAGAAACTGGGCTCTACTCTGTCCGTCGTTGCTTGCCTGTCGGAGAGCCCTTGCGTCGACTGATAATGGCGCTGCGTGTCTCCGCACCTCTGCAGACGGAGAAGTATAAACTAGGCTTTATAAGTTCTTTAAAACCCCTTTTATCCTCTGGGAAGCCTTTACAGTGGTTGTAAATATAAGAAAAGTGGTAATATCGTCTCGCCTTATGAGCTACTTGTGACATCACCGATAGCCGAAAATGGCCTGTTTTACAGTAAGCAAAGGAAGAGCTCTGTGCTCCTCATAGAAGCTGAAGAATTATATCACATCATTATTGAATCAATAATGATGTGATATAATTCTTCAATAATATTGATGAGACCTGAACCTCCAGGAAAAAAACAAACCCCAGCCCTAAAACATGACATGTCAATATGTCTGTCCAAAGAGCCTCGCAGAGACGGTAAAAGCAGATGTTTTCTAAAAGAAAATGTGGATCTTTTAGTCAAGGCTTTTGTCCTTATCACTTCTTGTTCATCACTGCTTTTTGTTTTCATATTTCATTGGCAGGGCTAGCAGCATGTTCCATCAGCTTTAATTATCCTCCCTGTCAGCCAATTAACATTGCCTGTCTGCTGGCTTTAGTGATTGCAGGCTTCAGGGGACAGGTAATCAGGTCATGGTTATGCTGTCACCGTGACAGTCTGCTCAGACAATAAGGAGCATGTGGGATGAAAGAACTCCTCCATCTTCGACCACTTATGTCTTTGCAACCACACACATCCCTGCCATGAGTACTGTAATGTCTGCAGTGGAGGTGCTTATGGTAATCGAGGATTGTTTTCTGGTAGTGTTTGGACTCTGGCTCTACTGCTATGTAGCATCCCTGTACAACATCTTCTGATGCATAGATGGGTGGAGAGTTTCCGGTTTGCTCCTCTTAATATTGTATCCCTGTTTTTCATAAGTGATGCCGGACTGCTGGGGTCATTGGACGGAAATCCCGAGCAGGCAGGTGGGTTCTTTGCAGCAGGGCATGAAGCAGTCAGGAGGATAAACGTACAACAAGGTTCTCAGCCTTTCAAAGTTTTAAACAGCTCAGGTTTGGATGTCTTGTTAGATGGCAAGAGGTACGGTGCCTTGCAAAAGTATTTATAGCACTTTAACTTGACCACGTTTCGTCGTGTCACGACCAGAAACGTCGGTGTGTTTCACTGGGATTTTATGTGATGACCGACAGAAATTGGCGGAAGTGGAAGGAAAAACTTGTTTTTGTTTTTGTTTTTGGAGTAAACGTAAATGCAAATGTAAAAAAAAAACCTGAGACTGTTGCCCATTCTTCTTTGCAAAACTGCTGAAGTTCTGTCAAACTGAATGAGAGCCTCTGTTAACAGCAGTTTTCAGATGGTGGATTATGGGATGTTAAGGGCTCATAATCAGTCTGTGCATGTTAGCTGTAGCTTCACAGTAAATGACCACATTAACGTCTCTCCAAATGAATGCTGTTTTAATTGACTTTCAGAGTATTTCAGAACAAAATAAAGGTAACTTATCTCCTGATATTCTTGCCGTGAAGCTATCCGTGTCATTACAAGGATACTTCCAGCAGGAAATATCATAATAAAAGCCCCTTCTACTTCGTTTATTCAGAATATCAACACTCTTTCAATTGCTTACTTAATGTTGCCTTGTCCTTTATGTTGTATTCTGTATTGTATACCTTACATTTAAACATCTTTAAAAAAATGTTTATTTCAGTAAATAAAGACTTGAGACTTAGAAAAATGACTTGGAAACATGTCTGGACCATTCCCAAATATGAATATGATTTAGTCTATACTATTCCATTGTTGCGCTGGCTGTAGGTTTAGAGTTGTTGTCCTTGTGGAAGTGGAACCTTTTCCTCAGTCTCAAGTCTTAATTTTCTTGAATTGCACTTTTCCTACAGCATGCTGCCACCACCATGTTGCAACTTTGGGATGATGCATTCATGAAGCTATGTGTTGTTAGTTTTCTGTCACAAACTTTTGCAAGTAGGTGAAAAAGTTGACATTAAGTTTCATCTGAGCAGAGGTGGTTAGAGTACCCAAGAATTTTACTCAAGTAAGAGTAGCAGCACTTCATCATTGTATTTTTACTCAAATAAAGTAGAGAAGTAGTCGAGAAAGAAAGAAAGAGTAAAAGGTATTTGGTAAGAAGTGTTATTAAAGAGTTTATAAAGAGTAATGGATCATAACATATGATTTAGTATTGAAAAAATGATATAGACGGACAAGAAATATATAAAGTTGTGTGAAAATGTTGGTATCTTAAACACTAAAATGCAAAAAGGTTTTACAAATAAATCATCTATCTATCTATCTATCTATCTATCTATCTATCTATCTATCTATCTATCTATCTATCTATCTATCTATCTATCTATCTATCTATCTATCTATCTATCTATCTATCTATCTATCTATCTATCTATCTATCTATCTATCTATCGTATAGTATAGCTCATCTAAAACATGTGAAAGAAAATACAGCTCGGGAAGCTGAAATACCTTGCAGAAGGCTACTTGGTGCGCTATTGACTTGTGTTGGCAAAGCAGCCAATCCAGGGGCACCATTCATTTTCCTTGCCGCCAATCAGCGGCAAGGAAGGAAGAGAAGGAAGGCCGTGCAAGTTAGATTTTGCGATAGTGTGCATATTAATGCATATTAAGGTATATTTGGTGTGTGAACTATTAAAATAGGCTGGTATGGGTGTTTTTAAAGAGGGTCTCAAGTATTTAAAGATTTTAGTAGGTGGCTGTGGATCCTAACCCCTGTGAATACGACTCAGATGAAGGTAAGAAAGGAGAGAGAGCGAGAGACCGAGAGGTTACGTACAATTATGCAGTTGCACATGAACAACTCCATAATCATACGTAACCATTCTTCCAAATAGGACCCCTAAATTGGTTCAAGCTTAGGGGTCAACATCCTCTTAAATCCAGCCCTGCAAACGAACGGTGTACTATGTTAAATAAAAAGAATATCAACAACATTGTGTTATACTTTAAATCAGGGGCTAATCTCCCCTTCCTTGCACCATGCCCTACTATGTAATTCATTCCTCTTCCTTGTGCTTCCTGGAAATGTTGGAAATAAAGACTCTTCCTGTCTTAGCGGAGATGCTCCTTCCACACTCGGCACACCACTGGCTGCGTCTGACCGCCTGGGCCTCACACCCGGACCTGTGATGCTAAAAATGCAACAGAGGGGCTCAGAAATGACACTCAATAAATACAGAAATCAAACAAAACAACTTCCAAATATTGGCCTTGCTGTCCACTTTGAGGCAGCCATATAAACCTGCCTTTGTCGACTGCAGTAAATAGGTTGTCGTTCTCTCTGCCAGTTGAAACAGCATTGCCGGGTCTTGGCTTGGTAAACTTTCTGTTGATATGAAAGGCTTAGGTCCAGGCCAGAGTGTGGTTTGGGCCTGCTTTGGGTTTTGGCGCTGGTCTTAATGATTCAAACACCTCATTAACGCAGGCTCTGCTTCTAGAAACCCTTCTTTGGTACTGTTCTGAGGACTGGTTTGTTACAACAGTGCCCCCTCTCCATCCACTTTGAGTGCTTCTTACTTTTAGGGGTTTTCCTCTCATGCCTGCATGTCTGCTTTGCCAGATTGTGTGAACGCAGGTTTCTACACCACTGCATAGCTGCTCCCAACCCTGCGGCCGTGGCCTTGCTTTGTTGCAAAGCTCAGGTCGGGTAATCAATCCCAGAACTCACAGCTGTTTTATAATATTGACACTTTTGAACACCTTTTTGACCTCTACATGAACCTCAAGAATACCTCTACTGTATTACTCTGTAATCTAGGAGATAGCAAAGCAAAGTTGTAAAAGATGCGAGGGCGTATGGGGGTGGAGCAGTTGAGACAGAGGCGAATAGCTTGAAGGTCCCTAATGATGACGCTTCAGATCTACTTAAGATTTGCTTCGCAGCATTAAAAGGAAGTTTTTACTTTGCTGAAAGCACCGAATTTCAATGAGATCAAGAACGACACACAAAAAAAATTCATTTTAATATTATTTAGCAGATCAAAAGCTTGGGTTGAGGCTAAAGATACTTCATGGTTGTATGTCTCTTCAAACATCTTCACTGAGTGGTGCAAATTTTAGAATATAGATGTACCTGATGACTGTAGAGCCTTCTGTGTGCTGGGTGACTAGAGAGCTTTAATTTTTATTTGTGGATTATAATATTTACTGGACAGTTGGACTTATACTTTTGTTTGGGGAGCATACAGTAGAATGGAAAAGTATTGCTAGTACCTTGCGCTTTTGGACATTTTGTCACGTTATAGCCATAATGTATTTCAATGGCATGTTATGTCATAGGCCAACACAAAGTACCACACGATTGTGAAGTGGAAGGAAAAAGATGCAGGGGTTTCACAGGTTTTTACATACAAAGATTTTAAATGTCGGTTCAGCCCCCTTTTACTCTGCGGCCACTGAATAAAATCCAGTGCAGCCAACAATTTTCTTCAGAAGTCACCAAAAAACGTCTAGGGTTGTTTCTACACCTGATAGACTATGTTCGATCAGGGACCAAAATCAACAGTGTTGGGTTTTTTGTGTGTTTTTTTTTTTTAGCTTGTGCAGTTCGCTTTCACACTGTACTTGGTCAAATGAACTGAACCTTTTGAGCAACATATTTACCTCCTCGCCTGTGGTGGCGCTGCACCAAGAAGCACTGAACACAGGGACTCTTCCTGTTCCGTGAAATGTAAATGATCATGGAGTGACATCAGATTTTAGCGGTTTTAGGATTGCTCTGTTGTCTTTGGCCAAATATTACAGACAAATATGTTGCAGTAATGGGATGCATGAGCAAAGAACGAGGCAGAGTTGTTTTTGCGTGTGTTTTTTTTGTGTTGAATTCACTTTTGGAGCTTGGCATTCACATGTGCAATCGAACCGCACCACAGTTTACTTTTACTTTACCTAGGTTTTTAGGCGGACCAGAGTTCGCTGTGTTGGTCCACATCATAGTTCGAACCAAGCAGGCTTTCTGGGCAAACTGATTACAGTTCATTTAAAGCGGACTAAGCAGTGCTGGTGTGAATGCAAAAGGTTGAGCTAAAATACAGCTTTTCCAAGAAGGCCTTGAGGATTTTTTGATCTGAACCTAATAGAAGGGTAGCAAGAGGAAAGCCGTTGTTGAAAGTGTTTTTGTCATGATCCGTTGGCGTTTGTACCTTTTCTTAGTTTCATCCTCATCTTTGGGTTTTGATCATTTCTTTATTGTCTGTCTACTCAGAACTTACTAGTAAATCCACTCACCGTGTTCATTCCAAGCTCAAGTCTGCGTTTTGGTCCAGGCTCGAAACCAAACATGACGTTTTGCCATTAGCCACGAAGGAGCAGGTGGTGCAGAAAAAGTTCGAATGGTATGAATACTTTTGCAAGACACAATAGGAGGCATTGCATGAAGAAAAACGAACCTTAATTTAAATTCTTTCCATATAATTGTAGTAAAAATCTTGTCTGTTTGGAAGTAAAACAGCAAATGTATGAAAATAGCTCCCTTAAACCAAAGAGACTTTTCCTAAAAAAAGAGCTTAAGAACATCCTTGTTCCTCTAAAGGAACTAGAATAATTAAAGTCATTTAATAATTTAACCTTTTAGGTTTGATCCTTTTCTCATGTTTGTTAACCTGAAAGGTCTGACATGGGCCAAACTCCAGTTCAACCTCGCTCTTCATTCAGTGGCACACTGCTTGATTTCTCAGTTTGTTTTTAATAAATAAGAAGAACGAAAGCCCGGCTGTACTTTACGGCGCAGCTTGGATTATAATCTTTGTTACAGGCATGACATCAGTGTCTCTATGTTGAGACAGGAAAATCTTAGCACACTGCTGCTGCCACAGAGGCAACACAATAATGAAATGACATCACAGTGGGCCGGTAATTAAATGAGCAGACTGCTGTCTTGGAGGTTTTACTAGGTTGGAAGATTGTGAGTAACACTGTGGTGTACAAGAACACAGCGGAGCGCTGAATCAACTGGCTTGTTCACTGTGAAATTCACTGATGCATTTTCTGTCTAAATTTCTTGCAATATTTAAAGGGGGACATTTTGCAACGCCATGCATCTCCATTTGTCTGCTGGGAAGGCAGGTGATTCAAGGTTCCGTCCGTTTGATCTCGCTGAGCTTCAGCCTGACATTAACAGGCGGCACTTGTTGGTGGAAGGAGATGGGTTTAATTATTAGGTCTCAGGCATAAAATAATTAGCTTAGTGACCAGTGGGCTGCCTGACAACAGTGGCCATGCCTTGTATGGCAGTGGGTGGATGATCAGAGTGCAGCAGATAACTGCTTTACCCGTTTTTTAAATTTTTTTTTTATTTTCTCATGACTTGAAGCTAAAGTTCAGGGGCCTCACTTATAAAGCTGGTTACTCACAAAGTTGCATAAGTCACTTTCTACGCAAACGTGATTTAAAGAAAAGAAACATGATGCAAAAATGTATTCAACTTTAGGCGAACTTTGACCCTTGCTTAAGCGCATTTTGAACACAGAAAAACTGGCAGCGCAGCTGGTGACATGGCAAGATGAGCCACTCTTCAGTTTCCTGTCTTGTGGCAAACAGCCTCTGGCAGTGGCATTGACATCTTCCTCTTTGCCTCCACCTTATTTTTGGTGTGCGCCGTGCCACTGCAACAACGCTGGGTCACTCGAAGCTCCTCCGTTTATTCGTGACCCTCAAATAATATTTTGCAGTGATAATACTTTTTTAAAAGTACACTTAAAACGCTTTCTTTTCTGTTGGCTTTTCAGTACCTAGGAGTTCTGAAATGTATTACGTTCTGTTGTAATTTAGTTTTCATTCGTTTTCATTTGCTTTTATTCCCATCTTATTGTTGCTACAAGAAGTATCTCGATGTTTTTCAGCTGAAATCCGATTTTCGACATATATCTAGATATATATCTAGATTCTTCCTAAAAAACATTGACTGACAAAAAAGCAATTCAGAATCTAAGCTCCATGTCTCAAATGTCACACAAGCACTTTTATTGACATACAGCTGTAGATGTACATTAGAAACATTGTCAAAAATAAAGTATCGGGATATAGCAATAATATTAATTTCTTGAATAAAATAATGTTTTATTTATCCAAACCAAAATAGTTATAGCTTTGCTATTAAAAGGCATTGTATTGGGCAAGGGTGGGCTGGTGTTGAAATTCAGCCCAGAAGCTTGGTTCTGAGGCCACAAAGACAAAATTAATAGAGAATATAGTATTTTTTCTTTTTTTTAGTATCTTGTAGAAAACAAGTGGGCCATGCTTAGTATGCATCGAACGTTGCTTGCCAACTGTCAATAAACATCAGTTTATGGCTTGTGGTATTATTTTCTGTGTTTTTTGTATGTTGTGAAGGGTTCTGAAAATTTGAGAGGGGAGCTTGCAAAAGGATTACAACAGATGCACCAATGAGCGTATCGGGACTCTGTGAGAACGTTCTCAGCGCTCGGAGAACTGGTGGAACCCTAAAGAGCAATTTTTAGAAGTGATGGTACTGAGTACCATTGCTTACCGGCCCACTTAAAGAAGTGCTAACTAGCGGCTCCTCTAAAACACACTCCCTCGTGCCTTCGTCTGTCTCCATGCTGATGTGACTTCCGGACTTAATGCAGCAGTGGGGTTGCGGTGAAATTCCTGTTCAGTGAGGACGGGAGGTGTAGCAAGGTGAAGTAAGGTCAGGGCAGAGAACTAAGTGGTCTATTCATAGCGATATAAACGATATTGGGGCATACTTGTATCATTTAAGAAAAAATGGAGATATATTTTAAAAAATTGAGATATTATCCAGCCCTAATAGCCTCCAGCTCACCCACAAGCACCTCGATTTCAGTCTCAGTGGAATTGCGTTTTCTCAACCTCTCGGTTCCTATGGTTATCCGTAAAATGCCCCATATCAGCCAGCTTATGTCTACGCAGAATATTCATAAGGCATTGACCACTTATGGCAGAATGTGGGTTTGTAAGAGGCGGGATATGATCCAAAATCACCCGAGCACATTTATGAATTTATGAAGCGGGAAATGCCTTGGCCTACAGCTGTGTGTACTCAGGGTTTTATAAATCAGAAAATGTATTTGTGTGAGTAAACTTCTTTTGCTATGCTTAAGTACAGTTTTAGTAAAGTTTTAAAAAGGAGGCCCCTGGATCTGAAAAGTGAGGTTCCTTTTAAAGGTTAAATGGATAACAATATTAGGCAATGTTAAACTTGATACATGTTCATAAACCAATCACTGTCACAATCTTTAAGAGTTCATCTGTTTTCCATAGAGAGGGATCTTTGTTAAATATGTAAAGAAGCCTTATAATTGATTTAATCAACTCTAAAATAAACATTTTAAATAAAGATTATAAGAATTAATGAGATTTAATAGATTTATTCATTTCCTACTTATTATCTAACAAACAAAGAACATAATGACTAAAAATCTGCAAAAGGAGTAAGCATTTATGACCAGGAAGTGGATGTTGTCTACTGTTGTCTAAATTATCAGGAGTTAATAGAGTTATCAGAAAGCTGAAGGAACAGTTTTATGGGCTAATTCTGATTCTAATCTCTTTAGATTTTTCCTTTATGCTAAAAGGAAAAATTTGGAAAACATTGTTTGTATTTTTTATTAATGGAATCATCCTAAGCATGATGACTGCTTCAGCAGAGCAAACGGAGTGCTTTGCTTTTGCTGTCTCACACTCTTGGAACCTGTTTGGTCTCCTGCGGTTCCGACACTTGGCTCCAAGCTTCCGTGATGGCTGGCTCTTGGCACCTCCAGCTGTTTGAACCGTCCGGACGTTACTCTGAAGTCTGACAGCTTTGGCACAGTCTGGATGGTTGGTCCCAAGAAAAGATCACTATTAATTGCTAATATTAAATCTCTCCCGCCTAAGTTTACTAAACTCATCATCCTCAATGGTGAAAGAAAACACAAAGTCTGCAGAAACTTTGTGCTGCACAGATAAAGGAAACAATGCTTACAAACTGATTTTTTGCATTGCAAACTTAGGACCTGAGTAGGGCTGGACAATATTTCGATAGCAATATATATCGATCGATAGATGTGTGGTGCGATAGGAAAAAAAAGTGATTGATAAAAAAGTTCGATAGAAGAAAAAAAGTTTTCCCTAATTTTTTTCATTATAGCCCATCAGGTAGCTTAATACAACAATCATTACTTACTTCAAACAAATCATTACTGCTGATAGGCAGCTCTGTCAGCCTCCCCTCTCTCCTTTCAAACCACAAAAAGGATGAAATGATTTCAGCTGAAACAGAATTTTTTGATAGTCCCGAACCATCGCCGTAACTTCACGTCGGTCAGATGTCACAGGAAGGGAGCAGTGGAGGATGTTGTTCCGGATAAATGTTTCAGTGACTCAGGTAAAGGTTGCATCCCGTTTTGAACCAATCCTCGACGCACTAAAACAGTAAACGTAGCAATAATAAACCAAATAAAATACTACGATCAGTTGTCTTAGCAGGACTCCCCTCTCCCGGCTCGCTGCGAATCCGTTGCAGAGACACAGGAAACTTACCCAGGTCCCCCTCGATTCTGCCCCCGGTCCACAGAAGCGAAAAACGCTTTAAAAAACACAACAGGGTTGGATAGGCCAGCTGGCTGAAATGAATTTGAATAAACTTTATTGACAAACTAAACCAAAGGTTTCAGCCATTAATATTATATAGTGTCAAAAAATGTTTAAAAGATTAAAAAGCATCAAGATAAGCCTTTAATTTCAATTACTAACAACTAAAAAATCTATAATATAATGGTTAATATTACTTTTCTTTGTATTTACTGATGTTACTCAGGTCTCTTGATTTGTTTCTGAGTTATACACACTTATTTATGACAAAAAGAGGTGTTTGAAAAATCAATAAATTTAATTCTTAGTTAAAATTAGTTCATTGAAGAATAACAAAATGACTGGGGAGGCATATATTTTTTACATTTTGTGATATGTATCGATAATTATCAATATCGATCAATATGACTATTCCCTTTATCGATATGCTCTTTTTCTATATCGTCCGGCCCTAGACCTGAGTTATCAATATTTCAAATTAAGAGCGCAAAATTATGTGCCCCACAAAATAATTGTGCCAGTGGGTTGTCCTTGATCTGTGGTTGATCTACTAAGATTGTATGTGCAAATCAAAACGGGCGCAAAGAGCAGTATTTAAATGAGAACTTTGGGTCCGCTGCTGTGTGCCAGCCTTTCTGCCCATGCACACACAGCTAGAGAGAGGAATAGGCGCAGTGGATTCATGATGCGTCTTTGGCAAAAAAAGAAAAAAAACAACAACATACCTGCCAAGTCTATGGCTGTGAGAGAGTTAATAACTATTAGGCTATAATGTCTGTGTATTTTTTGTTTGTCATTAATAAACTTAATGTGTGCGGTGTACATGCGCCGCTCTCTGCTCCATGCAGGCGCCGTATTCCAGAGACAGCAGGTGCAGATCATAGACTGTATGTAAAGATGGATGGAGGCTCTGTGATGTCACCTGTAGGTTTCTGAAGAGCTGTATTGAAGCCAACTGGGTTGTTCCCACCACCGCCACTATCTTGGCTCCGTCACGCCCGGAAAATATAAAAACTGGGCAAAGAGGTGGAGCTGAGAGTGGGGCTGTGAGGGTGGGGGCGGATGATTGACACTCTCAGCCGATGTAGCTACGAGCTAACTGCACTAACCCGGGCTAACGGAAGCTAATGGAGGTTAGCGGGTGCTTTTAGCCAGAAAACCGCAATTGAGCGCTTCTGCTACCCTCTGCCTTCTAGGTGGATACAATAATTTTGTCAAATAAAAGCATGAAGTCTTGTCGGTCCATGATTTTTTACTAAAACTATGAATTTTTATTAGACAAGTTTTAATAATCAATATGTAAAGTAAAGAAGGAATGTGATCATTTCAACCCATTTTTGACCAAGCAGCGTTATCTTAAATGCACAGCAGAAATATAATTTTACTTACCAAAAAAAAAGGGAGCAGAGGCTTCTTGGACGGTCTGTTAGTGCATTCAATACCACAGCAAGCCATCTTTGTCTAATAAGTGCGCGATTTACATCCGAACACGAATAAACATTGCACACACAATTGATGGTGATGTTCAGAGAAACGAAATGGCCTAGACTGTTAACGTGAGGCCAACACTGCAGTCTTCTCTGGAGCAAGCGGGAGGGGGGGTTTAGCTCCTGGTCATTTTTAACATGGTAGTCGATGGCAAATTGATCCTTTTTTGAGCCAGCCACTAGCGGATGATGGAGGACCATCATCAACGGTCAATGGATGGACCACCTACCTCCATTTCATGTTTTCTTTGTAAATGTTCACCTTTTGGAAACCGTCATGTTGATGATTTCCATTAACTACTATGATGTGTTTGAGATTAGGAGTCATTGTGGATGGTGATGCTGTGGGCAGGAAGGATCTCTGGTAGCAGTCAGTCTTGCAATGAATCAGAAGATGCCTCTTACTGAAGACTGTTCAGTTTTGTCTCATGACAGCTCAGTTTCCGTGCCACAAAGACAATATTCCACAGGAACATGTCCTGGATGACACAATCAGTTACTATCAGCCACTGCTAATCCACCTCATTTGCTTTTGCTGCTCTTCTCTAAATCTGTGTCTGGCTCTATGGATAGAAAGCAGAGCAGAGAGACAATGGAGTTTGGGATATGATCCTTGCCCATTACGACTAATGAAAGAGATGGTTTGAACTTTGCTCTTTATTCTGGCTCTGCATCCATGAAGCCTCCTTTTTCATTCCTCCTTAATTTGAAGTCATAGTTTAGGTATTATTTGAGCGTTTGGGTTGCTAATCTGCTCCTCTCAGTTGTAAAAAAACAATACCTTGTTGCCACAGTTGCTGTCAAAAAGTAAAAATACTAAGAACATCCAAAACCAGAGAGAACAATTTGCCCAAACATGCAGCGCCTCAACAAACAAAATAAAATATGAACCAAAGTCTACAAAACATGAACCAGAACTAAAATAACAGAGCTACTCCAAAACGCTGCCGATTCTAGCGGTGCAATTCTAGAATTCATTGGCAAGATAGGATTTCTTTGAGATGGTGGAAGTCCACTCTGGTCTTGGCCACACTTGTATTAGCCATTAGCTTTAGCTTTAAGGACCAACTAATCATTATTCATACGCAATAAAAACACCAAGAGAATCATCTACTGCAAGTAAGATTAGCCTTGCTAGCCTTCAGAAAACAATGCAGTTGAGTGTTTTCAGATATTTTTTTGTAGACTTTCTGCTCTGACATTGGGTAGATGTATAAGGAGCCACATTTGCTGCTTTATACTGGTGACATGTGTGCAGCAGCGTTCCCTTTTCGCCTGAAATTGTGCGTTCTTGTAGAGCATCATTTGCATAAGCAAATGCTAATTTCATTGTTGCCTCCTTTAAGTAGGTCTAACGCCATCATAGTTAGCATAAATTGTCATTTTCTTTTCTCACATCAAAGGAAGCTCAGATTAACAACTGGGCATGTGGAGGGAGTCGTAGCATAAACAGGGACGTGTTAAACACTTCAACCAGTAAACAAGCTGGATCTCCCTGCTACTTCCTCAGGGATCTGGTCCACCACATAGACTGTCTGTTTACCATCTATAAGTTCCTCCAAGAACTCCCACAGAAAACTCAATTTATGGGAACTTCAAAGCACGTCCAGGCTTGGTGAGTGGGTGAAACTTCTATCAACCCACGTCTTTATGCCCCGAGCAAAAAGCTCCTCTTTCCCTGCTTCTCTGATGGATACAATGCAAATAAGCTGCTGCAAGGAGGAAGGACAAGCCTTAGCCTAAAGGGAAGGAAGAGAGAGCGAGACGATGAGCAAAGCTTCAGGGAAGGTGAAGCTACAAATAGGGGATGTAATCCCAGTCATCGGGATTTAACAGTTCAGCAAATAGTAAAAAGTAAAGGGTAAGTCTTCTGTTTTTCAGAAAATTACCACGGCTTTTTCCGCTCTGACAGCCGGGATCACCTCCATCATTTACCGAAACAAAACACTGTACTGTCCGCCACATATTGGTGACAGAGATGTCTTTATTTTGCTGGTAGCAGAAGATTTGAGGAGCAGGGGGGTGGGGGGTTAACTAGTGGTGTGTGCTGGGTAGCACTCACTTCAAGCTTCACTAATTCACTGTTGGAGACACTGGTGCACAGATCATGTTTGGGTCATCCCAATTAGAGATGGGCTAAAGGTCTTTAATGAGGAGAGGGGATGAAAGGGCTGCCAATTACTCTCTGGCACTTTGTGCTGAAAACAACCTGGTGCTGTCAAGAAGACCCGACTTGATTAACCTTCAACAGCTCGAACATTGTTTATTCTTTACTTGAAGAAAAAAAACCTTAAAAGTGGGGCGAGTAATTAGTGCTCGTGATGCTTGAACTGTTTTTCAGAAAATGCTATTTTTACACTTTCAATTTTAGACTTTTGACTGGGGTTCATTGGGGTCAACAGTCCAGAGTCAGAGGCGTCTTACTGTGTGGGGCCTCTTAGGATATGTTCACGCTTCAAGTTTTAATGCTCATTTCCAGTTTTTGGATCAAATCCAAATTTTTTTGTTAATCAATCAATAAATCAATCAATCAAACTTTATTCATAAAGTGCTTTTCATACAAAGATTGCAACACAAAGTGCTTTACAGATTAAAATGACCCCACATTAACCACATTCTCATCCCTCCCCCACAGATTTAAAAGCATGATCACATTTATACCCCTCTCCCCCCACTCCAATCCCTGTGCGCACACACTTAAAAGCAACAAAAAAAAAATGACATCAGATGAGCCAGGTAAGGTAAGAAAATGCCTTTAAAGGAGCCATCTGCACCGACAGCAGCACATCAACAGCAGCAGCCAAGGCACCGACACAAGACGCCCAGAGGAGGTAAGGCCGAGACCCCCACCTCCACCCAGTCAGCCTCAGCCCACCACAGCAGAGTGCTCCCTTAGAGGATACACTGGAAAATAACCATTTAAAATATAAAAATAAACAGTGGAGAAATATGATAAGACTAATTAGTAAAACACTGATCAAATATAAGCAAGTAAAACAAGCAGAGCAAATAAACAGACTAGAACAAATAATAATGAGTTACAAGCTAGGCTAAAAAGGTGAGTCTTGAGCCTGCTCTTAAAATCATGAAGGTTCACTGCGGCCCTGAGGTCCTCTGGCAGCCTGTTCCAGAGGTGAGGGCCATAATAATGGAAAGACGCCTCGCGTTGAGTACGTGTTCTAACTTTAGGGATGACGAGGAGACTGCTGCCAGAGGAGCGCAGAGACTGCGAAGGTTTATATGGTAAAAGCAAGTCTGAAAGATAAGAAGGCCCAAGATAATTAAAACACTTAAAAACCATTAAAAGAACCTTAAAATCGATTCCTAAAAGATATAGGGAGCCAATGCAATACATTTTATTTGCGTGGTTGTACACACTATAACTGAGGCGTGACACCAAACACGCTCCAGTGTGAACGGTTCACTGCCCTAAATCGGCCCGCATCCGCAGAGGAAGACAAGACGTCACATACAACGCGCTCTGTTTATGTAAGTAATCGGAATTAAGCATTAAGACCTGCAGTGTGAACATAGCCTTAGACACTGACAGGATGCTAAAAGAACACAGGTGGTATCCTTTAGTGTGTGTCTGCATTCCAAACACGTTGGGCTGTAACTGGTCCACAGAATAAAGTGTTAAAATTGGTATTTCTCTTTATAAAATATTTTTAAAAATCACGCATATACATTACAGTTCCTAAAGTTAGACAATAAGCCTCTGCCTTTTTTTAAACTCATCTGCTACAAAGGGTTGGTAAATGAAAAAACTTTTTTTAAATTGTATTTATGATATGTAGGGTTTTTATAGACTTTCTGGTTCCCCAAAACTATATCTTTAAAAAGTTACAAATTAGAACCAATGTATAAAAAGTGTGGTCATCCCCCCTATGTGTCAATACTTTTAGAACGCCTTTTGGGTTATGTCTGTACATGCATTGCACATCCACAGACTAATTCTTTGGCAATTCATCTTTGCAAAAAATACACACATTGCTTACTGTGATATTGCTATGATAATGAATTTGCGGTAAGTCTAGATCTAACATCCGCTTGTGCTTCCAGCACAATATTTGTATAATTAGTGTCTGTAATGACTGGCAGGTCATTATCCGCTGCAAACACCATCAGGACATGATTCAAGCCTTGTGCATACATTCAAAAGTGGGTACAGTCTCAACAGTTGACTGATTAACTCATCGGCTGTCTCTTTAATGCAAGGTGTTCCAAAAATGCAGCATCATCTGCTCCATGCATAGATGTCACCCCAGGGGATGTGTAGGTGTAAGCAATATAATTTATTAATATTATATTTAAATATTGTTCGCTTGAAAGTAGACGTGTCGGTGAACAAAACAGAAATTTAAATATTGGAGTTTATAAAGTTCAGATGCCTTCAAAGGCGATTAAAAATAAATATTGTTTTGCCAAGCATTTCTCGTCGCATATTTAATGTGGGGTTCATTCATCTCGCTCACACATGCTTTAAATACAAAACGACTGCAGTAAAAGTAGCCTATCCCGTTAACTGTAGTGAAGTTTAAGTCGAAGTTTCTCGCACAGAACGGCAAGGGTTGCCAAGGCAACGCATTTATTCTGTGGCGCATTCTTCTTTTCGGGCGAGTATACTATGAAAATACCTGCTGCGACATGGATGTTATTGAGCCTTCCTAGCCAACAGTCTAATAGTGGTTATCAGTGATGTTTGAAATTATTATTGTAATATTGTAATAAAACTTCAAACGGATAAATACTTATATATGAATATTTAATAATAACTGTCCCCACTAATCTTCAAACCACACTGAAGTTGATTGTACCCAGCAATTTTAAAAACAAACCATTGGCCAAACATTTTCATTTCCTGCAACAAATTCTCAATTGGATTTAGTCCTGGCCTTTAACTAGACAATTCTTACACATTGATAGACTTTGATTTAAACTATTCCATTGTAGGGTCACTGTCTGCCTAGGAAAGGTCTTCCCACAGCCTGATGCTGCCACCACCTTATCCACCCATCTACCACCATAAATGTACCAATTTCAAGTTGAATGCATTCCCTATGATTTTCCTGTTTATTAATCATATGTATGTTTTTACGAACCAGTCTTTTTTTTCTCTGCTGGTCAGTAGTGATTTATCATATTTATCATCACTTCTACAAGATATTCAAAACTTGATGTGCTGACGGTTACTGGAAGAACATTCAGTACCTCTCAGGTAAGTCTTTGGATAAAATCATAACTTTCTTTAATGTGAAAAGAATGCAGCACATTTCAGACCCCGCAGGTGCAGTCAGTGTGACACGACATGCAACTGGAGGTATTGTCTGATAGAGAGATTGAAGCATGAAGAGCCTTTCTGACTAAAATCATGACATATACTGTACCTTACTGCACTGCAGCCTAAAATGTATATAAAAAAATTGCACAAGTACAAATTTAAAGCAAGTGGAGGGTTTGGTATAGCTATGCTAAATAATCATCGTACTTAATTATCGATGCAGCTGCAGGATGTCGTGTTGCTGATGGTTTCCTTGATGCGCTACCTCCACACTCAGTGTCACAGTGATGCACAGCTGAGGCAGAAAATGTTACCTAGGTGGTGTGTGGGGTGTTGTGGTTGGACAGATGATATCAACACTCCCCCCCCCCCCACCTTCCTCTGACAGTCATACAGTTCACAACACAGGAAATGATGTAGTAGACAGTGTTAACAGGAAGCTGGCTGTTTGGAGGAGTTTACACTGAGTTGTATCCACATGTCATACATTTGTCATTAATAAAACAACTGCTCCCTTGTTCTGATTATAGCATGGTGAGACAGTAAGGTGATCATTGTTTGATTTGTTTTTCTTGTACGCCTTCGTTTTCCCCTGTCGGGAATTTATAGAGGAGAGAACATTTCGGGAGGGTTAGAAGACTCATCAAGCAGGCCGGACATGACCACACTTTGTAATCAGCACTTGTCACTAAATCGGCTCCCGTGACACATTGTGTACCGGCGGAATTAGCCAGCTGTGATAAACATTGAATGTTGACATTAGAAGCTGCATAAGTGAAGAGTGATTTGTTTTGTAATCACTGGCACACACACGGATGCAAGTTGCATCTTGATAACTAGGAGCGTAATGATCATAGACTGTGTATAAAGATGAACAAAGCCTCTGTGTTGTCCCCCGTAGGTTTCTGAAGAGCTGAATTGAAGCCAACTGGGCGGTTTCCCCCACCTCCATCTTGGCTCCGTCACGTATATCGTCACGCCCAGAAAATACAAAGAATGGGCAAAGAGGTGGAGCTGAGAGGGGGGCTGTGAGGGTGGGGGCGGATGATTGACACTTTGAGCTGATGTAGCAACGAGCTAACTGCGCTAACCCATAGCTTGTTGAAGCTAACGGAGGTTAGTGGGCGCTTTCAGCCAGAAAACCGATACTGAAGGTTTTAATAACCAATATATAAAGAAGAAATGTGATCATTTCAACCCATTTTTGACCAAGCAGCGTTCTCTTAAATTCACAGCAGAAATATAATTGTACTTTTAAAAAAATGGAGCAGAGGCTTCTTGGACGGTCTGTTGGTGCAATCAATACCACAGCAAGCCATCTTTGTCCAATAAGTGCACGATTCACATCTGAACACGAATAAACATTGCAGACGGAACTGAATAGAGCAGGAATACTTTAATTATGTAAGTCAAAGGCCTTCAAGTAGTAAACAGAGCCTGTGTTTAAGGTTTGGGCCAAGTGCCAAAACACATTTCCTTTAGCTTTTAATGAAAATATGACCTGGATATGATTTTGAAACATATTTTGTACATGTGTTGATTTGATTTGTGGATTCAAATAAATAAAAGACAGGACATCAATTGGTTTGGATGCTTCAAGTAATGGAAACTGGATGGATTTAAGAGTATAAATTAGCCATGGAAGGAATGAAGAAAAAACCCTAAATGGGGTAAAACTTTGCAACAAAAATATTCGTTTTATAATCGAATCTTAGCACCCGAATCGTAATCGAATCGAAATCGTGAAACACCCAAGATTGCACACCTCTAATATGTATCGCAATACAGGAGAGACGATACGATGTATTGCAATTCTATGAGTAAGACAATATATTGCGATTTTTTGAACTGAATTTAACGTAGAAAATTGTCACAGCATTCTAAACACTGTTTCAACAACCTGTTTCATACTTTAACAAATCCAGTTTTATTACTAGATCTAGTTGATCCATTGGAACAAAGAAGGTGAAAAAAGCCACAAACTACCAGTCATACTTTTAATTTTACTACAAAAATTACCGTCATCATTAACACTGAAAACCAAGTTCAACCAATCACAGCTGCTCCTCGAATGTAACCAGCTCTCTCATTGGTTAGACACGAGCTGTGCAGCTCAGCAAGGTCCACCCAAATATGGCTGTCTAACCAATGAGAGAGCTGGTTACTTTAAGGAGCAGCTGTGATTGGTTGAACTTGGTTTACAGTGTGTTCAGGGACCAGAAGGGTCACTCAAATGCTAAAAGGAGAGGGTAAACCATTTAGGAAATGCAATTGCAAAAAGGATTTGAAAATGAGAGCTGGAAAGAGAAAACGGATGTAGAAAAGGGAATGACTTTTTTAAATGTATGAAAAGGAAAGATATTTACAATCTCATTTATTAATGGTGTTATTTAATTCTCCATTTTGAAATAGGATTTGAAAAACATTTTCAAATCACAGTATTTAATAATCAAACAATAAATACAATTTGCAATTCCTGCACAATGGATGCGCTGGGGCTCATTGAAGATCAGCCACTGGCAGCATCTGGATGGGGAGCGTCGATGTAGATTTATTCCAACCTTATTGTTGCTACAAGAATAATCATATAATAAATAAAATAAAACTTTTAATTTATTGTTATTTGTTTTATCGTGCTGCTGCTTCTCTTGACTCTTGTGTTTGACATTTTCTTATTGTTACACATTTTCTTATTGCTAACTATATTTTTGACTTTTATTGTTAAAGTGGGCGTGTAGGAGGCGGGATGTGATCCAAAAATGACCTGAGCACATTTCTAGGGAGAGTGTTATGGGCTCAATATAAGTTCATAAAGTTTGCGCATAATTTCACAGTTCAACTTACTAAATCAAGTTTTGCAATGTCATAGAAAATATCTGCCTAAACATTTCGAGTTTGCAAATGTGCAGAAAGAGGTTTGCATTGTTGTAAATAACGTTTTGCATTTGAAAGTATAAGTTCTTTTGCAAACAGCCTGTTTTGAGATGCGCAGCATAAAACTGCGTGAGAGACTCTGAAGTTGCGGTTACAAATTTTGGCTCAGTCTTTACACACTTCTCTGATTGGATGGTGACAGATCACACTCTCCAATCAGAGAGCAGGCCACTGCCTGTCTCCAGACTCTTATAGGGGAGTAGAGATTCAACATGCATGACGACGCGAGTACCTCTGCGAATCAGGTGGGCTGTTATTTGTTAGATCAAATGTAACCGTTTTGTTGTCACTCGCGTCGTCTTCCATACTTTCCTTTAAGGGTGTTTCTCAATGCCAAGGGACCTCGCCTTGATGCCTTGGTCCCGCCCCGGTTGCCTAGGAGATACATCATCAGGGACCACCAAGGTGTGTTCCAATGTTTATAGGCGTCTGTCCTCCGTTTGTCTGCTGTTTAGCTAACTGACCAAGGATACATGGGAGGTTCCTTGATGCCTTCCCTCAGTCATAAATTTCCCAGAATACATTTCGGTATTTTCGAAGTTGTTGCCGGCAGCAGCAACTTCGGGAGCGAATTTCCAATTTAAATGTAAGTCAAGTAATTGTAGGTATTGGAAAATGTTTTTTAGATCCAAAGCAGTTATCTGTGGTTGGTTAATTGCTTAGTAATTGCAGCTTCGGTGGCTAGCAGGTACTAACTCGCTTACACATTTGATTTAACCAATATATACACAATTAAAAAAGTAAAACTCTCGTTATACATCTATATTGAAACTTATACGTATAAAATATAACGATGGGCAGGACGTAAACAGAACGCGTGAACAAAAGAGGGGCCCTGGGCAGCCGCGGTCACGTGATGTAAGTCTGTTCCATTTAACAGTTTTCTTTGACCAAGGAAGGACAGTGTCCTCGTAAGCAAGGCGCCGCCTTGGTAGGCGAGGCGCCTTGACATTGAGGAACACCCTAAGAGTCTGGAGCGCTGTGGAAAGACAGGAAGTGGCCTGCTCTCTGATTGGACAGTGTGATCATTCACCATCCAATCAGAGAAGTGTGTAAAGACCTTGCCAAAATTCACAAACACAACTTTAGAGTCTCTCACGCAGTTTTATGCTGCACATCTCAAAACGGTGTTTGCAAAAGAACTTATATTATTATTTCAAATGCAAAACTTTATTTACAACCATGCAAACCTCTTTCTGCACATTTGCAAACTTGAAATTTTTGACCTTATATTGAGCCCATAAGCATAACATAAAAGCCAAGGAACACACTGAATAGTGAAACATGGTGGTGAAAGCATGATGGCGTGGGGATGCTTTCCTTTAGCAGGGATTGGGAAGATGGATGGAGCTAAATAGAGATCAGCCCTTTAAAAAAAAAACAGTTAGAAGCTGTCAAAGACTTGGGGCTGGGGCAGAGGTTTAGCTTCCAGCACGGCCAAACACCCAAACATTCAGCCAGAGGTAATGGAAGAGTTAGGTCAAAGCAGATTCAGTCAAAAGTCTAGAGCTCAATTCAATTCAATCAAAGCTGGTAGAGACATACAAATTCAAAAATTCAAATTCGAAAATACTTTATTGATCCCAGAGGGAAATTAAGTCTTTGTATAGCTCATATAATTAATTCTTTAAGGAGTTGTTGTAATGATGATGGCAGTGGGCAGGAAGGATTTCCTGTAGCGGTCTGTATTGCAGCGAAACTGAAGAAGCCTCCGACTGAAGACGCTCTGTTGTTGTATGACTGTCTCATGAAGAGGATGCTCAGGGTTGCCCATAATTGTTTTGATTTTATGAAGAATCCTTCTTTGCATCGTCATCTCCAGTGGTTCCATAGTCGTCCCAAGAACAGAACCAGCCTTCTTTATCAGGTTGTTTAGCCTTTTTAAATCCCTGGCTCTGATGCTGCTACCCCAACAGATGACGGCTGAAGAGATTACACACTCCACAACAGAGTTGTAGAAGATCTCCAGTATCTTGCTGCAAACCTTGAAGGACCTAAGCTTCCTCAAGAAGTACAGTCTGCTCTGTCCCTTCTTGTAGACGGCTTCACTGTTGCGCCTCCAGTCCAGTCTGTTGTCAAGGTGAACTCCGAGGTATTTATACTCCTCAACCACCTCCACTTCTTCTCCCATGATGGAAACAGTGTTTGACTCATCCCTGTTTCTTCAGAAATCTACAATGATCTCCTTTGTTTTGTTCACATTTAAGTTAGACGATTGTTAGCTAAATCCAATAGAGAATCTGTGAACTACAAAGAAGAACGAACAAAAATGTCAGTTTTTAGGTGGATAAAGCTGGAACCCCCAAATACTTGCCGCTGTAACTGCAGTGAAATGTGCTTCTATAAAGAATTGAGGCTATCTATGATTATCATATTCCCTCCTCCTCCCAACTATACAGAACTTTGTGTTGCTTTATCACAGAAAGGGCTTATAGACACATGGAAGTTTGAGGTTGTAACATGGCAAAAAACGTGTGAAAGTTCAACGGGTTCAAATACTTTTACAAGGCGCCCCATCCCACACTGTGTTAATATCTAGTGTTTAGCAGAGTACTGCAGCAATATCAATACAGTAACTCTGTTACTACAGCCATTAAAAGGGCCTTTTGTGTTTTACAGCCTATCTTACTTGATCCGAGTGATACAAAAAGTTCTTTTTCACCACAGCAGATATCGTCCCATGAGGCATATTGGGAAAGAAGCGCAGCAGTGTTTGAAGATAAGACAGATAAAGGGGGATTTTTTTCCCCCTCCTCCTTCAAAATATTGTGGGTTTTGCCATCCAATCATCCAGATTGTAAAAAGGATGAATCCTCGTGACCTCTAAATCCCTAAAATGTAAGGAGCCTTGGTCTGTAACAGTGTGTGTTCAGACCCGATGTGCCAGGTTCGCGCTTCAGGGTTTAGTTGAATATTTGGCGTGCGGGATCTCAGAAAGCAAATAATTAAACCCTGATGAAATGATATTAAACAAACAAATGATTATATATATATATATATATATATATATATATATATATATATATATATATATATATATATATATATGCACCGTCATTTTTAGACTAATTAAGCGCACCTGAATATAAGCCACAGGTTTTCATTTTGTAACATGAGATATTTAGGGGTAATGTTTTCGTGCCCATCTGTCTGTATGACTATCTGTAACTCAAAAAGTTATGGACGGATTTCCATGAAACTTTCAGGAAATGTGCGCAATGGGACCAGGAACAGCTGATTAAATTTTATATATATATATATATATATATATATATATATATATATATATATATATATATATATATATATATATATATATATATATATATATATAAGGTCTTATTTAATCACACAAATGGGATCAAACCTCTGGGGAAATGCATTATAAATTACCTCTGGATTTTTCTCTTCATTTCTGTTGATGTTTCATTTTGTGGCATTCAAGTGACCCGCACTCTGCTATATTATCTCTCATAGAACATAAGCTCCATGCAAATCAGCAAAAAGTGGTCGAACATGTTGATTTGATGAAGGCCCATCGCATTAGCTCCGTCTCTTGACGTGGGAGTCGTGGGGTGGCCCGGTTCTGGCCTTGAAGGTCTGCAGACGTCCAGGGAGGGGTTAGGTTTAAGCCTGGCTTTGTCTCACCCTCTGCCTCCTCCCAGATCGGACGAGATTAGGGAAAGCGCTAAGGAGCTCTGCGGGGGAGTGGGGGGGGCAGATGAAGCCTGAAGCCAGCACGATGGAGGAACAATAAGAGCCTCCTCTATAAGGTTGACATGGTTTGGTTAAGTTTGCCATGTTGCTGCTCAGTTTAATGCAAGATCCAAGGGTTGCAGACTTGTTTGTTTGAGGTCATGAGTGAAAGTGGGTATTTTGTGTAGTTTGTTAACCATGGTTGCCGTCGTGTGAGAAGAAGCTGCCGGGTTTTTCCATTTTTATTGCGACAGTCAACCTTAATTATTTTTTTTTTTTCAACGTGTCCTGTTTGGCAGTGGGGAGCTCAGAATCGGTGTCTGGGTACCAAGTAGAAGCCCAACAGATTTACTATCACAAGTGGAGCAGTACAGCTTTTGCTACTGTCCTCCACTTGATATATGTGTGAAAAATCTTTATTAGGAATGGCTGGGGGTTTTATTTCCTGATGTTATGGACACGGAGATGGAAAATTAAGGAGAAGGAAGATGAAGAAGAGAAGTAGGAAACAAAAAGTCAAGAGAGAGGGTGAGTTGAAAATACAAGAGAGGAAGGGGAACAAAGAAAACACAGGAAGCAGGCATCAATCCGTCTCCCAGGAATCGATGCAGACACGAAGGAGATTGGAGCAAAGACGTCCAAAGGACCCCCAGAGCCCCAGGCGGACACGGGCGGGGCCGACTGCATCCCCCAATAGTGGAGCAAAGGAGAACCCCAGGGGAACGTCCAGCGGCTACTATGCAGGGGCCCGGGGGGCAGCAGTGACGAGACCACGGGCCCCGCCGGAAACAATGGACCGGGAGAGCCGGGGCACAGGGGCACCCCACCCCCAAGCAGGGACCCGACAAGGGGCCCCCGGCACTGCAGGGGCCGCCGCCGGCCGCCACCACCCTAGGCCAATCCCCACCACCAACATCCCAGCGCCCCACCCCTGCCCTACGTCGGGGCGCCCCACCGATAGCCGCAGGGGACGGACAGCATCCCCAGGCCGGGCTCAGCCAGCATCTGGACACCAAGTTGTACCAGCTCCTGGGTCCTGATCCCGCGCAACGCAGAGCGCCGAGACCAGGCATCCAACGAGGGCCAGGGGCGGTCCAACCCGCCAATGAACCGACCACGCACGGTGCGCACAGAACAGGTGATCGGACGAGCAGAGACGCCGGATCCGCATCCCGCCGAACCACCAAGCAGGCACCACCCAACAATCCCAAACCTGGCTCCCCTAAAAGAGGTGCCCCAACCAACCAAAGGAAGATATCGGCCCAGCGCATCGGCCGATCGACACACCGGCCCCCCCAGGCCCGGCCAGGCACGCACCAGGTCCGAACCGGATTGAGCACCGATGCACCGGCAGGCAGGGGCCCCCGTCACCGGCGGGGAGTGACGGAGGGGAAATAGGCCCCCCATTAAGTGTAAGGCCTGAGGTGCGCCAGGCGAGGGGGCAGACCAAGATCCAACCTGACAGGTAGACAAAGATATACAGACACAGTCATACGTTCCCTCCCTCTTAAACCCATACATTCTCACTGACTCACCAAGACACCCAAAAAAATTACGCTGTACCCTCACTCACACACCCCATACACACTTTATGCTCCCGATGCCCCAGTAGAGCCACCAGCCCCCGGACCCGGGAGATGGACCCCCTACCTTCTAGGACGGAGAGAAGCAGACCGCCAAGGGCCCCACAGTGGCAAAGCAGCCCGACAGGCCAGGACCCCGACCAGACCACCTGTTCCTCCTCTGGACCCCAACCCCTGATGGCCCGTAGCGAACAGGGGTGTGAAAAGACCCCTAGCCTCCATCCTCCCGCTCGAGTGTGGTGTTGATCCGTGTTGTTATAATGTGCATTTAAAACAGAGGGGTGGGATGGGGGGAAGGCAGCCACACATCCCCCAACCCCCACCCCGAGCCCTCAGTGTCTATATGTGGTTTAACAGTGGGCACCGGCACCAGAGGTGAAGCTGATTGAACCGCTCCCCCTCTGGATGCCGAAAAGTGTGCCCACCCCAAAGTCCCTACATATTTGTCGCGTGAGAATGTTATAAGTGGGAGTGTCTAAGTTGTATATTAAAATTGGGACCCAGGACGCCATGGGATAGCGAGGAGGGAAGCCCCTCCTCGCACCCCAGTGATGTGCCCATGCCCCAAGACCCTATATGAGTGGTAAAGTGATGGACCGGGTGTACAGAGGTGTCCAGGGATGGGGAGGGAAGGACTGGGAGACAAAATGTCTTCCCAGGCAGCCAGCTCCCCCACTGACTCCAATAGGCACCGCTGTTCACCAGGATCCACCAGGGGAGGGAGGCCATGGCACGTTCGACCCGGGGCCCACGGCCACAGCACCACAACGCCCCACGGACCCCAAGGCAGTCCCCCCAGCCCCATCCCAGAAGGGGAACTAAACCCACCCTGACATTCGCTCTACTCTCAAAACACAAAAGACACTAGACACCCCACGCCGGCCAACCCCCAGCCAGGACCACAGCTAGGGGGCGCGGCGCCCCAGAGCCCCGAATCCCCAGGCCTACCCCAGACCCTACCCAGGCGCAGCACGGCCACCAGGCCATTAACCCATGTCCGCCAGTGCAACCCCCCTAAGTGATCCCACCCCCAGGGGTCCCCCCCAGACGCCTCCAACCCCAAAACCCCCACATCAGCAACAGTATCCCAAACGACAAAACCAAGTGCCCCCCACCCCCACTAGGTGAAGGAGCCAATCATAGGAGCCCAGAGAGATTGATCAGATATGGAGCCAGAGACCGTCTCAAGACCAATATGGTCCAACAAGAGATTTCTATACTGATTAATATTAAGAGCTTTTTTATTTTTCCAGTTCAGGAGGATAGTTTTCTTAGCGATGCATAAGGCAATGTGAACCATTAGAACTGACTTTGTGTCCATGGTGACATCATTTAAATTTCCTAACAGGCAAACTGAGGGAGATGGTGGGATGTTACATTTCAGACACTTTGATAAGTCCTCACATATCTGGCACCAAAATTTCTTAACAGGTGGACAGAACCAAAGCGCATGAGCATAAGTATCTGGTATATTGCTTGTGCATTGTAAGCAGGTATTAGACGATGTAAAACCCATCCTAAACATTCGTTGACCTGTATAGTGTACTCTATGAAGGATTTTGTATTGTATTAATTGCAAATTAGGATTTTTTGTTATTTTAAAGGTTCTTAAACATATCTGAGACCAGACGTTTTGGTCAAAGCTGGCTGATAAATCCACCTCCCATTTTGAAATAGGGATGGCTATTGATTCATCTAATGTAGATAAAGTTTTATGTATTTTAGACAGCAATTTGGGGGGGTTGAGATTAAGAAAATCTAAAACTCTTGCTGGAATTTGTAATTCAGCTGTATTGAGCCTAAATTTACCTTTAATAATAGATTTAATTTGTTGATATTCTAAGAATTTGTTTTGATTAATTCCATATTGTGTAATAAATGTATTAAATGGGATAAAGTCTGTTCCTTCAAATATATGTTCCAGATATTCAATTCCATTGCACCTCCAGACTGGAAAACTTATCATAGATTTTTTTTGCAAGATGTCGGGGTTATTCCAGATTGGTGTACGTCTGCATGGGATTATTGTGGACTCTGTCATTTTTAGAAACTCCCACCATGCTGTCAGAGAGGAGCTGATATTTATGCTTTTAAAGCATTCATATTGTTTTATTTTTGAGCTAATAAATGGTAGGTCTGAAAGATTTATCGTATTACATAGTGTCTGTTCTACGTCTATCCAGGACTCGTCTAGGTAGCTATGTTTTAGCCATCTTGAGATGTATTGGAGCCTGTTGGCTAAGAAATAATGATGGAAGTTTGGTAGATCTAGACCTCCTTTTTCTTTGGTCTTCTGCAGTGTTTTTAAGCTGATACGTGGGGATTTATCTTTCCAAAGAAATTTAGAGATAGAGGAGTCCAGAGATCTAAACCAGTCTAGTGATGGTTTACTTGGGATCATTGAGAATAAGTAGTTGATTCTGGGCAAAACCATCATTTTTATTGAAGCAACCCTTCCCATAAGTGATATGGGTAGGGATTTCCATCTAGCAAGATCATCTTCCACTTTTTTTAAAAGTGGGATGTAGTTTAGCTTTATTAAATATGCCAGTCTTGGTGGGACATTGATACCTAAATAGGTAATATTCCCTGACTGCAGTTGTGTATTAGTTGGATTCTGGACAGAACAATTGATTGGAAGAACTGTAGATTTTAACCAATTTATAGAATAATCTGAAACATTTGAGTAAGAGTTTATCAACCCGATTACCTGAGAGAAAGAGGTTTGTGAATGCTGGAGAAAAAGTAATACATCATCTGCATAAAGACTGATTTTATGTTCTATGTTATTGCATTTTATGCCTTTAATATTGTGAGTTTGCCTGATTGCTGCAGCTAGTGGTTCAATAGAAATAGCGAACAGGGAGGGAGAGAGAAGACATCCCTGCCTGGTACCTCTCTGAAGATAAAACCTAGATGATGTTTGGTTATTAGTCATGATATATACTGTTGGTGAACTGTATAATATTTTCAACCAGTTCATAAAAGAATTTCCAAAGCCAAATTTATGTAAGGTTACAAATAAGAATTTCCAGTTAACTCTATCAAATGGTTTTTCTGCATTTTTCTTCCCTTTAATAAAACCAGTTTGATCAGCATGTATTATAAGAGGGGTTACTTTCTCTATCCTTTTTGCGAGGGCTTTGCAGATTATTTTAAGATCAACATTAATAAGGGATATGGGACGATAGCTGGTGGGAAACAAAGGGTCTTTACCTGATTTTAGTAGAAGACTAATGTAGGCAGAATTCATATTTGGTGGGAGTCTGCCATTTTCCTTGGTTTCCTGCAGCATTCTGTGGAATGTTGGTGCCAGAATATTCCAGAATTCTTTTTAGAACTCTGCTGGAAATCCATCTGGGCCTGGAGCCTTTTTATTGGGCATGCCTTGGAGGGCCTCCTGGAGTTCAGCCGCTGTTAGTGGTGAATCCAGGGCCATCGTTTGACTTTCAGATAATTTAGGTAGTGTTATGTTATCCAAAACATTTTCAATTCCATGATCTGATGTATTTATCTCTGGTGAGTATAAAGCCTTGTAAAATTCTTTAAATGTGTTGTTTATTCTTCCAGGATCATATACTGTATTCCCGGTCTGATCTTTAATAGCAGATATAGTTGTTTTTTCTTTATTAATTTTAAGCTGGTTAGCCAAAAATCTACCTGATTTATTACCCCGTTCAAAGTTTTCTATCCTAAGTCTTTGAATTAAGAACTGGGTCTGTTTATTAATAATTTTATTTAATTCTAGCTTTGGTTTACGGATTTTGCCTAGTCTCTCCTCATCTAGAGAAGCTTCTAATGAATTAATAGTTTCTTCTAATTCCTGAATACGTTTTTTTTCCATTTTCTTTTTATTTGATGAGAATGAGATTATTTTACCTCTAATCACAGCTTTTCCTGTCTCCCAAAGAATGGATGGCGACGTACCAGGGAGGTCGTTATATTCCAAATATGAGGCCCACTCTTTTCGAAATATTTAATAAATTCTTTATCCTTAAGTAAGGATATATTAAATCTCCAATTTTTGTTTTGAGGTGTTTCTGTTTTATTTACTAAAGTTAGAGAAACAGGAGCATGATCGCTAACAGCTATAGGGTGTATCTCAGTGTCTGAAATGTCAGTCAACAGTGAGCTGCTGACTAACAAATAATCCAGTCGAGAATATGAATGGTGGACATTTGAGAAGAAAGTATATTTTTTGTCATTGGGATGAAGAGATCGCCATGCATCGCAAAGTCCATAATCACTCATGTACTGTTTGAGTATATCTATAGATTTCCTGCTGTGCTGAGCCTGTCTATTTCTTCATTTAAACCAAAGTTGAGGTCGCCCCCAAGAAGAAGTGAGCAATCCATGTGTTCATGGAGCACCGAGAAGAAGGAATGAAAGAATGAGGGGTCATCAACATTTGGACCATATATACTGACAATACATAACTTTTGGTTATGTATAGATAGTTTTACTATAATAAATCTACCCTCTGGATCTGTAACTGTATCGATTACTGTAAAATTTACATTTTTATTTATTAATATTGCTACTCCCCTTTGTCTAGAGTTAAAGCATGCAGAAAACACATTAGGAAACTCAGGGGATTTAAGATCAACTGCAGCTGAGGTAGATTTATGGGTTTCTTGTAATAAGACGACATCTGCCTTCAATCTTTTAAGCTGGTTAAAAATCTTAACTCTTTTCTCTCTGGTGCCAGCTCCATGAACATTCCACGTGACAAACCTTAGAGTAGTCATAGTTTTGAGATAAAAGTTGTAAAGTCCATATCACCATAGAAACAGATAAACACAGGTGTATTATTAGTTTGTTCTTGGGGTTGCCTGATTGAAAATCCAAAAGCCGAAATACAAGAAAGAGAGAAATAGAAGAAAGTTGTGAAGGTGTGAAGGGTGAGAGAGAAATAAATAGTTATATTATGAAAAAATTGTGTGTGTGTGTGAGTGATAAAAGAAGGAAAAAGGAGTGACAAAGACATTTGGTGATAGACATCTGAAGATGAGAAAAGAAAAAAGAGCCAGTATCCCAGTGCTTAGCCCTGGCCCCGCCCACATTGAGTCATGTAAACAACTTTACAGAGCTGTGCTAACATTACATTATAGTTGACTGGTAAAACAACTCTTATCTGACCAGTGTTACATGACTAATAAAGCCAAGGAGTAAGCTGGGGGTCCCTGAACAGCTGCCCATTAACATACAGTTTATCTACCGCTACTGTAGCTCTGGTGCCTTCACTGATATATTTCTTTCTGATTGGGAACAAAACGTGCCTTCTATCCAGGATTTCCTTCGGATATTGATCATTAACGCTGTAATTCGTTCCCTGCAGCTCTCTGCCCTGGCCTCTGACCTGCTCTTTTTGCTTTTAATGCTCGAATTTAGCAACAATAGGTCGCGGCCGGCTGTTGTTGGGTTTCTTACCTCCGAGCCGGTGGACACGGTGAAAAGTGATGTTTTTTACCGTGTCGCTTGGGAGCTTTAACTGATGTTGGAGAAAATCTCGGATGGTGGATTCAGCGTCAGCCTGTTCTGGGATCCCGGAAAAAACAAGATTGTCCCGCATTCCCCTGGCCTGTATATCCAAGATAGTTTCTTTCATCCTCTTCCTTTCTCCGGACAGCTGCGTCATCCCCTCGGTGAGTTTCTTTACAGTCTCCCTAAGCGTTTGGTTTTCTGCAGCGAGCGATGCTACCTGTTGTTGGCTGAACTTCCGAGATTCCCTTGGAGCTTGAAATTCTTTATGGAGAACCTCAACCAGGGCCAGACGGGCGTCTAGGCTGGTTAGCTTCTTATCTATTGAGTCCAGGACATCGCTGTAGCTTTTCTCTGGAGAGATGGTGGAGGTGCTGGCCTCAGAACGGGTGCGTTTCTGTGATGGTGTGCTTGTCGGCACAGCAGAGGTGGATTTCTGTGGCTTGCCCATAACAATGTTGTCAAAGCACTCGTTCAAGTAGCTTTCCTGGCTGTGCAAGGTGGTGGTCAGAGGGCCCGGTGGCACCAGTGTTCGGCAGCCTCGCTTCGGTCAGTGTGCCCCAGGGCAGCTGTGGCTACAATGTAGCTGCCATCACCAGTGTGTGAATGTGTGCGTGAATGGGTGAATGACTGAATGTAGTGTGAAGCGCTTTGGGGTCCTCAAGGACTAAATAAAGCGCTATACAAGTACAGGCCATTTACCATTTAATCACAAAGGTAGACAGAAGTTTTCTGACCCTGCTAGTTGATGTCCTTATAAACTCCAAATGTCCAATAAAAGCCTTGTGCAAACATGTGCTGTAACTGACGGTGTGCCTCTCTTTCAGCAGGTCATGGTGAGCTGATGGCGGTGTAACAGCAGCTGACATTGGGACTATGTGTTAAGGATTGCCTGTTGAATTTTTAACCACCTTGAGCCTCACCGGTATTCCTCGTTGGTGGTTAGTGGAGTTCGTTTCGGCCATGGGGAGGAAGAAGATTCAGATCACTCGGATCGCGGATGAGAGGAACAGACAGGTCGGTGTCTCCTTCCCGGTCTGTCTTCTTCTTGTAATCATATGTTGTTTTATAAAATACCGAAAGTAAAAGCATCTGTGCATGTGCTTTATCATAGATGAGCTGTTGCTCAGTATAAGTCCCGAATACCTCAGTCTCTCCCCAGTTACTGCTCTGAAAGAGCAACAAGAACAGGTGAAGTTGGTATTTTAGAGTCTTGGCAGGTTTAGGATGAGTTTCATATCTAGCGTCTAGAGATGAGAGCTTCATATTTGAAGGATTTGAATGTAATAAAACAAAAATCTTTATTGGTGTACAGTAATGTGCATAGCAAACAAGCATGTGCACTGAGACTCAAGTGTGTAAAAAGTAATTTACTGCCTTACAGTTTAGTTACAGTCTGAAATGCAGTTTGGTAGTTCTCTTATAGAAATATACACCTTTTCTCTCAAAAGCATTCCCACCCTTTTAACTTGTTCACGTTTTGTCACGCTACAGCCACAAACGTCCGTGTACTTTATTGGGACTTTTTCACAGACAAACGCGAAGCAGCGCATACCTGTGAGGTGGAAGGAAAAAGATAGATGAGTTTTCAAAGTATTTCAGTCATTAAAGGTCTAACTCACTGAGAAACGGTGTAACATTTGATCTTTTTGAAATACTAAATAAATGCTGAACATGAAAATTCTCTGCAAACCCCGTTTCCTGCATTAGCTGCAGAAAGGACATATACGGCAAAAAGTCAGAAAAGGCCGGTCCCTTCTACATCACAGAAAAAACTAGCAAAGCTCAGACCTCCGCCAAGACAGCTCAGTCCCCCCCCCCCATGTTGTGATCTAACTGTAAGTTTTTTTTTAAAATTTAGGTAAGGAGAGTATTAATCAGAGAAGCAGCCACTGGTAATGCTGGAGGAGCTGCAGAGATCCACAGTTCAGGCGCAATACTCTGTTGACAAGACAGCGATAAGTTCTATCCTCTACAAACCTGGTCTTCATAGAAAAGTGGCGAGAATAGAGCCGCTACTGACAGAAAGTCAAAAGAAATCCTGTTTGCTGCAAAAGCGAACATGCGGAAGAGGAACGTTTGGTCCGATGAGACCGAAGTTAAACGTTTTGGTCTACATGCTAAGGGCTATATGTGACGGAAAGCACATTGCTCTGACTGACAGCATCATGCTGTGCTGATGTGCTTTTATTCAACAGGGGCAAGAAATGTGATGGAGCTTAATATGGGTCAACTTGGAAGAAAACATTAGAATGGCCTAGTCAAAGTCCAGACCTACAAAATTGAGAATCGGTGGCTAGGCTTGAAGTTTCCAAATGTAGAGACATCCGAAAAAAAATGGGGACGACTGTGGCTCAGGAGCTGGGAGTTTGTCTTGTAACCGGAGGGTTGGCGGTTCGAGCCCCGGCTCCGTACACCTCAGTCGTTGTGTCCTTGGGCAAGACACTTCAGCCTGCCCAGGGACTCAGGAAATCAGCACCTGAGCTATAACCTGGTACAATCCATCTCTCCCCATGAGGTTAATGTTAAATTGTACTCTGTCCCTGTTAAAATAAACAAACAAAAAAAACACGTGCTGCTGTATTTGCAGCCAAAGGCAGCTGCACGAAGAATGGATCAGGAGGGCTTCTTAAAAGGCCACTTAAAAGCCCCACAAAATGCGTAGAATTTCATGGTTGTACCAGGATGGAATGGGGAAAAAGTTCAAGGAGTGTGGGTCATTTTTGTAAATCACTGTAGACTCCTATTACAAGATGCATTAAGGACCCCTCTCTGCCTCTGTCCTGAGGAGCTCCTAAAGCTTTCTCTTCATCGTTTCAGTTCTGAGAGAGCAGTGTACACAGCATGGTGGCGAGGGGCAGTAATTTCTGGTTAGCTGCGTTCGGACAGCACCCTGTCATTAGCAGGGCGGGTCAGCGTCAGGGACACACAGTGGCCCTCTCTCCTCGCGTCTCCTTACGTCGCCACACCGCTGCCCACTGGAATCCCTCGCCGTCTGTCTCCTCTATATATATCGCCCCCAGCAGCACGACAAATACCAGCCTGTCTGCAAGGGAGGGCGCAGGCTCTGGAAATAGGGATGTGGCTGGAAAATAAATATGCGGGGAAGATGTTTACATTTGATGTTTGGTTGTCTCGGCCAGAGCTGTTTTAGATGGACACTACTGTAGCTGCCTGGCGTGTGCTATCGCTGGAGCCTGTCTTATATTTAGATTCTGGACTCTATTTTAGGAAGTTGGCTTGCAGTTTTTTTTTTTATCTTGTCAGGCAGATCATCTGTTTTTAGACGTTTTTCTGCTTTTTTTGTGTTATCTTTCTGTTACACATTTTACCTTGTGTGTATGTATATATATATATATATATATATATATATGTATGTATGTATGTATGTATGTGTGTATGTATGTATGTATGTATGTATGTATGTATGTATGTGTGTGTGTGTGTGTGTGTGTGTGTGTGTGTGTGTGTGTGTGTGTGTATATGTAGCCATGACAATACTGTATAGGAGGATGTAAGTGTGAACTATCATCTTCTCGACAATCTACCTGATAAAAAATAAGTTTCAACTTTCATCTAAGATGTACTGGTCATAGGCTGAAACACTAGATGTTATCTTCCCATTGAATTGTAGTAAAGCCCACCGTCACTTATCTACCGACGGCGACGAGTTGGCTGCAGTTATGTTTCTAGTCGCGCCTCAGGACGGATGTGAACTGGTTCATCCACCTTTCTAACCTGAACATAACAGAGACTAGATGGGGTCATTAAGCTCCCTTCACATCTGTAATTAACAAGCATCCTCAGGGATCCAATCACGCATGAAGAGCTGCCAACTCAGAATGGTTTCGAGGCAGCGTTCAGATGTACAGAGCGCATTCAGTGCTGGTCGGGCAAGTATGCAAATGCCCCTCTGAGCCACACTGCGAACCGTCTGCTCAACTGACCGGCTTTCAGGTGGTGAAAAACACCAACACATTAGGCAAATGCTAGTGTGCTGAGGGGTGTCGGGTACCAGTGCTTATAAAAACACATTTATTGGATCAGCCTGTTGGTAAAGTGGGACAATGTTGAATTTGGGGCCGCCATTAAACAGCACATTTTATTATAAATTGACTAATCTAAATCACAAATTGAATAATTTTGCTTTAAAAAAAATTGTTTTGCTTTTTTTTTTTTACAGTAAACTACATTTTTTAATACAGTACCAATTAAAATGTTGAATTTAATTAAATAGTCCTTTATTGTCTCACACTGGGGAAATTCAGGCAGGAAAGTGACAGATTCACACAATGATAAAAATAAAAGTGATAAAAACAGAATTAAGAATAATATACCATAGGGATGTGTGATATTATCGGCCAATATCGGCATTAAAATGTAATATTGGTATCGGTTTTTACTTTTTTAATGACAACTTTCATAGCATGCACATATTATATGTTATACATCAAGCTCTTCAGCTACTTCTTCATTCACTCAAATTGTCAAAATATGACTGATCCAAAGTATAGTTTTTGTGATATGTTTGTTTTGTTTTTCCTGTGGCTTCTGGATTTCTGGGCCAACCTTGAACGTTTAGGTAGACGTCTTTTGGCGGTAGGGCTGGGGAATATATAGATTACATTGCTTTTTAACATTTTTCTATTTATGAAGATTGAATTTTTGGAATCTTGAAAAAAAATCGCCAATGCACATCTTGGGTTTCCATAGTTAAGATTCATGTCAGCTCACCCAAGGCCTTCCATCTTGTTTAACAAGCACGTTTTACAGCCTGTACTTATTTGGACTTTAAATTAAGGCCAACTCCAAGAAGGGTAGATGACAAAATTTGGCATGAAAAAAATCGAAGATTTGATTTTTAATCTATGTCGCCCAGCCCTAAACTACTTTAATTTTATTTCTGAAAACTAATGTATAATGTCCAACATTGGAAAATAAATAAAAATTAACCTTCTGATATCTTCAAATTGTACCAGGGAATGTTAAATATTGACGAAAATAGTGATTTTGTTTATATCGTGATATATATATCAATATTGACTGATATCAAAAATTTTATCGTGATAAAAAATATTTTCCATATCGCCCAGCCCTAATCGGTGGTATCGGTTTATATCTCTGTCAGAAATAAAGATTTGGACAATATTGCATATTGGGAAAAAAGCCGATATTGAACATCCCTAATATACTGTGCAAAATTACAACTCAAAAATACTCTGCAGTTATTAAAAATAGCACACTCCGGCCCAAGAAATTTAGTGATGCGAATGAAGTGAGTGGGATCACTTAAAAATATTAACAAAATGTGCATGTCTATTTGTGCATTAAACAACAAGGCTATTTACTACAAATGTAAAAAAAGCATGAATTTATAAAGCCCTTTATCATTTATGTATTTACATACATAACGTTCTCAGTATTTAGAATGTCAAATATAATGAGCCTGATGCGGACATTAACAAAATAGGCCTCCTTTCAGTCATCTGTGTAAGTCTGGTTCCATAAACTCTTTACCTAATATTAAAGTGTAATAACAGAGGCTGTAGCATTTCCATGTAATCTAAAACAATCGCTTGTTCATATATATATATATATATATATATATATATATATATATATATATATATATATATATATATATAAATATATTGTTTTAGACAAAGTTAGTGATAGCCCTTGTTGAAGCTCCAAATATGTGCTGAGAGGAAAGGTTTCACAGTCAGGAAGAGCTATTGAGCTATGTCATCTCAAGGCACTTAACAAGAAGTCATTTCAATACATTTATACAAACATTCCAATCAGTTAAAAAGTTTCCTATTTAAGCAATCCCAGCCGATTGCGTCAGTCATTGGCGTGAGGTTGGGCCCCGTTGATGCAGACTTTCCAACCACAGCAATCCTTCAGCAATCCCTCATACTGAGCAAGCATGTAGCGACGGTGGAGAGGAAAAACTCCCGTTTAACAGGAAGAAACCTCCAACAGAACCAGGCTCAGTGGGAGCGGCCATCTGCTACGACCGACCGGGGGTTTGAGAAGACTAGAAGTGTGTTTGGAGGAGTTAATAAGAGGCTTGCAAACTGAAGAATAGTGTACCAACTGTCAGGCATGGTGGTGGTAGCACCATGCTGTGGGGCTTGTTTTATCCACCAGTGGTACTGGTGCGTTGCACAAACTGCGTGGAGTTGTGACCTGACCATTAAATTTAGAACAAAATTGAATGAAACACAGCTTGGGGTTCCAGCAGGTCACTGATCCAAAACACAAATCAAAAGTGGTTTTGAGATAGATAAAACTGGAGTGGCCCCAACTTCAATACCATTTAAGGATTTATTTAAAGCCAGGTGACTGTCAGAAAACCAACCGATTTTAAATGAGCTGTACCGATTTTGGTTCGATGTCAAGGCAGAAATTTTCCAGAACCTTCCCAATGGCTACAAAAATGTGGGGTTTTAATTGCAACTTCTTAGCAACATTATCAATAAGATTAGAGTGGGTGTATATAAATGTGTGCGCATGTAAACACAATTTAAAATTGTGTTGATGTTAAATGGCCTGTACTTGTATAGCGCTTTATTTAGTCCGTGAAGACCAAAGCGCTTCACACTACATTCAGTCATTCACCCATTCACGCACACATTCACACACTGGTGATGGCAAGCTACATTGTAGCCACAGCTGCCCCGGGGCACACTGACCGAAGCGAGGCTGCCGGACACTGGCGCCACCGGGCCCTCTGACCACCACCAGAAGGGTGAAGTGTCTTGCCCAAGGACACAACGACTGAGACAGACTCGAACCGGCAATCCTCCGGTTACAAGAAGAACTCCTGAGCCACAGTCGCCCATTGATGAGAGAAAAATGGCGCCTTGAGAACATCTCCACAGCTTTGAAAGGTTCCGAATCAAGGACTCAGATACACATGATGAGTGAAAAAAAGCTATGAAAGTCCAAGAAGGCGTCTAAACATATTGTGGGATTGTACCTTCTGTGTCAGGATCAGGACCTGGAGGGTATGATAATGGAAACACACGCCTAGAAAATCAGCATCTGATTCACTGCAGGGAGTGAGCCGCTCACCGTGACAGGGATGAGAGAGTATGATCAGCGTGTGACCTGTTGCTTACACGTGGGTTGTGTGTGAGCTCTAAAGCAGCCCCTCCAAACAACATATGGAGGCGTTGGGAATATGAGCAATCTTTACCTCCGCCAGTAGGTAATGTTTTCGTGCAGTCTGTCTGTCTGTTAGCAACATAACTCAACAGGTCATGGACGGATTTTGATGAAATCTTCAGGAAACGTCCACAACAGGACCAGGGACAACTGATTAAATTTTGGGGTTGATCTACCCAGCGACCAGCGGTGCTAACCTCCACTCCTCCTCCCCGTGTGTCAGAGAGCTCACGAGCGACTCACTCGCGCAGCAGCCCCAAATTTTCCCCTCTCCTCTGGAAGAGCGCAGCGGGAGAACAAACACAGCTGTGCGACTCTTTAACAGACATTTTATTGTAAGAGCTAGAGTTAGAATTAGATGACAACTTGGAGATTGGGGGGGGGGGGGTGAGTAGCCCTGGCGGAGGTCTGAGCTCTCTGAGGGCTTCTCTGGTTTCATACACTACTGTAATATAGTTTGCAATACATTTGGGAATGACATCGATTCAATCCATACGTCGTTAAACATTTCAGAGGGACTACCTGTCCTGTGCATTCAGCTGTCGACATGAATCCATTTGGTTAGTTTGTGTTTGCTTCGTTCCTCCAGGTGACTTTTATGAAGAGGAAGTTTGGTCTGATGAAGAAGGCCTACGAGCTGAGCGTTCTCTGTGACTGTGAAATAGCCCTCATCATCTTCAACAGCTCCAACAAGCTGTTTCAGTACGCCAGCACTGACATGGACAAGGTCCTGCTGAAGTACACGGAGTACAACGAGCCCCACGAGAGCAGAACCAATTCTGACATCGTAGAGGTGAGTCCACGGTCTACGTTGGGGACTGATGGGAGAGGCGTCTTCTTCCGAGAATTTGATTTGTCTTCCGTCGGTCTGGTTCGCTGCACGCGCAGCCTGTTTACAGAGAAGACATTAGTTTGATTAAAAGGTGCGGTTATGCAAACACACCTCACATACGGCACAGCTTGTTTTGCATCAGCACCCATGAAACGTGTGCGTGTACAGTTAGTGTAAGGAGTGTTCTGTCTTCAGTTGGACAGACGTTTTCTTCATCCATATCTAGAATAGGGAAGGAAGTGACAAAAAGATGTACTTCAAAAAGAGGAATTTCATGATAATCTTAGCAGCGTAGAGCTAACAAGTTCATTTTGAGGTGCACTCGTTTTAGTCTTTTTCTTTGAAAATATACGGAAGTAAAAGGTTTGTAATAAAAAACAAAAGAGTAAAAACTGTTTGGCAGATTGGCTTCATTTCTCAAATTCTAACTATTTAACCAGATGTAATGTCCACTTTTAGGCCTTTAAAGGTTCTGTCACTCTTATCTAGATACACATCGCCATATATGGGGGTGAATGTGAAAAGCACATTTAACATGGCTCTACATGTGAGGAAATAGGCAAATTCTGTGAAATGTTAAGTCCTGCTCGGTTTGAAGGATGAGATGCTTTTGTGTGTCTTTATGTTGTGTGTGTGTGTATCGAAATGAAGGCAGTAAAAACCAGTGTTCCAGATGTGGTCTATTACCGTCTTGTTTTATGCATTTATTTTTTTTCCATATTTAATGCTTCATGAAAGTTAAATGCCCATTGTGCGGTCTATGATGCATAAAGTGGTCCAAGTGGTCAAATATTTACCAGGTAAATCAGTCAAAATGTAGCTCGAGCACCTTGCTCCTAACATTTGGCTTCCAGTTGTATTAAATTCTGCAGCAGTGGTGTAAAACCATGGTCTATTTTTCTTTCTTTTTGGTTGAGGTATTGCAAGGTATTGTTTTTACAACTGGGAGCAGCTGATTAGCCTCCCAAATGCTCAAATAATACCTGAACTATGACCCCCAAATACCAGAGGAGTTGAAAAAGGAGGAGGAGAGAAGGAAGAAGTTCAAACCATCTCTTTCATCGATCATAATTGGAAAGGATCATATCCCTGACTCCAGTGGCGTCGTCAGCCGATTTTCCCGGGGCTTCAGCCCCGAATGTTTTCAGTCTATCCCCGGTTGTTTTAAGTCTGTTGTTTCACTCACCAGCAACAGGCTCACAGCTCCCTCAATCACTCACAACGGGCCGGCTTTGCTCTGCTCTGATCAGCGCTGCCACTGACTTGACTCGGTGTCAGGTTACAGTTAGTTATGGCAAGCCATCAGGATCAAAAATAAGGCGTGTTTTAAAACTATATTCAAGTATTAAAGTCCATGGTGCATGTTAACGCCTTGCCATACCATGGTTTGCCATAGTCAGTATGTCGCTACCGTGAGCACACGGCCCCTCCCCTCTCCTAACGAGGCCGCTCTGGTACAAACGCATGCGCAGAAAACTGCATAGCGCCAAACCAGAAGATATATTACGACTAGCAACATTTGTAAATGTCTGTTTTTTGATTATTAATATAGGCCTGTTTAGTTACGAGTATTGTCCTGTAAACAGTGACAAGCTGCACTTCCAGCTCAGACCGGAAAATCAAGTACTTGTAGCGCACATTTGCCCGAATGCGGCTCTATTATATTATTCCACATTACCAGAAGAATAATTAAAACCAACTCTTGGATTTGTGAAACCTTTCTGTGATTTGTGAAACTTCAATAAAAGCAGATTTCAGCTCTTTTTCTGCCTCTGGACCACATTATTTTAGCTGTAGCTATAAAAATACAACACTCAGACATTTCAGACCTGGACTAAATTATTCTACATTACCAGAAGAATAATTAAAACCAACTCTAGGATTTGTGAAACCTTTCTGTGATTTGTGAAACTTCATTAAAGGCAGATCTGCCTAATGTGGAATAATATAATCCAGGTCTCAAATGTCTAAGTACTGTAGATTTTAAACCAGAGCAGATTAAAGACCGTCAGAGTAGAGAAAACTTTGGTGTAATAGCCCTTTAGCCATTTCCCGAATTGGAAGCTAGAAACGGAAACCAACTTCAGCCTCGTGTTGGTAGCAAACTAGTTCTCCTTAGTAAGCACATCGACTAAAGAAAGTAATGAAAAAATTACTAATACAAAAGCAACAAAATAACTTTTTAATTAAAATGTATAAATATCATTGCAAACTTGATGTGGGAAACACTAATACAGCAATGTTGACTATAAAATGGGATTTATTTTGTTCTTTTCTATATATATCTGATCATTTCTTTAACTCACGTTGCTCCAGCTGACTGTATTCCCCATTTGAGAGCTGCTACTTTAGACAGGACAGCTGAATGCTTCCATTGTTGTTGAACTTGTTGATTTGGTTTTATTGTTCGCTTGTTTGTATTACATTATTGTATTACTATATGTGCGACTTGTTCTCTGTTGGTTTGTTGCACATTTTGAGTTGATTGAATAATTTTGTAGAAGGAAGCAAAGATGAGCTGCAGACAGAGAAGGAGCCAGCAGCAGCGGAGCTGTTCTAATCAAACATGGACATTTGTCCCAGTTATTAAAGGGTTCAAATCCCAGCCTGGGGTCTTTCTGCATGGAGTTTGCATGTTCTCCCTGTGCATGCGTGGGTTCTCTCCGGGTACTCCGGCTTCCTCCCACAGTCCAAAAACATGACTGTTAGGTGAATTGGTTGCTCTAAATTGCCCTTAGGTATGAGTGTGTGCGTACATGGTTGTTTGTCCTGTGTGTCTCTGTGTTGCCCTGCGATGGACTGGCGAACTGTCCAGGGTGTACCCTGCCTCTCGCCCCTTGACTGCTGGAGATAGGCACCAGCCGCCCCGCAACCCTACATAGGATGGACGGGTATGGAAAATGGATGGAATGGATATATGTGCGACTTGTTCTCTGTTGGTTTGTTGCACATTTTGAGTTGATTGAATAATTTTGTAGAAGGAAGCAAAGATGAGCTGCAGACAGAGAAGGAGCCAGCAGCAGCGGAGCTGTTCTAATCAAACATGGACATTTGTCCCAGTTATTAAAGGAGAATCTTTTTAATGCTAGAGATCGCTAACCAAGTAAACACTTTTGTAACACTCTTGATGCATCGTGAGTTGATGTAGCCCAGTTGTTTGCATAAGGATATTTAGTTTGTGTTTTGTATTATTAGTTTACCATAGTCATACTTTGCACACTTAAATCAGATGTCATGATTTTGTAGTGGGTAGGAGAGATGAGCTAAAGAGAGGAGCTGTAGCTGCAGCTCCAGCAGAAGCACCAGCATCATCATGTGAACTGGCAAAAATTAAATATTCTAACATTGTTTTATAGATTGTTAATAAGAAGTTTATTAAATTCCAACTATCATAAAACCTATTAAATATAGATAGAAGCAAATTCAAAACAGGTTATTAACAGTGCATCATTGAAGACATAATAAATGACACAAGTAAAGCTTTGCTTTAGATTATTTGCTCATTTACCATTTTGGCATTATTGCCAGAGCCAAACAGAATATCCAAGACAGAACCAATGATGAGAGGGAGAAGAAGAGAGACAGCAGCTAGAGATAAAGACGGCAATAGGTGTGCACGGTTTGTGAGCAATCTAATTCTAAATCAAACATTTTTTTGATAGTTCACTGGTCGAAGGAGAGAGATGGAAAAAACCAAAGACAAATGGGAAAAAGAAAGGGACAAGGGAAACCAACAGAAGCAAGTGAAGAAAGATTGATCGAACTAAATAATTGTTGGTTTGGCTATTTTCAGATGTAATTTTCCAAAACACAAAAAACTGAACATTAAATGTTAAATTGAACATTAGATACAAAATTACAAAAAAAGCAATTGTATATTAAATTACACATTACACTGTTTTAACATGCATGCATTATAATTTAGGCACCTTACTATGCTATAGTCTATAATCTACTGTAACACTTTTTTTCTTACAAAAATTTCACATCTTGTCTGGGCTAAGCCCAGGTAATCTTTAAAGGCTGGAGACGCCCCTGCCCGACTCCTACATCTCCCTGCCCGACTTTCTGACCATTCTGCCAGAGAGATTTAAGAGGGCAAAAGCAAATGAGGCGGATTAGCAGTACTTGCCAACAACTAATGGTGTCATCCAGGACATGTTTGTGTAGAATATTGTCTCTCCTGCCCGGATATTGAGCTGTTAGCTTGTCCTGACAGTTGTGAGAATGTCCTACAGCAACAGTCTTCAGTCAGAGGCCTCTTCAGGCTGATTGCTACCGTAGATCTTTCCACCCCACAACATCACCATCCACAATGACTCTTTGAAGATACTTGGATGATATGATTTAACAATATATATTTTCCCTTTAGGATAAATAAAGATCTTATTGAATTTGAATCTCTTGACACTTACAGTAAAGCACAATGTTAGACTCAGGTTTCCTGCTACTTCTACCAGAATGTTATAAATGTTTTGGAGTGGCCCAGCCAGAGTCCTGACTTGAATCTGATGGAGCTAAAGACTAGGGTGATGGCAGGGAGTGCTTCCAACTTTAAAGACTTTAGCTCATCGCTGAAGGTAAATTGTTAAAATACGACTAGAAACACGTTAAAAGCAGGTCGGCAATTGTAGGAAGGGTTAATAGCTGTGAAGCCAATAAAGATTTTTCCACTGATTATTGAGAAAGCTAAATTGTTTTTTCTAGTTGTAAATACAAACAGATGAATTGATACTTCTTCGATTGTTTGATCTTTTGATAGATGTCTGACACATTTTCTATAAGAAACAAACTTCTTGAACGACAGACAGGAATTTTAAAACTAAATCTGTTATAGGTATTGATAGTTTTTGGCAGAACATTATGTACTCATATTGATAGTATTTTTGACTGTTCAGCATCATTCAATACAGACTTTTTACTACAACCCTTATAGGGGGATAATACAGTTATTTTTTGCACTGTCTACTCAGAAGAGAAAAGGAAAAGAACTAAAAACGAAAGAACAAAGTTAATATTCAACCCTGACATCAATGCCGTGGGCCAAATCAGCCTTATGGGGAAAACAGCTGATATGTCCAGAATTGTATACCGTAAGAAAGTGTGTTGTTTTTCTCGTTCTGCTTGTGTTCTGACTTGCTGTTTTGTTCGTCCGCTGTGTGTTTGGGACCACCTTTAGTGTGGGTGTTGTATTGTCGCTACCGCCGCACAGAAATCCAATTGGGCATGTATGGATGGTAAAAGGTATGTCGTACAGGTTTCAACACCTGAGCGGACTGGCGGGTCGGAACTTTTTACGACACAGCTCGTGTCATAATGACGCCACATTTCAGTATAAAAAACACGAGTTGTCATTTTTTTCTCCTTCACAGGAAATGAAATGCAACACTTATGTCTTCAAAACGTAACCAAACTCAAAACTTACATTTAAGTACGCACTTTGTGGCATTTGATTTCAAAAAGGTGGCAACGTTTTCAAGCTTTGTCTCCAGAGCGGAACTATGCTAAGGGGACTCAATAAATATGTCTCAGGCCGGTAATATAAGCGTTCATCCGTAAAGCCACTCCAAATGGTTCAGCGAGCTCCCAGCGTAAACTAGCTGAAGCAAAGATGAATAATATGCACTATTCAAATGAGGATACTAAAGAGTGTCTTTGTAAACTCTCCTGGAGTACAACCGCAAGCGGACACCTGGGAGAGCTCTGTCGCCCATTAGCCTTGCAGAATTTGCCTTCTCTCAGCCTCATTTTGTTTATTGCCACAAATGTCATGCAGACACACAAGCAGGCTAAGGCAACGTCTGAAGTTTAAAAGAGGTTGCTCATTTACATATGGGTCCGTCTATTTGCAACATGTAAGCATTAAATTTGACTATAGTTAAAGGACAGGCTCCTCTTGCTACAACAGGCGTCCCATGTCCGATAGGTTCCACAGAAAGCTTCTTTGGTTCCAATGATGATGGTGAAACAGGAGAATTAAACACCCAGATTTCTTTACCACACTGAACAAACTTAGGATATATGTATAGTGTTAAATGTATGTAAAGACGACTTAAAACTATAATTTCACTTTCATTAAAATTACAGTGATGTCCGCCGCATACTGTCATTTCAGATTTCTATTGAGTTTTGCCAAAGTTTTCAAATGTTTTCTGCATTGTTCTAATTTCAGGCCTCTTTTTTAGGCTTGTAACAAGATCCTATGGTCTGAGTCATGAAATTCTAATTAGTTGCCAAATAACATGTAACTTTTTCTAATGAAGTAAGTGTAAGCTGTGGGTATGAGTCTGAGATATGAGTCTGAGATATGAAGATGTTTTAAGCTTTCTATGTTTAGGACTCATATTTTGAAGTGAGGAAGAAAATACGGGGCTCTGAAGCCCTATTTTCCTAATAGTGCATAATAATGACACTGAACGTCTCCTTCTGGTTCAACAACAGACACACACTAGGCCAGGTGTGCCCAAAGTCAGTCCTCAAGGGCTGGTCTCCTGCATGTTTTAGTTCTTTCCCTGGTTCAGCACACCTGAATCAAATGATAGCTCGTTAGCAGGCCTCTGTTGCCATGGTGAGGAAGTAGTTGGACCATTAGAATCAGCTGTGTTGGAGCAGAGACTCATCAAAAACTGGCGGGACGCGAGTTGGACACCCATGCACTAGGCCCATATCGTGGTCTAAACCAATCCGAGATAGTGAAGTCTACGTTGCGTGTTGCGAACTTAACCCGGGAGACAGCGGTCTAAATAGTCTCCCTGCCTAAGATACAGTATAGCCAGTAATATATTGCTCTGCATTTATTGCAAATTTGTGATTAGTTCTGATGCATTTTGAATTAATACGCTGAAAAACCTCCATGCATCTATAAAACACATTACATCCACCGCAACCACCGCGACGAGGCCGAGAAGATGATCTAGTTTAACTTTGCCTACAATATTACTAAAGAATATCTTCCTTTCACTAAGTTCAAGTCTTCATATGAAAAATAGCTTGAAGGTAATGAAATGTCCAGTTTGTCCACGAGATGTTTAGCCCTTAAAATATTTGGACTTCTAATTAACTTTTTCTTTTCTCATCATTTCATTATTTTATCTTGAGATGTTTTTAAGTTTACATTTCAGCTCATTTAAGCAATTTAAACACTTTTTCAGTACGTTACCCAGCTTGCAGAATTCTGCTTCAAATAAAGAACTTTATTTGAGAATTGTACTTAAATTAGTAAGAATTTGACAAAGAAATACAATTTGTTCTACAAACAAACCTGCAAAAAAAAACAAAAAACCCAACAATTTCAGTCGAAATGCTTTTCAGTTCCAGTTCAGTCTGTCGCTAAAGGAGCTCTCGAGCTCAGCAGAGTTCTTCTGCCCTTCACCACCTGCACTGGGCCGAGGGGGCATCCTAGCACAGAGCTGGCCTTTTTGACTTTATTTGACGACTTCCTATCAGCTGTAGATCAGCTACTGCCCCAACTACACCATAGAAGATGGCCGATGCCACCACAGAGTCAAATGGTGTGCTCCATTTAGCTCTGGAGTTGGAACTGGGAGCTGCGTTTCACGTCACACCCTAGTAAAACGTGTTCCAGTTAACCTAGTCGGAGAAGTCCGGATTTCATTATGGCGATGGTAGTACCGCTTACAAACCTAGTTTTAAGTCGTACAATGGGATGCACCAAAATAATTTAGCTGAATTTAGCTGTACAACTAGCAGCAAAAAGAAAAGTTTGGAAATGAACTTCGTAAAACTGATTAAACTCTTCAGATCCATGAGATGCTTTGTTAAATGCTACAAAGCACAATGAACTCATTATTGATTGCTTGTATAAAGGCTTTTTAAAGCTTCTAAAAACAGGTCTTTCTCAGACTGACGGAGGAAGTGAGGAAACAGGAAGTCACAGGATTTGCTGTGATTCTTTATATACACTGCAGGAAGGCAGAATTAAAATCCGTTAACCAGGTACATGTGCTGAACCCTGGATTCTAAGATAATCCCACCACTTTTAAATCCCCTTGCCTGGCAGCTTTTTCTGTACTCGGCAAAAACAAACTGGCAGATTGATAAACAAGGCATAAATAATTATGAAGTACAGTTAGCCAATAATGCTAATGTTTCATCGCTTAGAGCCACCTAAAGATTTAGAATCACAAAAAACACTTGACGACTTGCCAGTACTGTTTTTCAACTCACTTTTGCATTTAGAACTGCCTTAATTCTTCATGACATAAATACAACCAGGAGTCTGAAACATTCCTTATAGATTTCGGTCCATACGGGCATGATAGCATCACACAGTCACATCTATGACGCAAAACTACAGTTCTACCCCATCCCAAACGTGCTGTACTGGATTGAGATCTGGGAACTGTGGAGGCAGTTACAGAGAACATGATTAAGAAAGCAGTTTGAGATGAGTTGAGCTATGTAGGGATGTAAGAAAATATCAATACACCGATACATTGCGACATTAAATGTCACGATATTGTATCGATATTCAAAAGCAATGTATCGATTCTTTTTTATTTTTTTTATTTTAATGGAGCCATTAATGATCACAGTAATTTTTTAAAATAAAATTAAAAGTATGACTGGTAGTTTGTGGCCTTTTTTCCACCTTCATTCCAGTGGATCAACTAGATCTAGTAATAAAACTGGATGTGTTAAATGAAACAGGTTGGAGTGTTAAGCATGCTGTGACAGTTTTTCTACAGTTAAATTCAGTTTAAAAAATCACAATATATTGTCTTACTCATATATCGTATATCGTATCGTCTCCCCTGTATCGTGATACATATCTTATCACCAGATTTTTACCAATACACATCCCTAGAGCTACTGTATGTGGCATGATGCATTATCCTGATAGGAGTAGCCATCAGAAGTATGGGGACACTGTGGTCATGAATAGATAGACGTGGTCAGAAACAACTCTTGTGTAGGCTGTGGTGTTTAAGCGACACTCAACTGGTACCATTGGGCCCAAAGTGGAGCGAGAAAATATCCCCCACACCATTACAATAGCACCACCACTGCACCACTGACACAAAACAGGATGGATCCACGTTTTTATGCTAAACTCTGACCCTACCATCCGAACTTAAGATTCTTTTTAAAAAAAACACCCCCCAGCCAACCAAACACCAACGCCCACAATGAAGCCATCTGCACCGGCAGCAGCATATCAACAGCAGCAGCCAAGGCAACGACACAGGGTGCCCAGAGCAGCCAAGGCCGAGACACCCCTTCTGCTGTTGTAGCCCATCTGCTTCATGGTTCCACCTATTGTCTAATCAGAGATGGTATTCTGCATACCTTGGTTGTAATAATAGTTTTTTTTTTTTATCTGCTGTTGCCGTTCTGCCTTGAATCACTCTCTGCATTCTCATCTGACTTTTAACATCAGCAAGGCACATTATAATCCACACAACTGCAGCTCAGCCGTACATTTTCTGATTTTCTGACCTTTCTGTGTAATGGTCTGAAAATGGGAGATGGTTGTTTGTGGAAGTATCAGTAGCTCAGCAGCTTCAGGCATACTGACCAGTCCATCTGGCCCCAGCAACCACGCCACGTTTAAAGTCACTTAAATCCTTCTTTCTTCTGTTAAGAAGCCTGATCTTCCTCTCTAAAAGGTTTTTAAAATGAGTTTATAACATCTTACCTAAATGAGCACATTGAACAAATTAACATTTGTTTATTTGAGGAAATTTGACATTTTCTCTAAAGCATTTTAAATAAAATTCAGGAAAGATTTAAAGGTTTTTGAAATAGGACTTTTAAATACAGTAAAAAAACCCAAAAAAAAACCACAACACATATTTGTACTTGTTTGTCATTGCTTGTGGTTTTCAATCTGCTCATCTTATCTCTGTGTTTCGGAAATAGCTTTAGTTTTTTTTTTTTTTTTTTGTTTAATCAGAATTTAAAATATCTGGTAACTGCAACTGCAGTGACTGAGCGGCTTTTAATCTTTAGTCATTTTCTAAGTAGGGCCATTCAGTTTGGGGTCATATTTTTGGAAACTGCAACCAAATTTTGACATCGGCTAGAACGACATCTTAGAGCTCATTTGTACATTTAGCTGTGAACCGTGCTGTATTGTTGAGAGATGAATGAAAATGACTGGTGCTGTTCTCACTGTTATAATGCCCCCTGCAGAAAAACCTCCAGAGCTCTTATAAAATAGTGTGTTTTATTGTTGTACCCTAACACACAGCACAGGATAAAAGCTTTTTGCAATGGGCCAATGGACACCGGTGCTGCATTAACTGGTTCTGTTTGGGGAGGTGCTACATTAGACCAGCTCCCATTTTAGTCTGGCATTTTGGCCAGTCTTCTAATAAATGATAAACAAGAGAAAAATTGTGATTAAGAAAGCTTTGTGGGCACAAACAACTGCCCACAAACCTCAATGAATGCTGATGCAACACTGTTCAGAAGAATGGGTCAAAGGTTCTCCACCACAACACCAACAACTGACCATTACTACGAGTTATTGCAGCCAAATGTGGCTCCACAGGCTATTGAATCATTGTCTGTACCACATTTTTTTCACACAAAACTTCTGCTTTTGGGGGTAACCTTTGGTCAAACCAGTGTTGACTCAAGTTTGGCATGTCAAGCTGTTTCCTTGCAGAATCTTCTGCATAATCTCAAGATCCAGAAAAGGCAAGATGACTTCTTTTTGTGATTTTTTTGTTTTTGTTTTCATGTGTACACCTCGCAAGTTTTAGGATTATGTGCATATGACCTGAACTATAAGGAGAAAACATCCAATAGCAGTACAGAAGATGCAAGCTTAGTCCTTGAATGCAATTATTACAATACATTAAAACCAAAAGGTGTGACATGCTGTAATTTCTTCTATATAAAACAGAAAAGCTTCAATTATTCTAATTGTTGCTATAATGACATTGTTTTCTATAACATTTACATCTAAAACCGCATATTTACATACACTGTATAAATACACACCTTGCTTTTTTTCCTCACTGTTTGACAATAAGTCAGACTAAACTTCTCCTGTTTTATTTCAATTAGGATTCTTGACATATTTCTATTTGTTAGATAGCAGAATAATGAGAGATATCTTTTTAATGATTTTTTTTTTTATACCTTTTTCAAATTCCTAAGTTTACATCCACTAAGAATACTATGCCTTTAAAATGTTTGGGAAAGACCAGCTCATGATGTCATGGCTTTATCAGCTTTTGACAGGTTTATTGACAACGTTCAAGTTCATTGGATGTACATCTGTGGATGCATTTTGAGATTTGATGACGTTGTTGTTAACTCCCACACTCCTCTGGTTTATCCTCGGGTAAAATTACCAGATGATAATGATGATGATGATGATGATGATGATAAAGGTGCGTTGTTTAATTGGGATGTGCAGCCATCATACCTTTTTGGACGGAGACTGGTTCCGTGTCTCTGGAATGAACGTGTTTTGGTGCAAATTGTCCGTTTCAGCTCGAGAACAAAAGGAAAAGTCGTTGTGAAGATGCTGACTGAAGTTGCTAAAATAGTGTGATTGGCCACAGTAAAAAGTGTCCTGTAGTGAAATGGACTGAAAGGCCACTCAGCAAAGAAGAAGCCATTACAAAAGCAACAACAACAAGAAGAAAAAATAACAGGGACAAAGACTGTAATATTTGACGAGATGTCCTATGGTCTGTTGAGACTAAAGTCATAAGACACAATGGCCATCGGTACATTTGGGGGGGGGGGGGGGGGGGGGGGGTTCCACTCTGTCATATGTAGTGTATTTGATAGCAGAGTTAGGGCTGCGCGATATTGGGAAAACATGCGATATGACTTATGATAAATGAATAGTTAAAAAGTAATAATGCCTTCTGCTTTGGGTTCAAACACAAATCCTGGATAATGTGTATTATGTCCAGCTACTATTTCTATAGATTTGTCCCTATTTTAACAGGTTTAACTTTATAAGAACTGCAATTTTTGTGCGACTGTATTTTTTTTTAGAATGACCTAAACAAGCTCCCATAGTCATAGAAGAGGTGTAAGATGATCCTAAGGTAAAAAATGTACGATTTAAAGACATTTCAGGATTTTGTTGACATTAGTTATCAGTTTAGTTGGCTTGAAGTTGCACAGTTTTCCCTATAATTGACCCAGGCTTGTATCCAGCAGAGTGAAGTTTCAACCACAACAGAGACTCTGTCCAAGGTATGCAGTTCAGTCATGTCAGGCTGTGGAGCGCAGAGAGATGAATGAGATGTTTTAACAGAAAGAGAAGAATACAACACAACTGGTAGCACTGTTTCCTTGGAGCAAGAAGGTCCTGGGTTTAAATCCCAACCTGGAGTCTTTCTGCATGGAGTTTGCATGCTCTTCCTGTGCATGTGTGGATTCTCCCTGGGTACTCCAACTTCCTCCCACAGTCCAAAAGCATGACTGATAGGGGAATTGGTCTCTCTAAATTGTCCTTAGCCTGCCTCTCGCCCAAATGACTGCTGGAGATGGCGACCCTACAAAGGATAAGTGGTATAGCCAATGGCTGGACGTGGCTTTAACTAATGTCCTAATTTGGAACTATGCTTAGGTTGGTTACCACTGTCAATGTTTCAGAAAGTTACGGATTCGAACCCTTTAAAGTTTTAGTCCGTCGATGAGGTGTAAACTTCTTTGGATGCAATGCTAGAGAAATCGAGTGGCCAGAAATGTATCCAGCTGTCCACACTCCCCCTCCCCCACATGCTGCTGCGCACTGCCAGCGAGCTGGCTAAAACAGGCTACTCCACTTCTCTGATTTGGCTGTTTGGACAGCGTTAGTGTAGAAACTAAAGCAGTGCCACCATTCATGCTATGATAAAACTACAGTCGGCACTAATGAGGAGCCTGTCTGTCAAGCGGCTGACTGCAAGCTTGCTACCCGAGCAGTTAGCCTGAAATATGAACCAGCCAATATCAGCTCATACTTTCTGTGTTACACTATGAGCAGAAGGGCAAAATAGTGTAAAGTTCTGCAAACTAAGTACTTAAACTACTAATTTGGTTGGCGGTTACCCCTTCTTTGTCTTAATGAATCACAAAGTAACAATTAAATAGTGCTATAGTTAATAATATTCTAATTGTCCTAAATATTTTTGTGGGAGCAAAATAATTGTTGCTTTTATATTTTGAATAGAAACAATTAAAACATGTGTAAAGATGCATTTTTTGTTTGTTTCAAATGTTTGTATTATTATCACAAGACCATGAAACTGTGGGGCTGTTTACTAAAGGTTCTCATGACAATGCCGTACAGGCCCATACCCAATGCATGTTCTAGATATTATAAAGCTTTCTTTTTTTTAACTGATGTTAAATAGCAAAAAAAAAAGAACAGAAAAAAGGAACGCTTTACAGATCAAGCTCCAAGCAGAACTGGAAGAATTCTTGAAATGTAAAACAGCCCAAAAGACCTCGCTGGTCAGTTAATCTTCCTGACAGTTTGCTTTTGTCCCTATAATTGACCCAGGCTTGTATCCAGCAGAGTGAAGTTTCAACCACAACAGAGACTCTGTCCAAGGTATGCAGTTCAGTCATGTCAGGCTGTGGAGCGCAGAGATGAATGAGACGTTTTAACAGAAAGAGAAGACTACAACACAGTGAAGTTAAAACAAAGCAAAGGCAGGCTGTTGTTTTTGACCCACTGGAACCACTGCCTGTTTTTCATGCAGGAGCTATTTGCGGGGAACGTGTGGGTCTGCTCCAGCCTTTGGAAGTGTGTGAGCTGAGCATTTTTTCCCCTGCCAGCGATGTGTCGGATCACATCTCAAGTATTGTGGCCTATTCTTAGCCCCCGGGGCAGTCACTCGACTGAAAAAGGCCCACTGCAGGGCCGGGGGCTTTATTTTACCTTTGATGCAGCCCCAAGAGCTACAAGACGTCACCCTCGCATGTTATGTTTCTTAACAGTGCAGCTCATGCCTCTTGGTGGCAACGATCCAGATGCCTTTGGAGATCCACTAAATCAAGCTTTGACATTTGAGATGATAAGAAGGCACACACCCTCAGATCCTGTAACAGACACTTAGAGATAGTCCTCAGAGACCAGACATGATGCAGTGCTTTAAACCCCGCATCTATGGAGACTTATCTCACTGTGTGAGTCTTGGACTAAATCCTGCTCCACTCACATGTCCTTGTTCTACTCCGATCCCCTCTGTGCTCATGTCATGCGGTATCAGTCTCTTAATGCATTTTTCAGAAAAAGATAGGCATTTTAAAGATGGATTCAGATGCTATAGACCCATAGCAGCAGGGCATCATGAGGACCAGCTCCACTCACTGGTCTCCATCAGGTTGATGGAGGAGATCCAATGATGTATGGAAGTTGAACCTGAAACTCTGAAAATCTGAGAATTGAATGTAAAAAGTCAAAATGCTGTACAGTTGTTGTGCACATAAATACACTCTGAAGTTTATTACATCCTCCAAGGAGGTTATGTTTTCACCAGGGTTTGTCTGACTGTCTGTTAGCGACATAACTCAAGAAGTTGTAGGTGGATTATGATGGAATTTTCAGGAAATGTCTTCAATGGGACCAGGAACAAGTGATTAGAATTTGGGTGTGATCCTGAAACCGCCATTACTGAAAAAGTGATTTTCGTGAATAACTACTGAACTAATGATGATGTCAGTGTGAATCCAGCTGCTAAAGGAAGGTTTTCATGGTCAAGGAATCTAAAAAGTTAGAAGTAGATCACAACATTGGGGGTGGGGGGGACTGAGCTTTCATACATATATATATATATATATATATATATATATATATATATATATATATATATATATATATATATATATATATATATATATATGCCAATAGGTATATATATGCCAATAGGTATGAATGTGTGTGTGTGTATGGTTGTCTGTCCTGCGTCCCCGGCGGTAATCAAACCCGGGACCTTCTAGCTGTGAGGTGAGCTACGCTACCAGCTGCGCCACCGTGCCCCTAGCACTCAGGCTAGTCTTAAAAAAAGAAAAAATGTAAATGGCTGGGATTGCATCTGTTCATATACAAATAAACACAAACACACACACACACACAAACATCATGCTGTGGGGATGCTTTTTTTTCCAGCAGAGACGGGTGAATCTGGTTAGGGCTGATGGGAAGGTGGATGGAGCAAGATGCAGGGTAAAGCTGGAAGAAAAACCTGTTAGAAGCTGGAAAAACAATTGAGACTTCTAAAAGGACAACGACCCTAAACACTTAGCCAGAGCTACAATAGATGGTTTAGATTAAAGAATATTCATGTGCTCAAATGGCCCAGTCAAAGTCAAGACTTTTAAGGTCGTTTTTGGAATTCATTGCAGGATTGAAACATTTTTTTGTTCTCAAGACTGAACTTGAGCTGCTTTGGAAAGATTTAGGAGCCAACGCTTTAGAAGTCCGCACTTCTAAAAGTATTGTAAAAGTAAAAGTATTGTACTGCCTTTGAAATTCACATCATTGTCAAAAAAATAAAGCAAATAATTTTACCGACCGGATTAGAGAAAAAAACAACACACATCTGCATTTATTTTGGGTGTTTACGAGAGCGTTGAAATGCTCGACTGCTTTACAAGAGCTGAGCGTGTGAATCCTTGAGATGTCACCAGCTGTGAAAGTGGCGTTCAAGGTCTGTGGTGAAAAATAGACTTGTGAGTGTGTTTTTAAAGCTTTGGGGTAACTACCAGTGTCTGGGAATGCAGCGGCCATGTGCTGGACAGAGTGTTGGTCGGTCAGTCCATCCTTTTCATGCTATGACCTATAATGAGAGGAGCAGAGAGATGAGATGATGGATACCAGAGAACTCATGTCATGGTCAAAGCTTTTTGGTGTGACTTGTCTACTGATGCAAGTGCCAATAAAGCCAATCTACTCGTCTATTCGCTGTATGTTTTTCAAAAAAAAAAGTGCTTTTACATTTTTTTTTTGATTTTATTTAAACTGGGACATATTACATTGCAATATGTAGTGACATATTGCAATGTAAAATAACAAACTGGGAATTTTATTGTGAGTGAAATTTGTCTCACAAACAAGCATTTTTAGTGGATTATGTGTGATAGAACCACAGATAATAGGACATAATTGTGAAATGGAAAGAAGAAGCTGTATTCCTAGTTTGATTTTATAATTACATAACCTGAAAAATCAATTTTATAATGGACAATACTTTGTTATTGTAAAACAAACACCAAATAGATGAGGGCTAAATTGGAGTGTCAATCTCCCCTGAAAGCAATATATCTAAAGAGCTTTTTGTTTGAGTCTGACCTGACAATACGGATTGAGCTGATCAGTTGCAGAACAATAGACGAAGTAAGATGGCTGTAGCTACATTAAGCTATCGTTTGTGTGAGCTATTGGAACTACTACAGAGTGAATATATGGGACAATAGGTAACTTTTCATCAGAGCGGGCAAAAGTCACATGCGGGGTACCCCAAGGTTCCATCTTGGGGTCCTTCTTATTTAATATCGACGTGCTCCCTCTTGCCCAGATTATAACAAATAGGATAAGTTACCATAACTATGCAGATGATACTCAGCTCTACATTACAATGTCACCAGGTGACTACAAACCTATTCAAACGTTAAGCAGAGGCCTAGAACAAATCAGTGCATGGATGTGCCATAACTTTCTCCAGCTGAACAGAAAAAAAAGAGAAGTAATTATTTCTGGACCTAAAGAGGAACGATCAAGAGTCAGCACACAGCTCCAGTTATTACAGCTAGAAACTACTGATCAGGCCCGAAATCAAGATGTAGTAATGGACTCAGACCTGAACCTCCAGGGTCACATAAAGGCCCTAGGACCTAGAAAAACTATTCCATGCGTTTAGCTTTAGTCGGATTGATTACTGCAACAGCGTCCTCACAGGTCTGCCTAAAAAGTCAATCAGACAGCTGCAGCTGATCCAGAACGCTGCTGCTCGCGTCCTCACTGAATAGACTTCAAAATACTTTTACTAGTTTATAAATCAGTGAATGGCTTAGCACCAAAATACATCAAAGATCTGTTGTTGTATCAACCTTCCAGAACGCTCAGGCCTTCTGATTCATGTCTACTCTGCATCCCCAGAATTAGAACCAAACATGGAGAAGCAGCTTTCAGTTCTATTCTCCTCTTATCTGGAACAAACTTCCAGAAACCTGCAAAAGTGCCGAAACACTGAGTTTCAGCAGTTTCACAAGGCTATTTGTCTAAAGCCACTCCAATATTATTTTGTTTTTTGTGTGTGTTTATTGTGTTACGTTTTTATCATGAAAAGCACTTTGAATTGCCTTAATGATGAAATGTGCTACACAAATAATCTTGTCTTACAATATTAATAACCCATAAACTTATTTTTTTACATTTTGCTGCCCAGACTTCAAAGTATTTCTGTGGGATCTTAAGTGATAGAGCAACAAAGAAAGCATACTTCAAATTTCTTCTCAAATAAAAATCTGAAAAGTGTGGCATGCATTTTTATTGAGCACTCCGGAGTAGATGCACTGCAGAGCCACCTTACTCTTTACCTATTAAAGAGTTAAAGAGTCTCTACCTATTTTGACTTGACAGGTAGTGCAGTGAACTTCTATTTTTACTTGTTGTCTCACATTCTCAGTTTGATTTAGTCTAGTCTTTAGTCTAGACACACAAATATGCTTTGATTTATACGATATCTTTGTAGCTAAGGCTGTATGCTTAGTGTCACTGTTGCATTTACAATTTGTTTTTAAAAAAATTGGATAGAACCTTTTTTTCATTTTCTCTCTTCTTCACATTTATGTGCTACCATGTGTTGGTCTGTCACATTAAAATCCTAATAAAATATGCTGAGATTTCTGGCTAAAATGTTACACATTTCAAAGCGGTGAATTCATTACATGTTGCAGTTTGAGCTGAATTAATGAACTGGCTTCTATTGAAGTAGTGTAAAAGAACAGAAGATTGCAGAACGCCTGAATGGGAATTTTCTATGCAATAATTTAAATAATTGTGTAATATAGACCTAGTGAAGCTTTAGCTATGGTGTGTCACTGGTGCAATATTCTGTAAACATTCATTTTGTTTTTTATTGCTTGTTTTTCATTTTAGCTTTTACATAGAATATGCATTTTATAGTTTTTTTTGCACTAAAAGAGACGTTACGTTACGTTGTACCGTGACAAAATAGATTCTATTCCGTTCTATTCTTTTTATTAAAACATTAAAAAATGTAACTAAATGGTTTCTTAAGGTGTCTTTAAAGCTTTTTAAAGAAGACCTCTGCTCCATCTCCTCAATCTACCGCCTAGCTTGCATAAAAAAAAAAAAATTGTTTTGTTTTTACTTGACTTTCTGCTTTTCTGTGCTGCATTTTACCCACAGGCCCTGAATAAAAAGGAGCACAGAGGCTGCGACAGCCCAGACAATGATGCCTCCTATGTCCTCACCCCCAGCACGGAGGAGAAGTACAAAAAGATTAACGAAGAGTTTGACAATATGATGAAAGGCCATAAAATAGTAAGTAACGTTTTGGTGTTGTTGGGTTTTTTAAAAATCTGTACCTGTTATTGTCACATTGGGACAGAAGAATGAACGATCAAATGATGCTGGCAAAGCCACGGCCTGTTTCATACACTCTGTTTAATTATTACAGTCACTGGGACCCCTTTTCTTCTGCTTTCCCACTAGTCCACAGGTCAGCCTCAGCAGCATTTCATGCATGCAGCATCAGGCAGCACAACCTATTGTCATGGTGGAGGGGGAGGAGGAGGAGGAGGGGTGACTTCCCAGGCTCTAGCTGCAGCCACAGCAGTCCTGTCTGACAGCGGGATCCTCTGCTCGCCTCACGCACATCCCCACAGAAACACAAACTCCTCACAAAGACCTCCCAGCACCGGACACACAGGTGTGTGACACGCCGTTGTTTAGGACTTGAAAGTATGAACCACAGAGTGGCACTAAAGTCATGGGAGATCCAGATGGGCTTTAAAACCAAGAAGAAGAAGAAATAATTGGATGCAATGTACAACAATCATTCGCATACTTGGTGTGAATTTGTTTTGTGTAAGGACATTTGAGTCTAGTTAACAAGAACGGCAGTTAGATAATAGATGAGTTTTACTGAAGGAGCCCAGCTTCCACTTTGTGCAGCTCAGAAGTGAAACATGTGAGTGAACTTGAAATTTCTCTAAAGAAATGAAACGTTTCAAGGATGAACAGCAGTCCTAAAAGAAGTCCCTTAAGATGCATTTTATGTGTGTGTGTGTGTGGGGGTGTGTGTGTGTGTGTGTGTGTGTGTGTGTGTGTGTGCGCGCGCTCACCATTAGGTGGCCTGCAGGGCAGTTCGGATCTGGCTCTGCACAATGGATCCGGTGCGGCTGGTATGTATCTTATAAACATGCTCTGACACATACAGTGCTTTACACACAGACACGTTGTTTTCTTGTGATCTGTTAAAGTCAAAGTCTCTAATATTTAGGTCTGTCTTTGGGTTCTGTCCCGTCAATGACGCCATAAGGCCTCCAGTTTACAGTATCTCACATCTTGGCCTCAGAGTGGGACCTCTGGGCCAGTGTGTTGGCTTCCTGAATAGTTTCTGCTTCACTCTATAGCTCTAGCCAAGGACCCATTTAAACAGGATTTAGGCTGCACTGCATTCTCCAGGAGAAAACGTTTAGAATCAGGCTGGATTGCAGCAAAGCTGAAAAGCCACCATTTTGTGAAGTCAACAGTAGTCATCACTTGGCACAACTCTCTGCGATCACATCAGGATGCAGCTATGAGCTACACTACCATGGGCTACTGCCATAAATACTGTCTAGGTCGGCAGAATTTCCCTAAATATAGGCAGTACTAAACCACCCACCATCAGTGTCAGCCAGGTTGTGGAAAGGCAAAGACTATTTTCATTTTATTTCATTATTATCACCATGAAAGAATGCAGGTGAAAGTTTTCTGTGCAGAGCTTGGGTTGCAGGTCCAATCAGTAGGAATCATGTTACCATCCAAAAAATAACTGTGTTTGTGCACTGATCACCATGAGTCGATCACACAGAACCCCGTTAGGCCTAAAGTTTTTTATTTCAATGTAACGGTGCCACAGTGTTTTCCAGAGTCTTAAGCAAACATAGATATACAGGTCCTTCTCAAAAAATTAGCATATTGTGATAAAGTTCATTCTTTTCCATAATGTAATGATAAAAATTAAACTTTCATATATTTTAGATTCATTGCACACCAACTGAAATATTTCAGGTCTTTTATTGTTTTAAAACTGATGATTTTGGCATACAGCTCATGAAAACCCAAAATTCCTATCTCAAAAAATTAGCATATTTCATCCGACCAATAAAAGAAAAGTGTTTTTAATGCAAAAAAAGTCATCCATCTAATAATTATGTTCAGTTATGCACTCAATACTTGGTCGGGAATCCTTTTGCAGAAATGACTGCTTCAATGCGGCGTGGCATGGAGGCAATCAGCCTGTGGCACTGCTGAGGTGTTATGGAGGCCCAGGATGCTTCGATAGCGACAGTAATACCCTGGTCAGTAAACCATTTACCAGTGGTTTTGGCACTGTGAGCAGGTTCCAGGTCGTGCTGAAAAATGAAATCTTCATCTCCATAAAGCTTTTCAGCAGATGGAAGCATGAAGTGCTCCAAAATCTCCTGATAGCTAGCTGCATTGACCCTGCCCTTGATAAAACACAGTGGACCAACACCAGCAGCTGACATGGCACCCCAGACCATCACTGACTGGGGGTACTTGACACTGGACTTCAGGCATTTTGGCATTTCCTTCTCCCCAGTCTTCCTCCAGACTCTGGCACCTTGATTTTCAAATCACATGCAAAATTTGCTTTCATCCGAAAAAAGTACTTTGGACCACTGAGCAACAGTCCAGTGCTGCTTCTCTGTAGCCCAGGTCAGGCGCTTCTGCCGCTGTTTCTGGTTCAAAAGTGGCTTGACCTGGGGAATGCGGCGCCTGTAGTCCATTTCCTGCACACGCCTGTGCACGGTGGCTCTGGATGTTTCTACTCCAGACTCAGTCCACTGCTTCCGCAGGTCCCCCACGGTCTGGAATCGGTCCTTCTCCACAATCTTCCTCAGGGTCCGGTCACCTCTTCTCGTTGTGCAGCGTTTTCTGCCACACTTTTTCCTTCCCACAGACTTCCCACTGAGGTGCCTTGATACAGCACTCTGGGAACAGCCTATTCGTTCAGAAATTTCTTTCTGTGTCTTACCCTCTTGCTTGAGGGTGTCAATGATAACCTTCTGGGCAGCAGTCAGGTCGGCAGTCTTACCCATGATTGCGGTTTTGAGTAATGAACCAGGCTGGGAGTTTTTAAAAGCCTCAGGAATCTTTTGCAGGTGTTTAGAGTTAATTAGTTGATTCAGATGATTAGGTTAATAGCTCGTTTAGAGAACCTTTTCATGATATGCTAATTTTTTGAGATAGGAATTTTGGGTTTTCATGAGCTATATGCCAAAATCATCCGTTTTAAAACAATAAAATACCTGAAATATTTCAGTTGGTGTGCAATGAATCTAAAATATATAAAAATTTAATTTTTATCATTACATTATGGAAAAGAATGAACTTGATCACAATATGCTAATTTTCTGAGAAGGACCTGTATTTGATATCTCTGTAGCTAAGGCTGTATGCTTAGTGTCACTGTTGAATTTACAATTTGTTTAAAAAAAATGTATAAAACCTCGTTTCATTTTCTCTCTTCTTCACATTTATGTGCTACCATGTGTTGGTCTGTCACATTAAAATCCTAATAAAATATGCTGAGGTTTCTGGCTAAAATGTTACACATTTCAAAGCGGTGCATTCATTACATGTTGCAGTTTGAGCTGAATTAATGAACTGGCTTCTATTGAAGTAGTGTAAAAGAACAGAAGATTGCAGAACGCCTTAATGGGAATTTTCTATGCAATAATTTAAATAATTGTGTAATATAGACCTAGTGAAGCTTTATCTATGGTGTGTCACTGGTGCAATATTCTGTAAACATGCATTTTATTTTTTATTGCTTGTTTATTGTTTTAGCTTAAACATAGAATATGCATTTTATAGTTTTATTTGCACTAAAAGAGACTGCAACCAGTTACGTTGTACCGTGACAAAATAGATTCTATTATGTTCTATTCTTCATATTAAAATATTAAAAACAAAATGTGTCTGAAACATACCGGACTTTCTCTTAGGCTTTATCTCCAGCAAAGGAATGTCCAATCTAGGACCATCTAAATTCTGGCAGATTTTTTTATTTATTTCATAGATGGGGCCCTGATTCTATGATGGGACCGTAGTGAATAAACAACAGGATGTTTCGCTTTTTCTTTTTTAAGCATAAGATTTCATTTTCAACAGTAATGTATGGGTAAATTGTTATAGAAGGCCTGTAAAAGGTTGCTCCTGGTGTCAGGGTGTACATGATCGAGTAAATGAATAGAAACTGTCTTCATATGCACGCTTTACTGTGTTTGTTCATGCTTTTGGTCTTCAACCCCTACAACAAGTTACCCTTAGCTAAATCCCCGAGATGTAGCCGTTACATAATGTTAGGAGAGAGAGAGAGAGCAGATAAATGATTTATTATTGTCTCTTGTATAATATATATCTGCTCTTTCTCCATTCGGCCATCAGGGTTAGCTCTGTTGTGGACAGGATGATTTAATGGGTCCAGTACGTAGGAATGTTTGTGATATCAAAGGCAGTTTCAGAGTCACTAACGAATGAAGGAAGTTTACTTTAAAATACTACAAACAGGACGGTTTAAAATGTTTCACTGATGTTGTCAGCAGACTATTCGTAATGTCCTTCCCATCACTTATCAAATGTCTTCTGTTCAGTGAATGGATTCATGGGCTCCAGTGGTGGAAGCCTTTTGGGGAAGATTGGACCGGCAAAATCTCCTCCTTCTCTACCGCATCAAGGGAGCAGCCTGATGCCCAGCAGCCGCAAATCCGACCTCCGAGTGGTCATCCCTCATTGCAAAGGAATGATGCTGGTATGGATTTCCTGACTGCTAAACACCCAGCCGCTACATTCTTACCCACATATGAAGTTATGTCAGTTGACTTCTAAGTATTTGCATTTTGATTGCACTCCTTGTTCCTTGTTCATTTGGATTATTATGGCTTTTAGAGTGCGCTGTGTCCAAGTATACTGATAGAAAGTTTAGTGGAAGAAAAACATGTCTGAACCACAATCAACAGGGATGACCGCTGCCTTGAGATATGTGTGAAGCAAAACCCATCCAAGAGTTTGGGGGAGATTCACAAGGCATGGAGCCATGGCACAGATATATCCAGGACATGGACTACAACCGTAGCATTCCTTTTTTAATTTCTTTAATTTTTATTTTTTATTGGTCCTTTTTGGTCTTCTAATTGTCCGAAAACTTTATTTTATCATTTATTTTATTTTAACTGTAAGCCATGGTTAACAAAATTAGGAGACACAAGAGCTGGAGATACATCACTCTCTGTTTAATGATTCTATGGAGCATATAGAGTTTTAACATTTTGGGCATATTACTGACATAAATTCACATTTCAATGATATTCTGTTGCGTTTGTTTGCCTTTCTCTCTTTTTATGTTTAAACACAACATATTGATCGGAAGAAGTTGAGACTCCAGTGACCAGGTGCTTAAACGGCCCTGCTTCTTTGAGGATTTGAACATTTTTCTCTTGTTAAAACAGTCCTAAAGTCTGTCGTCATAGACGCATGAATGTAGCCTTGAGATTTTCTCTGGGATTAGTCTTTAGTGTCAGCGCTATGTTTCAAAATGAGAAGGAATCACTCCACAGAACAACTCCACATTAGCAGCCATCACTCTCACTATTAGTCATCAATTACTATCAGCCTTACTATGTAGAATTGAGGCCAAAGGTTTTAAACGTGGGTTTAGAAAATGGTTTCCCAATGTGATTAAAGAAACTCTCCAGCTCCTGAGTGAGGTTAGGGTTAGGGGTCAAACCATAGTGGAGTATGTAATTAAGGAGTGGACAATATGAAGACAGGCATAAGCAGGTGTTAGCTTACTAGCTTCATTACAAAGACAAAAAAGCTCTTTGCTCGATGTATTTAAAAAAACTCAACGTTAAGAGATTTTAATCTTTCTATTATTTCTCTTTTGACCATAAATGCCTGTTCATATTTCTGATAGAATATAGATTAAAGGTGATCAATTTTCTAAATAATATGATGCAGCCTTTAGCGTTTTCTTTTGCTTGCTGAGTTTTATGTTGCAAAAATTAAGACTTAATTGTTAATGAAAATGAATAGATATAAATATAATTATTAAATGGTTATGTGGAAATCTAGGATTAAGGACAACCGGTACAGGTTTGGAATCCTAGCCTACAGCTATGCAGAGTTAACGCTGACCAATATGTTATCGATTAAATGAAAATGGGTTTATTTCAGACGTTAGAGATTTAAGACTTGAATTTAAATGTAAATGTTAGTCAAAGACAACACAAGTAAACGCAAAATGCTTTTTTTTTTTTATGAAGGTTTTTATTATTAAGGGAGGAAGAAATCCAAACTTAAACGGCCCTGTGTGACAAAGTGATTGCCCCCTAAACCTAAAGCATGAACACCTTTTTAAGGTCGTGCCACAGCATCTCAATAGTATTCAGGACTTTGATTAGGACACCCCAAAGTCTTCATTTTGTTTTTCTTCAGCCAATCAGAGGTGGAATTGCTGGCGTGTTTTTGGATCATTGTCCCGCTGCGGGGGGATCACTTTTTCACACAAGGCCATGGAGGTTTGGATTGCTTTCTCCCTTAATAATGAAAAACTTCATTTAAGAACTGCATGTTTGCTTGTGTTGTCTTTGACTAATATTTAAATGTGTTTGATGATCTAAAACATTTAAGTCTGACAAACGTTGAAAAAACAAGAAATCTGTAAGGAATCTAGCACTTTTTCACACCACTTTTTTTTTTTTATCACAAAACCTACAAAACAGTCCTAGCTCGGACACTACAGGTGTTCCACTCATCCCTTTTACTGAGATCAGAATGTCTGGCTATTGAAGCAGATTAATAATGGCCTCGTACGTTTAACCCATTGTGTTTTTACTTCAGGTTGTGGGACTGTAGGAGTCTTACACCAGCCCATGCGCATGAAGTACTAACGGCTGGGCTTTCAAACGTCATCAATGTGATAGCTTTAACCTTATTACTACAAGGGTGCTTAAAGCTTTTTTTGACAGATAGCTTTTGCAGAGTCCAATGTAATCATTGCAACGATTGGCCGGTATCGTAAATGTAAAATGCTGTGCATCTGTTTTCCAAGAGTTTTTTTTTCTTTGACATTGAGTCAACTTCAAACCCGAGGCATTCAGGATTGCAATAAGTTTGGATCATCATCATCTAGGAATCGGAGACTCCGCGACCTCCTGATGCATGATTTCCATGTAGCGTAAATAGCTTGAAAGCTTATCTGAAGACATTGCATCTTCAAACCTAACGTGGACAGATTCCTAAATTCTTTGAAGCTAATACCTGGAAGACAGCTGTCGTAAGGGTAACTTCCACAGCGTTGTGGCTACAGGAGTGTTAAATCCCAGCTGTGTTGGGTTTACTGCAACAATAAGCAAAACAGAAGTTTTCACTGTTTTATTAAGCAGCCTCTCGATTAGATCATTGTCGATGCTGCCTTTCACTTCCCTCCTTTATGCATGCATGCATCGCGTGTTCTGCACGGACCAGGACAACTTTGAATTCGCCAAAGCAATTCACAGAAGGAACTGAGCATGCCCGCCTGTGTCCGATTGATTACCGCAAACAGCTAAACTGGTTATTCGCTGTCAGTAGAGTCAGAGGCCGCAAGGACAATGGAGGGAGATGCAGGAAACCACACGGTCTCTGAGAAAGAAGAAGTCTGGGTTACATATTAGAACGGTGTGGTTTCTTAAATGTTTCAGTTGTTTAACCGTATGTGTGTGTGTGTGTGTGTGTGTGTGTGTTTTTTTTTATATTAGAGCAGCGAACAACATCTTTTGGGTTGATGTCATTGCTCAGATTATCAGGCCGGAACGCCAACAGCTCAGGGGAGGAACAACTCAAAACTTTTAAGTGCTCTGTAACAAAGTTGGCTTTGAGGAGCGTGCCACACGTATCGGTAAACATGCGCTGCTGCTTCTACTGTGAAGTAAAACATGGTCTGGTTAGAAGGTTTTTCCACACTAAACCTGGTCGAGCAAACGTGGTCGTCTGGTGATAGCTCTCATGATCATATCCTCAGCAGGGGGGAAAAAAAGCTGAAACAGCTGAAAGGAGAACAGATAATGAATTCAGTGCATTTTAAGATTCATGCAAAACCTCATTATTCCGCATTTTTAATTGGTCAGTAAGTTTTATCCGGTTTTTATGTTGGAAAAAAGGAGAAGGAAAACTTAAACTAGGAGACTGTTTGAAACCAGCTCCACTCTGTGCTTATTTAAATTGTTTAGAAGATTTTAAAAAACTGTTGAGAGTACAACTATGTTTTTGTTTCAATATAACACCAAGAGGCAACTCTCTTTTTCTCTTTGATAAAATAGGTTTCTGCTGACACCATGTGGTTGAAACAGGGCATTACATACTCTGTGACTGTGAACTTTAAATAGCAAAGCGTTACAGGAAAAGATCTTCAACCTAATAAACATATTATTATTATTATTGTTGTTGTTGTTCTTATTTTTTTCAGAGTAACCAGCGGCTGAGCAGCAGTCAGTCCAGTCAGCCTCTGTCCACCCCGGTGGTCTCCATCACCACACCCAGTCTGGCTCACCAGAGTCTGGGTTACTCCAGCATCAGCTCTGCCTACAGCAGCGGTACCTGTTTGTTTGTTTGTTTGTTTGTTTGTTTGTGCTCTTAGTGCTCCCTCTGCTGACCACAATAGGTCACAATATCAATCATTTATGTACAGTTCCTTGAGCTTCATCCCATTTTTGTTAGCTTACAACCGACTTTATTCTTATTTTTATTTTTTTTTTTTTTGGGGGGGGGGGGGGGGTTTATGTGATAGATCTATACGAAGTAGGAGCATTATTGTGAAGTAGAAGAAAAAATGATACGTGGTTTTCAGCTTCTTTTTTTATTCCAGATGACAGTGGTCAGTTTTAGTTGACCTGCAGTAACACCTACTGGTCCTTTGGGGTAATTATCTTGCGTTCAGTTCATTATAGCTCCAGTTGTACGTTTAAGGTTGTTGTGCTGCTGGAAGGTAAACCGCCCCAGTCTCAAATCATTTCCTTTCAGGATTACCCTGGATTTAGCTCCATCCATCGTTTTTCATCTCACGCTAGCTTCCTTATCCCTGTTAAAGAAAAGAAAAACATTCCACAGCATGATGCTGCCACTACCATGTTACAGTACAGGCAGACATAACGCTTTGTGTGCAGGTCAGAAAGTTCAATTTTGGTCTGGTTTGCTTGTGGCAAACTGCAAATCTGACTTGTTTTGGCTTTCTTTCAGCAATAGCTTTGTTTCTACCATTAAGCCCAGGTTTGTGGAGCATACAGCTAATAGTTTTCCTGTCAATACTTTCTTTCACCTGAGCTGTGAATCTCTGCAGCTCCTCCAGAGCTACCGTGAGAAAGAGTCTCTGATTTGTGATGTTCTTGCCTGCCCTGTTGGTTTAGGTAGACAGGCATGTTTGCAGTTGTGTCATCGTCTTTCTATTTTCAGATGAAGGAATGAACACTGATCTGTAAGCTGCTCACAGCCTCTTCACAACTTTCTACCTGACCTGTCTGCTGTGTTCCTTGGTCTTCACGATGCTGGTTGTTCACTAATGTTCTCCAAAATACTTCAGAGGCCTTAACAGAACGGCTGCATTTATACTGGGATTTTAATTACACACAGGTTTGCTCTGGTTACTAATAGGGTGACATCTGAACGTTGCTGTGCAGCAGTGGGCTATCAGAGTAAAAGGGGCCGAATAGAAATGCAGATGTCACATTTTTCACATTTGTATTTGTAAAACATTGGGATAACCATGTATCACCTTTCTTCCGCTTACCACATATGATCTATTTGGTGTTTGTCTATCGCATAAATTCCCAACATTGAGGTTTGTAGCAGTATGAGGACAAGATGTGCAATTCAAGGAGTAGACATACTTCTGCAAGGGACTGTCTCATTCTAAATCTCATTGAGAGCTGTCAGGCAAAAACATCATGTCTCTCTGTGGCTCAGATTACTGTTTGAACAGTGCAGAGATGACAGGCTTCAGCTCGGCCACGGGGCACTCTCTGGGCTCCATGACGGCGTGGGAGCAGCACCAGCTCAGCTCCATGGGGTAAGTACTGTTAGTCAATGTGTTGTTTAGCTTTAAGCAAACAAAGTGAAGTTAGATGTCATACGTAAAGATGGGAAGACGCTTTTTTTTTTACCCCATTTTTATATCGGTCTTAAACTCGATGCCAAAAGCACATTTTGGAAATGTTTTAAACAGTGACAGAAGAAAGCCGGAATATTTTGCAGAACTCTTTGATTCATTCAGAGGTCCTGAGAGTCGGCTAAAAATTCTGTCCGTAATTGATGAAAATCAAAATGCATATAGGGAATTAAAAAAATAAAAAATTAGGCTCTGTTTTTCTTAATTCTTACTGTTTTTCTGAATTAACAATATAAACCGTTGGGGGCAGAAAATCCGATGGGCCTATGTGCTTGAACAGGCCCAAATTCCTCAGGTGTTTGCCCAAAATCGACCAACTAATAATGATCCTATCAACATTGTTTAGAGACAAGAGTTATTCCCAGTTTCTCAATCCCAAAACAAAGTAAAAATGAATGAAACTACCGAAACGGGACATGCCAGTCCATGGTGTACCCCACCTTGCCCCCTGATGACCGCTGGAGGCACTATGACCCCCCCCTGCGCGATGTTGCATGGATAGCGGTATAGATAGTAGATGGATGAAAATGGGACATGTTTGGGTACTTCTTACCCAGTTAATGCTTGCAAGTATAGAACACCATCTTGTAAAAACACAGCAGAAGTAGCCTATTGCTTTATTTATTTTTTTTTCATTACTATTATTATTGTCTCATTAATTTAGAAAAACACATCTTAAAAACGTTTTTTTGTAAAACTTATCTTGTTAATTTAGAAAAACTGCTTTTTTTTTCAATCAAATGCAATACGCTTTTGTATGAATGAGTCAGTAACAGAAAGTTTAGCTTTTATTACCACCAGATGGCGCTGTCGATCAACTCTCACAGCGTCACCTCAGCTGCCTCTTCTGTCTGGGCGTGTCTGCAGGTCAGCAAGCTCCAATCTCTCCATCAGCACCAACCACAACGTCAACATCAAAGCCGAACCCATCTCTCCACCACGCGACCACCTTCCCCAGTCCGGATACATGACCCATCACGCTGCCCCTCCTCCTCCTCTGCCCACCCGGGCAGACATGGGGAGGTCCCCCAGCGGCAGCGTCAGCTCCTCCTGCAGCTCCCACGAGGACGCCAGCGACCGGGAGGAGCAGCATCATCAGAAGCGACGGCCGGACCTCCATTCGCTCCCCGCGGGTCGGTCAGAGGGCAGAGAGAGCCCGACTGGGAAACGGATGAGAATGGACAGCTGGGTGACATAGAGGGCTTGGAGTCACGGGGAAACGTGGACATCAGGACAAATGCAGCAGGGACACTTGCTATGCAAATAAAGTTATGGATCTTATCCATGCAATCTGTTAACGCTTTCTTAAGTTATCTTTGCTTTTTATTTTTTAGCCCCTGCTTTCTTTATCCGATTTTATAAAAGATCCGAGCACCGTTAATCTGGACAAAATGCGGGAGATTACTGAATCCCAAGGGCAGTACAATCGGTTCTTTCTTATCTGATGGGATGTGACAGAAGGAAGAAAGAAAACAAAAGCATCACTGTCTGTCTTGTGATGCCGTGTTTTTTGTTGCAGAGAATTACTAAATAATTACTGAATTCTCAGGGTGAGAAATATTTGAAGCAATACTCCATCCGCAACCCTTCTCTGTAATCCTTCCTTTAAAAAAAACTAAAAAATAAACCTTATTTATACCTGCCAAAGCACTGTACTGTGTACACAACAACACAATGTCTCATCAGCATCCCAATTTCAAAGCCATCCACACCATCTGAACTATGTCCTCATTGTTTTGTACATAGTATCTTTGTCATGTATCACATGTTTGGTAAAAACACAGTATTGTCTGTTTTGTCTGACACTTCCACCGGGTTTTTTTACAAAAATACACGTTTAAAGATGGTTCCTGTGTCCGTCTTCTGATTGTCACAAAGGATCCTTTGGATAAATATGCTTTGTAAAGCTTACATCGCCCCCGCCTAATCTGCTTAATAAAACATATTGACAGCCACATTTATTGACCCTTCTGATAAAGAAGTGCCAAAAGCTTTCAAATAAATTCTTTTTTGTTATTATTAATGGAGCAGCATGATAGTACGATTATTGTCTTATCTGCTGTTAATGTTTTCCAACGTTTCCATTTGTCAATAGAACAGCACTTGCAAAGCTGGAGTTTACGGAGAGAAAAGCCTTGGATAATTCTTTCCATTTCGGAACACATCAACATCATGAAAGTCCTCAAAGGGGCCGGGTTATGGCAGAAAATATTAACAAAACTACCTTAAACAAACTCTTAAAATAATAAATATCTGCATTCAGTGAGTACTTCTTAAAATTAAATAATACTAAACATCTTTTCACAATGATGTAATTTTATTCGAATAAACGCTAGTTTCATGTGACTCAATTGTATTTAGGCACACAACTGTTAGCTTAAAGGTTCTATTTATGTGGCCCTCGACACTCGGGTGTGTTAAACCAGGGAAAGAACTAAAACATTCAGCATGCCAGCCCTCTAGGACTTACTTTGGACCCCCCTGCTCTAGAGGGCCACATAAATTGTTACGGCGGGCCAGATTTGGTCCTTGACTGCCTTGAGTTGAACAGTTCATGATGTTGTGCACTCTAACAACGTTTCTAGGGCCTTTGGAAGAGAAACAGGCCCACAGCATTCATTGACTTGAGTAACTTTTTTGGAGAAAAAAATACTTTTTGGAGTACCTTTACTGCACCATACGTTTTACTTTTACTTGAGTAAAATGAATACGAAGTATCGCTACACTTACTTGAGTAAAATGTTTGGATCCACTACCCACTATGAATAACTGCACTGAATGAAGAACAAACATGTTTTAGCCAAGAATGCATGAGACACAGTCACACATCTACAGTTTATGTCAAAGTGAGACCTCTTGTTCATACACCAGCTTTGTTGTTTTAATATTCTTGTTTCTCTTTAGCCTGTTGAGCCATTTGGAGATAAAGTACAGTGGCTTGCAAAAGTATTCGGCCCCCTTGAACTTTTCCACATTTTGTCACATTACAGCCACAAACATGAATCAATTTTATTGGAATTCCACGTGAAAGACCAAAACAAAGTGGTGTACATGTGAGAAGTGGAACGAAAATCATACATGATTCCGAATTTTTTTTACAAATAAATAACTGAAAAGTGGGGTGTGCATAATTATTCAGCCCCCTGAGTCAATACTTTGCAGAACCACCTTTTGCTACAATTCCAGCTTCCAGTCTTTTAGGGTATGTCTCTACCAGCTTTGCACATCTAGAGACTGAAATTCTTGCCCATTCGTCTTTGCAAAACAGCTCCAGCTCAGTCAGATTAGATGGACAGCGTTTGTGAACAGCAGTTTTCAGATCTTGCCACAGATTCTTGATTGGATTTAGATCTGGACTTTGACTGGGCCATTCTAACACATGGATATGTTTTGTTTTAAACCATTCCATTGTTGCCCTGGCTTTATGTTTAGGGTCGTTGTCCTGCTGGAAGGTGAACCTCCGCCCCAGTCTCAAGTCTTTTGCAGACTACAAGAGGTTTTCTTCCAAGATTGCCCTGTATTTGGCTCCATCCATCTTCCCTTCAACTCTGACCAGCTTACCTGTCCCTCCTGAAGAGAAGCACCCCCAGAGCATGATGCTGCCACCACCATATTTGACAGTGGGGATGGTGTGTTCAGAGTGATGTGCAGTGTTAGTTTTTCGCCACACAGAGCGTTTTGCATTTTGGCCAAAAAGTTCCATTTTGGTCTCATCTGACCAGAGCACCTTCTTCCACATGTTTGCTGTGTCCCCCACATGGCTTGTGGCAAACTGCAAACGGGACTTCTTATGGTTTTCTTTTAACAATGGCTTTCTTCTTGCCACTCTTCCATAAAGGCCAACTTTGTGCAGTGCACCTCTAATAGTTGTCCTATGGACAGATTCCCCCACCTGAGCTGTAGATCTCTGCAGCTCATCCAGAGTCACCATGGGCCTCTTGGCTGCATTTCTGATCAGCGCTCTCCTTGTTCGGCCTGTGAGTTTAGGTGGACGGCCTTGTCTTGGTAGGTTAACAGTTGTGCCATACTCCTTCCATTTCTGAATGATCGCTTGAACAACGCTCCGTGGGATGTTCAAGGCTTGGGAAATCTTTTTGTAGACTAAGCCTGCTTTAAATTTCTCAATAACTTTATCCCTGACCTGTCTGGTGTGTCCTTTGGACTTCATGGTGTTGTTGCTCCCAACATTCTCTTAGACAACCTCTGAGGCCGTCACAGGGCAGCTGTATTTGTACTGACATTAGATTACACACAGGTGCACTCTATTTAGTCATTAGCACTCATCAGGCAATGTCTATGGGCAACTGACTGCACTCAGACCAAAGGGGGCTGATTAATTATGCACACCCCACTTTTCACTTATTTATTTGTAAAACAAAATTGGAATCATGTATGATTTTCGTTCCACTTCTCACGTGTACACCACTTTGTTTTGGTCTTTCATGTGGAATTCCAATAAAATTGATTCATGTTTGTGGCTGTAATGTGACAAAATGTGGAAAAGTTCAAGGGGGCCGAATACTTTTGCAAGCCACCGTAAATATACATTAAACACCATATATTATTTATATATTTTCTGCTTTTCAATCTTCAGAATACCAAAATTTGCACCAAATGTTGGTATTCAAATGTTTATTTTTGATGTCTGATTTCATAATTTAAAAAAATTAAATCAGATCTTATGACCAGTTACTTAGTACTCAAGTAGCCTTTTTACTAAATACTTTTTTACTCTTGAGTAATTTCTTGGATGGCTATTTTTTTACTTTTACTTGAATAAAAATATGTTGAAGTGGTGATCATTTTTGGCTACCCACCTTTGACAGTATTACAGATCCTCCACTGTAGTTAACAGTGGACTTTTCACATAATTATTTGTTTTGTGCCAAACCCACCTGGACTATTTGTTGCCATAAAGCTTAATCATCGAACCAGGGCGCAGAGCTCCAGTGAAAGTCCCAGTAGAGTCAAACCAACTGGGATAGGACGGAAAAGGCCTCTAACAGTTGTTTAAGGAGACCTGATGACACGCCGCTCAACGCACTCTTTGCTATATTTCTCTAACAGTCAGCTTTTGGGATTTTTTTTTTACCATCCTGCTTATTGTACGTGATGCTACAATTAACCTAGTTACCTGTGACTAAAAGAAATAGGCTTCTCTGTCATGTCACATATATACCACAGGGAAACAGAAAGTCATGATTTACCAATTAGATGTCCATAAAAACTCCACTCTAAAAAGTAAAAGTAAAATAAAAAAAATAAAAAACATTTTAGGGGTGCCAACAATTATGTCACTAGTGATTTAGTTGAAAATAATCATGTCTTACCCTTGGATTTGTTTTTCTCACTTAAACTTTAAGTTGGATTTTAAACTTTTTGCGATGTGAGGCTTATTTTAAGGCTTTTTACACATCTTTACCAACGGCACCAATAAATGTGGCCAGCACCGTACATAAAGATAAGCTAAATGAAGTAAATCAGCATTATCCCAAAGGCGTTTAAGTCTACAAACGGATGTACTATAGTGAACTAGAAGCACTACACAAAGCTTCAAATCAGGCTTACAAATATGTTACTGGTAACATGGTAAGAAGAAACTGGACCATATGTACTAACATGAACTATTTTTTATTTAAGGAAAAATGTTGGAAATATGAAAAAAAATGCACCTAAGACAACGATACTGACAGTCGAACACAGTCTTTGCAGCAACTGTTCCCGTAAACCTTTATGCTATAGTGACAGTGGAGATTGTTAAGATTGTTTACTTTTCTTTCATTCTCTGATCTTTCCAATGAAAACAAAACACACACAGAGCACAAGCCGACGAGCAAATGATTAAAGCTGAGAAATTGGAACAATGTGGGGTGGTGCACGGTGGTTTGTGTGGTAAATGGTGCAAAAGCTGCAGATGAGTTAACCACAATATTTCCTCTGATCATTCTACAGAAACCTTTTTTCCAACTATAGGTTTCAGTATTAGGATGTGCCAAACTGTCTGAAAAATGTGAGCGCAAAAGTAGAAAAGAAGTCAGGTAGTTGGGATGATGCAAGAAAGAGACAGAACAGTAGTCAATTAGATGGGGGGGGGGTATAAGTGGGAACTAGTTGGTATAGACATACAGACAGGCTTTATTTTTTGGGATCTGAGTAAAGGGAGCTTAATATAACTGCATGACACAGACATTAGACAGAAGTCTATGGGCTTTTATATAGAGAACATTGGTATTTAAAAATCAGGCCTGTATTTCACATCAATTATATTTTTTTACATTTGGCTATTAGACTATTTTACCCAGTCTCCTCCTGAAAACCGAAGAAAAAAAGGGTTTTCCATTTTCCTTTTTTTGTGTGATTTCCTATCTATTTAGGTCAAAAAGAACACCTTACCATTTTTTAATTCTTTTATTTTACTGCATGGACAACAGCATGATTCACATCAAAATACAACTAAATTTGAAACAAAAAATGAACACCATCTTATATCAACCCAAGAATACATTCAATTCGATAAAAAAAATATATATTCATGAGGTTTTTTCTTTCCCACAAAGCGAGAGAGACTTTCCTGCTCTTTCTCTGGCTCTGAGTCCATCCCTTCATCAGATTCTCCTGCATCTTATTCCTCCCCGTTTTCACCATCATCCCCTATCACAAGCTAAAACTCTAATTACTAATATTACTAATAATCCTCATCATTTTCCTCATCTGAAAGTTCCAAATCTGAATCTCCCTCTACTACCTTGTATAGAATCTCTTCTGCTTTGTGTATTTCTCCTACAATGATGAAGTCATTCAATTCACTAAAACCGTCCTGGTGTCCTCCACAATAGACATTCATTAAAGCACTGTTATTTCAAAAGATAAATCAACTGTTTTCAGAAGTCAAAATATTGTTATTGACATGTCAATTAACAAGGATATATATAATTATCATGGTAAACAAAATCAAAAGATGAAGATTATTTGACTTATCTCTCATCTTTTCATAAAGTGTAGTTGCTGGTAAAACCAGCCATTTTGATTGAGGAAAAAAAGGGACTTCCCAGCATGTAAACCTATCAAATGACACATCACTCGAAAGCCCAAAATGTCCTCTAAAAAGTACTGTAGGGCTTAATAGGATAACTCAGGTTAGTAAAAGAAGATTAAGGTGAACAAAATGTCCACTATAAAGGACACAAATTAATGTGCCGGGTCTCAGAAGGGTCTGCCCACTGCCAAAAGACAGACCAAAGAGATTCCCCATTGCAGATAATAATCAGAACTCATTGCGCACTAATATACAGCTGATTCAAGGCTTGCTCTTATTCCAGTAGTGCACTGGGACTGGTCCCCAGAAAGATGTAGTGCTGTGCTGCTCACAGATGTAACTTCCTTGGTTACAACAATGGAGACCCATTGGCTGATATTCTAAAAAAATGGGCAAACTTTTGTTGTTTTCTTGAAGACGTTTACCCTCATCCAAAAGTCTTTCTCAGAACTGAAACTAAGGTTGGGCGTATCCGGCTTATAGATTGTAATCAGAACAATCACACTGATAGGTCAATCGAGATCCATAAAGAGCCCATTGTTGTCACTAATGAGAAGCCAAAGTCTCGTGAGACTCTGGTCCTATCGACTGTAAGTGTCGTTAACACTGACAGTCCTGACGAAACCCCAACAATGTCAAGATGTGCCCTGCTTTGGTCATCTGTCTCAAGTTATGAGTTTCTGTGAAATTGCCTGGGGAGATAAGTCAAGGCTGCACTGTAGTTGTTAGAAAGATGGAACCATGAAACACCTCCTCTGTTCAAAGTAGGTTATTCATGTCTATCATAGATGGTTTCTTTCACTCCTCTCTCAATTTGTCTTCTCAGTCCAAAATGTGAACATTATTGACTAGTGTGATTGTTCAGATTACAATTTATAGGCCGGATTCTTCCAACCTTCAAGCCTTTTGGACCAGAGGTGAATCTTCTTTCATAAAACAAGAGTAGTTGCCTTCTTTTATAAATCAAATCACATTTTATTGTCCCTATAGGGAAATTAGTCTTGGACCCTGGAGCAGTTACACTAACTGCCTTGACAATGTTGCACACGAGACAACACAAAATAAACCATTAAATCTACATAGTATCAATCCATTATGAAAACACAGGGAACATAAACTCTCAGGATTACCACGTCCTGGATGACTGAGACTCTACACCAACGTACCTTATTGCCCGATCTCAGAGGCCGCCTTACAAAAGTATTTATATTCCTTACGCTTTTTTACATTCTGTCACATTACAACCACAAATTAAATGTTTTTATTCGCTTATTATGTGACAGCTCAACACAAAATAGAGTAAAATTGTAAAGTGGAAGGAAAAGGATCAGTGGTTTTCAAGATTTAAATCATAACCTTCTGCATTAATTAGGAAAGCAGCCAACTCTGGTAACTTATGAGGAGCTGCAGAGATCCATAGCACAGGTTGCTGGAAATCTATTAACAGGAGAACCATAAGCTGTGTACTTTTCACAACCTGGTCATTATGGAAGATTGCCAAGAAGAAATTGTTGTTAAAAAGCCCTAAAAGATCATGTTCAACAATTGCAAAAATCTATATAGGAGACACACCAAACATGCAGAACTAGATGCTCTGGTAAAACCAGACTAAAGCTGAACCTTTTGGCCTTAGGCTTAGTTCCTTTTACCTCGGAAGTCAGAATTTGGAGCTGGAAAGGATGTCACACTCAAGGTAACAACCCAGTTAACATAGTTTGACAAGGACGGGGTTCCAATGTGGCGACGCCCAAGTGGCCATTGTTCATAGTACCTCTTACCAACATAATTTTAAGTTGTACTTTCCACTTACAAACACCACTTTTAACTTGTTTAAGTTAGAGTTGCAGGTGCTACATGTACCATAAATTTTAGACGCCGTCTGACAAGTGGGTCTTGTACAATATACATGTTTTCACCAGAGCTACTACTGTTGATATACAAAGAGCTGCAATATTGGATCTCGAAGTCGATGTTAGAAATATTCTCAGACTTTTCGTGTGGGAAGAACAATTTTGGGGAGGCTTTCCAGCTGATGTTTCTGCCTCGGAAGTCATCATTTCCGAGTTCAACCTACAAATGGAACGTAGCAGAACACTCACACATCACCCTGAACACCCCATCCCCACTGTGAAAGATGGTGGTGGTAGAATCATGCTGTGAGGATGTTTTGCTTCAATGTGGACAATGAAACCTGGCTAAAGTTGATGGAAACATGGATGGAGCAAAATACAGGATACATCAAAAAACACTGATGTGTTAAGAAAGGCCTAGTCAAAGTCCAGACTTAAATCAATGGAGAATATATTGCGAGATTTGAAACCTGCTATTTACAGATGCTCTCTGTCCAACCTGATTGAGCTTGAAGTATTTCCGAATGATGAATGGGCCAACTTTTCAGTCTTTAGATGTGTAAATAATAGAATAGAATAATCTTTTATCGTCCCACAAAGGGGAAATTTCAGCTGTAACAGCAGCAACAGAAGTACGTTTGAGTCAAAGGTTTGATTAAGAAGACCCCCAATTCATAGTCTAAACTTATTTAGATTGTCGCGATAATCTTTTTTAGTGCTTTAAGTTGTATCAATCTGCTTACATTCCTTTTTCCATTTTTCTTTGAAAGGATTGAAAGTTGAAAGGATTTCTGAAGATCTTTGGTATTAAAATCTGTCCTGCTCATTTTCACAAATCACTCCCACTGGTTTTATTTAGTGATGAGAATCATATAGAAATATGTATATATAAATACATATATATATATATATATATATATAATAAATATATTTCGAATCATTTGTCTCAATCAATCACATTTTTATGAAGTAGCTGTATTTGATAGAATTGCTAAGCTTTTTACTCAAATAAACTTATAGTCTACATGAACTGAAGCAGCCATGTCAGACATAGAATAATTTTATTTAGGTTCTGAACCTATAGGAGAGCTCTAACCCAAACCACACTTTAAGTTAGCGATTACACAGTGATATCTCTGTGCTTTTTTCACAGGTGATGGTAGAATGGAGTGGATATTGGAAAGAGTGATTAATCCGCAGGAATGAGGCCACTGTGTGTTGTGGTGAAAAAACTGGCCAAGAACCAACGTTTCTGATTTACTTTATTGTTGAAACTAGGGATGTGCATTGGCAAAAATCTGGCGATACGATATGTATCGCGATACAGGGGAGACTATACGATATATCGCAATACTATGAGTAAGACGAAATATTGTGATTTTTAAAACTCAATTTAACAGTAGGAAAACTGTCACAGCATTCTAAACACTGCAACCTGTATCATACTTTAACACATCCAGTTTTATTAGTAGCTCTAGGTGATCCACTGGAACGAAGAAGGTGACAACCGCCACAAACTACCAGTAATGCTTTTAATTTTACTACAAAAATTACTGTCATTAATGGTTCCATTCAAAAGCCTAAAAAAAAAAGGAAAAAAATTTATACTTTTATTTTGAAAATCGATACAATATCGGGAAATAAAACATCGCGATATATCGGTGTATCGATATTTTCTTACAGCTTATCCAACCTCATCCTCTCAGCTCTAGATAAAACTGCTGCTCCAACGTACAACTCCCAAAAAAAAAAAAAAAAAAAAAATTAAAGATGGCTCCTTGGACTCCAAAAGATCTCTAAAGCTGAGACAGACAGACCCCAAATGAATGTCTTTAGTTCTACAAAGTTTGAAACTTGAAAATGTAGCCTGCAACACATTTTTCTGATTATTTCTAATAATTAGGTAACAATAATGAAAACTATGTATCCTCTTCATCGACTTTTTTCTTGGTCTGTCAAATAAATCCCAATAAAATACATTAAAGTGTGTGGTTTGTAATGAGTGAAATAAGTGTTGCAAGGCATCGTAGATTGATTTAAAAATAAATTAAAAAATAAACTGAACAAGGGTTTTAATGTTCGAGTTGAATTAAATGTGTTTTCCATACTGTACAAATGTTTAGCTTAATGTAAAACTGAACTTGTCCGTGATGTTAATGTTACTAAGCAAAGGTCAGGCGTCGTTTATCGGAAATCTTCGGTTTTATTTTGAAACGACAAAAAGCCTGAGGAAGCTGGGCAGTGTGTAGAGAGAACTATTTTTTTTATTATGTAAAAATACGCAATACATAAATGACATAAAAACACAATAAATTTTCCCCAAATTTTACTTTTACTGCGAGTGGTCAGGTTTTCTCTTTTTTTTCCACCAGGAAGCGCTTTTATGTTTGTTAATAAGCTCACGGGCAGTGTAGTAAAGCCGCGTGCTTGACTTTTGCTGCTCCGGGTCACAGGAGGAAGTCCCTGCGTCACAGACTACAACCACCGTCGATGTTCTGACCTGTCGCTGTGCGTCCTGATAAAAAAAAAAAGAAAACGATGCTCCCCAGGCGTTATGTGAGTCAGGAACTGCTGTCGGAGGCTTCACGGAGCAGCGCTACGAGGTAACTACTGAAACATTACCGTGGAGTTGAGACTTTTTTCTCCATACGTTTCTTCCCTTGAGCAGAAAAGTTACCTGTGAGGGTCGTCTGGGTGGGGCTGAACAGGTGAGCACTTTCCTTTCCTGAAATGCCACACTTAGTTGGCGGCTGACTCATAAAGATGAAAGCGTTTCTCCGTGAGAGTCTGAAAAAAAAAAAAAATCAAAATAGTGTCGCCTTCTTTCATAGTTTCTTGCAAGTACCTTTTTTCCTTGCCTCTCTTTCGCACATAATTCACACGAATTTCAGTTTTTATGAGGCTTCGCTTTTGTTGCTCTTGCTCCCTGTTACTTCACTTAGGCTGGACTTAACCTCATATTTGTATTCCATGTGCCACGGTTGGTGCTTTTTGGCCACTTTATCCTAAAACTAAACATAACAGCTGCTCCTAATGGCACAGTTAGACTGTTAAGCATAAATACACCGTAAGAAACATGTTACACATGTCTGATATTTCTGGACAGGATTTTATTTTCAATATCTCTCTCACACACACACACACACACTATAAGTGGTGTCAACACACACACACTTATTTATGACAGGGAATCGAATGTTTACATGTAAGACCTTTTTGCTCTGTTGTGTTGTTGCACAGTCTCTGCTGTGAACATGTCTTGCCCCATATCAGTGTGAAGGAACCACAAACTCTGAAACAGGTTCAGGAAATAACTTCATCTCATGCTCTGACAAGACCGTGCAGTGATGCGGTTTCTCAACCCACCGGCTAAAAGGAGGGGAAGCAACACAGACGGGAGGCTTTAAGCAACTTTACGTCTACAGCTAGAAGATCTGTTACTTTCCTAGACGTTTTTATGACAGCTTCGTCAACTGTAGGTGGTCCAATCGCAGTTGGCATATTCAGACGGCTTCATTGCTCATAATTCCAGATATATCTGAAATTTAGGGGATGTAGTGAACTGATGTGCTTTGATGTTTAGCAAAGGATTAACCCAGTATCATCATGAAATGCGGTTAAGCGTTCTTTGTCGTCTGTTGGGCTTTTTTTTCTTCCCCCTTTTGTTTTTATCCAATAACAGTGACCTGATTTGGGAATGAGAGCAGTACATGCTCGGGCGTTCTTGCAAATATGGGTACGTGTGTCTGCATGCTCCAGCGCAAGTAAAAACAAATGCTCAGGATTGCTTAGCCAGATTGCCTTAGCAGGGTAGAAAAGCACGAAGAACAGATGTTTTAACTTAGACATTAGTAGGATTGTTGGCGGTGCATCATTCCCACTGCAAAACCTCCTTCACATGAAAATGTCCTGCTAGATGAAAAACAACACATATTATGGAAGCGTAAACAGAATATAGCTGTCAGCTTTCACATCTGTGTATTCTAAATATCTTTGACCATACTTATCAAAGTTGATCAATGATATCTGATGGTAACAGTGAAAACAGCTGTAATAATACACACATTGTATATATATATATATATATATATATATATATATATATATATATATATATATATATATATATATATATATATATATATATATATATGCTTTTAAATCTGGGGAGGGATAGGAATGTGGTTTATGTGGTGTCATCTTGATCTCTAAAGCTCTTTGACTTGCAATGTTTGTATGAAAAGTGCTTTATAAATAAAGTTTGATTGAAATAGGGATGTGTATTGGCAAGAATCAAGAATTTGGTGATAACATATGTATCGCAATACAGGGAGAACAATGCGATATATTGCGATATATTGTGATACTATGAGTAAGACTATATATTGTGATTTTTAAAACTGAATTCAACTGTAGAAAAACTGTCACAGCATTCTAAACACTCCAACCTGTTTCATACTTTAACACATCCAGTTTTATTACTAGATCTAGTTGATCCACTGGAACGAAGAAGGTGAAATCAGCCACAAACTACCAGTCATACTTTTAATTTTACTACAAAACATTACTGTCATCATTAATGTTTCCATTCAAATTTTAAAGAATAAAATAAAATAAAAAATCCTTTTTTACTTATACTTGAGTAATTTCTTGCATGGCTATTTCTTTCTTTTGCTTGAGTAAAATATGCTGAAGCAGTGCTACTCTTTCTTGAGTACAATTTTTGTCTACTCTACCCACCTCTGGTTAAAAATGTTTGGATGAAAAATGACATATGATGCATTGGGGAAGTATTCATCCCCATTGAGCTTGTTTGCATTTCGTCAAGTGTCTTGCAGCCTCCCAGCATGCTCCATACGACATTACATGGACTCTGACTAGTTTCCATCTTCTGGCTGAAGAAAAGCATCCCCACAGTATGATGCTACCCCTGCCATGTTTCACCTTTTTAATGGTGCGTTTCTTGCATTTCTTGTGGCAAGCTGCAAATTAGACTTCTTATTGTTGTATTTGAACATTGGATGGCTACAGATCTCCTGTGATTGCTCTTGTTGTTGCCTAGCACACATTTGGACTCTAGCAGCTACAGTTGTGACTGCAAAACACAGTCGATTGCATTGGATTTTATTTAAGGGTGATACAGTAGAGAGGACGGAATTAAAACGCATTGCCACACTTTTTAGATTGCTGTGTTTAGTGTTGATCTATCACATAAAATCCTAATATAATATTAATATATTTCTTTAAAAGTGTAAAAGTTCAAGGGGTGTAAATTACTTTTGAGAAAAGAACTGTAAATGTAGTGAGTTTTTGGCTTGTGTGCTAGATTTGATTTTCAACAAAAGGAACAAGCTTATTCTGGGTTTTACTGTCAAGTTTCTGTAGCCTTCCAACTTTTGGCCTCTGTTAATTTATTATGATCATAGCCACTCATCCTTGTTTTTAACAGAGACCCTCACTGAGTCCCTATTTTGTAAGAGAATCTGATAAGAACTCAAAGTAAGGTCAGAGCAGTCGTATTTCAGGACCAGGCTGTCCTCAGGGTGGATGGATGACCTCCACAGCTCCATGGCCTATGCTGTCTACAGCCTTCACATGTAGGGAAGAACACTTTTTACTTTAGTGCCTCCAACACACTGATTGTTGGAGCTACCGGTCGCAAGGTTTACAGAAAAAAACTCACATGTGTTTACTACAAGTCACACCAATTCAAATACCACAGGCCTCATGAGTTCATGTCAAGTTGTCCCACCTAAAAAGATGAGAGGTTTGTAATTTTCATCATAGGTTCACTTCAACTGTGGCAGAGAGAAAGTAAAAGAATAGCCAGGAAATCACACTGTATGATTTACAAACATTTTTTTTGTAAAATAAATCACAGACCTGTTACTTCTTCTCTAAGAAGCTCTTCTATCCTCCGATTGTTACCTGTATTAATGGCACCTGTTTGAACTCGTTATCTGTCCACACATTCAAACAGTCAGACTCCAACCTCCACCATGGACAAGACCAGAGAGCATTCTAAGGACACCAGGGTTAATGTTGGACACCTGAACAAGACTGGGATGAGCCAATCTACGATAGGCAAGCAACTTGGTGAAACGTAGTGTTGTGGGTAGCTGTGGGTAATTTGAGTATTCTAATGACTTTTCCCGTGAATTTTGTAACTTAACGCGTTAGTTTAGTGCATTAAGCAATCAGTAACTTTGTTATGTTGTGCCGCAGATAGATAGGATTTGGCTATGAATAATTATGAATGCTTAGGGCAATTATTAATAAGATTAATAATTTTATGTAAAAATTACCAAGTTTAGGGGCACCGTCCTGGTGGATTCCAGGAATATATTGCCAAATTGTTCAATATCAGTTTATGATTACCAGCCTGATAAGGCTGAGATAATTAAACAATAGATGATGGAATAAGTTCTTACGCTGTGGACATTAATTGTACGCATCACTCCAAGTAATCCCAGACAACTTCTCTTTAAGTTAAGGGGACTTTATTTAGAAACTAGAAAATCCCATCTATTTCTATAAAAATTACTACAGATCTCAGACAACAATAATAGGTGAACATTAAACACAATTAACATGAAATGAATCAGTGAGAACAGCTGAGGGGGTCAGAAAAGTAGGGGGTGGCCCTCACTCCAGGGAGCCCAAGTAACAGATAGCACATGGGGGAAGCGTCCATCTGGAAGGCCTCTGCTTTAGCAACAGGGTAAAGATGGTGATCAGGGAGCGAGAGAGAGAGCGGAAAAGAGAGGAAGGAAAAAGAAAGAAGGGCGTGATCCACTCAGGATAAAACAAACAATTTCAAACACAGCAATCACAGCTCAAACTTATGCGTGCGGCGACGCAAAAATGAGCAAACAGGTACAGCGCTTAAAAACACTTTAACCAAACAATGAACGAGATCTAACTCGTTAAAACTCAATTTTCTCTATTTATCTCCACCCAGACACAATATTAGTATAAATGAACCGGTTCAGTCCTACTTTGCCTTGAAGGAGGTCCAGTCCACTAGGAGGAGAGCAAATTGTGTCTGTAGTTGAGCAAGAAAAGGAAGAGTTATAAAAAAACCTGTACAGGATTTAAGGACCATGTGGCCCAAATGCAGGCTGGGTGGCCTGCAGGTCGACGTCTAACGAACTGTCTTGGAACAGTTCTGATATAGCTCAAACTAGATACAGGACCCGAATGAGCACTTCGAAGCTTTGAAATGAGTTCTTCCCCGGTCCAGCGGGTCAGAACAAAAGAGAATCTTCACCGGTGAGATGTCCTCTGTTCAGCAGTAGTTCATCCAAGAACTTCTGGCTTGAGAACAATTCAAAATGGGCGCGACTACTCTTATAGCCCCTTTGGCCGTGATGTCATTGCCAGTGTCACCATAAATGGTCACGGACCAATAGGAGTGTGCTGGGGGTCACTGCTAGGATTGCTGGGAAATGTGGTCTTTGAAATCCAAACGTCTGTTCTGTTCATCTTATGAGAAATGCAACCATAGCAGTTATTTTAAAAAAAGTAATCCGTTATTTTAAGATTTTCTCTCAATAAGCAAAGGAAAATCCCGACTGCAGCCAGGATTGTCAGACAGTAGGGCTAGGAACTATGCCACCTGTGGATGTATCAGTGTAGCCGAAGCGCTGTGATTCATCAGTGCCCTGCTCCTCCTGACCCATGTGCGTGTGTGTGAGTGTTTTTGAACTCCTGGCAAGATGGCAGAGAGCAGTAGCACAGCTTTTGCATTGTGGAAGTACGGACATTATTTTAATTTTGTCAACGAAAAAGAAAAGAATATAACGGTAAAATGCACACTCCGTATTGGGGAAAAAAATCCACTTCAAATAAAAAAAACAAACATCTTGTATCCAAACACCACTCTATCAGGCTACCCTGGCTGGGTAGGTGTTTTTGATTTATATGTTTCGTGATAAAATTTTTTTTTATAAAACACTATGTGGAATAGCTTATTGCTGGCTGTCTTTCCTGTTGTTATCCTGCAGAGTTAATTTAGTTGGATGACTGACGTTATTCATCGTCACGACTTCTCTGTGCATTTAAAAGAGGCTGTACCTGTCAATTAAGTTGCAGCATGTGCAAGGTGCTGCACACTGGCTTTTAATTGTTGGTAACGCATAAATACTCTAACGCGTTACTCAGGGATGGAAATTAAATTTTTTGTCCACCGGCCACTGTGGCAGGTGGATTTCAAAATCTACCAGCCACTCAATGTTTTTACCAGCATCTTTCTTGTTTTTAACCGACAATGTGTAACTGCATGTGATAATTAATACTACAAGATCGGCATACTTAAGCAGTTTATTTAATCTCAAGTCTCAATGAAATACTGACATTTTCTCTTTCTCTCTTACAAACCATGAACTGATATATACTTCATTAAATGAGTAGGGCAGATTAAACAAAAATCTAACATTCTTCCACCCATCCTCCCCACTCTCAGTCCAATTTACTCCTGCTCATCAGAATCAGATTCTGAAGTTTCAGAGGTGCTTTCCTGAGCGTTCTTCTTCCCCTCCATGAACTCTGGCCTTCTAGGCCGGATGCTAGCCTGATGCCAGAGCTGGACAGCAGGGGTGGGGTCATAATTCTCAATAGAGGGACTGGATAGCTGGACAGTCGGTAGATCACAGAAGGTTCTTGATGTAAGATGGGACCTCCAGTCACTTTTCACTAACTTCATTTGATTGAAGCCTCTTTCACAGTCTGCAGTTGAGGCTGGTATGGTAAGAATGAGGTCAACCAGGCTGAGGATGTCGGGGGACTGCAGTTGCAAAGACCTGGTGATTTCTGGCCAGGTCTTCATGTGGAAACTCTCTCCCGTCTCATAAAGTCTGGTCCACTGATCTGGGATGAGCTCAACAGCGACCCCCCAAGGATGTCAGGATGCTCTGGAAGTGTGTAGTTAATTCCTCCACTTCTGATTCACCAAATTCTGAAAAGAGACGGACATAATGAAACAATGAGTTATATGCTTTCATGACTTTGTAGATGAAATGGTATGTATGAATCAAAACCACATACCTTTAGAGCGATCTGTGTCAGACCAGCTGTTCAGATTCACTAACTTTGTTGCTTGGAGAATCCCTATAGTCATGTCGGTGAAGCGACTTTGCAGACTCTGGCAGAGTTTGTCGAGCAGCTCAAACTTGGCCATCATGACACCGTTAAGGACACTGTCATCCTTCTCGTGCTGCTTCATACAGGCTTTTAGCTTGGGCCCAGGTCTGTGGTACATTTACATTACTAAGTTTATTTAAGATATTCAGCTAAGCAGCAAACACATTAATACAACTTTTCAGTTCTCTGACACTCACCTGCTTTTGTATTTTGTGAGCACTGTTTGGGTGGCTGTCAGACAGCTGTGTACTTCAGCCACTGTGATAGCTGAGGTTTGAAGAGTCAGGGAGGCTGCTGAGGTGAGTCAGACAATCATGCATGAAGTTGCAAAACATGAAAAATGCTGAATCCCGTCAGTTTGGAAGTAGTGGCGTGCTTTGCTCTTTGCACTGCATTCACCCCTTCAGCATCTGGTGACTGAATCTTTATACAAAATCAGTCAAATCAATAAAGAAAAGTCATTAGTCAGTTTATAATTTTTCTATAAGTGTAAGTTAGTTTGATTTAGTAAATTACACTGAACAAATTCCTGACAGTAAACGGACCTAACCTTTTAACTTAACATTTAAGTTCTCTACACTGTTATTTAACCTACCTGGTCTAGGTGCTGGGTAAGTCCCTGGTAACCCCTCAGAAAATGGTCAATGGCCCTGAAGAGGTGAGAAACCCACCTGGTGCCTCCAACCCTAGTTGGTAGAAGGGGATTCTGGCCCAGAATCTTGAAGCTGTGCTTTAGGTTTGCCCTGTTGAGAGCACTCTTACAATAGAATGTATGCAGCCCTGACAGCACATCTTCAACCTGTTTTGCCATAGAGCAGGTCTTATTGGCATCCTTGAAAGCTAGTTCCAGGCGGTGTGCCATACAGTGAATACCCAGGAAGTGCATTTTACTTCCTCTCAGCCTACTCACTACTCCTTTACGTATCCCTGTCATCACCGACGCACCATCAGTTGCACATGCCACCAACTTGGCCTGCCACTCTTCTCCACAGGCCTCCCTCATCAGGTTATCTATTGCCTGAGCGATGTTCTCACTGTCTGCTTTCTCCACATCCTGTATCCCTACAAAGTGGACCTCCACCTTGCCTCTGTTGCACAAGCGTGTATACAGCATTTCCTGTTCCATCACAGCTGCAGCTTTGTGCTTATTTAAACACCCTGGCTTGCTTCCGATTCACGTATGTGCTACCTGTGCTAATTCCCTTTTTCTCATCCAGTCTATAAAATGAAAATGGACAAGTAAACAATGAAAAGTAAAGTTAGAAGTAAATATTGTACCATAGCACTAACGTTATAGTCGTCTACTTTATGCATATAGACTAGCCTAGCTAACGTACTGACAGTTACATGGGCGCTATATTCTTCTGACCCTATTCAGCATTTAACCTAAAATCTATTATTCAACATTTCATAGACAAAAAAAAGGCTTACTTGCATTGCCATTCGTAATCTTGAAATGGCCTTCCTTTTTTCGCGATTGCGTGGGCATTCCTAAACAGTATCATCATCTTATTCAACTGGGCCGTCTTCAGGCTGGTAAGTGCCTTCATGGCAGCCGTTTTCTCCGAGGCTGCTTTACCCTGTGCTCTCTTTTTTACCTGGATCTGGCATTTGGATGATTTGTGGTCTTTTATGGCTTCCAGTTTTAGGTTTTTAGTCCCAACAATGAAACTATTAGTTTTAGCATCTTCTGAAGCGTGTTGACGACATACCGAGCAGAACATGGTCAGACTTGTCTCGTCGTAAACTAACCAATCGCGGGACTCGCCAATTTCTGCTTTTCTCCATCGTTCTTTAAAAAAACGTTTTTTGACCTTCGCCTCTTTGTCCACTGGCTCCTCCTGAGATGTTTTCTCCGCAGACCTCTTAACGCCTGCGATGTAACGCCACATTTTTTTCAAGCTGTGCCTCCGCTAAAAGTGTCCGCCATCGCGTTGAAACAGTATGCTATTTTCATTTACCCGCTACAATGGCCGGTAGGTGAAGCGAGTTTACCTGCCACAACACAAAATCACCCGCATTTGGCTGGTGGCGGGTGCTAATTTCCATCCCTGGCGTTACTTTTATTAATGGATAACGCTGTAACATAACTGATTACTTTTAATTGATGGTAACGTTGTAACCTAATTAACTACTTTCCAAATTAACTATACCCAACACTGGTGAAAAGAGATCAAGGAGAAATTATTAGAAAATGGAATAAATCCAAGATCACTAACAATCTCCATCGACCTGGGGAAGATGTCACCTTGTGGGGTACACATGATCCTGAGAACGGTGAGGAAAAAGTCCAGGACTACACAGAGGGATATTGTCAAAGGCTTGAAGAGAGCTGGGACCACAGTAACGAAGGTTAGTATTAGTAAGACACTACGTCGTCATGGAGTAAAATCCTGCAGCGTTTGAAAGGTCACTGCTTAAGCTAGTACATGTCCAGGCCCGTCTAAAGTTTGCCAGAGAGCATCTGGATGATCCAGAGGAGGATTGGGAGAATGTCATGTGGCCAGATGAGACCAAAACAGAACTCTTTGGTATAAACGCCGCCCGCAATGTTTGGAGAGGGAAGAATGCTGAGTTGCATCCCAAGAAAAGCACTGCCACTGTGAAGCATGGGGGTGGAAACATTATGCTTTGGGGCTGTTTTTCTTCAAAGGGGAAAGGAGAACTGATCTGTACTAAGGAAAGGATCAATGGGATTTCCTGGATTTTTTTTATATTGTCTCTCACAGTTGAAGTGTACCTATGATGTAAATTACAGACCTCTCATCTTTTTAAGTGGGACAGCTTGCACAGTACTTTTTTGCCCCACTGTAGCACACTCTGAGAGGAGTTGTAACTATTACACAAAAGAAGCAAAAAAAAGGCCACGCTATGAGAAATTTGAAACAGTTATGTATTTTGGAAGAAAAGAATGAGCCAGAATAATGTCCGTCTCTCTCTGTTTGTGACCGACTACAACTCAAACACTCTGTTTAACTCAGGTGTCAGTCATGGTTCAGCTAACCGTATGGTTATGAATTTGGTTTGAATTTAGCAGTGATACAGTTTATTTTGCCCAGTAAGCTAGTTTGTTTCCGTACAATTCATACCATTTTAGCCGTTATCGTATTAGTGCCAAAAAAGTTTTGCATAATTCAGAAAATGGCTGTCCTAGTTCATCATTTTTTTCCTCCATTAAATCTGCACGCACCCGTTTCCAGCCATGACAACTTCTATATGAGATCGATGAGAAAAAAGGTAAATACTGAAATGAGAATAGGGCCCATGTTTCAGCCCTGATCCATGAAATTGTTGGTGTAATAACTCTCCTCATGTTACAACCACAGTTAAACTGAGGCTGGTTTTGCAGTACTACTTTATCATCTGTCACATCCAGAGTATTTGAATATCACTGCCTTCACCACTACAAGGACACCAGTGGGTTTTATCTATGTTTCATGGTTAGAAAGCAAAGGTGTTTATCTTCCTGGTGAGAGTCCAGCTGGAGGAGGAAACACTCTCCTGAACACGCCGGACCATAAAATGGTGTACCGTACCTCTCAGTGGAGATGAGGCTTTGATGCACACAGCAGTTAGCGTTAGCAGATTCATTCATGAAATCTCTGCTTCATCGCTGCGGTGGAGGTTAGAGAAGGAGCTGATAGCATCATTAGAATGTTCAGAGTTAATTGTTCACCTATATGGTCTCTGTTTGAAGACTGCAGGTGACTGTGTTTGTTTGAGGTGGAATTAACGGCCTAGAAATGATTGTAGGAACTCACTGCGCAATCAGCTACCAATCAGCAGTGCTCACATACCTTCATCCGTTTGTATGGTATTTCTAGGCTCACATGCATGCTTTTTTTTCTTTGTTAGGATGTTGGGGGTTGATTCCGACACATGCTGATAGCTTGTGGTTTTGTCCAATATTATGCTACATGCTTGCTTAGTATGAGGGATTGCTGAAGGATTGCTGTGGTTGGAAAGTCTGACGCAATCTGCTGGGATTCCTTAGATAGGAAACTTTTTAACTGATTGGAATGTTTGTATAAATGTATTGAAATGACTTCTTGTTAAGTGCCTTGAGATGACAGCTGTTGTGAATTGGCGCCATATAAATAAACTGAATTGAATTTTATTGAGGTAATGACCTGCTTCTCAGCAGACTCTGACTGAGTTACTTTTATTGAACTATTAAATAACCAGCTGTCAAATAAACCCCTATAACATAGTAAATATCAATGAAAAATGTTTTGGTTGTAAACAATTTATAGATATGACTTAGGCGGTCTTTTATTTAAAGGCGCTATATGCAATTTTCTGAAATTTAAACTCGCGACCAACACCTGTGGCCAAAAAACGGAACTGCTCTTCCTTTCTGCTCACTCTCGGAGCGAGCGCTCCAACACCGGTCGCTCTCAATCTTCGATTTTTTTCGTGCACTTGTCATGGGTTTAACTTTTATAGTCTTATGTGGAGTTACTGTTGGTGTCAGAGTTGTCCTGGGTCTCTTCTGTGTATTCGCACAGTCCATTGAACTGCTTGCGAGTGCTGACTAGCGGTGGTGGCGGAGTGATCTGAAACATTTAACATGAACGCGCTTGACGTCACATCCGCAGACAGCGCGGGAAAATCTGACCAGACAGAAAATAGAAAGAATTGGATACAGGCTTATAGGTGCACCCACTGTGAGCTGACAAGGTGTCAGTATGCTCATCAGGAGATTTTGGAGTCAGAAATGGTCAAATAAAAAGGCTATTTTTACGTTTATTTTGGGGGGAAAGTTGCATATAGCCCCTTTAAAAAGGACAATGTCTTCGATCGAATTTCTGAAGAAATAAAGGAGTGACTGGCGTTATGCTGCAGATTGCAGACAGGCTGAAACCACTGTGGTGGAAAATTGTTATGCAATTTGGAATTAAGTGTATATTCTCTGTTTAGTGAATGCATCTAGGGTAAGATGACAAGGTTATTGCTCCAACTTAATGTTTATGATATATATGTGTCTGGTCACCAGAGAGACAGACGCCGGGGCAGTAAGATAACAGTCTGGCCTTCGGATGAGCTGCTTTATGCGTTGCTATGACTCGCATGAAGCAGTTACTCTGGAGGCGAGGCGTGAACGTTGGAGAAGACATCTACAGAGATAAACAGTGATTGCTGAATGCTATTTAAGCGGTTAGTTAGAAAGGTTGGTTAGGGTGATGCACGAGTAACACTGTCCCCTCCATGTTCTGGCCAGACATGTTTGAATTAAATACTTAAACGCCTTCTTGGACTCAAGTCTTTTTTATTATGGAAACCCTGAGATATTTTTTTTGCCATAACACAACACTGTGTCATTGTTGCAGCACAGAACCAGCCAGGGTTTATTTCAAGCGAGAGGATTTTAAAAGGAAGCTAGAGATGAACACTTCCCTGATTTTCTGAAATAAAGACCCTGGATGGACTTACAGCTCCACTGTTTTCTGGAAAATCAACATGCTTAGAATTCCCGGCAGACCGTAATGTTGTTGGGAATGGTGTTTTAGTTTGTTTGTTTCATAATTTGGCAATCTGCAAAACTGAATATGCTGTCTTTTATTTATACAAAAGAAACTATACTGTGGCGGGGCTTGTCTGTTTGTTCTTAGTTTGTTTTGTTTGTATTGCATTATTTTTGTTTCGTATGTTGTTTGTTTCATTTAGTACTAAAGGAAAATTAAATGAATGAGAGGTCAAACTTGAGGGGGTAGGGCTAAATAGGTGTATACTTCCTCCTACTCCTTTTCAAACATAAGAATGCAATGATATTTTGTATTGATTGTGAATGTACATGTTTGAAATCAAATGAACTGAACTGAACTGGACATGCCAGAAATAAGAATGGTTTAATCAGATCTGTTGTAGATTGCTATCATGTCAGTATCCGTGTCTGAATTGCTTTTCTTCATCTAGAATCATAAACAGCTGGATTTTACTTTTTATTTACTATGCCTACCAAAAAAGCTTATGCAAATTTCAACCTGTTTAATAGGCTAACAATAGTAAACATATGAGTTTCATGCAGTACAAATAATCAGTTTACGCTGATGCATTTACAATTTGTCTTTTTTCTGTCTGTCAGATCGCTATCGGGAAGTCCTGTTTTACTCGTTTTCTATTGCTTGAGATCAGGGCCCACATTTTCCCAGACAACAGAAAGTAATATCGAGTTGTCAGCACAGACACTTGTTATGTTCCTTGACCCGCCTTCACACCCAGCTACAGACTGACACTGCAGTTCACCGACTGCCTTTGAAGATAATGCATTGTGTTATAAAAGACCGATACGGGCCGATCGTTTCACTCTTGGTCACAAGAAGTGGCCATGTGCAGCCACCGTTTGACTTATCAAGAGATGCATTATCTGTTTTCTCCTTTCATCTCTTTATTTCCTTTTAAAAAGCAGGAACTTTATTGTGAACAACCTGTGCATTACAACAACATCCGCATGCATTCGGAGCTATGATTGACATGAAAGAATGAGGTTAAACGTAAGTCGCACTGTTTACTACAAATGAGCTAGTCAGTCATTCACAACGTAGGCAAAGGAATGCAAAGAATTTGACAAAAAACTTCCTCTTTAGCTCTCTTTTACTTTCGCTTTTTAGCATCTTGAATAGTTACAGTTCAGTTAGGCGTGTTTTTTTTGGGGGGGGGCTTTAAATCAGCAGGTGAGTGCGCTGCACCACTCAGAGCGCATATATGCAACCAGGAGGGAAGGACAGCATTAAGACACAGCAAACTACAACAGACATCCAGACATCTTCATACATCAGAGAGCCATCTGAATTACAGGAAAGGTAGAAACACAAATTTTGTTTTATTATCTAATTCTGATTCTTATATGTCATGTTGATGCAAACATTTGTAGAACTGAACACTTTTAAGACTACTAGACTTAAATGCAACATGTAATTGTGCAATGTTAAGGCAAACTAATGTTTCTGAGCCCTGTTGTACACTGTCTATAGAACTGAATCAAACCCATTTTTGTTTGTACAATTGTTCAGCAACAACAGCAGACACTAGGTATGGACTGCTTACCCCCGCTTTAAGCTATAACAAGGTTTTACATAGTGGCCCTTTTAAAATGGCTAAACTTTCATACGGTTTAAAATCCAATAGTAAAGATCTTTTGCAGTGAGGCTCAAACAGCTCTCTTCTGACTTTAACCCCATCTGTGAATCTTTGCTGCTGCTGAATGTTTGCTGCTCTTACTTGTGAACCGATCTCATCTGGCTGCTGCTGCTGCTGCTGCTGCTTTCCTCTATTATTGCCCATTTATTCCCGAGGTTTTGAATTCTTGTTTTCTATCATATACTTTTAAGAACAATTATAGTGTTGATCAGTTTTACCTGAGGTCTGTTTTTTGTAGCATTGCACACAGAGACCTGAGAAAGATTCTCATCACGTCGAGTGCTGTGAATGACAATACAGTTACAATCTTAGTGTGAGTCGTTTATGTTTTTTAACTTAATAAGTATCAAAAATCACCAAAAATAATAGAAAACAATGTTACAACTATAAGAATCGGATTGTTTTAGCAGAACTAGGAATAATTGTGGTTTAATTGTTTCTGTTTAAAACATAAGTTTTATGTGGTGTTACAATTTCTTTGTTGTAATTTGTCTTTTAACATCATATTGACAAACTGCTTTTTCTCACTCAAGGTTATCATGTTGAAATTATTTCATACTAGCACATACCTAGCTGGCAGATGCAGTGAGTAAGAAAACAAACAAATGCTTCGCCAACATCACTTTGATGCGTTAGGACCTCAGCATAAGTTGTAATATTTGGTCATTTTCGGAGGCTCGCCCAATATTTGAGGTCGTCTTTGAAAGTTATTTCTGCTTTGAGGCACTTTGTCTCATGTTTATTCACATTGACATATTTGCTTTTTATTGTTGTTTTTACGAAATTGTTGAAATATGAATGTTATTGCTAACGTGGGATTTTTATTGCTGTTTATAAGAAACACCCATTTTCCACTTTTGATTTTGCATATGATTTCTCATAATTAATAAGTAAAAATGCATCAGTTTATCACATCTTTGAGTGGAATGCAGATGTGAACCGACGCCAAAGATCTTTTCATAGATTATAAAGTTTTTTCTTTCCTTCCTTCTTCCCTCTTGCCCTCTTGGCTTCTGTTTGATCGAAAGCAAAGAGCCAAAGTGAAAACACAGCATTAAATCCTGCTGTTACACTCCGCTTCACACTACAGTGAGCAATGTAACGCAGTTTGTAAAAGCTTGATGTTGATGGTGTTGGATAGGGCTGGGCGATATGGCCTCAAATCTATGTTACGATGTAATCTGAGGCGATATTTCTCAGAATACAGCGCGGTATTTTCGAAGTAAGTTTCCAATTTAAATGTAAGTCAAGTAATTGTAGCTATTGGAAAATGTTTTTTTAGATCCAAAGCAGTTATCTGTGGTTGGTTAGTTGCTTAGTACTTGCAGCTTCGGTGGCTAGCAGGCACTATTTTGCTTACACATTTGATTTAACCACTATATACACAATTAATATACATCTGTATTGAAACTTATATGTACAAAATATAACGAAGGGCGGGACGTAAACAGAGGGCCTAAGTAAAAGGCGGCCCTGGGCAGCCGCGGTCATGTGATGTAAGTCTGTTCCATTTAACCGTTTTCTTTGACCAAGGAAGGACAGTGTTCAGGTGGTATAAAGTAGGTGCAGCTTGATGACATCATCAACAAGCGCAATTGCAGTAGGCCCGTATAGTCAAAATCACTACCGTTGGCTAAATTTCTATCATTTCTACCTTATACCGTTTATATCGCCCCCTACTAGTGTTGGATCCATGTGTATTGGATTTCTAAATACACGTGCACACAAACGCTGTTGTGTATTTTGCAAGATAGAGAAGTTGATTCAGGAGGAGGTGTCACATTATTTTATTTTCAACCTTCTTCTTTGGAAATAAAACCAGATTTTGTCGGTCGTATTTACATCACACCCACATCCAGCTGCTTTTCCTTTGCGTCTCCAGAATCAAGGACAGTTTAGCACACGGCAAAGAAAAATGGCGTCCGCAGCACCTGAGGCAGACGGTCTAGTAGTTTCGCAAACCGTTGTTGCTTTCGCAGGTTTTTATGTGCTGTGTTGGTGGGCTGCAGCAGTGCAAGCGCAGACAACTAAAAACCACAGGAGACGTACTGAGGGCCGCGCCGTGATTAGGATATTACATTTTCCTTTTGCAAGAACACATTAACAATCTGTTGTTACATGAATGAAAATAGTACTGTATGTGCAGACTACCCAATAATCCCTCTGGAATGAGGACGCAAATATTTGCTTCAGACCATTAGTAGTTTGTTGAATCTTTTTCTTTCCTTCCTCCTTCCGTCTTTCACTCATTTGTTTCTGTTTCTGTCTGTCAACAATGTGAAAGTAATTGCAGATAAAAGTCATTACAGCGCTTGTATCACATTATAAGTTCTCTTTGTTTCCCGAGGTAAGAGTTGATCCTTTAGTTTAGCCTGAAAATCAGACGTCTGTCACTGATATTCTCTTTGAAAGAAAATGGCGTAAAACAGTAGAGTGGTAGAAGGAGCCTTGTTAGATCGATGCATACATCTGTATAGTAATGGGTGCATGTTCTTAGTAAAGTTGTCATAGGAAAGGAGTGTATCTCAGGAAATAATCCCCTCATTTCTTTATCTGTGGTGGAATATTCTATTTTTATGCAGAGAAACATAAATATAAAAATTCCAGTTTGATTTCTAACTCGTTCCAGACACAGACAGAAGGTACAACTTTCACTTTGTGAAAGGCCTTTATTGTATGCCCTGGAATAGCCCTGTATCCTGCAGGTGATGTTGTTGACATTATTTAGATGCCTGTCAGTAGGCTACTAGACAAATAGTGATCTTTGAAGGGAACGATTATGGGCCTAATTGAGAACACGCTTTTTGAACCTTATGAAAGGAATGCAGCCTTCGCTATTTCTGCTTTAATTATTACACTGCATGTTTCGGAATTTAGCATAGACTTCTGCTTTTAGCTTGAAAGGGGTTATCTGGTGTTTTGGAACCGTCTCTCACTGAGAAAACTTAAACAAAAGGGTTTAAAAAGAAACGGCAGTTCCTATTTCGTCATGATTTCGTCATGGACCCAGGAACACAAGTAGAATCTGGCTAAGATCCAGGAAGAAACCGTTTGTTGATTGTATTATTTATGGCTTAATAAATGCTTTACTACATTAGGCTTCCAGCAATAGTATTATATACATTTAATGAGTGTTATGGTGAAAATTAGAGTTAGGAGGGTGTTGGAATGTTTTATTTCCTGTATTTTTAATGGTGAGACTTTTTTACAAACACACATTTTTAAAATACAAATTGCCTTTTTGAAGCAATTAAATGTGTATTAAAAAAACATACAGTACAGCAGTGTGTTTATGTTTATTGGCAGCTGCATATTATTATAGCATCTTAATAACAAAGATTTGTTCTTATCTTTATTCTTCTTTGCAGTGAAGGGAGATATGTTTGGCTTTAGGAGTAGAAATCTTTTCCACAAGCTTAAAGAGAACTTTAAACGCATTTCGAAGATAAATACTTTAACGCTTCTTCTTCCGAACACAACTTTAAACTTCAGTCTGTTAGGCTGTTGTTTTGTTTGTGCACCTATTAGGGATGTAAGATAATATCAATACGGCAATATATCGCAATATTTTATGTCAACATTGTATCGATATTCAAAAGCAATTTATCGATTTCTAATTTTTGTTTAGCTTTTAGAATTTGAATGGAACCAATAATGATGACAATAATTTTTTGTAGTAAAATGAAAAGTATGACCGCTAGTTGATCGCTCTTTTCATCTTCTTCGTTCCAGTGGATCAACTAGATCTAGTAATAAAGCTGGATGTGTTAAAGTATGAAACAGGTTAGAGTGTTTAGAACGCTGTGACAGTTTTTCTACAGTTGAATTCAGTTTTAAAAATCACAATATACATTCTTACTCATAGTATCACAATAAATCGTATCATCTGACCCTGTGTTGTGATGCGTATTGTATCTCCAGATTCTTACCAATACACATCCCTAGTTTCTATCCATTGCTTTAAAATATTTCCACTGAGGTTACAGGATTTTATCAACATTTTTGACCATGAACTCTATAAAACACTGATATTCAGCATAGTTGACCTGATTTCAGTGTTGTGTTTGAAAATAATAAATAAATAAAAGCACAGAACTCTGTTTGTGCAATTTAAAATTACCAGGAAAAGAGAGCGACAGACCAGGAGATGACTAAAATAAAACGGCAGGAATATTCAGCCAGTGACAAACGTTTAGCATCCTTCCACTAAGAAGGTCCACCTTTAGGTCAGGGTCGATCCGGAAAAATCCTACCTCTCTAGCAGGGTTGTTTTCAGGCAGATTTCTACCCACATTTTTCTGATTGATCCTGTTTCCTGCCAATCAAACACAGGAGAGAGGAAAATTACCCAAATTCCTGAAAAGCTTCAAGCTGTGGAAACTTACCTAGTGTTGGCTGTTTGTTTTGACGCAGCTCTGCTGCAGTTAGAGTCTCTCAGTTTATATACGTAAAATAGTTTAAGGATTATATAGATGCTCATTCATTTTAGCTGCAGTTATACTAACTCCCCTCCCTATCTCTGTTTCTCACTGTAGCTGTTGATGTCCAGACCTTCGCCTCTTCCTCACCTCTTCCCATGATGGAATCCAAGAAGCGGAGCAAGCTGGACATTTTCCGGAAGAAAGTCCTGCCACGTTTCCACCGGAACAAAACCAGTCCGACCAAGAATGCCCTCCTTGCCAATCCCATCATGGACAGTCGAATGAGCGTCTCCGTTCCCGACATGACGAGCATGAGGCAGGAGTACGAGCGTGTCTCCTCCAGCACGCAGCCCCATCTCTACACCTCTTCAACTCACAACGTCTCCTCACTACTTGACGGGGACGTAGGTGGGCGTGGCCTGCAGGTACCCGGCGCAGGAGCTAAGAAGAGTGAACACAGACGGAGCATGCCTGCAGACTGCACAGACTGGGCTTTCTCCCCGGACTCGGTCAACGGTTTCTCTGGAGAAGACAGGAGCTTAATGGAAACACAACAAAGAGTTGCTTCAGGCATGGAGCCTGAGGAGCTGGCCCTGCCAGAGATAATAACAGTCTACTGCCCAGACATCCCTGCGCAAGATGTTTCACCAGACAATACACAGGTACAGTGTCTTCACTTGAATTAAAACACACTGATATCAAACAGTTCTTTAAAAATAAACAAGAACACCCAATGGTAATGATTTCAACTCTTGGTTAGGAGACATTCTGAGAGGTCTTTGTTTCCCCAAAAAATCAGCTGACTCGTATTTTATATGCACCAAAAAATAAATAATAACGTAAACTGATAATAAATAGATGAAAAGAGTCTAAACAGAAAATATTCTCTATAGATTGTATTTAAACAACATTCAAATAAAAACAGAATATATTTAAAGATGAGCATGTTTTAAGGAAAAGAATGAATACAGGCAGTTCTGATTGTACAGATAGACGTTCAGGATGAAGGCAATAAGATACTTTAATAAAATAAGACTTTGTTATGTACTTTGGTGTGGGGAAGGTGTCAGGTGTATTTGCATGAAAATAGAAAGGTTTAACATGGAGGATCTGAATAAACTACTGGTGGTACAGGATCTCCACCCAAAACCAATAGTCCTCAGCAGCTCTGTGTAAACTGTGTTTGTGTGACTGAAGGTATCATTGCAGCTCGCTTTTCCTTTGAACAGTGACAAAAAGGGTTGTGCAGGTTTACTTTGTTTTTAATAATAACTAGTTCCAAGTTCTATTTAAAGAGATTAAAGGTGGGATATTTCATGTTCATAGATCCCTTCTTTTTAAAGGTGGGAACTTTAAGGGAGTTTAAATGTAAATTCACAGTCTCAGCATGAACATTTCACTTGTATTTATTCAATTTTCCACAAAATATAATCTTGTTTACACTAGGGATGGGCATTCGATTAAACTGTCTTCATCGATCATCGGGAGAATTAACGATCGATTTTCGATTAATCATTGATATTTTAAAATTAAAATTCAGTGTTCATAGGCTTTATTAAAATGCAGTGAGAATAGAAAAATATTGTGTTTCCTCATTGAGATCTTCATTACAAGTGGGACACCACTAGTGGTAGTTAAACAAAAATATGCGCTATAAGCAGCGGAGCCGACAGCTAAAAGACAGTACTCATTAACACAACTGATGCTCATATTTTTTTCTTCTCCAAAAAAGTAAAAAAATAAATTAAAAAGAGTCATGTTAAACAATAACTTAATAAAAAAAAAATATAATACTTATAGGTCTGATAGTTTTGTGTTACATTTGGCAAAAAGAGTTGAGAAAGAGGATGAGAGAGATCAGCGTACCTAACAATAAATTAGGCTCATTAGCAGAGTAAAAAAGACACCAAAAAAAAGAAACTGTAACTTATACACAACTTTAGCATCAGTCTACTGATTTTTGTTGAGAAAGATGAGCATGTTAACATACGCTGCGGTCAGAAGCAAAAGCGGCCTGTTGAGCAGACTGTCATCAGGCTGCTTTGGCGTCTGACCTGCAGTGCCGAGATCACCTGCTGTGAGGGGACAGACGTCGCTGTAATAAACATACCCCCGTGCTAACTTGGCAATCATCTGGAATCTTGTTTGATTCATTTTCCACCAGTCTGTAGGGGTGCAATCCAGGGGTGGCGGAGCCTCCCTCAGAAAGTAATCGGTGAGTAAGTTTCTCTGCTCGTTGTGCATCTCGGCTCCTCCGTGCTAACACCGACTTGATGCTAGGTTGAGACTAAGAGCAGGATGCTCCGCTTCTAACCAGGGTTGGAAGTGCGTTCAAGTACTTATACACAGCTTCGCAGTGTTGGCAGTGAACCGAGACTTTTTTGTTTGTTTATTTTTGTAGTCAAAGTGGTCCCACGCCACACTTTGCTGCGACCTCTTCATGACAATGCTACTTTTGAAATACACAGAAACTGGCAAGAAACTGAGTCGCCCTGTGGGTTTTATTTTCAGTCATCGCCCTCATGTGGTAAAGTGTTTAATTACTGCCACATAGCAAAATTAATTGCATTCCTTCAAAACTCACTACGCAACAGAACATTTGTTAATTGATCGGTAAAAAAAGATGTCATCGATGAAATTCTTAATGATCAATTAATCGATCGTCGATTAATTATGCCCATCCCTAGTTCACACAATATCTGCATTGTGTAAACTGTTCATCATTAATACTGCGTTGTTTCTAGAACTGTACACATGAAGCAGATGTGCTGACATGTTGGGGGTTAAGGGTTAGGTTCAAAGTGGGGTTTTATGACAAAGGAAAGGTAACGATTAAATACCTTTTTCTGCAGGCCAAACGTATCGTGTTGGGGCACAGGTTCTATGCAGATATGTGGCAAAAACAAAGAAACATGATTGCATAGACGGATGACCATGTTCCTGTGTGGACTGCACCAAAAGTTGCTAGATGATGCGCTCCCTTAATTAGCATGTCGCGCCACCATGTAGCATTTGTCATCCAATCTTTGAAACTTTGATAGTTGTTTGAATCTCTCGGTTTCTCTGCCCTCAAATACAGTCACTTGTAAAAGTATTCAGTACAGTTGTGCTCATAAGTTTACATACCCTCACATAATTTCAGATTTTAAGGCCGTTTAGGTCAGGTTGGGAGAAGGCTCTTTTTATACGTTAATGACAGGAACTACCAAAATTACCCAGATCAGAAGTCTTCTGTGGAAGTTAATTTTTCTCCAACTGTTAACTACTTGGACTGTTTTGCATCTATCTGAAATACTCCCCAAGTCCTTGAATTGTATTGATTCTCAGAGGTCAGAAGACCTCTGTAAAACGGAGGTTAAGACTATTTTTCAATTTCATCAAGATGCAGACATGGACACTTGAAAATGTAAAAAAAAAATCAATCTCAATCATATAATGTTAATTTATAACTTACATGAGAAACTATTAGAAATATTCCCCTACATCTTCCTGAAGGATGCAAGAACAACCCTTAGTGCGGTATCCATTTTCTAGTCCTCCCCATTACTCTGAATTAGTAACTGTCTCCTACTTAGATAGGGTTGATCTCAGTGTAAATCCAGCTGTTTTAGGAAAGCCTTAAGAGCTTTGCTAGAGAACATTGGTAAACGAAGAGCGTCGCTAACGCCAAGAAACACAGCACAGAGGTCAGGGATGAAAATGTGGAGAAGTTTAAAGTTCTGTTAGGTAAAAAAAAACTGTTTTCCAACCATTCAGTTGCTGACAGTGCACTCATCAGTCCAGTATCTGAAAATAGAAAGGGTACCATACTAATGCAAGCCGACCAAGACATCGTCCACCTAAACTGACAGACTGGGAAAGGAGAGTATTAATCGGAAATGAACCCTGTTGGTTAGAGACTCATAGCAGTAAATGCCCACAGCTGACCCAGATGACAGTGTCATGTTAGGAGGAGGACCCAAATGTAGAAAACTGTGTAGATGAGGAACATTTAATAGCTGCAAAAATTAAAGAGCTAACAAAAGTCTGACAAGAGTACAAGTTTAAATAAAGGCAGGGTACAAAGGAAACGAGAGAGCTTAAATACACTGAGGAGGGATGAGAAGGGACACAGGAAGCCTAAGAACCAATTAGTGACAAACTGATGCAGCAGAGAAGGAGAGAGGAGGTAAAGCAGCTGGGCAGGGACACAGACTGGCAAGGGTTAAACAGAAGGAAAACAAAGGTATAACAGAAGAGAAGACTGGACAGAGAATAATTCTAGATGAGAAAAGTTAGAACTAACTAAAGATGAAAGAGAATCTGAGTGGAGGAGCCTAAGAGAAACTTAAAGCACAAACACTAATAAATATAAGAAGAGAGGAGGGAAACATAAGAGAAACAGCAGTAACTTTAGAACGAACTTAAATTAGAGAACAATAATGCTAATGGGGAAATAAAGAACAACCAACAGATGTGATAAAGAAAAAACTAATAAAAGATCAACACAATAATAGAAGTGACTACAGAACCTAACAAAGATAAAGACTAATGCAAGACTAACTGATATAAGACCTAAGTAAATAAATAGGGAATGACCCAAAAACAAGAGAAACTCAAAGTACAAACACCTGAGGGTAAAAGATGAATGGAGGAGAAAACATAGTGGAAGGGAAAACTCAAACCCCTAACGATCCTAACACTAATAAGATAAGGTAAGCTGGATGAGGAAATGAAATAACTGTCACTCAAAACACAAACACCCAAGGATCCTAACAGACAGTGGCCTATGCGCTCTGAATAGATGCGATGAGCTTTCAGCTCCTCCTCGAAATATCCTCGAAATATTTCTAATGTAAAGGACACCAATGATACGCCTTACAAATCTGCCCTTTATGGAAGAATGTAAAGAAAAAAAAGAATTGTTCCAAGACAGACAAAAGCCATGTCATGTAGGAATACAGCAAAAATTAGGAACAAGGTGTTCTGACCTACATGCAAAATGCTATGTTTGGAGGAAACTGATGCTGCAAAAAAACAAAACCCTGCACACACCATCCCCATAGCTAAACATGGTAATAGCAGCATCATGCTGTAGGGATGCTTTCCTTCAGCAGAATTAGTGACGCTGCTAGAGCTGATGGCGCTAAAAACAGGACAACACTGGAAGGAAACCTGTTACAGGCAGCAAATACTTGGGACTGGAGTGGACGTACGCCTTCCTGTAGGACACGGGCTTTAGAGCCAGAGCTAGAATGGAAAGATGTCGGAATGGCCAAAATAACACCCAGACGTAAATCCGTTTGAGAGTTTGTGACAAAGCATTAAGAGTGCTGTCAGATGGATTGAAGAGCATCTGTTATCCTTCCAATGTGACTGACCTTTAGCTGTTTCTCAAAGAATAGACAAACATTTCTGTTTCTAGACCTCCCAAAACTGGTGAAGAAATAACCTAAAAGCTGCTGTAGTTGCAGAGAAATATGGTTGGACAAAGTATTAACTTATGGGAAATGAATACAAATGCATGCCACTCTTTTCCCAGTTTAATTTATGAAGATTTTTGAAAACCATCCATACATCTGTTGTCTGTACCTGCCCATCCTTGCAGGATCATGTCGTTCCCTATCTCCAGCAGGCTTTGGGTAGTGGGTACACCCTGGACAGGTCGCCAGTCCATCACAGGGGAACACAGACACACAGGACAAACGACAAACAAACACACTCACACCTAAGGGGCAGTTTAGATCAACCAATTAGCCTAACAGACATGTTTTTTGACTGAGAGCTGGCATAGTTGGAGAGAACCCACGCAGTTTCGAAGCCAGGACCTTCTTGCTGCAAGGCAACAGTGCTACCAACTGCACCACTGTGCAGCCCTGTAGATTTTTCGAAAACATTCATCCATTTTCCTTCAGTTCTGTGATACTTTGTGTAGATTTAAGACATAAAATACAAAATAAAATAAATCTTTTTTTTTGTCTTTTTAAAGTCACAAAATGTGAAAACGTTGGAGTGTGAATACCTTGACATGGCACTGTACCTACACGGATGTGTGTTTAACAGCATGACCATGTGGTGCGCACACGGCAGGTAACAAGATCCTGTCCTCAAGGGAATTATTGGTGACTCCTTTCTTCATGAAGCCAACCTGTGTCCTGAAATTCTCTCTCTGTCTACAGCAGCCGTTTACGTCTGAATATACACGAATCAAATGTTGCTAAAAACAAAACAAATGTTTAGGGCAAAGTTTACAGAAAGGGATAAAGCTACTTCTGAGCATCCTATGAATACATTCCTGCACTAGTGAAAACTATTCTGATCTCTACTGTCAAGAAATGACAGAGAATGGGAAAATCCTGCCATGATCCTCTCTTTTCCGTGATTTCTCTCTAGTCATTATTAAATTTTAGGGCTACGTCTGTTTGTTCCCTGGGATACAGGAATTTTTAATAACTGCTCAGAGGATTTGTGTCCTTGGTAGAAATCCCAAACTGGACTCAGTTCCTGACCCAACAGTTCGCTCAGTCCTTTATTACCTATAACTTTAGATCTCTTTAAAACTCACTTTCGTTTAGTGTCATATGACTTTTAAAGGAGATTCTCATCTCCATCTCTACAATATAAAAATCCTGATTTCAGTCTCTTACTAGAGGACAGGGACACACGGAAGGTAAGTGCAGCTACGCTGTTGAGAAGCTTACGTTTTTTGGACTTTTCCTGTTTGACTAATTAAAGTGTTAATTGTTTTTCTTTAAAAGATTATCAAGACAAAATGAATATTTTTTCTATTAAAGGAGTCATGACCTGTAATTTTCACTTTTCCATGAGAAAAAATGTATGTTATGATTGCCTAACGATTATACACTGTCCGGGAAGCCGATATTTAAAAGTGAAGCATTTGTTTACCCCTGGGTTCGTCAACCAGCCCACTTGCACGCGTACTCAAATACGTGATATCTGGCCGACTTGACGTCAAGTCGGCGCAGGATATACCATATATAGACATTGCACACCTACCTATGCTGCAGGAAGCCCGCCCTCCCCCTTCTGTCTCGCTCCTCTTTCAGGAGGTTGCAGTTTGTCGAAGGACTGGGTGGAGTGAAACATCATGATCACCAGTCTAACTCAGTATTATTCAGGTTATGCAAACATCAATGCGTAATTAACGTAACTTACTTTGCTGATGGTGTTCCGAGACACTTACCAACAGTTTCTTCCTCAGCTCCTCTTTCTTGGGTAAAAATGCAATGCTGATGTGCTATGGCCACAAATAACACAAGCCCAAACGTGTTCCGTCATGTCGTGGAGTTGCTAGCCGTTAGCTTCCACCAGCCAAGATGCTCTCTCCTCTCTCCGGCCCCCACCTTCCCGCTGGCGGTCGCAAACCAAGATAGATGTGGTCAGTCTGTTTTTCTACGTAGATAACGCGGCTTTCTCTGACTCGCTCGTTTTCCACTCACATTTCTTTTCGGGGCTGAAGCAGGCAACGGGGGTGGGACAACAGTATGACGTTCAGCATACACCTCCTACTCAGAGTATTTCAAAAAGAACGAGTTTTAAACGGTTTCTCAGTGAAGGAAACCTTTAAACCAACCATTGGAGTCAGTTTTAGGAACATCATTGGCAAAGATATTAAATAGCCATCGAAATGCAAAATCAATGCAAGTTATGATACTTCTAGCATATTCTGTTATGTGATTAGCATTTGTCTGTGAAATAAAGGTTTGTAAGAAGGGGTCTCTGGCCTCTATTGACATTTTTTTGCACAAATTCAAGTCAGTATTTGGTTAAAAAGGACCAAAATGCAAGACTGATTGGACAGAGCACAAAGGCTTTTATTTCAAGAAAACTGAAAGTACTTCAGGGGTATATAATCCCAAATAAGCGTAATAAAGAAATCCAAAGTGCAAGACAAGAACATATTACAGAACAAAGCTCGCAAACAGTGACTAAAAGAGTAGAAGGAAAAGCAGAAACCAAGACTAACTGGAAGCAACAAAGGAGGTGAGTTCACACAGTCTGACAGGGAGCAAAGAACATTTCACAAGAACCAGAGAGACAATGAAGATGGGATTTTTCTAGTCTTTGCAGATTTAGCTACACACACAAAAATCAGTGACACAAGTTCTACCATGGAGATTAATCCTATGTTCTGCTGCAGAGCAGGTAACAGTCAGATTAGTTGATTGTAATTCTTTTTGAACCCTGTAAGAAATCACTGATTAAGAATGGGTTATAATCTTCAATAACTAAAACCTATTTTATGTTTAAATGTACTTTTATGTACTTAATGTCTTAATTACTAGCTACTTTGAGATTGGAGAGCTGTCTTGTGCTTAGATAATTCATAATAAATCGGGGTTTAAGTCACTGACTTCCTAACAATCAAAGGTGACAAAAACTGTTCCAATTAGGAAACAAATCTAAACTGACTAATTAAAGACATAGAAAACAAACGAAGTGTCTATTTTATAGTTGCTGTTGATGACAGGCCTTGATGCGACTCTTAAAATGTAGATTTTTTTCTTGTTTATCTGCCTGATGGCTTTTTCAAAGAGTATTAATTCTTATTGTTACAAACCTTGTAAGATTCTGCTTCAGTGTAGCTCATTTGTCTGCCGAGAAGAGAGTCATGTGTTGTTTAGGTCAAAGGTCAGTTTCCCCTGAGGAGTTAGCTCTGGGGCTGGTGGGTCACCACTAATTATGAAAACTTTCAGTCTGTCCACCATAGTTTATCAAGCTCTTTCCCCCCTTTGTTTGCTTAGCGCTAGTTCTAGCTCAGTGGAACAGTGCAGAAAATACAACTTGTGGAAGAAAAGAGCAAGTCAACCTAAAACAGGAGGGAAAACAGCTCAGTCGAAGTAACTCCAAGGCTAAGCAGACCAAAAAATGCACAAATAGATTGGTATATGAATTCACCAACACAACCTCAAAAATCAAACCAGAAGCCAAGTGTGACCTCATAACTAATTTCACCCCCTGTGGCGGTCATATAATATCAAAATTGAAAGGCTGCCAGCTTAACAGATCCACAACTGTGACTTCTCGCCACATGACCTTTGTTGACCTTCCTGATTAATGGTTGTTAATTTAGCCGCTTATTTACCAGGATTTCTTGTGTTAAACTAACATCGATATAAAGGCTTTTCAGCAGAACAGCATCATTATTCTGTTCACATTTCAGTGGTTTATTATTGTAGTTATTCAGTGCATGGGCATGCTTTATGTTTTCTAATGTTTGGATCAGGGTCAACATATAGCACTGTGCAAAAGTCTTGAGTCCACACTCTTTTTCTAATTGTTTTGTTTTTTGAGAAGCTGGACTTGTTCCAATCTTTTGAAGTTGTGTACATACTTGTTAAGTAACTTACCTTTGACTTTTGTTCAAAAGATTCCTAAACTCATGGAATAATCCAGTGAGTCTTCACTTCAGGCCTCCTGGCAAAAACACCTAAATGTGCTCTTGTAGCCTGTCACAGAGACACTTTTTCCTAATTCTTTTGCTTTCTGTGAGAAAAACACTAAATATAGCACAGCTCGATTGGCTGACAGACTAAAAATCTTATTTTAGAGAAGCTACGAAATGATTCCTAAAAGGCTACTATTTGAAAAAGTGGCATATTTTCAGATATGGTGTCATTGTCATGAGGTAGGTTTTAGGGCTGACGCTTTGTTGCTTACAATTTTTTTTTTTTTGCATGCATTACACAGTATGTTGTTATCATCAGGTACAAGGACTGAACTGAAGATAAGTTTAAAAAAAGCTACTGGCGTTCAAAGAAAAATACCCTAACCCATCAAAAACAACACTTTCATCATCAAGATCATTTTAATAATATCAACATCACTGATTGTTGTCAAAATGGGTTGGATTAAAGGTTTTGTACAGTACTTTTACTTTTTATTTACTTTTCAACTATAGAACATGTGCTTATTTAAACGTTCTGTATTATAATGGTGTAGCTGTTCACCATGAGAGGCTGGTTCATAGCTAATGCTACTTATCTGTGTTACCGCTCCTGGTACTTTAAGTAATACTTTGCTTTCTCTGTCCAGGTTGAGATGTTCAGCGAGACTGAAAGTCCAGTGGACACTGTCCAAGATGTTACGCGCTCCTACCTGCTCACCATCAACCTAAAGGAAGGACACAACCTGGTTATCAGAGACCGCTGTGGTAATGACCTCGTTCTGGCACCGCTGCTAAAAACCCCAAAACAAGCTGAAACGGAGGGTGGATGGTGCCGGGACTCTCTAAACACATCATTCTGGACATTAGAAAGAGGGAATTAGTGGTCAAAATGTGTATGGTATTTTTATACATTTTGGAAATAGAGATTTAAAAAAAAGGTAATATCTAAACTGAGTTTTTTTTAAACAGCCATCTTAGTTAGAGTACGGTACTTTTATCTTTACAACAAGGAAACTGGGTGGAAAATTAAGCAAATAAAGGTGAAAGGAGAAGTTTGATGGTGGAAATATGAAGTGGCTGGTTCCTCACAAGCTTATATGTATATATCCCTTATACCTTTCACTGACAGGTATCCGTTTTTATAGGTATCTGTTTTCGCACTAGGTTAACAAATAGTACATGTCTGGACCAGTGAGTAAGAGCAAATATTGAATATTTATTCTTCCAGTTTGCTGCTCATGTTACAGCTTGTATGGGTGCAGATCGTCTGACCTCCAATTAATGGGATATTTGAACCTCTTGGAAAATATCCGCTTTCTTGCTGTCAGTGTGCGTTTTTCTGCTTTCACCAGCATCCGTTTGTTCGTGTAGCCATATTTCCTTAACAATAGCGAGGGATGCTTGTTTGAATACATGTGTTATTCAGCCCAGTAACAACAGAGACACCTGGGTGTTAGGTAGGCTGTATGGTTTCTGCTTCTCCTTAGCTGATCTGCATACGGCATATACTGTATGAACCTGTTTGAGCCACACCCAGCGCTGAATACCTCAGGCTCTTTCACCCCCGGGATGTGTTTGATTTCAATTTCTCTCGGTTGCCCGGGTGTTTGGTTATACATGAACACACAAGGCAAGTAGAAAAGGAAGATCAGGTTTTAAGGAAAGGAGGATTCCATGGTCTTTTAAAAGCAGTCTGGATTTAAAAAATATTATTTTCATTACAATCAAATTGCAGACACAAATATGCCAAAACCTTCATTGAGTCATTTGCTGATGGCTTAAAATGACACACCAAACAGAGCCAGGCGCGAACAAGTCTAACAAGTAGATAAGAGGTCAGGTTAAATGAGTCAGACAAATCCTGGATGTTGCTTAATGAAGACTAATATCTATATAATAGGCCATGTCTGGATAAACTATTCGTAGCCGTTAAACGTTTTTCTCATTGTCACATTATCATCACAAAAGAGTTTTATTGCAATTTCCATTTGATTGACCAATACAAAGTTGTCGATAGTTGGAAAATAACAATACATAGTCATCTGCAATTTTTACAACTAAATGTCTGAAAAGTATGTCTCATACTCGGATCTGCCCCTTTATAGAACCACTCTTTACCCCAGTCACAGATGCAAGACTCTTGGAATGTCTCTCTACTAGTAATGGCAAATATGGGCTTAAAGTTTAATTTAAATTTTTTGTGGTATTTACTGCAATAACGACAAAAGTAATTCTATTTTGAGGATCACTTTAATTTAAAAATGACTACGGCCTTTTTTGGTAATATGTTTTACGTTGTCACAACCCTAGAATCTTAAATACGGCTCCAACAATTTACTGTTATATAAAGACGCTATTTCAAGACTCCAGTTACATTCAGTAGCGCAATTTGATCTGTAATCAGCACAAAATGGCTGTATTTAGCTCAAATAACTGCAGTTTCTTTGGTTGTCAGGATAGTTTAGCATAATGCTGTATGTAGTTTACAGATATTGATATGTATTGCTCCTACCATTCAACCAACAGCTGGAAACAGTAGTGAAAGTAACCATTCCAACAGTACCTTCACCTTTTAGGATTAGAAAATATCATAGTTTATGTTGACTTAATGAACACAAAACCATTCCTCTTGGTCAGAATGGGTGGAGTGTTTCTGTGGACAGTATATTTTAAAGTCAAGCCACTGATTATCAATGGGGTTTATGTCTGGACTTTGACTGGGCCATTCTACCACATGGTTCTGCTTTGATCTGACTCAATTTACTTTGTTTATACACCACTAATTTACAAAAAATATTGTGTGCAAAAGAAAAAAAGTCAGTTTACTACATTACATACATTCCAATTACAGTTCCTTTTGGACTTTTAATGGCTTTCTAATAACATTAACTTTTTACTTTAAACGCTTCAGTAAAGGGTTAGTATAAAACTAATCGTTCTGCCAACAGATTCTTCCACCTAAGGTGTTAATCTCTGCAGCTCCTCCAGAGTTTCTTGGCTGCTTCCCTGAATAATGCTCTCCTTGTCCGTGTTTTGATAGTTTTGCAGCCATCCCATCCTTTTCCCGTTGGTGTATTATGAATGGATCATATTTGTTCAAATTATTTCATACCCTAACCCAAATATAAATTCTCCACAACTTTCGTTTGATCTTCACCAGTGTTCTCTGACAAACCTCACAGAACAGCTGGGTTTATACTGAGACGATGTTACATACAGGGGAACTGAAGGCAGCTGGGAGCAACAGGCTTTATTTCAGGATGTAGGGGTAACTTCGACTTCAAAGGCACACGCTCTACTATACTCTATCAGATCAAATCTGTAGTAAAATATGATCACCTTTGTGAAAATTGTCATGTTTGGTATATAAAAAAAAGGACCCAGAGGCAGCAAAAATAAAACTTAAATGATTTAATTGAAAACAAAAAGCAAGGAGAATAAACTTACAGCACTGGGAGAACCAAAAATGCAGCGATGAGGAGGAAACAGGAACCAGACAGGGAAAGAATGACGACGGACCAGTGAGTAGTGACTGAATGAGAGAAGAATTTATACTGGGGAGGAAATGAGAGGAGACCAATGACCAATTAGGGAAATCAGATGCAGGTGAGAGGGAGAGAGCAGGTGGAAACAATCAGCTGGGAAGAGAGGTAGAAATGTAGGGAGACAGAAAACTCTAAAGAAACTAGAAACTAAAGATAATATGTCTGGAAGGGAATCTAACTGGAAAACAGAAGGAAGAAATAAATAGTAAACTATCTAGAGGGAATAAACTAAGGAAACAAATGACGATACAAACAAAAGGTGAAAACATCTAAGAGCAAGAAGATACAGAAACAAGGAAGTGCCAGAATAAACTGATAAAGACAAGGGATGACCTAACATGTTTAAACTAGATAAGGCAAAGAACTAAGTTAAACACAAACAGGAGGGACAAAACAAGAGAGCAGCTTGGGGTACAGAGGGGAAGGAAATGCAGTGGGAGGAAAACAAACAAAAATCCACAGAACCTGACAAAAATACGTTGAAAAATGTAAAAAAAGAAGAAGAAAAAGAGAAGAAAAGTTGTTGCTCATTAAGGTGTTTCACAACAAATGTAATCTGGGAACTGATGCATCTGCTCTCAGAGGAGTGACTAAGCAGCAGATGGGTACATAACACTCTTTATTGTCAGCTAATGACTTCACTAATATTAGCTGTTGTTGAGCTTTAGCAGTCCATTGTGTTAGCACTGAGAAACAGCCGGGAGCACGGCAAGCTTTAGGTCAAATTGTTTCATACAAACCAAGTTTCTAGTGGGACTTGCAGATTTGTGAAAGGTTCACAAGACTCAAGATTGGCTGACAGCAGTCCCCACTCTCTTAAAGGGCGGAGAGACCCGTACAAACATCGTGAGCAGTTTGGAGGAACTCCAGAGATGAAAGGATCAGAAAACAATGAGGAAATCTTAGATTTCCAAACTTGCCATGAGCACTCCCGTTGCCCTCCTGCATCTCAAACAAAGCTCAAATCATACATAATTAGCGTTTTCAGCTGCTATCGGGTTTCATGCTGCTAAATGTAATTCCTAGGATTTCTAAAAGTAGAGTGGGAGGCAGATCTTTTAGTTATCAGGCTCCTCTCCTGTGGAACCAGCTCCCAGCTTTAGTCCGTGAGGCAGACACTCTGTTTACTTTTAAGGCCAGGCTTAAAACTTTCCTTTTTGATAAAGCTTATAGTTAGAGTGGCTAAGGTCATCCTGAGCTATCTCTGTAGTTATGCTGCTATAGGCTTAGACTGCTGGAGGACAGACTTACCAATTTTCTTCACTCTGCTACTTCCTTTTTTCCTACGACTCTCCAGTTGTATTACAGTACATTCTGTTATTTCGACTGTTAACTTTGTTTTCTCTCAGTGTTTTTCTCTCCATAGAAGATATACCTGGTCTGGTATCCTGCTTGGCTGCAATGCCCTGTTGGACGGGGGCATCGACTGGGATGGTGCTCCCAGTAACTGAACATCCACTGTGTCCTGTTATCAACTTTTTACTTTCTGTAACATAGAAAGTTCTCTTATATCAGATCTTCTGTTCCTTCTGTGTTTCTGCTCTGTCTTCTCAAACCCCCAGACGGTCGTGGCAGATGGCCGCTCCCACTGAGCCTGGTTCTGTTGGAGGTTTCTTCCTGTTAAAGGGGAGTTTTTCCTCTCCACCGTCGCTACATGCTTGCTCAGTATGAGGGATTGCTGAAGGATTGCTGTGGTTGGAAAGTCTGCATTAAGGGGCCCAACCTCACGCCAATGACTGACGCAATCTGCTGGGATTCCTTAAATAGGAAACTTTTTAACTGATTGGAATGTTTGTATAAATGTATTGAAATGACTTCTTGTTAAGTGCCTGAGATGACATCTGTTGTGAATTGGCGCTATATAAATAAACTGAATTGAATTGAATTGAAATGTTAGTTGGCTTTTAAAGCAGGAAGTTGTGGTCCTGCTGCCTGGGGAGGAAAAAAAACCCCCACATCCTTCGCACAGACATGAGAAGTGACAAAGTGAGCAGGCCAGGCCTCCCCTTTACTGAAAGTCGGTATGTTTCCTAGCAGGTATACAATATAAGTTACTAGAGGTGTGAATACCTTTATTTAGAACTAATACATAAAACAGCTCTATATTTGTTTTTGTTTTTTTCTGGTTCGGTCTGTTTTTAATCATCTCATTGTGTCATAATGAAAAGTAGATTTGAGAAGCCAAATCAGTTGGTCTGTGGTACTGAAGCTACCAGTAGTTATTAATTCCAGATTCTCAAATCTCACAGCCATAATTTCTCATAAAGAAAATGCAGCACGTTCCTTTAATCCTCAGTGTCTCTCCTTTGCTCCTTGCTCACTGTCTTGGCAGAGTTCCGTCACATTATCCTGAACCCTGTCTTCAGTTTCAAACAATCTGATCAAACTTCTTTTTTTTTTCTTTGTCCTAAATGCTCTTTAGGTACCAGCGACCCCTACGTGAAGTTCAAGTTTGAGGGAAAAACCATCTTTAAAAGCAAAGTGGTTCAAAAAAACCTGAACCCTACGTGGAATGAGTCCTTCGCTGTACCAGTAAAGGATCTGAATCAGACAATCTACATCAAGGTAACGGCTCGTTCACAAGTTAATCTGGACCTTGTTTGTAAAGGTCTGCATTTCACTCTGCTTTTACAAAGCAGGGTTGTCATATGATGAATTATAATAAAAGTTATGCCGTGGAAGATTGACGCTAGAATAGTGCATTAGCTCTGCATCCTAACGATTGTTTCCACAGTTAGTGTTGTGGTGAAGCTTTAACATTTGTGACTTCCCCTGTCGTTCTCTGGGTTAACACTTTGCTTTCTGATATGACACAGGTGTACGACAGTGATCTGACCACAGACGACTTTATGGGCTCTGCCTCTGTTCGCCTGAGCAATTTAGAAATTGACAAGTAAGTGGTGTGAATTATGAGTATGCTGTACATTGGAAGGAAGCAATCTTGGTGGGAACTTGGTATAAACCAGTGTTTCTCAAACTATGGGGCTCGCCCCACTAGTGGGGCGCAGAGGTATTGCAGGTGGGGCGTGACATCAATGGGATTTAAATAGTTTTTCCCCCCTTGATTTTGTCGTTGTGAATGTTTCACTGCACTGTAAATTAAATCAACCAGCTCCCCCCTCTCACAAAATTAAACACACTCAAATAAATTAGCAACATTGTAAACAGAACCGGGATCTGGAATATCGGGCTGGGAGTTTGAAGTTGGAATATTTCGCAGCAGAACAAAACAAGCTGAAGTAGCCGCATTATCAGAGATTCCATCTACAAAATGGACAAATATCTAAAAAGATCAAGGAACGTTTCAGAGTCAGAGAAGTCACACGGTCAACCACAGAGGAAATACAGGGATGAGTATCTTGCTCTTTATTTATTTTTTTTTAATTTTTTTTATTTTGTACTTTTGAAAGCTTTGTGAATTTGATAAAACTACAACTTTTTTTTTCTCCAACTGGGAGCTGAAGTTCTACATGTAGCAACTACTGACAGCATATATTTCTGAGCCGGTTTTATAACCCCTTTTTCCAACTAATTTATACCCTTAAAAACTTGTAGACTAACTCGGCTATTTAAATAAATAAAACACTTTAAAAATCAGGCGTGGTCACAATTCTGTTGGGGCGATAAAAGCATGGGGGGCTTGTGTATGCTCCTTTGTCCAAAGTGGGGAATGATAAAAAAAAGTTTGAGAAAAACTGATCTCATTCATATCAATATTTCATAGTGAAAAAAAGGGGAAAACACCTTTATCATTTTCGGTTTAGTTGGGACCCAGATAAATGGTGCCACCTGGTGGGTGTTTCTGAAGATGTTTTGAATTCAATCAAACTATACATTTTGCGTTTATTATTGCATGTTAGCTGATTATGTACCACACAGTGGTGAATTATCTGTGCACAGTGCATCATATGTACTCAGTCGTGTTCAGGCAGATAGCTCAGTAGGTAACCTCATAGGTTTATTGGCAGAATCATCTTATTTTTAAGGGGACCGGATTTGCTGCACTGTTAGCTTAGAACTAAGAAAATGTAAACTCAAAAATACATGTATCATTATTCAAGTCAGAGTAGATCAAATCAAACAGTTTTCCTTTCTCTCTAATGTTTGATAGCCAAAGCAAAAGCTTAATGTATTTTTATTTTAAGTGATAAGCAAACACAAAGTAGTGCATATTTTTAAAGTGGAAGAAAAAGGATGCATGGTTTTCGAACTTTAAAATAATAATAATCTGAAATCTTGGCACTTTTACTTTGAGACCCCTGAATAAGAAGTAGTACAACCAAATTAGTTAAAAAAGTTCCAACAAGCAACAGAGTAAACATGTTGAGGAAGGTGTCAGGACAGATGATACTTTTTGGTCTACATCTAAACATTATAAAAGACAGAAAACAAACTGTACCCCAGCCAAAATACAACGTCCACACTTTGAAACACACTGGTGGCAGTATTATGCTGCGGGGATGCATTCACTCACAGCCCCAGTCACTTACTCACCTCGTCCACTGTCTGTGCGCCTCTCTGTGACAGACGTTAAACAGTCATCATGTCTCAGTCTAAACTGGATTCTCAGGAATACAGATAGAAGTGGGAATCAATCATATCGCCCAGCCCTAGAATTGATGGTTTTTATTCGTGTATGGAGAGTTTATAGAGGCAGCAGAGACCCAAGTGGGAACACAGAAGGATGAAAAAAGTGACATTTTCATAATATGTCCCCTTTAATTGAATAGTTTTACAGGGAGATTAGTTTGGTTTCTGGTGATGATGAAAGTACAAAGTGAAGATGTATGCAATGAGGCAAATTTCCTCATAAAGGTTTATCTGATCTTATCTTATCTTATCTTACAAAGTGTTTTTGCTGGTTTTATCCATAGCATCTCACTGTCCCTCTCCTTAATGGAAGAGTTTAACCCTAAATTGACTTCTTCTCAGGGTCAGCTCTCTCTCTCTCACGCTGAGTGACCAAAACACCCTGGAGGAAGACATGGGCTACCTGCTAATAGACATGAAACTGTCTCTCAGAAACGGAAGCAGCAAGAAAGGCATTGTATGGCAAGCCCTTCGTGTATTAACTGCATGTGTTGTACAAGTAGAAACTTCTGTTTATGTTAGATTTACTACATGCAAGCATGGTGAAAAAAAGCACAAGCATTCTCTGTTTTTAGGTTTTTTTAAGTCAGGACATAATAGAAAAAACTTATTGTCTTTAACATATTCAGAAATATGGTAAATACAACCTTAACGATAGACTTCGTAAACAATGTTCATTGATCAGACAAGACCAAAGTGGAAATATTATACTATGTACAGCGATACATTGGCAAAACCAAACCTCTAATAGGAACTAATTCATTTTGAAAACTGTCCTCCCACCTAAAACCTCGAACTTGGGAGAAATTGTGCTTGCTTTTTATTGTGTCTGTTTTAATGTTATAAATGTTCTCTGTATGGCCTACTAACCTCAGTGCCATTTTGTTTTGCACTTAACATGCATGCTCCTGTCAGCAGAAGTGGCGCCGAAAACGAAGTAGTAGGGTAAGGCATGGTGGAGGGAACACATTGGACAGACAATAAGCATCAATCAACTTGGTCAGCTTCATCGGGTATCTGCCAAAAGTAAAAAAAATAATAATAAAGCTGTAAACAATAAAAGCCCAATCATGTTTAAATTGGCTTCATTCTGATTAGACTGCTCAGACTATAGGCAGTGTTAAGGACTGTCGGAATTGATCATATTTTGGCAGATATCTTTTAATATAAAATGTGTCTTTCTGTCACAAGAGGGCAGCAAATTGCCATCATTTAAGTTAAAAAGGTGTCTGTCTTTTTAATTGAGATTTGACAAATGTATGTAATCTCACATTTGTGTGTTTGTGTGTGGTTGACCTATAAGTCTTCAAACGAATTAATAATCTTTCTTCCATATTAATCCGTAAGTAAGAAGACCAGAGCGAGATATCTTTTTTTTCTATATTCAAAATGCAAGCATTCCACTTTTAAAATGAAACAATGCTGTGAAATCTGACATGCGTAGTTTATACTCCTGACCATGATGTAAGAAAAGTCTGACCGTTGTGTTCTGAATTCACTGTGACAAAGGGGTGTTAAACTCAGAGCAGTTTCTAGATGCATGTTTTGTGGCTTCCCTTTGTGCGTGCTATGCATAGTGCATGTATCTATTTTCACGGCATGAGAAAGACTTCTTGTGGCTTTGCAAAATGCTAGTCAGAAATATTGAGACTTTGTACATGTACCTTACCTCCACTTCTTTCCTGTTGGTTTTGGACGATTTTAGATTATTAAACAGGTGTACATGATGCAGTCTGGCAGGTTAGCTGAAAGCTGATCTTCTGCCTTTTCCTGCATCATTAACTTTAGTCACTACATTAGCAACATCAGCTCAGATACAGTTGTTCATGGTGAACACCTGACAGATAGAGGGTTTGTGATCAGTGATCGTGGTTTCGGACGAGGCGTGATCCTTAGTGTTCGATAACCTTTACTTTTGAAAAACAATTTCAGAGTGTCATGGTATCAAGGTAAATGTATAACATGATCTAATTCTGGGATGTCCAAATGTTTCCCATGAGTCATTTGTGGCAGTCAGAGTTGGCAAGCACAGGTGGTTGAGGTAGGGCTGGGCGATATGGCCTAAAAATAAAATCTCAGATTTTTTTACACCAAATCCGATTTCCGATTTTAATCGATTTTTTTCTTTTAATATCTCCTTTGGGAGTCTACCTAAATTCCAAGTTGTGTGCAAAGTTGGTAGCACACACCTGGCGTCCAAAGTTTTCAGTAGGTAAATAAAGCCAGGCTTTTTCACTGTATAAACAGGCGCCATATATTTTTGGGAAAATCTCGATTTTTCCAAAAATAAATCTTCTTAAACTGCAAATTCGAACTAATCGATAAAATCGATTTATCGCCCAGCCCTAGGTTGAGGCAGATGGACCCTGTTTTATCTTTTAGGAAGCCATTTCCACTGTTAAATAAAGTCTTCTTAAAGTAAAAAAAAAAAAAATTGGTACAGCACGAGTAAATTCTAATGAAAAGGCGGCATTAGCAGTACATTTAAATGGTCTATCCTATCAGTTAAGCAGGTGTTGAATCATGCTGCTTGTAGCTTACCTGGCATTTTAAAACAGACTTTGATTTCCACACCGTTTTGAGTTTTTAGTGACAGAATTTTTTTTTGCTTTATTGTTTGTGAGGTAAACCTCTGTTAGCCTTCTTTTAACCACCAGTGTTTATGAACAGACAGGGTAAGGGCAGAGGAGCATTACGCTAAACTATCCTGACAACCAAAGAAACTGCAGTTATTTGAGCAGTTTTTCTGGTATCTCAGTAAAAGGACTTTAAATCGTGAAAACAGTATGGGAGATAAACTTTTTTTTTTTTTAAGACAAAAAAAAAACTTCATCCTGGAAACCAGCTCGAGCTGGTATTAGGCATAGTAAGCTTTTCCTTATAATAGGCCTCTGTACAATGATTAAAACCCAAAATGTGAATTGATGTCCACAAGAATTTGATAGTTTTGATGTTTTCTGCAAGGTGTTCATGATAAGGCATGTCCATGAGGAACTGTTCAGATTGTTCAGTGTTTGTTTCATACATAAAAGCACTGACTAAAATCTAGTCTGTTTTCTGCCCTGTACACTGGTTTGCTATTTTTCTGTCTTTCCTGATTGTATCTCTACACTTTATGTACCTTTGGAGATTTAAATTAGCTTGATTGATTTATGTTCTCTCTCCTAATGTCCATCCCGCTTCCCACACTTTTCCCATATCTCATTTAGATCACTACCCTCTCTTGCAGGGAGGGCCTTCCCAGAACTCTCGTTTGTCAGATTCGCTGAAGAAGAGTCAGCTCTGGACGTCCGTAGCGACAGTGACGCTGGTTGAAGGTCGGGGGTTGACTTTGGACAATCAGACAGGTCATCTGTATGTTCGCTTCAAATTGGGAGAGCAGCAGTTTAAAAGCAAGGTACAAAATGAATCCGTGGTGGGTTTCATCTCTTACATATACTTCTTTCTCCTCATTTGTTTTGTTTTTCTTTTCTGTTTTACTGTAACTTTATTGTTACCTAACCGATCGAAGTTTTAATATTATGATAGGTGACTCCTTATCCCCGTCTGGGGCTCTAACCTGTGGCGTCCCTCAGGGCTCCATTCTTGGCCCCCTTCTTTTTATTTTGTACATCCTCACGTTGGAATTAATTTTTATAAAACATAATGTTCAATATCATTTACATGCAGACGACTGCCAATTCTATGTATCCATAAAACCAATGAAAGGATGCAGAAGCCAGCAGACTGCGTCAGTGATGTAAAAGGCTGGCTAGTGTCCAACTTTGTTCTTTTAAATGACACCAAGACTGAAGCCATTATTTTTAGTGCCAAAGCTGCCTTGTGCCCCCAGTACAATTTTTCTTTTCTTCCTCCTGTCCAAAAATCGCCCATCTCTAATCTAGGCGTTATGATGGACTTGTCCCTCAAAATGGACGCTCAGGTTAACCATGTCGTGAGGTCCTGCTTTTTCCATTTGAGATGCCTCTCGAAGATAAAACCTATTTCAAAAAGATGCCACCTGGAATCTGGCATCCACGCTTTTATTACCTTGCGCCTCGACTATTCAAATTCGATAATCTCTGGTATAAACTCATCTATAATTGCTTGACTTCAGCTTGTGCAGAATGCTGCTGCACGATTTCTCAACTAAAAACCTACCTTTATTCTTTAGCTTTTTCTCCTTCATAACTTTCCTTTTAAAGTAGTTTTTACTTATTTTATATGATTTTATCCTCTCTATTTGTATCTTTTATCTTTTTATGTTTTTTTAAATTTTCTTTTTCGATGCAGCACCCTGGTCGGCTCTCATGCTGTATTTAAGAGTGCTTTACAAATAAACTCAGTATGGCTAGATTCTGTTCCTGTTTTTATTCCTCATACTTAATTTTCCTGTGAATCAGATTTCTCAGCCTTGCCGTATTGTGCCTCCTTCTTCACCTACTGCTCTGGTAAAAAAAAAAAAAAAAAGCATACAGATGAAGACATGCTGCACAATAACTATTTACAGTATTATGTATTCTCCAGACAAACCTAACTTATTCTCAAACAACCACACCTTCATTAGAAGAAAGAAAAAACTACTCAATTGCTAAGGATTGTTTTAATGCAATTTGTTGGAGGCTAAAGTGTTTTTATTTATGTTTTATGTTCTTTTTTATTCAGAATCACTGCAAAGTGGCAAATCCTCAGTGGAGAGAGAGATTCACCATGAAGCAGTTCCTGAATGTTGCACAAGTCCTGGAGGTGGAGCTCTGGTCCAGAGAATCGCGTAGGAATGAGGAGCGTTTGGGGATGTACGTCTCTGCTCTTTAAATTTATCCTCCTGCCAGTTTTTAATGTTGTGATTATTATTATAATTCTAAAATTACATTTCTAAAAAGTGTGTATTCAGCCCTCTTTCCTCTGGTACCCCAAAATAAAATGAAGTGTAACCTATTGCCGTTAGAAGTTCCCTAAAGAGTAAACAGAGTCTGTCTATGTATGATTTAATCTCAGGATAAATCCAGCTGTTCTGTGAAGGCTTCAGAGGTTTGTTAGAGAACAAACAGTATAATGGGGACCAAGGAACATAGCAGAAAGGCCAGGGAGAAAGTATTTTAAATTTAAATTTAAAGCCAGTTTAGGTTATAAAACACTATCCCAAACTTTGAACATCTCACAGAGCATCTTTTCACGCTATCATTTGAAATTGGAAAGAGAATAAAAAAAAAACATTAAAAAAACAGCATTAACATTTAGAGTTGCTCTGTATACATCAGATTTTCTTTATTTTCTTGAAACATTTTTAATATAAATTCAAAGTAATGACTTTTATAGCATTATGTTCCAACCTCACCCTAGATCTTCATCTTGTCCCTGAAAAAAACTGGCTTTCTACCCCGCTGGGACCATGGTTCATGGCCCCATGGTAACACATATCCCCTTGGGTCATTGTGCAGTCAGCATAGAGTCCCATCCACAAACATTAAAACGTTTCCCTCATATTCCTCTGCCCTCTAAGTTTATGTTTCCTTATGCCTCTATTTCTGATGCATTGTTCTGAATGTGTATTCATCATATTTTAGTAAAAGTCTGATTCATTTAAAGGCACATGAACAAAAGGAGTGCTAATATAGATTGTAGGAAATAAACATTTCAGGATCAGGAGAAGTTAGGGTCGACGTAAAAGGAGATTTTCTGTCTTTTAGTTTTTGTCAGAGGTTCTGTGGCCAAAGTTTCCAAAACACCTTATTGTGTTTGCTTGTATTTTTGTCTTTGTGGTTCCTTTTTAGTCTTTTTTAATTATAAATACATTTTTGAACGTTGCACTCAGGGCACTAATTAATTTTAGTATTGAGCTCACACTGCATAATTTTCACTTCATGAATCACCTTTTAGCTCTGTAATGAAACAGCTCTGTATATCTGTGTGTTTCTGTACAGGTGTGAAGTGAACCTGACCCAGATCCCTTTGAATAAGCGGCAGTTTTTTAGACAGACCATGAGTCCCAGCAGAGGAACCTTGGTCTTCCTGATCACACTGAAGACATGCAGCGGCGTTTCCATCTCTGACCTCAGTGCCGCACCGCTTGATGAACCCCTTGAACGACAGAACCAGCTGGAGAACTATGTCAGTATCCGGACCGTGTATCGCTGCTGAATTACACAGATACAGCACTTCACCACCCACCTACTTACCTGCTGTTCACACACTAAGCACTTCATTTAAAACACCTCTGTAATGTTGTACAGGGCCTCAGTTTGTTATCTGAACATGCTTGTTCTTTAGGCCTGTTCGGAAAACATGTTTGATTTAATCCAGATTTGCAGTCCTGATAGAAGCATCTTCAAAAAAAGACAAGGTCATCAAAAGTCACTGCAGCTCTAGGGATTCAGCTGTTGCTTTTTCTAGATTTTTGTTTATTCTCTGTTTTTTTTTGGTTTTTTTTTGTAAAACAATTTTAGCCGATTCCTATTTCTCTAACCATTAATGTCGATCCATCCATCTATTGGCTAGACCCGCTTGTCCTTGCAGGGTCCCGGTGTGGCTGGTGCCTTTCTCCTGCGGTCATTGGGCAGAAACCTCAATCTTCCATATAGTATTTCAGTGTTATGTACTGAAGTTGACTCCTGGTCAGTTGGCTCTTTCATCAATTTGACAAAACCTCTCAAAGGTTACTAATGCTTAGCCAAAATGACCAAAAAAGGCAATGACGATGCAACAAAATGACCAGGACCCGCCCAGGTCCCTTTGTAGTACAAGCCTAAATGAACAGCACATAAGCCTCCATAGCATTTTTTTTTTAAACAGCTTTTAAAAAAAAAACTTTTATGCTTCCCATGATGTCCATTTTGAAACATCTCAATAATACTGAAAGTATCTAATTTTAGGTTTTCTTCTTCAGTAACAGTTGTCACATCAAAGAGTGTTTGGGTTCGCACACTCTGGTGCCGTTTAGGTGTGGTGTCTTCACCAACCTGAAAAATATAAAAATTTAAGGTTTCTGACTGGATGTTCACCGGACACGGCTCATTAGGCCAAAAATGTAAAATACTTAATATGTCACCAGCTGAATTCGCCATGAATCACTAGCCTTTTTGCTATTGCTACTAACTTTGTTTAAACATAATGTAGAAGTGTATAATAGGTCTCCCTATAGAAGTGCTTTTATTGTATGTTACTTCAGACTTCAGACTTCAGTCATTATGGTCTGGTCCTGCATAAGACAGACGAAATACAAAGGAGCCTGAGTCTGAATAAATGATGATTGTGACAAATAAAAAACACATTCATGTTTTACAGAACCAATTGAACAAGGATATTTAGCTCTAGCTGGTTTCCCAAAAAAGGATTAAAAGCTATTATGAAGGATGAAAGAATAGCGGGGGTAAAAAAGTTGTTCTATAGATGGTAGGATGTGCTCAGAAAGGGCCTGAAACAATGGTATCTGTTTCAACTCTAAAGGAAAAAGACTTGGTTTTATATTCATTTAACAGTAGAAAGCCAGTCATCAAGTAAACTCTAATAATAAGAATAATTAATCGTGAATAATGTCACAAAAAAAAGCCAAACCTGAAGATGGAATGTGCCGATGATGTTCCTTAGTAAAAAATCAGGAGCAAACAAAAGACAGAGAGTCCAGGTTCACTGTGTGGGTAAACTATACTTGATCGTGTTTAAAGACAAGACGGGGTAAATACTGTTTTGGAGAAAGCCCCCTATTACAATCTGCTTAAATGTTGTTGGGAAAAGCTTTCACGGGAACTATTATAGGGGTTTGTGAGTGTCAGATTTGCAAAGGCTAGTTACACTCAATGCCTAAAAGTATGAAATTACTTGCTGGGACTTGAATCTTGCTTGTAATGTGTGTCAGAGAGTATTTATTTGGGTTGACTGTCAGTTACATGTATGGAAATGTTGAGAAAACCTGTCCTGATTGAAGGTTTGGTGGGAGAATAGAGACCTTACTAGTGTTGCATGACCAGGATGTCTCAGCTGATAGAAACAGAATGGATAACAGATTTTTTCTCTTATTGTATGTAATAATACACCAAAAAGGTTTGGTAAAAGTCTTTCAATAATAGAATATGATTTAAAGTTTGTTCAGATTTGTGCTTTTAACTATGTTTTGTTCTTTCCTTTATGATGCTTCTAAAGGTTGCCCTGTTTGCTTATTGTGTCTTTAGAGTTTGAAAAAATCTCTAAAGAACCTCCAGGATATTGGTATACTTCAAGTCAAAGTCATCAAGGCCACAGACCTGATTGCTGCTGATCTAAATGGTATTTACATATTTAGATTTTAATTTACCATTTCGAATCTGTTTTGCCCCTGGAACTTTTCCTTTTGAGTGTTGATTGTTCTTGTCTTTAGGGAAGAGTGACCCTTTCTGCGTGTTAGAGCTGGGTAATGACAGACTGCAGACCCACACCGTCTATAAGAACCTTAACCCAGAGTGGAACGAAGTCTTCACCCTGTTAGTTTGACTCTCAGATTTGAAAAACATGATTCATTTAACTAGTCTGTTGGTGCCTGACCTCCTTGTTTGTTTCTCCAGACCTGTCAGGGACATTCATGACGTCCTCATGGTGTCTGTCTTTGACGACGACGGTGACAAGGCGCCAGACTTTCTAGGAAAAGTCGCCATTCCGCTGCTCTCGGTACACTCTAACTCTGATGCAGACAATAGACTAATCGATTTACACTTTGGGCCTAAATTAAAGTGAAGAGCGTGTTTACACCTCAGCAGGGTGAAGACTCCCTAAGAAATAATCCAGTGTGACTGAAGGTCAGGTTCATGGCCGGGTTCAGCACCTAATGCCCTTTCTGTCCTGCAGATCCAAAGGAGACGACGGGTTGTCTACCAGCTGAAGAAGGAAGACTTGGGCAGACTGTCGAAGGGGAGCATTACTCTAGAGCTGGAGGTTATTTTTAACCCTGTAAGTGAAGGTCCACCCTGTACAGTGACACAATACAATGTGAAGGAAATCTTTGAAACACAAGCTTGATGCTGTCTGCTTCTCATCTGTTTTTGTTAGGTCAAAGCAAGTATAAGAACTTTCCATCCCAAGGAGAGCGGGTACATGGAGGATAATCTGAAATTCTCCAAAAAGGTCCGTCCCCAATTTTGACTACATTTTAAAATTATAATTCCACATGCAGACCTAAATTGCATCCACACAGTCTTTCCAGTGGTTTAAAGTAAGGTTTACAAATACAAATCTGAATAGTGTGGTGTGTACTTGTATTCAATTCATAAAACCTCCTTCCGCAGCTGTTACAGCTGTAAACCTTTCAGTGGACGTCTCTACCAGCTATGTGCGTCTAGAAGCTAAAAATATGCAAATTCGTCTTTGATAGTGAACAATTCTCATTTACCTCTGAATTAAGGTGTGGGCGTTGACTTGAGCATTCTAGCACAGGAATTTCCTTTGAAGCAAACAATTCAGTTTAAGCTCTGACTCTGTGTTTCAGGTTGCTATTAGAAGTTTAACTTCCACCCAAGTCTTTGTTAGCAGGTTCTCTTTCCAATTGTTCTGTATTTAGCTCCATCCATGCTCCTAGCAACTCATGCGAGTCAGCTTCCCTGTCCCTGCTAAAAATAACCATAGCAACCCCACAGCATGATGCTGCTGCCACCATGTTACACAATAGGGAGTTTCAGGTAGAAGAGCAGTATTAGTTCTCTTTCACACATGGTATTTTGCATGTAAGCCAAATACTTACACTTTGGTCTCATCTGACCTGAGTCTCACACTGCACACATTTACTGTGTCCTCGACAGCTTGGGGACAGCTTGTTCATGATTTCTTATGGCTTCCTTTTAACATTGCCTTTCTTCCACTGTAGCATAAAGGACAGATTTGTGGCGTGCCTAATTGCAGAAGCTTTTTGCAGTAATATCCCAATCATGATTTAATTGGGATTTTCCTACATAAAAGCATAAATGTTGAAGAAGAAAACATGCAACTTAACGTAGAGAGAGAAGAGCATTTCTAACCATGTTCTTATCAGTTTTCATATACTAATATGAGAGAGATGAGTAAACCTTAAAATGAAATTTGCAAAGAGAAATGCTTGGGGAAACAGTATTTATTTTGATGTGGCTTTTGAAGACGTCAAATGTTCATAAACTGAAATCACATTCACATTTCTGCTTGTCTTTTCAAGCAAGCAACATTTAATTATTACATGTATATTGTATTGCTAGTTCTGCTTGATAAATAACAGTAAACCAGGTTACCTATATACTTTCTTGAGTAACATTCTAGTAAATTCAGTTAAGTTTTAAGTGCTGCTTCAGCTGTGCAACATCCCCACGATTTTCATGCAGCCGTATGATTGCTGATCGGGACCTGGTCGTGAGGTGTTGCCTTCTCACTTCTCGTTACCATCTGTATACGACACAATGCACAACACACCATTAGGCTGAATCTCACCTTGATTGCAATTATTGTCGCGTGACTGGGAAAACCATTAAAAATGGCAAAAATCCCACGTTGTACGCTCAGCTTAAGATCTACATCAGCTGTTGGCATAATGGACAATGTAAGTCCATCCAAGTGGTTCCAGTATTAATTGGAAAGCAAATTTTTCACGCAACAAATGTGATAACAAAATGTTGCATCCAGGCAGTTCTCTGGTATAGTGATTCAATATATTGGACAGCTGTAATGTTCATGTTGCCTTTGTTGTTGTTCTCTAACGTTCTCTAACAAACCTTAACAGAACAGCTGGATTCATATTGACATTAGATCACACACATTTGCTAATTTGGTGACTTCTTAAAGTCAACTGCATTTCATTTAGGGGTAACATAAAAGGGACTGAATCCATATTCATGTCAATTTTTATTTAGTTTTTAGATTGGCATTTATTTGAAAGTTTGAAAGACATATATGCTTTACATTTTACTATACAATAATAACACACTGCCTTGTGTTGCCAAAATCCCACATAAGATACCTGAAGATTGTGGTTCTAACAAAACAAAATGTGAACATTTTTTTTTTTAAATATAAATACTCTTGTTCTGTATACAGCTTCATCATGAAGGGATCACCTCAGTCACAAACAAATCTTGATACAGACTTAAGGAAAAATGCTGTCTTTCATGTGTGTTTTTTTTTGTCTTAAATGAACTTTGAATAAATGTAGACATTTGTCTAAATTAGCTGAACTAAGTTTTAATTGAGCCCAACAGCGAGAGGCACATTCTTGCTTGCTGTTCTGCTACATTAGCTTGATATACAGTGTGTAAGACAGGGTGCGAGACAGGGTGCCTGACTGTCTGTACTTCCCACAAAGACTCATTGTTGTAAGACAATACACTGCTCACTAACACCAAAGTTGGCTTTTAAACTGAGGACTGGGCTTGTAGCGTGCAGGCCTGCTGTCTGTTTTAATGTTTGACAAAACCAGGTCAGATTGCTGACATTTCTTTGCTGACCACAATGACTCATCCTAACGGAAACCAGCTTGGTGTTTCTCCATCTGAACTGATGTCTCTTGTTGATTACAAGTCGCAAATCCCACATTATTTGAAGAAAACCAGAACCCCAACTGCATGTTTTTATTAATTATTTCGACAAATTCACTGTCTGTCTTCTTTGTGTGTTTGTTATCTGTGTCTTTCAGGCTCTGGCCAGGAATGTGGCGCGTGTGAAGACAATTTACGCGGCGATCACGTCTACTCTGCTGTTCATCAAAAGCTGCTTCCAGTGGGAGAGTGTTCAGAGGAGCCTGCTTGCCTTCCTGGTGAAGTGCTCTAACTGCTTATCAACACACTATCTGCATCTCTCTCTTGTTTTTGCCCTGCGAAGCTGCGGAAGAAAACCTCCAGCCTGGCCAACCCTTCCTTGAACTCTCCCTGAGAGAATCTTAATCAATGCGGCGTCGGGTCAGCCCAAACACTGTTTGCTAGCTCTTTGTTGGAGTGAACGCTTTCAGTGTTGCGTGTCTCCTGGACGCAGAGTTAAGCCTCAGCTGGAGAGAGCCGAGTCCCAGTGGATGGCCTATTTTTGTTCTCCCTTCCTGACAACTCATTAACCCTCCATCCAGTCTGTATGCGGTTTGATTTGGACCCCCATTATTCAGCAGGAGTTTCAATTAGAAAGCTCTTTGGAGATATGACCAATTCTCCATCCTGTGTTAGTACAAGTGCAAGGAGGGAAACACAGAAGCAGCCTGCCGGTCTCACAATTTAAACTGCAAATGAAAGTGTGGGCAGATATTTTGTCATTACTCTCTATCACTGATCACAGTCGATGGAAATAGCATACGGCAAGTTTTTCATTAACTATTCAAGCAATCAGGGTCATTGAAAGTTCTTTTTGTTTTTACATTTCCCATCCCATAGATGGCGCTACAGTTTTCCTCTCAAATGGGGTGGAGGGGAGGGGGAGGGGTTAGCCCCTGCATAGCTAATGAGGAGACAGTTTGCTTGCCAATAGCACAGTTTGCTCAGTTTACTGTGAAAAACAGGAGCTGTAGTAGAGCTGTAATCTGATTTAAGTCATGCATTTAGTCTTAGATTGGTCATAAAATGCATCAAACAGGAAAGGAATCAGAGGTCAGTGCGGGCTTTCATCAGCAACCTCTTGCATTTAAGCCGTATTAAAACCCAAGATTTAATGGAACAATAATGTACTTCAGTTATGGAGGAAAAGGTTCTACCTTCTGTGGTGTTAATGTTCCCGTTTTAGCTGACAGCTCCGACGCGCGTTCGAACATAGGAGTGATCCTAGCGAGAGTCTGAGTGATGTACAGTACTCAGCGTTTGAAAGACAGTACCATCTGTACTCATGTTTTCACACTAATGCCCACTGCCTTGTCAAGCGTCCGTGAGAAGAAATAAATGGCTGCCTAATACCACCGCATAAGCATAATGAATCAAAGCCTCACTCTTGACAGGATGCGGTGACAAACCACCTGCACCATCTGCCGGCTGTCACACAAGGAGTTGAAATGTGCCTCAAATCAGCGAAACACCTTAATCCTGGCAGCCGCAGTCTTCCCCCTAACCACTCAACTAAAGAAAATGATTCTGTGGTGGAAAATTGTTATGCAATTAGGAATTAAGTGTATATTCTCTTTTTAGTGAATGCATCTAGGGTAAGATGACAAGGTTATTGCTCCAACTTAATGTTTATGATATATATGTGTCTGGTCACCAGAGAGACAGACGCCGGGGCAGTAAGATAACAGTCTGGCCTTTGGATGTGCTGCTTTATGCGTTGCTATCAGACTCGCATGAAGCAGTTACTCTGGAAGCGGGGCGTGAACGTTGGAGAAGACATCTACAGAGATAAACAGTGATTGCTGAATATTATTTAAGCGGTTAGTTAGAAAGGTTGGTTAGGGTGATGCACGAGTAACTCTGTCCCCTCCATGGTCTGGCCAGACATGTTTGAATTAAATACTTAAACGCCTTCTGGGACTCAAGTCTTCTTTATTATGGAAACCCTGAGATGCTTTTTTTTGGCCATAACAATTCATAAAAATTATTTGCAGTTTACCTTTTCTGTTTCATAATTTGCTGAGAATCAGAAACTAAACGGCGGTCTGTTTCCACACACTGCCTCCTGACTTCACTGTGAATCTGCACGCATGCAGCAGTCACTTTATAAATGTGCTTCTCATTATGCCAACGCTGTTATCATTGTTTTTTTCCCGGATTTGGTTTACCAACTACTTTTACATCTACTGTTTACATGGAGGATCTCTATGGTTCTCGAAGGATCTGAGAATAATTTGTAGTGGTGTGCTGCACGGTTGGGGTTGGGGTTGGGGGGAGGGGCGCACCAAAACATCAACATAAACTCCTAAACATCCTTTTAATTCCTTGTATGTTGCATAGTGAACTAATGGGAGCATATGACAGGATAGGACTGCCATAAAAGTAAAGAGTCTCGAAAAACACATGGAGAATGAATGAGAAGAATAAAAATACATTTACAGTGCCTTTCAAAACTATTGAATCCTCATTTCCATATAGTTTTATTACAACCACAAACCTGTATCTATTTAAGTGGGTTCTTAGCTAATATGTTGACACAAAGTACGGCAAAATTAGGAAGTGGAGAAAAGTTTTTACAGATAAAAATCTGAAAAACGTGGCGAGTACTTGTACATCCCATGAGCCAATACTCAATAGCTCCACCTTTCCCAACAATTACAGCTGCTTTTGAGGTAGCACATTTTTCTACCCGATTTGCACATTTAGACTTTAGATTTTTTTTGTCCATAGTTGTTTGAAAATGATCTTAAACACAGTTATATTGGATATATACCATCTCTAAACAATACATTTTCCAGTCTTGCCATAATTTCTCAAAAGGGTTTACATCTGTAGTCTGATTGTGCCATTCTAACACATGAATATGCTTTAATTTAACACATGATATTGTAGTGCTATCTGTATGTTTAGTGTAATTGTCCTGCTGGAAGGTGGACCCCCAGGGCAGTCTGAAGTGTTTTGCAGCCTTTATCATGTATTGTTGCAGTTCTCTTGCATTTGCCCCACACACTCGATTGAACAGTGCACAGGAACGTGCTCATAGGCTGGGAATCATTTAACAACACATCTTCAGAACCTCCTCCCCTACCTGTCTGCTGTGTTTTTTGGTCTTCATGATAAACCAAAAAATGCTTTAATATAATTACTATAGGTAGAAAATGTAAATAACTAAAAATATTTTTGCATTTTCTTATTAATACATTAAATAAACATTTTTATTACTTCTTGACAGATGTTTTTGTGGCAGTCCTACCAGTTTTTGAAGTCACGTTGTAGTAATTGTGTGTTTCAGGTCCTCACTTTTAAGTCATCTTGCTTAATATCTGTAAAGTGATAGCTTAATGGGACTGTGAGATTATGAACTTGCTTATTTCTGTCATGATTTTGGGTGTAAAGAGATCTCTGACACATGCCCACTGTCTACAAACATTCATTTGGGAATATTAAATTTTTTGTTTTGTTTTTGCTAATCCCTCCATGGAGTTCAGTAGCTCTCCTAACCTTTTCCTTTTTTTTTCTAACCCCCAAAGTTGCTCCTGTGATCTGGAAACGATCCCTCTTTACAGCTGAAGCCTGTGTAATGCCTCTCAAGTTGAAATGAGCTACAATTATCACAATCTTTATGGTCTGAGTATACATTTCCACTAAAGCGTGACTTGGTCCCCCCCCCCCCCCCAAACATCCAGGGTCTCTCTCAGTCATTACAAAGTCCTCCCTTATAAAACATAACCCTGGCAGCATGAAACCACATCCATCTCCTCTCCCAGGCTCTGCTTTGGCTTGTGATAACACAGAGAATGGCGTGCTTGGCACTTGGCACATTAAAGCTAATGGTGGTGTTGGCGGCTGTGGACGGGAGCAGTCTGATCTGATAGCTTTTATGTCCAACAGAGGAGAGTGATATCTCTACCAGATGTTCATCTCCTTTTTTATTAGCTTTATATTTAAAAAACAAAAAGATCATAATTGTAAACCTCACCCAGACATTTTGGCTTACTGCTGGTTTAATTTGCCAGGATTATTTCACAGTTTAAATCAGATCTTAAACTAAAACAATAACGGCTGGATTACTTTCTCATCTTATCTGTTTTACCTGACATACAGTGTCTTAAAAAATTATTTATACCCCTTAAACTTTGCAACAGTTTTGTGATATTATATCTGCAAACCTCAATGTACTTTGGGGAAATTTTATGTAATAAATCATCACAAAGTATTGCACAACAGTGTGGAGGAAGGAAAATAGAGCAAGGTTTTGAAAGTTTTTCCAAAAATAAAATCTGAAAAGTGCATCGTGTATTTGGATTTGGATTTAGATCCTACTCCCTAGAGATTATTTGTAAAATAATTGTCTTGTGGCGCATTCCTCTTTGCAAAATAGCTCAACCTTATTGAGTTTGGATGAAGAACTTCTGTAGACATCAATTTTAAGTCTCTCCCCAAACTCTCAACTAAATTTCAGTTGAATTTATACTTCTTTTTTTTAGTTGGTCTGGACTTTGACTGGGACACTTGTAACACAGGCACGGATGATCTAAACTAAATCTGTATGTTTCGGGCCTCTTGCCACTCTTTCATATAGACCATATTTATGGGGCGTTTGAACACAAGTTGTCCTGTAAAATCCCTCACCTCAGCTGTGGGTTTAAAACAGCTCGCTATTGGTTTTACTTATTAGGTGACCTCTGCAGGCAATTAGTGCACCACTGGATTTTATTTAGGAGCATCACTATAGAAGAGCCTGGGTACAATTTTTCAGGTTCTTATTCATAAGTGCTGTTGAAAAGCAGGTGACATTTTCCTTCCACTTTACTTTGCGTTGGTCTGTCACATGAACTCCCAATATATGCACTCTATGACATAATGGATGGTAATGACATTTACACGCAGCTTGCCTATGGCTGCATTGAAGCGATCGGCTCCAATGTGCTCGGGATGAGCAACAGCAATTAGGCTTATGTAGCTAATGTCAACTCATTTGCAGGGGGTTGAGTGGAGGCAGAGTTGGTCCAACTGAGCAGCACATGAACAGTAGGGCCTGAGATAATTCCAGAATGCTCTCCATCAGCAGGACCAGATCAACCATTAGCTCACCGGGAGGTTCAGGATGTCACTATAAGATTCCTCCTCCTTCTCTATCCATTCGCTGACGTTCAGCTCTTCCTGCAGATTTTTCTCGTCACGGTGTGGTACTGGGACTTCTACATGCTGCCCTTCTTCCTGGTCCTGCTCATCATGTGGAACTACTTCCAGGTCCGCTCCGGACGAGTCAGTCAAGACGTGGTGAGTCCAGAGAGCCTTCAACTTTGACCTGTTGCCTTTCTTCCTCAGTTCCCTTCTTCTTCATTATGTGTGTGTGTGGGGTTTGGGGGTGCAAAAAAAAACGGCAACCCAAACCTTGTTTTGTGCTCATAATTAGTAGCTCATATGTTTCCATGGCAACCGTTTGAATATGGCTTTACATGGCTTAATAAAAGAATAAAAGAATACAAAAGCATAGAAAACCCACTAAATAGGCAAATATAACAGTGCTTAATATTCAAAGCTAATTTACAGTGCTTACCCTTTACTAACACAGCTTTCACCGTCCCCACTTTTTGTCCTTGCCTGGCTTCGCTGTAATTGGAGTGCGGTTCAGCTCTCGTTTTGCCAAGTTAACTTTGCAAAAAAAAAAAAAAAAAAGCGTTTAGCGCTCTCTTTAGAAAAGGTTGTGTGTTTTTTTCCCTGGACTCAGACCATTCACAGTTTCACTGATGTGAGTCTGTTCGGATGTTTGTTCACAATAAAATTAGTTGTCCCTTATTTCTATGTCGACTATTTTGCAAGTACAGAACGATTTCTATATGTTTTACATGTAAAAAAAAAAAAAAAAAAAAAAAAAGATGTCCTAGATGGCATAAAAAATTTTATTTTCTGACCAAGAAATACATTAGTTATTAAATAGTAATAAACAATAGATTGGTGAAAGTAAAACATTGAGGTAATTTATTTTGTTCATATTTATGCATCATACGTTCATCTACTTTATATCAAAGCAAGAAAATGTTATCCATCTGTCTTTTAGAAATTATTATCTTTTCTGATGGAAAATAGGAACAAATACAATATCTAAAACATAAAACTTTGTAGATATACTAAAAAAAATTGATGTTAGAATAAATGTGACTTAGCAAGGAGATGAGTTTATAGCAGTGTTTGAGTTGTTAGGACCAACTATAGACACAATGGTGATAACTTTTTTTTATTTATTATTTGGCTTCACTGAAACATATAATATTCAAACATTGGTTTGATACCACTCTCCCCATCCCCACATCTTCCAGGGACTCACCTGAAGCTATCAGACATTAAAGGCTTGGAGGTGCAACATGGCAGGCAGCATGCTCTCTATAGACACCATGTTTTTGTGAAAATTACACTGAATTTCTGTCATGAGTTACGCTAAACATTAACTTTGGACTGTGATTTAAATGTCGCTGCACTTTGATTTATGTGGAAAAACTGTGGGGGGGAAAAAGTCTACAACCTTTTTGTTTGAATTTACACCAGAAGTGCTAAATCAGATTGAGATTCAGATGTATTTTTGGTCTCCATCCTGACAAAATGGCATTATCATTACAAAATCTGGTGCAGAGGTAATGACTCATCTCCTTTTATCTGAAACATGTATTTTCTTCTAATCATCTGTATTCTATAACGGCTCCTCTTTAACCTCCTGGAACCCTTTTTTTTTTTATGACTTTTTAAAATCTTTGTTTTTACCGGGTAACATGTTTGAGAACCAGTTCCAGTTTCTCCTGCTTTCCAATTCTATCAGCACAAAATCTATTGACTGTTTACTTTCGTCGAGTGTGGACTGACAGATCATCCCTCCTGTTAAATGTAGTTGTTTTTATATCGATTTTTATAATAAAGTAAGCTGAATAAACATCTATATTTGTATTACTTGTAGCCGTTTGCCAGATTAAAGTATAAAGTGATAGTAATGTATGTTTTTTAGCCTCAATTGTACGCGGTGCACTTTTTTAAACAACTCCTTTCATATGAGTGAGCTTTTATGTGAGTACTGCTAAAGCTATGATTATATGTGGCTAATATATTCTGGTATGTGAGTGTGAGCCTGAGAAAAAGCCGACGTGGCCCGTCGGTCAGCGACCCTGCAGGGCCGACTGTTTCAGGAGGCTAATCTCAGGGTCACTGCTGAGCTCCATGACTTAGTCCAGGCTTCCAGTGTTACAGCGACACAAAGTCAGATTTATTCTTCATTCTGATCTATGAATCCTTTGAGTCTCACCTCTCGGCTGCAATGTTGATGTTATGGTTTTTTATTGTTTCAGGACAGCATGGATTTGGCGGATGAGGACGAGGATGATGAAAAGGTACGTACCTTTGAGTTCGGTGTATTTTTAGCAGCTCAACATTGACTTGTGTATGAATTATGATTTTCCCATGTTGACAGAGGTTTCTCCCTCTCTGATCTATGGCTGTGTGCTGCTAAGCCCTTTATTCGGCACTAAATCTTCTGCAGCAGCATTTTGATTCCTGCCAACCACCGGTTGTGTTCCTTTTTAAACCAAAAGACATTTAGGCCTAATGAAGATCTCACCAACCTGTTTCCACTTGTCACAACACATTCATATGGAAATGGAGGGGCGGGGGAAAAGGTCTGCTGCTTTTGGGAAACTCCCTGAGCTTAACAAACTACATAATACCATCAATATAGAACTAATGACAGCACTTAGACATGCTTTTGTAGAGCTCTTTCTGAAAGTTAGTGTTGACTGTGCTGAAATGCTTTTAGGCAGTGGAATATGTCTTCTGAGTGACAGCAGTTTATTGTAGATGTTTTGAATGGCCTACGTGGGCCTGATTCATGGCGGTTCTCATCGTGATCCCACTGGGAGCACGGCCCTGAAGTGGCCGAGGGGTTTTAGCTCGCTGACGGATATTCGGCCGAGGCGAACCTCCGTTTGTCTGAACTTGTGCTTTTGGAGAAAACCCTGCCTGCGTCGGCACCATCCTCACCAGGACCTGTCTCCTTTCCTTTAGATGTTTAACCATCTGTTAGTCTCAGTGCTTTTGATGTGGACATGTTTCAGTTTGAACAAAGATGCTCTAAGAGCCCGCTCTCTTCTGTTTACTTTAAAGCCGTTCTTCTTTCAGAGGGATGTAGAGTGACTTCTATACAATGCTTCATGTCTTTCACAACACAATGTCCTGATCCACTCTGGAGAGGTCACACCTTTAAACCTACTCGCTCTGATCAAATATCGCTCTGAAAGCCGAAGCTGAACCGACTCAGTTGTCAAATAATGTTGATTTACAACAAATATTTCTTTCATTTTATTAAGATATAAAATTAATACTTTACACTTGAGAAGCAATTCAGCCAGCATCAATCTTTAAATTAAGCCATGAAAAATACTTTCACATTTATTTCATTCTTGATTAAAATGTAAACACGTTTTTTTTTTTACATAATACCCATTTATTATATTTTTCGTCACATGTTTGAATGTATTCTGCTTCAGCCTCTGTGCAGAAATAGTGATAAGCTTTGCTTTGATCATTGCGGACGTGTGAGATTATCCTCACAATTTTCTGAAGTGCATGAAAAAATGTTTTGGCAGAACTTTGACAGCTTAATGTAATAAAAATACATTAAGTAAAAATTCGCAATAAACACATCTATTATGTTTGGTACTTTAATTTATCAAAAAAGCTACAGAAGAATAGAAAGAAGGCAGATTATTTAAAAGAGGCTTTTGATACAAAATATTGCAGCCTTATTGTGGAAGGTACCGTTCATACGTGGTTGAAGCAGTTATTTGGTAAACAGACACAGTTTCACCCTGATTCAGAGTCTAAACTTATAAACTTTTAAATCTGTATAAGATGTTTGTGAAATATCTGGACAACTACAGTTTCTTCTGTTTGACTGATGAAACAAAAAACTTTGATTTGGAAATGACCTTAAAAATAGTGTTAAAAGTGTTGTTTGCGATAATGGTTATGAATATTATTTGACAAAAAAGATGCTTTAAGCTGATTCTCTTTGGCTTGGTTTTGTACATGTTTTCAAGTAAGGATGAACATCTGTATTTATTTTCTCGTACTGTAATATGAGAGGTTATGAGGTGTTCTTTTCTTTCTCTTTTTGTGCTCACTCAAGTAATTTTCGTAAAGTTCTGGTTTGAATTTTAGCTTTGTATTTAGCAAGTTAATTTGGACACACATCTATTGAAATGAAGTGAAGTAGTTAATTAAGTTAGTGACATCATATCCTGTAATAAAATACTTAGACCCCTTTTTCCGCTTATCACTCCAGTGTCGTTCGGCCTTTTCCAAGCACCGTCTTACTGAATGTCATTTTCTACCACAGGAGTCGGAGAGGAAAGGGATCATAGATAAGATCCACATGGTCCAAGACATCATCATCACGGTTCAGAACCTGCTGGATGAGATCGCCTGCCTGGGAGAGAGGATTAAAAAGTAAAGAGTTCAGATCTGTCGCATAAAATACCGCTCTCTTGTCATTTTCTATTTCTTCCAATTACTCTGGATTTTTATTAGCAGTCATTCCATGAAATTCCCTTTTTTTTATGCTTTTCATTTTAAATGTCATTTTAATTTCACTTTTCAGCACATTTAACTGGTCTGTGCCATTCCTGTCTGGCCTGGCTCTTGTGGTCCTTATCATCGCTGCAGTCATCACCTACTTCATCTCCATTCGCTATGTCATCCTAATATGGGGTGAGTTTGAGAAGAGCTGATGCATCTCTTGTTTTTGCTGCTATCCCCTTCATTTTGCAGAACAACCTTGCACGACTTACAAGAAAAGTGTTCATACCCCTCAAACCTTTTTCCCCATTTGTCCCATTACAACCACAAACTTTAATGTGTTTTATTATGATAATCATACAGCCAGAGCTAGGACTGATTGGGTTATATCAGAGTATTCAGGGTTTAGAATGGCCTAGTCAAAGTCCAGGCTTAAATCTAAGAATCTGTATTTGTAATTGCAGTGAACTCTGGTAATGCAAAGTATTGACTCAAGGGGGCTGAACACAAATGCAAACTACAGCTTTCAGATTTTTATTAGTTAAAATATTTTTATGATCATTTGTCCTTTACTTTCCACAAGTATGTGGTATTCTCTGATATCAATAAACAACTTACAGTATAGTTCACTTTTAGAGGACACTGTAGGTCTCACTGAAAATGGAAGAGAAATTAAATTTTCTTCTCTTCTCATTTTTATCTCAATTTATTTAGAACCTTTAAAGTCAGAGGGTTTTTTTGTGGACGTTTCTAACTGATATTGCTTATAACATTCATATATTCTGACTAAAATAAGCGGTAAAATCTAAACAAATCTGCCATCCAGCACGTAAAAAGTGTGCATGCGTAACTTGGTGTTGAGCGCTGCAGTTCTTGGACGGCCTGAGACTCTCCTCCAAGCATTTGTTTGTGTGGAAACAAAGAGCGCAGCCACGAGAGACTAGTCCTAATGATATGCCTGGTGTGACGTTTTGTTTTAGGTATCAATAAATTCACCAAGAAGTTGCGGAACCCATACTGCGTCGACAACAATGAGCTGCTTGATTTCCTGTCGAGGGTGCCTTCAGATGTGCAGAAGGTAAGCTTGGCGGGATCAGCCAGCCAGGAAGCCTGAAATCCCAGAGGCTGCCGGCTCTGCCTCTAAGCACAACAACTCCCAGGCTTTCTTCCCTCTTGTCTGTATAATTAGCTCTGTTCTGTGTAATTATGCAGCCCTGTGTAATTTCACTTGTGTTTTGGTCACGATACATTCCCTGGTGGCGTTCTTCTGCTGCAAACTCGCTCGTGCTTTAGTTCCACGAGTAGCCATGAGCATCTCAAGGTTATCCCCAGTTAGCCGTATGAACGGACTCGGAGCCTAAAAGAAACATTAACACTTTTTATTCATTTATTGCTCATGAGAAACATACAGACTTCTTTTTTTTTTTATCTGGACCTTTATCCTCTCCCCTCTCTGTTTTTTCTTCCCCTACCACCACCTCTCCTCTCTCACTCCATCCATCCATCCCTCTAAGCTGTTAAACTCCATTTGTCTCCTTCCTCGCTGCCCTTGGGTCACATAGTTGAGTGAAAGAGACAGTCTCTGAAGCGCAGCGATGCTCCAGTGTCATTGTGTGTGCACAACCGTGATGGGCATCCCACTCATTAGTGATACTGCTCCTCATTGAGCAGCTAACTTACTCTGCAGCAACATCTGAATGCATTCATGTTGCCGTGCATTGGTGGGGAGAAAATATATGGTGGGTATAATCACAGGCTACTCATTTTCAAGAAGAAAGAAGCTTCATGTTTTAATTTGCATTCAGGGAAATTATGAATACTTTCCCTGCTTTGGTAATGTTTACCCTCAGGTTATGGCTGAACTCAGGAGGACTGCTTCTCACCCAATGCTTTGAATTCATTACAGCTTTGAATCTATTTTCTCATGTCTCTGGTGATTTTTTTTGTCTCTTGTTTTGTTCATTAAACTCTTTACTAAAGAGGATTTATGTTCTGACTTCTTTCAGGTTCAGTACAGCGAGCTGAAAGTCAGTCGGAAAAAGAAGATCCTGTAGAAGGAAAGATGAATTTCCTCGCTGGTCCTGATGTTGCCGTCGGTGGGCATCATGCATAAACCCACCCTGTGGAGGATTGTGTATCTGTCTGAGAAAAGGACTTTCCACCTCTGTCTTAGTTTCAGGTTGATCAGTATGCGTGAATCTCCCCAGCTCAGATCAGCTGGCGCTTTTATTTAACCAAAGATGTCCTCACTGAGGGAGTCTGAGATTATCTCCCATTTATGAGTGTACCTGTTTGTGCATCTCTGGAGCAGCTTGTAGTGATATTTGAATATGAATGTAGGTTTATTATGGTAAATACAGTTTACTTTAAAAAAACGAATCAATTAGAGGCTGGTGTATGCTCTATTGTTGGTACATAATGACACTTGTATGGATGGATTGTTCTCCATCTCAAAAAACTAATTTCTGGGACGGACATGAATGTCTTTGTCTGTGCTTTAGAAACGAAGAAGTACGTTTTCTAAATCAAACCTGTTATATAGAAGTTTTTTGTTTTTTTTAAGGTTCCTTGCATACGTGTAATCACTAACTTTATTTAATTGTGTTATTATTAGTCTTTTACATGGAAAATTAAGTGCCTGCATTTAGTTTACTGTTTCTAACATGTTCAACCAGTCTCTGTTTTATTCTTTGGGTATGTGATGTAACCCCTTATTTATTATTGACAACTACCCATAATATTCTAATTCTAATAGCAATAAATGCATGCATCGAAACTGTATATTTTTCTCAATCCTGCTTGCTGCGTATTTCCTCTCTTGGCTCCCGTGCGTCAGGATTGAGGGCGTCTAGTAGCTCAGATACCCCCCCCACCACCACCACCACCACCACCACATAACTTCATTAGGCTTTCATGAAGCGAAGCGCGGCTCTGCGCGAGACCTCACCGGCACCGGGATCCCCGCTGAGCCGATCGCCCTTGGGCGTCGCCATGAGCGGGAGGACCCCAGCAACCTCTTCTCAGCTGCCGTGACAAGACGCCTGCAGCCTGCCTCCTATCAAACACGGCAGCCGGGCAGACCTCCTGTTCCTGGCTGAACGCAGCTCAGGAGAGGACCCTCCAATCCAATCCAGCCACACTCAGGGACGGGTGAACTGAAACGGTTCAGATGTTGGTGTCCGGAGTAAATACCCTGGGATTTCTGGCTTTTTAAGTCAGAGCGACTTGGTGCTTAGTGACTCTTTCAAAGAGAAACAAGTGAAATCTGCAACAATTAAATAAATCCCATATTCACTGCCGCAAATATTTGGGTTTTGTTAATGCAGTATATTTGTAAAGTGATGCATTCCCAAAATCCTGCATGAAATCTCTGGCAAGAAACAGTGGTAACTTGTAAAACTTCTTAGAAGACAGAGCATGTGAGGAATGTGACCCACAGTGACCTGCGTGTCTGTTCATCTAGGTATAATGTTGACTTAGGTGTTCAATATTAATAACCTGCTGTCACGGACACTGGAAGGACATCTCAATCTGCCAGCTATAGGCTCGGCATGAATATGTATAAACAGGGAGACGCATCAGAATTGCCAAGTGAAATCATGTTTCACACTTTGGGACTAATGTGACGTGGCACAGGCCTTACAATGAGCCGCAGAAACAATGGCTGATTGGTCTCAGTAGGCTTCCTGTACGGTGGGAGACGATTCAGTTGTGTCTGTGCAGAGACTGCGAATACACGTTACACCTTTACAGTCTGTATTACAGCTTTATTAACTCGATGCTAGACATGGGGCTGGATGAGATTCAGGAAGAGGCATAACACGATCTAATAGTTTCTTTATTCAAAGCAGAAAGGCTTCAGTTATGCCTTCTAATGAATGCAATGCAAACTATTCAGTTGTTGTACTATGAAGTTGAATTATATGTGAGATCGCAGCATTTTTATGTCCATTTTATCTCCAAAAATAATCAAACTGCTTTACTACAGTGAAATTTAAACGTGTGGGGGAAGTACATGGGTATAAAATAGTAAGGTGTAGATAGTAGGTAGGTCTTGTGTTTTGAGGACTTTTTGCTAGATTTTTCAAATATTTGCTAGCTCAGTATTTTTGGAGAAAATAGGTGGAAAATAGTTTTTATTTATACCTTTGTCCTTGTGCCTGACTGCTTGGTATCTGACAAACCCGATTTTGTGACAGACATTTGAAAAAAAGTCTAAAATTAACACCCGCTGAATGTCAGTCTTCAGGCTCTCCTTTTTAGTTTCCACACCATGACCGGCATTGTTTTTTTTAGGAAACATTTCCAAACAGCTGAACTCATGTTTCTTCTAAGCAAACGAAACGTGTATTAGCCTTCCTTCAGCCAGATGCTCAGCAAAATGTGGGGGAGGGGCGTGCTGTGTTAATAAGAGGCTGCTCTAGACTTTTTTCTTGTCCTGGATTTTGACCAATAGAGTCATAATCCATTCTTACTTGTCATTTTTTAAAATGACAATAATCACATACTCAATAGTATTTAATTTTCCTTCATTTGAATTAGTATTCATTAAGAACAAGCTGAACAGAGAATTCACATTGCGCTATCACATCAATCAGATGAATACATGCATTAAATATGAAAAGTTCACCTGCTGTGGTCTGAACGCACAGGCTCACAACTATCGTCTGGAATTGCACACCTGCTTGTGTGTAATCAAATGTCTCAGGTATGATTGCTGTAGGAGGCTATTTTCAAAAGGTTTTGGACTTTTGCCTCGGACAAATGACTTCTTCGGGGGATTGATGTTCTGGAGGCTGAATCCGCCTCAGTGAAGATTGGAACATTTCTCAAATTAAAGGAATCAGATGTCGGGAAGACTCTCTGAACGTGGGCTTTCCTGATCCCGCGAGCTTTTGCTTTGTTGGGAGGAAATCCCGCAGCATGCGTTCCTTCTTCATGGGTGGTTCAGTTTCCCCGCTCTGTGACTTGTGCAGCTGGTCACAGACACGCTTCAAAGCTTTCATAAGTTCAATGCGCTCGCTATCAGCTCCCGGATAGCAAGATGTACTGAGTACGGTGTCCAGGTCTGAGATGTTGCTCAGGTCCTCTCATGGGAATCTGTTTTTGATCGATTTAGTCACCTGTACTTGAAAAGTTCTGTGCATCTGCACCAAGTAGTCAGGGGTGGGAATCGTCATCAGTCAAAATGACAGAAGGCCTTCAGATGTGTCTGTCACCGTTTTAGAAAAACAGTCAAAAGACGGAAAATATTCTTCTAACCCTAGTGTCACTCTACTTTCCGTACAGACAAAGTAAACCGGTCAGTCTTGCACTTTTTCCAGCATCTCATTAAAAAGACGTTAAACTCTAGGTTCGGCTGAAATGTTAAATACTTGGTATTCCTTGGTATATGTTGATGCTGGTAAGTAGTCCATGTCTACTCAATGCATGACGAATGAGCAAGGTGATAGCAAGATAAAAAGCTTCTAACCATAAATCATTACTTAGTAGTTTTCACATTGATGGCTGGTAAGCATGGAGCCTACTTTGTAAACTGATTCTTTATGGTACTTTTGTGAACAAAGTCAAGGTCATAGCATTTAGATTTTTATTTGCCAAAAAAAAAACTAATCCTAGAATACACATTCAAATTCACATAATACCAAACCAAATGAATGTAACATTGTGTGACAGTACAGCTGAGCTGATCGCATCTGTTCAATCATGTCTTCCTGTTCCCCAATATCCCCACTCATCACAAGAGATATGTAATTATAACACAATTGTCTGGATAATAAGAGCTATTACCATCATCATTATTGCAACTGACCTCTTTCAAGCGACCGCTAAACCGTTCATTTGTTTATTTTTAAGTTAAGCTTCGGGGAAAAAAAAAAAGGCTTGATTAAATTGAGCTGTTGATGTAAACCTACGTCACCAACTTTAACACAATGTGGCTCGCAGAAAGAAAGGCAAAACAGCAATGTTTTATTTAACAAAAAAAGAAACCATCACCCTGGAAGTTCAGTGCTTTAAGCAAAAGTTTGGAAATGTTGGGTGTATTACTTTCAGCAACACCACTGTCCTCATCAACAGATAAAACCCATGACCCCATGACCCCCTTTGTATCAGCTACAGACCAGGAGTTGAAAGAAAAGCGGTTTCTATTTGGCAGTCATTAATAAACGCAATGTGGGAAATGTAGGAGGAAGCGATGTGTGGTGGAGACATAAGCTGCGCGTCTCCTTGAGCAGTCCATCCACACTCTGGTGGTGAAAGCGACATTCTGTGGCAATGTTTTTCTTCAGTAGGGACAGAAAAGCCAGTCAGAGTTGATGGGAAGATGGATGGTTCACATTTCAGCAGAACAGAGAATGTGAACATCCAGTCAGAGGCATAATGGGATCCTTTAATTTTAAAACGTGTCAAATGTTGTGCTTTAAGCAAAAACTGAGTGCTTAGGATCTGACCCTTAGCATTCTCAACCACGAAAACCTTAGACTGTATTATTAAAGCACAAAAAACAGGTGTGATTTGGTTTGAATATAGCTCAACATAGCAAAGCTGTGTAACATAAGACGCTTTGACCAGGTTATGTAATGCCATGACTATGTTATACAGTCAGGTTGGGGTAGAAGACTGAAACACTTCAGAACGAATACTTTCAGACAAAAAAAAATGTAGAGAGACCTGAGCAAAAATAATCAAGCCAAAAAGGCAGTTCAGCTTGAGTGAACTTGATATAAATTAGACGTTGGAGCAGTAAAAAAACAGCTCTTTTTTGTTTTGTTTTTAGCTTGTCATTTTAATTTGACAACTTGTGCTTTTCGGTGCACAACAGGACTTCGCTGACGACAAAAATAGTGAAAAACAATGGCTAATTGTAAAGATGCAAAGCTGCTCTGAAATCTTTGTAAACATTATATTTACACACATCAATTAGATCAATACAGTCCGTATAAAAAGTATTCACCACCTTGGATGTTTTACTGTGTTTATTGCTTTTACAAATCATTCATGATCAAAACAATCTGGTTTATGTTGACAAGAAACTACAAAAAACCTGACTCCAAAGTGAAAACGGATTTCAACAGTTGGGGCAACTGTGGGTCAGGAGGTAGCAGCTTGTCTTGTATCTGGAGGGCTGCTGGTTCAAATCCCTGCTCTGTCTGTTTTGACCACATCAGCAAAGGGGTGAATACTTTCCATAGACACTGTAGATGCCACTTTTGCCCAGTTTCTTTTTTTATTATTGTTGAATCATGAGGTCAGCAGGGATTAAGATTGTTGTCAGACCTGAACCTCCAGGGTCACATAAAGGCAATAACAAGGTCAGCCTTCTATCACCTGAAGAACATCTCTAGGATTAAAGGACTGATGTCGCAACAGGACCTGGAAAAACTCATCCATTCGTTTATCTTTAGTTGGATTGATTACTGCAACAGCGTCTTCACAGGTCTGCCTAAAAAGTCAATCAGACAGCTGAAGCTGATCCAGAACGCTGCTGCTCGTGTTCCTCACGAGAACCAGGAAAGTAGAGCACATCACCCCCCCCTCCCCCCTTATCCCTAGAATTAGAACCAAACATGGAGAAGCAGCTTTCAGTTTCTGTGCTCCTCTAATCTGGAACAAACTTCCAGACAACTGCAAAGCTGCTGAAACACTGACTTCTTAATGTTTTCATGTATCATATGTTTTGTGTGTGCTTCTTGCTTTATTGCTGTTGTCTGTGTTTTACTGCTATTTCTATTTGACGCCTTAATCATGTAAAGCACCTTGAATCACCTTGATGTTGAAAGTGTGCTATACAGATAAAATTGCCTTGCCTTGTCTATAGACCGCTGAGTAATTAGAGACGCGTTGGAGGCATGGGAAGCCAGATGAGTGGAGATTGTGTAGAATGGTGGGTAACAGGTGGGTTTGAGGAGTGGTCCCGCTCCCGAACCCAAGTTAACACAATAACTCCCTTTGGCCTTCATGTTGTCAGGCAGGCACCATTCAGGGCTTTTATATGATTTTGCAGTTTGGCCAGTAATAATGCCTGGGTGCAGCGAGTAAAATAAAACCAAAAGATATTAATCACAATTACTTCTCATTTAACAGAGGAAGCAATTATATTTTCACATAGGGTCAGGTAGATTTGGATAAAGTTTTCCCTCTAATAAATGAAATGTGCACTTTGGATTTACTCAGGTTATCTTTGCTTGATATTGAAATTTGTTTGATGACCTGTTACGTTTAAGTGTGAAGATACAGAAGAAATCCGAAGGGGGGAGAAATTATTTTCCACAGTTGAGTAAATAAACTCATTGAAGCCTCTTCATAGTCACGTATTTCTTCAAATGTTGTCAAGTTTTGCCTTAAATTGTGTAGAATCCCCACTTGAAAGTGGGGATTCTACACACAGGCTTATTACATTTATTTATTTTATTTTTTATTCTTATTCTTATTTTATTCTTCTTTTTTTGCCTACCATTGCAGTGACTTTAGTTTAATTAGTTCAGCTTGTAAACCCACATCCACTCAAGGAGCAATGGCTGACAGAGCAAGTTTTGATTGAGCTGGAAAGCATTTTACTAGAAGTGCAGCTCATATAATACTCTAAAAACGCATGTAAACAAACACAGCGATCTGTTTTGCTGTTCTCTACACCTCCTGGTGTTCAAAATCGCCAAAAAGACCATATTAGATAAACTGGCCTTGAAATATAAAGCATCTAGTGGCCAAAAGCTGCCTTGACTAACATAAACTATAGAGCACCGTTCTGGTGAAATGATCTGGGGGTGACGTTGGGCTGACCAAACAGACGTGCCCTCTCCGTTGGGTTCAAACAGTTAAAAAATTGGGCTCTGCTCCGTCCGTGGTTGCGTGCCTGTCCGAGAGCCCTTGATTCGATGGATAATGGTGCTGCATGTCTCTGCACCTCTGCAGACAGAGAAGCATAAACTAGGCTTAAGTCTTCACCACATAAACTTCTACAAATTACCAGCTTCTAAGCTCGGAAGACTCACCCATGCAAAATGTGGAAATTGTAAATTCACATCTGTCAAATCAAAATCCTCGTGTCCTATAGTCCTGCTAACAAGAGCCTGCTGCTCTCAATCTGTCATTTAACATGGATACTTTACCATAATAGGTCCTGATTTTTCTTCCACCTTTTATCCACTCATCCGTCATTAGTTGCTTCTAGTAACGAGCTTGATTTTGATCATGTGGACACCCTGCATTCCCCTTGCCTCAAACCTACACTGTCAACAATCCCATAAGGAGTGTGGGTCCAAGCAAATTACATCCATGGTGCATGCTGGCTGTGCTGCTGCCCAGAGCCTGTGGGAGTACTGTGCTGTCCTGGAGCAGGCTGACATCAAAGTCCTCCATCCAGAAGAGCCTGAGGCAGTGAGCCACCAACAGCTCTGACTGACAGGGGAGATGTAACATTGTTACAGAGTCGACCAGATTTTTATAAGACCCCAGGTGTGAATGTAGCTAAAAACACGTTATGCACTTTAGAGAAGTTGACTACGACACAGCAGATCCCGTGTCGCATTTTCAATAACAATAGAAACGAAACAAAATGCCCAACCCAGCATTTTTTCTAATTAAAGCAGGGAAGGTTAGGTGATGTTGTTCATACATTTCTAGTTACAGAAGTTTGATGCTTTTTCACGTCTTACTGGCAGTTGTTTTTTCGTTGTTTTTGGTGAAATACCCAGTATTTGAACACATAACGAGTGGAAACCATGAAAAAAAAAATCCATTGAAGCATCCAATGAGGTTTAAGTTATGTCATAGAAAATCTGAAGGTTGTTCTGTAACCCCAGAATTCAATATGGCTGTCATGTGTATTAAACATACTAATAAGTCCGATATAGAGGGAAGGGGAACCATTTTTAGAATAACTGAGCCAAGTTCAGCAATTCATGCTTTTGACATGCTTTGACAATCAATTTAGCTTTACCTAAAGGCCTTTTAACATTAGCCTTTTTTTAACCACGCTTCATCAATGACTGCTTTGTTTGGCATTGTAAAATAAAATGAGTATGATTATTTGCTCCTCATGTGTAGGCCTGCCTTTCCCTTGAAGACCTTTACTTGGGTATTGACTCATCAGAGCTGTTGGAGCTATTGTTTCGCTGCAAGTAGTAAGGTATGAAATAAAACACAAAAGCATAAATCTTTGCTCTTAGTTTATTATGATTTCAAATTTCATATTAATTAATTGAATAATTTATTAATTTTAGATTCCAATCCGTAGTTATTATAATCATGGCTGATTTGAAGTCTCACTTCTAGAAGGAGAGTTTTTAGCAGCTGTAGAGCCGGTTGAGTTTCGTGACGTCCCAGCTGGACAACCCCTGCCTCTGACCGATCTGGACATTGCGATTAGGGATGGGGGTGATGGTCTCCACTCCATAAGCGATGGCGAAGGCGTCTCTTCCATAGTGCATGATGGAGGAGTAGTCGTAGGGAGTGTTCAGGTTGTTGGTGTCGTGCTTGTAGAAGTTGTAGGCGCTGCTGGGGATGATGTTCTGCCAGTTGATCGTGACGTAGGAGTCGCGGTCGCTCCTGGTCTGCTCGTGCTGGAAGCCCAGAGCGTGGTTGAGCTCGTGCATGGCGATGCCGCTGTAGATGCAGCCCTGCTTGTTGAGTGAGAGCTCCTGCATGCCTCCCGTTTTGCCCAGTTCAGACCAGCATCCCTGTTTGCTCACAATGCTGATGAAGTCTTGCTCGTTGGTACGGGGCGTAAAGCGGATGCAGGTACCGCTGTTGAAGCCCCTCATGCCGGTCTCGATGGTCTGCCTCTCATAACTGGTGAACTCCCGGCCGATTACATAGGGAACCACCACATAGCCATTGGAGGCTTTTTTCCACAGGCAGCTGTTGTACCAGCACTTCATGGCATTTCTGTTTTTGGGAGCCACTATGTCTCCTTCCAGCAGTAATTGGTCTGAGCCGTTGTTGGCGGTCAGAATCCTGGTGGTCATGTCCATGGTGTCTGCTCCTTCTTCTTTCTTCTCCTCTTGTTCTCCTCCCTCCTCAAGAGGAAGTGCCTGGGAGAGGCCGAGCAGGAGGAGCAGCAGGAGGCTGGTGGAGGGAACCATCTTTACAATCGATGTGGAGGCTCAGGAGCTTCTGGAGAGAACTGCTGTGGAGAGACTCCTTGAAGCTTGATGTTCTGTTCAGTACAAGATATTTATACTGTCCTCTACAGGTGTGTCTGCAGGAGGATTATGGGTTGGGGTCAGCTCTGCTAGGCCTAAAATAAACTTATAAAGGGAAGAGTCTACAGACAAACCTAGTCTTTAAACATGGTGTCCAATCCCCCACAAGATCTTTTGTCTGTTTTGTTCGATATTTGTTTTCGCTTATTAGCTCTGCTAACATTGACCCGTTTCAAGTTTCTTTAATTTACATCTGACTTCCTCACACCTTTATCTAAAAAAAATTGTGTGAACTCCCATCCTCTCAAATAGTTCTTCTCTCTCTGACGACCTCCGTAATGAAAAATCCCCCATGTGTCTCATATGACAAGCTGTTAAAGTTGTATCAAAAGCATCGGGTCCCTTTGTAAGGTTGATCGACGGCCTTTTGAAACTCCTGCATATGCAGAGGATGGTAATAGGTTCCTGTGGGACAGGTTGCTGTGGCTGTAGCCCTCAAAAATGAATTTTAAATTGAATAAAGAGGTCCAAGCCATTGTACAGCAACCATTGACCCTCCCAGGATCACCAGATATTTTTGAATACTGATGGATGTGTGCTAGTTTAAAGACTTGTGTTTTTTGCTTCACATATCTTAGTTTAAGCTATCTTTACTTAATGCTGAAATGCTGAATAGGTTCAGTTTATTTTGCTTTTGTACAGCTCCGAATATTCCTTTACTTTCAATAAGATACAGGTAATTAAACATTGCACCAATGATTTAATGTGTTTCTTTCGGCCATGAAAGTATAAACCCTAATTTGTCCAATTTAATTAGCACATATAAACCTACCATGCCACCCTTGAATCTTGGGCTCATATAAAAGTGTGTAGATGGATTGTGAAAAGAATGTGTTTTTTTTCTCTCAAACGTGTCCCTCCCCCTCTCAATCTCATCAGCCTCTGTGATTAAGGTTTGGCATTGGGGATTGTGCTGTCTTTTTGGAGAGATATTTCAGCTGCATTTCTGACACTCTGAAAGGAGAGGAAGATAAAGGAGGTGTCGGGGAAAAAAACTCCTTCGCGTTGTGGGAGTCCTAGAGAGGGCCTTGAACCCTGCCATTCATGCCTTTCTCTCCATCAGCTGAGTCTAATTGCCAGTGAGGACAGGAGACCCCAGGCCCGATCGCTCCTTATCCTCTTTAGTGCTTTCAGGCAAGAGAAAGGCGAGCTTCTGCTTTTGATCTTTTCTCTGATTTGCTTTTTCTTCTCTGTCATCACTACCATCCTCTCCTCAGGAGTGACACCAACTCCTTTCACGGGGTGCCCCATCTCCATCTGCCCAAAATAATGACCAAGGCCCAGGCTTTATTAAACAGAGGTGGAGAAGGGAGGTCAACCCTGAAGGAGGGAGAGGGAGGTCTGGATGAGGGAGAGCCCCATTGCAAATCTAGTCTGTAGCCTCACCGTGTTCCCCCAAGTTCATCTCTATACAGTTGTCTAGGCCTTGGCCAGGAGAAAGGCTTTTCTTCACCAGATCGCGAACGTGAAGGCTCGTCCTTTCCCAGAGGCACCGCTACAATAAAGACCCCAGGCTGCTTGAGACAATGGGGCCTGTGTGATCTCCAAGCCAAACTCGGGATGAGACGATGCCTTGGTTACTAGTCCCATGGGAGGGTAAACCCACTGGTTATTGTTGACAGCATCTTTCCAATCGCAGGCCCCCCTGCAGACTGTGCCATTCCAAGTCGCTTAAAAACACCGCTTAGTGTCGGCCGATGGAGGAATTTCATCTAGAAGAAGTGTTTGCATGTTTGCAGAAGAAAATCTCTACTCTCACAAATCTCAAAAGCTAATAAAGAATGCATTCAAGGGCAAATTCAATAGAACACATGAACAGAGACCACAGTTTGATTCACCTCATTCACCAAGAACGAATGCTGGTCATACCGCCGTTTTCGTTGTTTGATTCCCGAGTTTTTAGGCAGGAAATGGAGCCATCTGCCTAAGATGGTTCATACCAGCTGTGCATCAGTTTGTATCTGAAAGGGGTACATTATGTATCACTTTCACAACCAGTGATTAATTAATTAATTAATCAAATCAACCTGGCCCTATTAATTAATTAAAGTAATTTTGTATTTTCTGCTCATAACCCTCTTTGAAAATGTGATTATATAACACCAATGAATATCTACCCGCAGGAGGTCACTTAAAGTTATTTTTGTCATTAGGGGTCATAATCTCATATTTCGTAAGAATCAATGGACCTCAAATGGGGATCAGAACCAAAATTTAAGAAAACAGGCTGTAAAGTGAAATTGTAGCCTTTTTTCTTGTGTTCACTGTTAAATAAAATCGTTGACTACAACAGAAAATAAACTTGTATAGAATACAATAAATTGGTGTGAAATTATTTGTTTACAAGTACGAAATGAATGTAAGAAGGGTAAAGGGTCAAACTGACCTGTGGGTTCATCTACAAATTTAAACAAATCGTTCATCTAGAACAGATGAGGCTATGAGTAGTGATAATAATGGCAGAAATGACATTACGAGACTTATTCCTTTTCATAGTGCATGATCAGGGTGTATAATTGTTCTAAACACAACACGTGTGTCTGGCTTAAGGCTATTTAAACCACAGGGAGGATCGCAAACAGAGGTGTGGAAACTGTTTTCTTTGGTTGATTCTGTAGACTGCTCAAAACAAACACAGAGGCCTGACTTAATGAAAAGGTCTCATGACAAATGGGAGAGCAAATCCATGAGAAAAACTTATTGCCTGTCACATGTTTGTTCTTCTTGAATTTACTCATATTTCCCTGAAAATATGCTGGTAACATAGCAAGCATTTACTCAACCAATGTCCTACAAAAAGACAAGGACTGAGATGATTATTATCAGTTAAGCTTATTGTTGCATATATTTGCAAGGCATTTATTTTACATACCAGTTATTAATATATGTATTGATTATTTATTTATTTATTATATCATAGTTTCTGCACCTTTTTCTTTTAGTGGATGGAAGAGAAATCTAAATCACCAAAATAAAAACAATCACTTTTATCTGTTTTTCTTTGCATCTTTACATCAAAATGGCATGTAGAAAATTATTATACCACTCAGTGGAAAAATCTTTGTTGGCATTACAGCTATCAAAAACCCCTTACAATGATATCACCCCCCCCCCCCCATGTTTCCACTTATCTTTGGTGATGAGCAATGAGTCTTTGTGGTTGGAAGGCCTCCTTTCTGTCACTGTAACCTTTAGCTACTGCCACATATTCTCTGTGGCTGAGCTGCTCCAAACCTTAATATTACTTTCAGTCAAAAACCACCAGAAGAAGAAGAAGAAGAAGAATGCTCTGATGTTTTTATTACAGCTGTTGTTACTCATGTACAATTTCATTAAATACGTCTGTAAGGCGTTTTATATTCAGCTGTACAAAAAGGCTTTTGAAGATTTCCATTCGGTAGAAGCATCTTTATTTTTTCCTCCCCTTTCATTTTTAGATTTCAACTTTTCAGACAATAACACTATGGCACAACTGGCAAGAGTGATCCGATAGTTGTACAAATTGTGCCTGAAGAGAAAATCATACCTGAGCCAACTAAAGCACTGGTATTACCTCTTTTGAAATGTCTGTTCAAGACGAGAGCGAGTCTTATCTAAATTGCTTTTAAGAGCTGGAGGAAGTAAAGTGTTAATGTGTGTGTCGTTGTAGGCAGTGCTACTCTTGATCAGTTTTCTCTTTCTCTGCTTCTTTTTCAGCCTCTGGCAAATGAAGAAGGAATAATACACTAGAAAAAAAATGAAAAACATTCCCAGATATGACACAAAAACTGTAAAATCAACCTTTAAAGTAATTATAACTTTGCATTTTGTTGCACATATTTTTTCAGATTATGCAGAGAAACATGATTTAGAAAAGGTAAAGTTCTCATTAATGCTGATCAACATTTAATTTATATTGAACCATTCATGTACAAGGTAGACAATTAACGTTCAAGTCTTAAGTCTCTAACTACTGAAATGAACATTTTCTCTTCAAAACTCTGCCTCACTGTAATGCCCCACTTATAAAAGTAAATCTGTTGGCCCTGTCCTTGGCAGTCAGACAACACTTCTGAGCCCCACACTGCCAGACAGGACATATTAGTTTAAAAAAAAGGAAAACAACAACGACAGAAAGATCTCCGCATCACGGTAGGTTTGTAAAAAAAAGTTGGGCTGTTTGTCCGTGGGCCTAATTTACCAGATGGATGTTTAATAATTATCTTTCAACCTTTTAATATTTCCTCAGTTACATTTTAACCAAAGTAAATTTGATCTAACATTAAAAAAATATGCCAAAGATTGATTTCTATTATTTCTAAAATTGATTGACCCTATTTACATTAGTATTTATTAGGGATGTAAGAAAATGTTGATATACCGATATATTGCTATATTTTATGTCACGATATTCTATCGATATTCAAAAGCAATGTATCGATTTTCATCTTTATTTTATTTGTTAGAATTTGAATGGAACCATTAATGATGACAGCATTTTTGTTGTAAAATGAAAAGTATGACCGCTGGTTGGTGGCTGTTTTCACCTTCTTCATTCCAGTGGATCAACTAGATTACATGTGGTGTGCCCCAGGGTTCAATTTTAGGCCCAGTGCTTTTTAACCTTTATATACTCCATCACACTCAAGGTGAGGCGTCTTTTAAATATTATAGCCCTCACCTCTAGAACAGGCTGCTAGAGAACCTCAAGGCCGCAGAGAACATTCATGTTTTTAAGAGCAGGCTCAAGACTCACCTTTTCAATCTAGCTTTTAACTGATTATTATTTATTATTGTCCGTTTAATTGCTCTGCATGTCTCACATGATTACATTTTAACAGTCTTTTATTATTTATTTACTGCTTATTTTTACATTTTAATTTGTTATTTTAATCCCCGTTCCAGTGTTTCCTCTGTGGGAGCCCTGTGCCCTGGGAGCGGTGGTCGGCTGTGGCTGCCTGTGTGCTCTCCAGGTGGAGCTTGGGTGGAGGTGGGGGTCTTGGCCTTGCCTCCACTGGGTGCCCTGTGTCGGCGCCTCGGCTGCTGCTGTTGATCCACTGCTGCCGGTGCAGATGGCTCCTCTGATGGCGTTTCCTTGCATTGTTCATCTGCACTCGGCCCAATGTCCTTTTTTACTGTTGCTTTTAACTGTGTGTGTGCATGGGAGATGGGTTGGGGGGGAGGGGGGGTATAACTGGGACCATGCTTTTAAATCTGTGGGGGAGGGATGGGAATGTAGTTTGATGTGGGGTCATTTTAATCTGTAAAGCACTTTGTGATGCAATTCTTGTATGAAAAGCGCTTTATAAATAAAGTTTGATTTGATTTGATCTAGTAATAGCTGCATGTGTTAAAGTATGACACAGGTTGGAGTGTTAAGAATGCTGTGACAGTTTTTCTACACTTAAATTAAGTTTTAAAAATCACAGTATATACTATTACTCATAGTATCGCAATATAACACAATATATCGTATCGTTCCCCCTGTATTGTGATACATATGGATCATCAGATTCTTGCCAAAACACATCCCTAGTATTTATGCTCTAAAGAAAATGATAAAAATAGATTGTCAACGTGATAATGCTGAATTTCTAAATGAAAAAATAAAGTGGAGTTTTTTTGTCTTTTGAAAATCCAAGTTTACAACCTGTTTATGTCTATCTTCCTATTGCCCACTCCATTATATATTGCATTAAATAGGATTCAGAGGGTTTTCTTCTCCTCCCTCTAAGCTGGAAAACAATATTGGGAAGGTATTTTGTAAATCCACATTTAATAACCAATCGACCCAGACGTCCTCGGGTTCCGTACCCATTCCTCTCACTCCAGATGACCCCACTGTCATTGGTCGGATCCAGGACAAAGATGGGTCTGCTGGCAGACAGGAGGTGGATTGGCTGGTTCACTAGTGCGGACAGAGCCACCTGGAGCTTAACTCGCTCAACATTGTAAAGAGAATGGACTTCCAGAGATTGCCCCCCACACTGCTGCCTCCCCTCACCATCCTCAACATCACTGCATTTACTGTGGACCACTTCAAGTTGCTAGGAACCACCCTAACTCTAGACCTGATACCCAGCAGGGACTGAACTTCTTTGGCAACTTAAGAAGTACAACCTTCCACAAGCGCCGCTGGTCTTTTTTAACACGACCATCATTCAGTCTATCATGTGTACATCCATCACTGTGTGGTTTGGTTCAGCCACAAAAGATGACAGGTCAGGACTGCAATGAACAATCAGGTCTGCAGAGAGGATCATCAGGACTTGTAAAAGTTTAGGATCAGGACAAGGGCAGCTAACATCTCTGCAGAGCCCACACATCCTGGTCCCAAACCTTTAGCTTCAGACTGCTGCTACAGAATATTATTTGCAAAAGAGACTTCCCCCACACTGTCTCTCTGATGAACAACAGTCAGAGTCAGATTGCTGCATATTTGCACCAATTCAACCATGTCATCCTATTTCATAAAAACACTCGATATATAAATACATTTACAAAAACAAGAACTTTTTTATTTCCCACCAAATTTAATATATTTATATCTAAAATGACTATAAATTGAGAGCAAAGTGGAGCCGAAGTGAATTTCCTTGTATGTGTGCACAAACCTGGCCAACAAAGCTGATTCTGAATGTGCAGCTTGAGCGAAAGAGTTGTGAGTGATTAGCATGATTAGCCCTCTGGTGCATGAGTTATAAAAGCCTGAGTCAAAAAAGTTTTCTTTAGTGTTTTAATTCTCTTGAGGGTATGAAAAAACAAAGCAAATATTAGAATTGTTTTGAAAAATGTATTTCCCCCCCCCCCAGAGAGTTACAGATGTGTAGCCTACTCTCCAGTAGACTGCATGTGGCCGAGGACTCAATATAAAACGACATGAACTTAATATAAAAGTGGATTTAATCATGTTTTATGATAAATCCATGCACAGTTTTGATTGGTTTGGCTTATTGTTATAGCCAGGATAGAAAAACACACAGTGCTCACATCTGTGAAACTTATGCGTATGCTAACTCCGTATTTCAAATATCTCCACTTTGAAGAACAATATTTTGAGATTCCGTATTTCTCCTTGGGTGCAGAATGGCATTACTATGTAATTACAGTAGTGAAACATGTTTTAACCAACAACAGCAAATTTAACGGTCAACATCTGTTCAAAGACATTGTGTTTGCAATTCATACGAGACGGAAGCCATCCTCACTAGACTAGTATAACCGTATCTTAGGTATCGTATTCTACGACCATGTTGATCCCTAAAAATAATAGCATTTCTTCTGTTGTCACGGCCAGACTTTTTTTCCTGTTTGAATATGCATACAAATTGGTGTTCTTAACTGTCATCAGTGAGATCTTTGGGAAAGCAGTCTACTGGATCTCTTCCCTCGACATTTACTTTCCAGTCTGTAAGAAAATGAGCCAAGTTTTCATTCAAGCCATTGTTTTGGAATTTCCAGATATTTCTGGTTGCCTGAGTGTGACCTGGTACATGTGCACATCTTCCACATCTTCCATAGCTCCCTTATCAGGCTGACCTCTCCCTTCAATCCTCCTGGCTATTTACATCTTGAGAGACTACATTTCCTTCATCATCCTCGTCTCCTATGTCTCTACTGTTCTCTGCAAGACACTCATTATCACTGTTGTTAATGTGATCATCAATGGAGCTGTTAGGAATATCCTGGGCTGTTCCTTAAGTTTACCTATTCTATGGTGCATTTAGTCAACAGAATGAACAGTGTTAAGAGTTTTACATCATCAGTAATCTGCTACTAATCTGCACAACACTATCTATTTTTAAACAAATACCCTATTCAATATAGCAAAATTACATTGGTTTTACGACTAAAGCAGTCACAAGATGAGATCAAACAGGAATCCTGGAATCCTTAACATACTTGATGACGCATGGTGTCCATTTCAGTGTACACACAATTAGTTCCCAATTACTATTTATTTAAAATGTATTTTTTTAAACTAGACAAGGTAAAGTACTTTAAAGATGTTACTGTATATCATCATTTTTTTTGTTTTAGCTCTAGGGTTTTTCTAGAATAGAAGGACTGATAGGATATACCTGGAGTAGTCAACAGGTGTGGCTGTTTATCAGCCATCTTGGATTCAGGGGAAATGTACTTGCATTTACAATAACTGACCATTGAGTTGGCCTCAGTGGAATGGGGCAGTAGAGAGCACTCTGGTGGCCTCATATGTAGTTCCAGCAAAAAAAAACAAAATACAACTTCAGCATTTTGAATAGCTGCCCACTAAGGTGACCACTATGCGGCAGGGCTGGAAAAGTAGTTTTTTTGATGAGACATATAGGACTGATTCCATAATGTTCCGCTGATGTATTTCAGGGGTCTAATTTAAAAAAGCCAGAATTTCTGTTAAATTAAGAACTGTTGTTTTGTTATATGTGTAATTCGCCTTTTTATTCCATTCAATGTATAACAATTGACTGAACACCCGAGAGTGATGGTTGCATACACCATGCTAGGGGAGGGGTTGCTTGGCAAGGAAACTCATAGCAGAGTGGGATTGACTCTCGGAGTGCAGCAGGAGGAGGAGGAGAGGAAAAGGGCAGCGTTCTGGGTCAGGCTGATAGAGATGTCAGAGCTGCTTCAGTGAGCTTGTGACGCCTAAGAGTGGGGTGGAAAAGAAAACGAAAAAAACGCAGGGAGGGAAGAAAACAGGACAGCTGAAAGACCAGCAGCTTGGTGACAGCAGAGGCAGAGACCACCCCAACAACAGCAGCAGGGGATGCTGGGAGGGGAGGGAGGGATGGGGAGGAAGAGGTGGGTGTAGGGAGTGGGTAAAACTGGGGGGGTGGGGGGGGGGGGGTGCTGGATCCTCTGTCACACCTTATATCAAATAGTTAACCCTCCTCCCTCTCAGCACATTGCAGAGAGGGACGAGGAGGCGATTTTTTTAGAGAAGAGAATGATTAAAGCTTCTGGATGTTGCTGGTTTTCGATGCAACAAATAATAAAAAAATTAAAAAAACAAAAGCACATACACAAGCCTGCGGAGTCTCCACAGGAGGAAGGATGTTATTTATATCTATCTCTATTTGCGGCCTTTCTTTCTTTAAACGTTCAGTTTTTCATACGCCTGTGCCCCCACGCGGTAAAACCAGCAGCAACAATAAAGCCGTGCTGGTTATCAGGCTGTAAGTGCAGCGTCTCGGTGTCCAGCATCCTGCTCAGTGGGTGACCCAGTAATGAAATGTGATTCAGGTGCTAGATGGATATCTGGAGTGAAATATCCCCCCTGCGCTGACCGGCCGCAGCCCAGACGTCGCCTTCTGCCCGCTCCTGCTGTAAAGTGTGATCTACGGCGTTTGGCCTTTTGTCTGGGACAATTATGTTCACCATTAACAAGCTTCCTCCTGTTATTGTTCATATCAATCAGGGCTGGATGGTAATTTGAGCTGATGGTGGAGACGGTGCAGGGAGATTCAGGGCTGATGTTGTGAGTGTATTAGAGAGGGGGAGCAATTAAAAGCAGCAATAAAGCTCAGCGTTTTTGTTCAGCTGTTTATCAGTGGTGTGTGTGTGCGCTTTGCAGGAACATTCCCATACTTTTTTTTTCTTCTTCACAGCTTTGTTTGTTTTTATAAAGCCGTTTATGTACATATAACATTTTTGAAACTAAATCAATCAAAGAGGGGCACAACTTGAAAACATTAATATACATATAAAATGGCTGATTATATAGCCGTGTAAAGTTATACATCTGTGTAGTCGTGTGAGTTGGAAAGCCATTTATTACTGAGCTCTGTGTGTCTCCTGAAGTTATTGACTTACTTATAGTTTGTCAGAAACCTGTTTGATGGAAATGTATTTTTACTCTTTTGTATCAGAACTATTCTTTTAGACAGAACCAGAACCTTTGGAATATGCAGCTAAAAGATTGTGATAAATAAAGATCACTAACCAACTATAGCCATGCAGTAACGTTGCTTCCTATTCCAGGGCTGCAACCGGCTCGTGAACCCTGCAATGTGCCCATCAGGGGAACGGTCCAGTTAATGACTTATTGATAGGGAGGGATGCCGAGTGCTCCATGCATATTATCACGACGCACTCTTCCTGCAGTGTTGATGCTTCAGCTGTGTTTTTGCTTCAGTTACAGCCTGTAGACGACCTACATTCTGAGGTTAATTGGTTCCTTTTTATGGACTGTATCCAATCATTCAGTGCAATGGATCAGTCAGAGGATGTACATCACAATTTCTTAAATAAAATGAAGCTAAGGTGTAACTCCCTGCAGGGCCTACAGAAAAATTTTCATATTAATTTATTCATATTTGGTCAAGTTAAAATCACAAATACCATTGTATGTTACTGGGGATTTATATGAGTAACCAACTAAAAGTTATACATGGTTTTCTTTTTCCCCCCAAATTAAAATCTGAAAAGTGTGGTGTGGTTTTGTATGCATCCTCTTTACTCTGAAATTAATAAATAAATTATCATTCAGTGCAAACAGTTGCCTTCAGAAATCACCACACTGGTAAAGAGAGTCCACATCGAGGCAATTTAATCTCAGTATAAATTCAGCTGTTCCTTGGAGGCCTAAGAGGTTTGTTAAAAAAAAAGGATCAACAAAAGGATCGTGAAGACCAAAGAAGACAAATCAGGGGAAAAGCTTATGCTAAGTTTAAAGGAGCAAGCAGAACATTGATCATAACATTGATCATAACTGCAAAGCTGCAAAGATTCACGGCTCACATGTGGGAATCTGTGGGAAACACATCTGTTAATTCAATTTCAATTCAGTTTAGTTCATTTACACGTGATCTCAAGGGAAGGCAAGGCAATTTTATTTGTATAGCACACTTTCAACAACAATGTAATTCAAGGTGCTTTACCCGATTAAGGGGTAAAATAAAAATAGCAGTAAAACACAAACAAAGCATATTAAGTAAAAACAGCAATAAAGGAAGAAGCGCACACAAAACATGATACAAGAAAACATTACTCAAAGGCAGCTCTAAACAGATGGGTTTTTAGTTGTGATTTAAAAGAACTCAGTGTTTCAGCAGCTTTGCAGTTTTCTTAAAGTTTGTTCCAGATTAGAAGAACATAGAAACTGAAAGCTGCTTCTCCATGTTTGGTTCTAATTCTAAGGTTGCTGGGTAGACTGGAATTAGAGGACCTGAATGTTCTGCTGGGTTGGTGTAGTAACAGCAGATCTTCAACATATTTTGGTGCTAAGCCATTCAATGATTTATGATTTAAAAGAACTCAGTGGTTCAGCAGCTTTGCAGTTGTCTGGACGTTTGTTCCAGATTAGAGGCTAAGTATAAACTAGTAAAAGTATTTAGAAGTCTATTCTCTGAGCTGCAGGGAGCCAGTGTAAGGACTTTAGAACTGGGGTGATGTGCTCTACTTTCCTGGTTCTAGTGAGAACACGAGTAGCAGAGTTCTGGATCAGCTGCAGCTGTCTAATTTACTTTTTAGGCAGACCTGTGAAGACGCTGTTGCAGTTATCAATCTGACTAAAGATGAACACATGGATGAGTTTTTCTAGGTCCTGTTGCAACATCAGTCCTTTAATATTAGAAATGTTCTTCAGATGATAGAAGGCTGACCTTGTTATTGCCTTTATGTGACCCTGTAGGTTCAGGTCTAAGACCATTACTACACCTAGATTTCGGGCCTGATCAGTATTTTCTAGCTGTATTAACTGGAGCTGTGTGCTGACTCTTGATCGTTCCTCTTTAGGTCCAAAAGTAATGAATTCTGTTTTGTTTCTGTTCAGCTGGAGAAAGATATGACAAATCCATCCGTTGATTTGCCCAATGTAATTACTTAGGGTTTGGATGGGTTTAAAGTCACCCAGTGACATCGTAATGTAGAGCTGAGTATCATCTGCATAGTTATAGTAGTTAATCTTATTGGTTGTTATAATCTGGGCTAATGGGAGCATGTAGATAATAAATAAGAGGAGCCCTGGGGCACCCCACATGTGATTTCTGTTCGTTCTGATGAAAAGTTTCCTATTGAAACAAAGAAGTCCCTGTTCTTTAGGTAAGACTCGAATCAGCCAAGTACTGTACCAGAGAGTCCGACCCAGCTCTCCAGTCGTTCCAATAAAATATCATGATCAACAGTGTCAAATGCTGCACTGAGGTCCAACAGAACCAGCACTGTGGTTCTTCCACAGTCTATATTTATGCGGATATCATTGAAAACTTTGACGAGGGGAGTCTCAGTGCTGTGGTGAGCACGGAAACCAGACTGAAAAACATCAAAGCGGTTGGTCATTGTTATGAAGCTATTTAACTGCTGAGACACTTTTTCAATAATTTTACTGATGAATGGAAGATTAGAGATTGGTCTGTAGTTCTGCATTAACGTGTTATCCAGATAATTCTTTTTTAGCAGTGGTTTAATAACTGCTGTTTTTAAAGCCTGGGGGAAGAGACCTGACAGGAGTGATGAGTTCACTATTTAAATCAGATCAGACACAATGACAGGGAAAACTTTCTTAAGGAAAGCTGTGGGTAGGATATCTAGACAGCAAGAGGAGGAGCCTAATTGGTTAATAATTTCCTCTAGGTTTTTTTGGTTTAATTAATAGAATTCTGACATTTGTTCTACATTGGTGTTAGTTGGGTATAACATTGGTAGTGGTTTCGGTGCTGCGGTACAGACCGACCATCTTGTTAGAATCTTTTCAGTGAAAAAGCTGGCAAAGTCATTGCAGGCCCTGATAGACTTTAGTTCAGGGGCTACTGTCATTGGAGGATTAGTTACTCTTTCCACTGTTGCAAACACAGTCCGTGCATTATTAATGTTTCTGCTAATATTTTCAGAAAAGAAAGATTCCCTAGCTGTTTTTAAAGATAACTGATATCTTTTCAGTCTCTCTTTGTAGATCTCACAGTGAAACTGGAGTCGAGTTTTCCTCCATTTTCTCTCGTTTTGTCGACACTCTCTTTTTTCACTACGTACCAGTGGATCGCTTGTCCACGGAGACTTCTTTCTACATGAGACTACCTTCTCTTTAGTTGGAGCAATGGAATCAATAATATCTGAGATTTTCACAAGGAAATTATCTACCAGCTTCTTTACTGAGTTAGAGTTGGGAGATGAGAGGGATGTCGTGGAAGGGTAAATACTTTTAAAGGTCTCAACAGAACTGTCCCCTAGAAAACGCTTTTTTACAGTTATCTCACTGTGGCCAGATATTTTAGCAGAAATGGTACTTTCAATAAAAACACAGAAATGGTCTGATAATGCAATATCAATTACCAAGATGTCAGATATAGTTAAACCTTTGCTGATAATTAAGTCCAGAGTGTGTCCTTTATTGTGTGTTGGTTGTTTGACATGCTGGGTCAGGCCGAAGTTGTGGAGAGTGTCACATAATGTTTTCGCTAGTCTATCCTGGGGATGTCAGTATGGATGTTAAAGCATTGACTGTATATATTATAGACAGCGTTTCCGCACTCCTCCCCGTTTACCACAATGACTACGTTCAAGGGGGTAATCATGACGGATTTACAGACTCCTCATCCCCGGTTCTGACGAAGTATGTTCCTAAAAAGGGCATAAGGGCGGGATCTTCACTGTGGACTCGGCCCTGCTTGGCCCTAGCGGGGCGTGTATTTCTGTCGTAATCCCGCCCATTCTGCTCCCTTTAGCGCCTTTAGCTCTGATGCTAAACTTGGCTAGCTAAGCTAAAGGCTAATTTCTATATATCCAGTCAATGCTCCTGCTCATTGACTGTATATATAGAGCTCCCGCTTCATTCTACTCCAGCCATCTGTGCGCCTCCGACGGCTCCCCCCCCCCAATCTCATAAGGTAAGAACTCATAACTTAAAACAATTATTAAAATGTAGTGTTACTATAATTACAGTCGAATGAAATACAGCAATTTAAACTGAATTATCACAACGTGACATCGAAGACAATTGGATAAAAAAAGAGTCTCGAGACAGATTGCTGTCAAAATGTATGTAAAGCCGAGTGGAGGATGTTTATTAGCCTAGTCTAATCTGCAATATGCTTACATGTGTGTAACATTGACTGTATATATAGTGTATAATAATGTGTCAAGTATTAAATTCCCTGTATGAAAAGAGCTTTCTGTGCACTTTATGTGTGTTGAATGTGTGTGGATGAAAGTGCCTTGTATGTGCTGCTATGAATGGATTAATACAGTAATAATTGTAATTTAATAATGATTTAAATTCTACTCTCAACAAATGATTACAAATAAGGCCACGGTCGACAATATCCTGATACAGCCAAGGGCGGAGGGCTTGGAGTCAAGTCAGGAGCACGCTTTTCACCTTTTTTGAGTATTTTTTTATTTTTGTATTCTTGAAAATAAAAGTTGTTAAAGATTGTGAACGCCTTTCTGTTTCTCCCGCAAACATATGCTTCATTATCAGAACAAATAATACAAATCCTCAGAGAGTTTGCATCTTTGAATTGATAATAGGTTAAGGTAAGGTTAATTAAAAAATTCTATTATTATTAGCCAAATCATTGAATGTCTTTTGAGAAACATTATGAACAGGAATTAATACATATCAGCAGTAAAATGTTACTAGTGGTCAAACAGACAAGGAAAACAAATTTAAACTTACATTTTGTAATTACAAACAGGTTTTACTTAGGCTCATACATTATTCAATAGTCTAACTGATATTTCAAACTGAAAAGACTCAGGCAGAATGCGTTAGGTTGAGCTTAGGTCCACAGCCAGATGGCCTCTGCTAGCACCATGCAGCTGTGCAGCGAGCTATTAGCCTTGCCGATGGGCCAGGCAGCGACGTAAACGGCCTGTCAATCAAAGTCAGGCCCTCATTAATTAGATGATTAGATTTCTAAAATTTATCCTACGATAACCAGCCTGGTGCCTCTCATTGTGTCTAACCCTGCGTAATCACAGGAGGAATACCTAGCTGTAGACAGTTCCAATAAATTAGGCACCGGGCATTAAAGTTGTTTTTAACATGTCTAAATTGCAATGCATTCCAATGGGGGACTAGCGGCTAAATGGCGGTACTACAGCAATGGCGGCCTCCAGTGTCATTGTCACAAAACAGAGCAGCCAGCGGCCATTGTGTTAAAGTCCCCCACAATGATTAATTTGGTCATTATCGATACATATTACGGAGAGAAGGTGAAATCATTAAAGAAGTTAGAGTTACGTTTTTGGGGTTTATATACACTTAGAAATATAGCTTTTTTAGGCTCATTTAGGCTCAGAAAATGGGACTCTACTCCGTCCGTCGTTGCTTGTCTGTCGGAGAGCCCTTGCATCAACGGATAATAGCACTGCGTGTCTTCGCACCTCAGCAGACAGAGAAGCATAAACTTGGCTTTACCTTGCAACTACCAGCAGATAGCAGAGCAATCTCAGCTAGAGAAAGCTAACCGTTAGCAACTCGGCCAGTAGAGGCTAACGGTTGCAACTCCACAACATGGCGAAACATGTTCAGGCTTGTGTTATTTGTGGACATAGCACATTAGTGTTGCATTTTATTTATTTATACCAAAGAAGGAGGAGCTGAGGAAGAAACTGTTGGAATTTGTTTTGGAGCACCACCAGTGAAGTAAATTAAGCTAGTTATTTGCTCAAAGCAGCATAAGAGTCACATTGCTTTTAGCCAATCAGAGGCAAAACAATTACATTTAATGAATAACAATAAGTTACACTCGTAATCCTGACTTTTCCCCCCACCCACTCCTCCGACGAACTGCAACGTCCTGAAACAGGAGCGCCAGAGCATTTTTCTCCACAGATAACGACTCACAAGGCATTCATTTAAGCTAGAGATCAGAGCAAACTTATTGAAAAAAATGAGCTACCTTTAAATGGCTTAGTCAAAGTTCATTTCAATTTAATTGAGAATCTGCAGCGATTCTTGAACACTGATGTTCACTGATGCTAACTAGACATGTTTAAAAGAAGGGGCAAGCAAAATGTCCCCAAAGACAATCCCTAAAAGACATAGAGCTGCCATCCCCTTACCCACCATGTGCTACCTTTTGATGGTCTAATCACATAAAACATCTACTAAATACATTACAGTTTGAGGCTCTAATGAGACGAAATGGGAAAATCATAAAAACAGACTTGAGGCTCTGTAGCTTAATCTTTTTATTTTCATGGATAGCAAATACAAACGAAGACAACTGAGAGGAAACAGTGGAATTTATGGTATTTAGAGCAATACTAATATATCTAACTGTTGTTACTGTTTGATTTCTCAGACAGAACGAACAAAAAGCTGAGTCAGCTATGCAGCAGATAGTTCCCACATGTTTCCCATCTGACATCCTTGCATTATACACTGAAATTGAAAAAACTGGGCCAAAGAAATGATTCTGACATATTCAGGCAGCTTGGGAGAGGGGAACAGAGGGGAGGTTCCCAGCATGTCCGCATATGACAGTCCTTTGCTCCTGGCTGGCTGACGCAGCGACATTGTGCGCCTGTCATATACGCCCTTCAACAGCAGATGAAGCTGTCAGCAGGGCGATGACTTTCTTCTGACAGCCGCTCCGCCCTCTCTCTTCAGACCGTCGCAAATAAATATGTTGGGTTTCAAAGCTGCCAAGGCAGACGTTGGACAGTGGGTCAGGGGGCCAAACGCGGACCAAAAGCATTCCCTTCCCCTTGTAACCTGTTCTCAATGAGCCCGGTCACCGCTTTGGGGCACTTATTCAGCGTGAGTCGTCCAGAGGGCCCCGGGGCCCCCAGATCTCACATACCGCCTGCCGGGGGGAGTTCTGTGAGCCCCTCTCTTTCTCTCAGAGTGTTCAGAGCCTCAAATATTCCTCCATGAAGAGACTCCCAGAGTGAACCGAGCAGCTCAGACCGTTTCAGGCAGAGTGACACAATTTGATGAAGATGAACCCAATTTGCCCTCTGATCAGTCAGAGTGAAAAGAAATATTCACCTGCAAACCTTCACTTTCTGATGAAATCAAAGTGTCACCATGAGGGGATGTGGTAGAGGTATATTGGACTGGCTGTTACAGCTTAAACAGAACTGATGGATCATCTGCACTGGGAACTCTTCAAAAAGTCTCTGGAACCACTTTGCTGTGATACAAACAGAACACTTCTTTGCTTTGAACTCTATGGCCCAACAAGGAAACTGAACACATGATTCTGAAATAAAGGGAGGATTTGGGCCCTTTTAAGAGGCCTCCTCTGATATTGGTTAAAACGAACACTTGCATAATGTGCTCCTTGAATTGCTTTGCATTTTTCGCACAAAGACATGATGGAGAAAGAAAAAGGTTACTTGCATTTGAAGTTATTACATTTGGAAAAGTGTTTAGTGCCTACAATACATGCTCATCATGCCCTGTCTCAATGGTTTAGAACAATATTTTACCACATGAAGACAAATTAAGATTTAGGTCTTTTGTGGTAGCCTATGTCTCAACCGGGCATATTCAGAGACAAAAGTTTTCAGTTCAGTCCAAAAATGCTTTTTTTGATCCCAAAGGGAATTTAAATGTTGTTCTAACTAATACTATCCAAGGTTCTTCAAAGAGTCGTTGTGGATGATAATAGCTGTGGGTGGGAAGGCTCTCCTGTAACATTCTGTATTACAGCAAAGCCTCTGACTGAAGACACTCTGTTGTTGTATAATAGACTCCCAGAGTGAACTGAGCAGTTTCTGATGTTATGTTTATGTTCCCAACAGAGCACTTTGCTCTCAGACTGCAGGTTTACTTGTAGTTCCTAGGGTTTCTAAAAGTAGAATGGGAGGCAGATCTTTTAGTTATCAGGCTCCTCTCCTGTGGAACCAGCTCCCAGCTTTAGTCCGTGAGGCAGACACTCTGTTTACTTTTAAGGCCAGGCTTAAAACTTTCCTTTTTGATAAAGCTTATAGTTAGAGTGGCTAAGGTCATCCTGAGCTATCTCTGTAGTTATGCTGCTATAGGCTTAGACTGCTGGAGGACAGACTTACCAATTTTCTTCACTCTGCTACTTCCTTTTCTCCTACTACTCTCCAGTTGTATTACAATACATTCTGTTATTTTGACTGTTAACTTTGTGTTCGCTCAGTTTTTTTCTCCATGGACGCTACACCTGGTCTGGTATCCTGCTTGGCTGCAATGCCCTGTTGGACGGGGGGCATCAACTGGGATGGTCCCCCCAGTAACTGAATATCCACTGTGTCCTGTTATCAACTATTTACTTTCTGTAACATAGAAAGTTCTCTTAAATCAGATCTTCTGTTCCTTCTATGTTTCTCCTCTGTCTTCTCAAACCCCCAGACGGTCGTGGCAGATGGCCGCTCCTACTGAGCCTGGTTCTGTTGGAGGTTTCTTCCTGTTAAAGGGGAGTTTTTCCTCTCCACCGTCGCTACATGCTTGCTCAGTATGAGGGATTGCTGAAGGATTGCTGTGGTTGGAAAGTCTGCATTAAGGGGCCCAACCTCACGCCAATGACTGACGCAATCTGCTGGGATTCCTTAAATAGGAAACTTTTTAACTGACTGGAATGTTTGCATAAATGTATTGAAATGACTTCTTGTTAAGTGCCTTGAGATGGCATCTGTTGTGAATTGGCGCTATATAAATAAACTGAATTGAATTGAATTGAATAGTCTCATAAAGAGGATGCTCAGGGTTGCTCATAATTTTCTTGATTTTCTGAAAAAAAATCTTCTTTGTACCATCATCTCCAGTGGTTTCACAGTCGTCCCTGGAACAGAACCAGCCTTTATTTAATCATGCTGTTAAGCCTTTTTACATTATTTTATAGTTATTTAACTCCTGTAAGTACTTTCTTTTATTCTTCATTTACCTCGCTACTCTTTCACAAAGAAGATTTGTGAAATGCACAACTAATTGTCCTGTTAACAGATTTTCCCAACTGAGCTATGGACATCTGCAGCTCCTCCAGGCCTACAATGAATGTCTTTGCTGCTTCTTTGATTGATGCTCTTCCTGTCTGGACTGTTAATTTTGACATGTACGACCATGTAGGTAAGTTTGCAGGCTCATCCTCTCTGGGTATTCAGATGATGGACTGAACGGTTCTCTGTGACGTTCAAAGCTTGACATTTTGCTTTCTAACCTCTCTTAAACTTCTCCAAAAGTTTTTCCCTGACTTGTCCTGTGTTAGCTACAACATCCATATCATAGCAGTTGCATACAAGAAAAAAGATAATAAGAAATATTCAAACAAAACAAACTGCCAGATGAACGACAATTAAAATAACTAAAGTTGGCAGACAAAGATTAAAACATTGCACTATGAAACTGTTCTTCAAACTAGCACAACAAGCTGACTTTTATTCCTCACATGAGCTGACTTTTCCTCACATGAGCTGACTTTTATTCCTCACATAAAAAATATCACTAAAATAGGTTTTTATCAACTAAAGAACATCGCCAGAGTCCGCCCCATTCTGTCTCGGGCCAATACGGAGACACTGATGCATGCTTTTATCTCCAGTAGAATTGATTACTGTAATGCCCTGCTTTCTGGTCTTCCCAAAAAGAGTATATCAGGTTTACAACTACTACAAAATTCAGCAGCACGTGTCCTGACGAAGACCAGGAGGCGGGAGCACATTACACCGGTCTTAAAATCATTGCATTGGCTCCCCGTACATTTCAGGATCGACTTTAAGGTTCTTTTAATGGTTTTTAAGTGTCTTAATGGTCTTGGGCCTTCTTATCTCTCTGAACTGCTTTTACCATATAAACCTTCGCGGTCTCTGCGCTCCTCTGGCAGCCGTCTCCTTGTCACCCCAAAAGTCAGGACACACAAGCATGGCGAGGCGTCTTTCCAGTTTTATGGCCCTCACCTCTGGAACAGGCTGCCAGAGAACCTCAGGGCTGCAGAGAATATTCATGTTTTTAAGAGCAGGCTCAAGACTCACCTTTTTAGCTTAGCTTTGAACTGATTATTATTTATCACTGTTTGTTTAATTGCTTTGGATGTTTTATATGATTATATTTTTATCAGTTTTACTTTTCAATCTTAGCACATTAATTTACCGTTTCTTTTTATACTTTAATTTATCTTAATCCCCGTTCCAGTGTTTCCTCTGTGGGAGCCCTCTGCCCCGGGAGCGGTGGTCGGCTGTAGCTGCCTGGTTGCTCTCCAGGTGGAGCTTGGGTGGAGGTGGGGGTCTTGGCCTTGCCTCCACTGGGTGCCCTGTGTCGGTGCCTCGGCTGCTGCTGTTAATCTACTGCTGCCAGGGCATATGGCTCCTCTGATGGCGTTTCCTTGCATGGTTCATCTGCACTCGGCCCAATGTCCTTTTTTACCTTTTCTTTTAACTGTGTGTGTGCATGAGAGATGGGTTGGGGGGAGGGGGGTATAACTGTGACCATGCTATTAAATCTGTGGGGGAGGGAAGGGAAGGTGGTTTTATGTGGGGTCATTTTAATCTGTAAAGCACTTTGTGATGCAACTTCTTGTATGAAAAGCGCTTCATAAATAAAGTTTGATTTGATTTTGATTTGAACAAAATAGAACATGCCTCTTGACCTAACAACAAATAAACACTGATATGCATAAAACGACCAACCCAGCACCCTGTTTAGGCAGTTTGATCATAGCAGGATTTCAGAGAAACATCTAATCTTTTATTTACAGCTAGATTAATCTGCTCTTTATTATGCTAATTGTTCACAAATGTTCTCCAGCAAAGGCCCTTCACAGAACAGCTGGATTCATACTGAGATTTAATCCCACACAGGTAGACTCATTTGGGGACTCCTGAGGGCTGTTGGTTGCACTGGGTTTTGTTTAGTGCTATTAGGGTAAAGCATAGTTTACTTTTCTCTGTCAGCAAGTTTGAACTGACACGCACATGTATTGACAGAGACGTTTTCCTCTCAGACTTCTCCTTTGCCTGGGGAGTCTTAAAAAGCAATTCACCGCGAAGGCAACAGGGGGCGTTGTAATAGTTACGAATAGCAATTGGCTTACGCCAAGAGTTCTTCAATCTGCTCCACGTCTGCAGCTCTCTGTTTTTTTTTCAGAAATGGTACTGCTGGTGAAGAATTTAAAGGAAGTGGCATGCTGACCAATCACAGGCTTGTGCTCTCCGTAGCTTTCGTCAGACATTTAAAAAACTGGCCATGTCTCTGTCACCCTAAATGCTTGCATCAACAGATAGTGGCGCTGCGTGTCTCTGCACCCCCGCTGACAGAGAAGCATAAACTAAGCTGTAAGGGATGAACACAAATGCATGCCGCACTTTCCAGTTTTTTGGTTGGAAGACATGTCGAAAGGTATCGTAATTCCACATCATTACGATGCACTACAGAGTGTTGATGTGTCACATTAAACCCAGATAAAATACACGGACGTTTGAGGTTATAACATGGCAAAATATCAGAAAGTTTAAAGGTGCGATATGTAAGAATTTTACAGTGAAATTACATTTAGGTTACATCGCAAAACATTTCCTTCTTAGCCGGAAATTAAAAAAGCTGCAGAGGAACGCAATCATTGTTTACAATCTGTCATTGTTTACCTCCATACTTCCTGGCTCCAGAGCTAATCAAATGTAAACCGGCAAGGTTGCCAAGTCTTCAACACGAACACTGCATCGCCATTTGTAATTCCACATCTACTGGGCTAGAGGCTAACGTTGAGCTAACAGTGCCAGCAGTAAATTAGAAAAAAAACATAGTCGGCTCTAAAAATATCTCGAGCTACTTTTTTCCATAACCAACAACTCGTTATTGCAGTGAAATGTATTTATCTACTCATCAACTTACTGTGTATGACTCTTCTTCGCTCGTCATCTTGAATCTTCATCGGGCATAATAGGTTCTAACTGTGTAATAGGATGATAGTGAGAATGTCCTTTTCCACTTTATTGTGAGTTTCTTTACATAATTTTGTTGATTGTAAAATTATTACAAATTATCATAAATTATGTTTTTCTTTTGGAAACATTCTTCAAAACCATAGAAAAAGCTTTTTAAACAGTCCATACTTTTGATCTTTAATTTACAATAACCACACTGTGAATTATGCTCACAAAGGTACCACTACGTCTGTAAATGGATGCAAACTACAGTCTCACTTAGAGGAGTCAAAAATCAAGGGGTATAGCGAAGATGTAAAGTCTTGAGCTTTGATCCGACCTGTCTCTCTCATGCACTTCTGCCTTTTTCTTTTAGGTTGCTCATGGCAAAACTAAAATTACCCAACAAAGAAGAACTTGTAGGGTCTAGATTTTGGGAAAACTATAATCTGTTTGTTATCATAAATATACAACAGATAACTAGAATGATTAATTTGATTTCATCTTCCACTGTAAGGATGCAGACAGGGCAGTTCTAGACCACAGAACCCCCAATGTTACCCCTCCTTTCCACCGGACGCGTAAGCGGCACGTTACAGGAGCAGCACGTTTCACTTGTGTATTCTGCTGCTTGGCCCTTTCCACCGGGTGCCTATGAGGCGCATAGCAGCAGGGCAGCAGCTGTCACCGAGAGCACGAAATCACGCGAGATTAGCAAAATCACGCGTGGTTTCGTCAGTAAACACAACAACCATAGACATATATAGACGTCTATGACAATAATAACCAGGAAAAGACAACAGCATGGCTCCAAAAGGTTGGTGTTTTATGTTATGTCCGTTTTATATTCGCCAATAAGTTTATGTTATGTCAGGGAATATCCAAAATCGCTCATTTGTGTGATGACACACAAATGAGACCCTCCCGCGAGGTACTGACTTCTCACCAGCCGCACAGGTAGGGACATTTTTTTAAGTAAAGCAACCGCAAAGCAGCACGTTTCTTTTATTTTGAAAATTTCCGGTGCCGAGCCGTATATTTCCTGTCTTCCCTGATCTAAAATGTAGAAATGTACGTGTTTCAGAGGCGTGCTGCTTAGAAAATAGGACTGCCGCGTATATTTAGAAAAGTGCTGCGAGATGTCGCTCCTCAGAGGCGGCAGACTCGTGCTGCTTTCGCCTCAGGTGGAAAGGGTTCTATTGACTACAGTGGTGGCTATCAGCTGCGTATGACGTGCTGCTCCTGTAACGTGCTGCTTACGCGTCCGGTGGAAAGGAGGAGTTATGTTTACATTGAGCTTAACCACTTTTCTGTTGAGTGTCTGCTAAAGATAAAAAAAACACTTTATTGTGAGAAAAATTAGTACAATTGGGCAACTCACATATCCAATGTCATCCAATTTCCCAAATGAGTGAGATCACCAACTGCCAGTAGTCAGGAGATCAGGATGTCATAGGTCACAGCCCACAGACAATATTCCTGTGATGCATGAATGATCATATACCATTAAGAAGTCTTGAGAAGAAAAATCAGAGTCTTTAGGGTAAAGCTACTCTTTAGATAAAGATGCAGAACAACAATATACTGTTAAACATTCGCCTAACTCGTTTTTATTTTAATTGAAGGAGACATGAAACCTGTCTTCCTATTGCAGACAGAAGACTAGTGGCATTTGACGTTTGATTGGGGTAACTACTTTTGGCAGTACAGGCCAATGTATTTCTTGACATATTACGTAGTAAAACACAAAGTGTGGCCAATTCAATAAAATACAAACCATCATAAGTGTAAAAAAATAGTGATATGCTGCAACTATCTCTATGCCTAAAGCCTAGTTTATACTTCTCCATCAACGGAGGAGCGATGACACATGTGCAAGGGCTCTCTGACAATCACACAAAGACATGGAGTAGAGCACAATATTTTAACTATCCTTCGAACTCAGCGGAGAGCGTACGTCGGTGATTGGTCTGCCCAACATCACCCCAAAATCATTTCACCATAAAGGTGCTCTAGAGTCAATGTAATTACCATTATTTTTAGACTATTGAGCGCACCTGAATATAAGCTGCACCAGCTAAATTTTTTAATTAATTTTGTACATATATAGGCCACACCTGAATACAAGCCGCACGTGTCGCACATGAGATATTTACACAGAAAGACGGTACATGAAATACTTTTGTTAGTTGCCTCCACCAGGAGGTGATGTTTTCGTCTGTTGGCAACATAACCCAAAAACCTATGGACGGATTTTGATATAATCTTCAGGAACTGTCTGCAATGGGACCAGGAACCACGGATTAAATTTTGGGGTTAATCCGACATGAAGCACGTATCCACCCACCAACCAATGGTGCTAACCTCCACTCCTCTCCCGTGTCAGAGAGCTCACAAGCGGCCCCCCTTTAGGCAGGAGCCCCGAATCCCCGCTCTCCGCTGGAAGAGCACAGCTATGCGTCTCATTACGAGACATTTTTTTGGAAAAGTACCAAAATTAGAACTATATATGACAACACGAGGATAGGAGGGGATGAGTGGTCCTGGCGGAGGTCTGCACTCTCTGAGTGCTTTTCTAGTTTTAATTTAAGACGTGCTTTTTTTTTTTTCACAACCACGACATCATCACAACACGACAGTAACATGCCTCGTTAGAAAATAAAACATACCTTAGCCTACCAGAAAAGTAATTGGTCGCTATCTTCTTCTTTTTTGTCTTCCTCCCTAAAGCCACTGAAGTTGTCTTCTTCATTGTCTTCATGTCCTCTGAAAGCTTTTGTCGTTTTTTTACACTGACTCAGTTCTTCCCGCTGCCTCCTTCAACATCTCATCATCGATTCATTGACGCCAGGCTTACGTGCCATGGCTGCATTTCCTTCTTTGACGGCCAGCTCGATTGCCTTTACTTAGAAGCTGCTTTTCTTTGAGGGTTTTCCAATGATTAGGGTGTGTGCATGAAAACTACCGGAATTGTCTTCCTTGGCGCATACTCTTTCCCCACGTCTGTCTCAGTTTTCCCCTTCATGCTATAGTTCTGGTAAAAAGCTTTCCAGTTCAATCAAAACTCGCTCTCTGTCCGCCATTGCTCCTCTTGTGGATGTGCGTTCACAAGCTAAAGTAAGTAAACTGTCGTCGACCAGAGACGTCACAACGATGGTATGACAATGTTGTCATAACCACTGGGGTTTGTGCAGGTGTGTGTGTCCACCACCTCTGATTGTAGGGTGTAACTAGCAGGTGTTTCCTCACAGCTGGAGATCTTCAAGTCCAATCAGGAGAAGCTTCTAAAGGAGCAGATTCCCTGAGGCCAGATTGTTTTACTCATATAAGTGGTGATCAGGCCTCTCCTGTCTCTGCTTTTATGTTATCTAGAAGTTTCCATGCTTACCTTCTTTTTGTTTCACGAGCATGTTCTCCATGAACTCACCTCAATCCCTCCGTGAATTTCCTCATCGGTTGCCTGGTTGCTCCCTTGGTTTGTGTCTTCCGGTTCTCCCTACAACAATCCTCCATAACTCCCCTGCCACCCTCCAATGCTCCAAAGTCTCACAAGTCATCTCTGGCAAGAAAAAAATTCTGGCAACACTCATCACCAGCTGCTGATCTCAGCCTCAGTGGGCATACTCACCGTCCTTCCTTGGAACTCTACCATTTTGTCAACAGTAAGCTAACAGTTTAGTCTAGAATTTACAACATGCAGTATCTCAACTACTTCTTCCTTAATCCTCCTCCTCAGTGCTGTCCTGGATGTCCTACAAATTTGGAACAACCATTCATTCGTTCATTCATTTGTATCCATAAACTTTTGAAATTTCTCTTTGGTGTCTATAAAGCCCCTTTCAAACAGGCCATGAAAAACTGTAATTTTCCGGACTTCGTCTGTTTTGCTTTTGTGTCTGAAAGCAATCTTCCGGACTTTGTCCCGATATCCTTTACCGGTAATTTTACGGATGAAGACCTAGTAACAAGAGCAGACTTTTTGTGGTATGGTGTTTGCATTCAGACAGTCAGGTAATGTTCCGCGAAAGCTGGAGGGGTGTGGGGCGGTGGGGAAAAGGGGTAGGGGGCTTTGCATTAATCCATTTGTTTGGGAAATGATGTACGCCCGCCGCACTAAGTTTACGTAATATCCACATCAACCCCCCACTCCCCCGCACCCCCCACCCCACAGACATTCATCAAGATCCTCCGGTACATTTCTTGCTGTGTGAAAGCAGCCGAAAGGCAATGTTCCGGACAAAAGTGGTGTGCTTGAAAACACAACTCCGGTTAAAGACCGGATATATATTCCAGAACTTCTGTCTGAAAATGGCTTTACATAAATTGTAATAATGTAATAATGACAGCTTCAGAATCACATAGAGCCAAAATGTCACACGTTACAAACCTGCATTATATGTGAGTACTAGCTCTTAGGAACAAGGTTTTTCTAGATCTGGATTCTAGATCATTTAACACATAATAATCTGTTTGCTAACACTGTCAAGACAAAGACTCACCTCTGTGGAGAGACTCCCTTTGCTATGCCAGTCTCCACGGCTGTCTTTCTGCTCTGTTTCACACGTGTGTGCGTCTCATCTAATGTGTTCATAGACTGCATGGCTCCACTGTGTGTTTTGTCCATTGTCTGCATCGGCATGACTCCACTAAGTGCATATGTGCGTGTTTTTATTGAGTCTAGCAGCCACACAAGTAAGGGAAACTTTAGTCACTTCATCTACATAACAGTAACTTTCTTGTGCAGTGCTTTGAAAAAACGATTCATACTGCTTATTTTACATATGTATATGTCTACATATTTTACCACACTAGAACTACTAACTTCAATACATTTTATGTGGTACACCAAATACAAAGTAGCTAACTGTGGAGTTGAAGTAAAATAAAAAATAGATTTCAAAATGTTTTGTACATAAAATCTGACAAGATTGGAAAAATATTCAGAGAAGTGTGACATTCCTCTTACTCTCTGATACCCCTGACCTGATTTCAGTGAACTTTGTTTTCAGGACCCCATAAATCCTAATTTATCTAATTGATCAGCTCAAGGAATGTAATCTGTGTTTGTCTTTATTTGAATGTACTTTTGACATCAGTCCACTGGTAATTCTGCACAGCAACCGGTCCCCATGCAAAGAAATGTGATGTTTAAATCTTTGAATATAATAAATCTATGGTCATAGGCAGAAATAGGACAATCTATGAAAGCCTGAGTATTTTCTAATATATTCAGAATTATAGATATTTAATATCTATTTTAACATTATTAAGAGATTCACATAATATGACTAAACAAGAGAGGCGTAGACTTGAGTAACACGACTTGGACTCGAGTCAGACCCCAGTCATCAATTTTGTGACTTGAGACTTGACTTGAAAAATTTTTCAACTTGACTTGGACTTTTACACTAATGACTTGGGACTTCACTCGAACTTGAAGCTATTTACTTGAAAAGACTTGATATTTTACCCAATAATTAAAGTTTAAAACATCTATTATTTCAAAATTGCGCACTTTTCTGATCCCTTCTTAACAAGCTGAGACCGTCTCTGTGTACGCGTGTGCGACAGCCAATGAAATTGCTAGATTAAAAAAAAAGAAGCCATCCTAACCTGCTGTCTCTCTGTACAGTGCTGCAGCCAACGACAATTATGCTCCCGATAGTTAATTCTTTCAATTACATAAACTATGTAGCCGTTGACAAAAACGCATTGCAACATGTAAAAACATGCAAGAAGAGAATCACAGACATAGATGGCACAACGTCCAACTTCTTTTGACATGTGAAGTTCTAAAAAAACAGCAGTATTTTTTATTTCATCTTTTTTGCTATGAGGCCACAGCTGACTTCAGCCAACTTCGTTTTATGAGCAAATGTTCTCCGGGCTACATTGATGAAACTGTTTGGCTTGAACATGTATGCTATTTTTGTCCTGCCATTTTAAATCCGGTTTTCCAAGCGCATCCAAGAATTACGGGCAGCTAATTAGCTCAGGATTGTCCGTGGATGGTAAATGGAGCTCTGTTTTAGAAAGCGAGTTCTTTATCTGAACTCATTGAAGTTTGGAGACATCTGCCTCAGGAAAGTATATTATGAGTAAAAATCTGCCACTGAAAACCTTTTTGATCACCTTCCTTTGGTGTGGTCGTTTCCATGAGCTTGTTCATTATTACAAATAACCTGGTGCCCTTCTTCTTCTTCTGATTTTATGCTGGTTGGCAAAGAACTTGACGTGCATTACTGCCACCTTCTGGACTGGAGTGAGGACCGGAATAGCTTTTTAATGCGTATAGTCTTAAGTAAATACCTGTGACTCTTAAAATTCTAAATATCATCTTGAAAATGTCATCACCTGTACTCTTTTCTTTTCTCTTTAATCCTTAACTGTGAATCTGTGAAACTTTAGTTCAAAGGTAGACTATTCTTATTAGCTAGGTTTGATTAAATTGTACAACATGGAGGTGCGAGTTCAGAACTACTTTTTCTAAATTTTCTAAGTTCAGTTGCTCTTGTTTAATCAGGTGTTGAAATAAAAAAAGATTTTTTTTTAACACACAGTTTATGATTTACATTGAACATTAAGCTGCAACATTGTTTTTTAAAAATGACTCAAAATGACTTAAAATTCAAAGTTTGAAACTTGGGACTTGACTTAAAACTCACCTGCCTTGACTTGAGACTTGACTCGGACTTGTGGATAATGACTTGAGACTTACTTGAGACTTGCAAAGCAATGACCAGGTCCCACCTCTGCTAAACACACAAAAAATAGACCTTTTAAAACTTTTTGTAAAAAACTATTAAAAAACGCCATTTCTGTTGAGGAATGAACAAGGATGCCCACACATGTATTCCTAAAGAAAATGGCTAAAATCACACAGCAATATCACATCAGATGCTACATGGTGTGAATATTGTTACTAGGCATTCTGAAGGAGATTTGCCCTTTTTAACATTTGGTATGGCCCTTACTGTTGGAGTGAGTTGAGATGAGATCCAAAGAGCTGTCTGATGCTTTCAGAAAGAAGATTTTAGCAGCTATAGAGCCTGGTAAGTACAAAAGCGTAGAGCTGTCTATATTGTTCGAACAATATAACTATTTTGTTTGTACAATATTTTATCAGGTTGTTACAATATAATGTTCACGTTTTAGCAATATAATTTTGGATTATAGCAATATAAACATTTATCATGTTATAAAAAAACATTTCATGTTCCTACAATAAAAATATTATATTGTAAGAACGTGATTATTTATTTTAGAAACTTAAACAAATATATTGTTAGAAGAATATGTTTTATTGTAAGAACGTAAAACGTGCTGCGTTCAGAAACCCCTAATCAGGCTGTGGAAAGCCCTCACTTTTGAGAACTGGCGGTAGCAACATGGCAACAAACACATTTTAGTTTCCTTCTCAGTGTAGGCATGCTTATTTCAATACTGTTTAAGCTTTGCAATAACAGCAAAATCTCTCCATGCTTCAATCCAGCATGTAACAGAACATAATCAGATCAGATAGATGAGACATTATCTCAGTCGTTAATCTGCTCCTTCATCAACTTTATCAACTATTGTTCAAACAATATACTTTTCATGTTTGTACAATAAAATATATTGTTCAAAAAATATACTTATGTTTGTACAATATATCATCTTGTGTAGACAAATTTTTAAAAATGTTGGACAGATGAGTCTTAAGTGAAATTTTTTAGACACTAAAACAGGGGACATGTTCTGCCAATACTAAATACAGGAATCATATCACGATTGGGGTTTATTGATGAGGACTAAAAGGCAAGCAGGACATTGACACACATGATGGAGGTGGAGTTTAAGAAACTGAAGGACTTACAGAACACGAGGAACACACACAGGAACCAGGGCGGGAGCAACAGTAGAATCTATCAGTGAGGAAAAGAAACCAAGCTGCTTAAATATACTTAAACCAGAACGAATGGCAGCTGAAGATGCTAAGGAATTGAGAAGATTAAACTAATGACATCACATAAGCATGGAATAACTACGAGAACAATCAACACGAAGTAAAGGGAGGTAGGTAAAGAAAGTAGAGAAATTACTCAAAATACAGAACTCAGGCAAAAGTAAATCACAAGGTTCATGGGATCAAAGCAATTCCTGGAAAACAATATCATACCAACTATGAAGCATGGAGGTGGAAGTGTCGTGGTCTGTGGATGTTTTTCTGTTGCAGGACCTGGCACCATGAATCCTATCGTGTATCAGATGGTACTGGGGAAAATTTGAGACCATGTGTAAACAAAACATTAAGCTGAATTAGAACAGTTGATACATTTACTGGTAGGGTTATTTTTTGATTGTTTAAGCACAATTAAATCAGTTAGGTTTACAGAGAAATTGAAAGCCCAGATGATGATGTCATGGAAATGTCTGATAGGTTAACTTACACATGTGAATTAATTGGAGGCCCACCTGTGAATCCATTTTAAGGCCACACCTGGAACACACTGTTTTCTTGTTTGACACGATGGGAAAATCAAAAGGAAATCATTCAATATATCAGGAAGAGAATCATTGAGCTGCACAAGTCTGGTTCATCCTTGGGAACAATTTCCACATGCTTGAAGGGGCTGCGTTAATCTTTTCAAACAAGTATACACAAGTATAGAAATGATGGGAATGTCCAACCATCTGACACTCAGGAAGGAGACGGGCTATGTGTCCCAGAGATGAATGTGTTTGGTCTGAAATGTGCAAATCGACCTAAAAGCCAAAGACCTTCTGAAGATGCTGGCTAAAGCAGGTAAGACAGTCTCATTAGCCACAGTAAATCCATGTCCTGTACCGACATGGGCTGAAAGGTCACTCAGCGAGGAGGAAGCCATTACTACATAGGAAACACATAAAAGTCAGCTCGTAGTTTACAAATCCACACAGGGGCAAAGTCCTTATTTTTGGAGACATGTCCTGTGGTCGCATGAAACTAAAGTGGAACTGTTTGGTCATAATGACGATTGCTACATTTGGAGAAAATGGGGAACATCCCAGCTGGTTGACCGAGGCGGCAAAACGGACTCAGTTCCACCAGTTCTGTCCAGAGGAATGGGCCAGAACTCCAGCAAACTATTGTGAGAAGCTTGTGGAAGGAAACTCAAAACATTTGATCCAAGTCATACAGTTCAAAGGCGATGCAACCAAATACTCAGAAATGTATGTACACCTCTAATTTTGAAGACATTCATAAATAAATCTGTGATATATTCTGTCTCTCATTATATAGGCATTTAGCAAATATAAATAATTCTGGTAATTCTGACCTACCTAAAAAAGAGAACTAAACATTGAGAAAGAAAGATGAAGAAGATCTTTTTATTCAGTGTATGCAAACTTCTGGTTTCGATTGTATATGCAAGCCTTTGGAAAAGCAGTCACAAAGAAGGGAATTTTGGAGCAGAGACATTTGTACATAATACACTCTAAAGTTCCTCGTATTCCAAAAAAATCCCTTTTCATGAATGAATAGTAATTTCCAAGGTTTCTTTTTCTTTAGGATTTCAGTTAGAAAGTCACACAATGGTTTCCTAACAATCCCTTCCAAACACATTTACCTTTTTAAGAACATAAATATGACAAAATCTGAAATTGAAATTATGACATACTGTATTTATCTTAACACCAGAAGATGGTAAGAAAGGTAGAAAAAACCTCTACTTCTCAATGTTAGAAAACTGAAATAACTAGTGGCACCTTGAGGTCACAAACTCTTCATATCAACCAGCTAGGAGTGATAGAAACATAAATGCACAGAATTCGCTAATTACTCTCGGAGCTTTAACTGAGATAATTTGCTTTGTCAGACAAAGTCAAAACTTCTTTTTCAGAATAGCTTCTTCATGAACCCACATAGGCAAGCTCCTCTCTACTCACCTCATCAAAACACATCCAGTGTGTGTTAATAGCAAAAAATGACATAAGGGACACGGAACCATGTGTGTTTTGTCTTGGATCTGCCAATAAATTTGTTTGAACTAAACTTTTGGTGGCAGAGCCTGGCTAACCTTTGCAACTTAAGTCGGCTGTTACATGACTGTAATAGAGACCGGTTGAATTCAACCGCCCCCCCCCCCCCCCCCTGTCGTCTCAGTCTTTTCAGAAAACACACAGTTGCCTAAGAAGGTGCTGACGTGCTTCGTTAGTATTTTACAAACGTTGATTAAAATTGAGCTTTCCAACCAAGAAATACTTCCGATGAAAAACAAAAGATGAATACGTGGGAAAACACCTCACGCCTACTGTTTAGTACGGTGGAGGATCTGTAATGACGTGAGCCTGTTTCTTTTCCAAAGGTCCTGGAAACCTTGAAGGAGTGTAGAACATCATTAAGTCTTTGGAATCCCAGGAGATTGAAAAAAAAGTATCATAGACTAACCTGATAAAATGAAAAAGGTTAATCTTCTGCTCTTCAATGAGTTAATGATGTTTTAGACATGGCTAAATCAACACAGAAATGGTTTACCAGAAACTAAAACCCATATAGAAAATCTATGGGTTGAGTTAAGGAGAACATGAGAGAGAAACCAAGATTAGGACAATGAAGAGCGTGTGAAGATGAAAGGTCAAAGGTCTCCTCTGACATTCAACAAGATTGCATGATGCAGACAAAGGGATCTTTGTGCCACTGTGAAAAAATAATCATTTCTTAAGTATTTTTAACTGTCATATAATTTTGTCTAAATTCTTCAGTGTAAGATTGCACTGCTCCAGTAAAAGAGAATTTATTTGAAGGTATTTTACACATCTTTAGTGCCTGTACTAACTCTTTAATGAGCAGTCATTGGACAAGAGGTGGGGTGGACACTGGAGGGGTTGCTAGTCTATCACAGGACAACATAGATAGACACACACACACGCACACCTACACACACACACACACACACACACACACACACTCACACACACACACACACAAGTCCGTATTGCTACCCATATTAGGACCTTATGTTGACTTCCATTCATTTTAATAGCTACATTTATGCCTAACCCAAACCCTTACCCTAACCCTAACCATTACCAGTTTATTCCTAACCCTAACCTTAACCGAAACATAATTCACACCATACCTCTAAACCTTACCCCTAACCCAAAAAAAGGGGGTCCACCGTATTAGGACCGGGCTTTGGTCCCTACAAGGTCCATCGGTCTTCAGAAGGTTAGCGAATATGCCAGAGAAGGTCCTAAATAGGATAGTAATGCACACACACCTAAAGATAATTTAGGACCAATTAACCTAACAGTCAGGTTTTTGGACTGTGGGAGGAAGCTGGAGTACCCAGAGAGAGACCCTGCATGGATGGGGAAAACATACAAATTCCATTCAGAAAGGTCCAGGCAGAGATTAGAAACCAAGACCTACTTGCTGCAAGGCAAAAGTGCTACCAGCTGCATAACTGTGCAGCCTGCTGTCAGAATGACTCATTACAAGTTCAACTAAAACACCTATTGCTGCCTAACAAATGCTCCTGTTGGCATGAAAGTCACTCAAGATGACCTGAGAAAGGTTGACAGGAAAACCGTTTTGGGGCAGCTGTTTAACCGTTGGATTAAAAAAAATATGAGGCCTTCATACCTCTTGAACACAGTTTGTCACATTACCAGTACAGGCTTGCAATCCATTTATCGGGCTTTTAGGTTAGACCAACACAAAGCGGTGCTTAACTGTGAAGTGAAAAGAAAAGGGACATTTAAAAAATGTTTTACAAAAAAAGAGCTCCTCTGAAATGTGAGCCATGCATGTGTCCCTTCTATTCTACTGCCCTTAAATAAAACCCTGTGCAACCAATTACAGAAATCATTCGAGAGGAGCTGCTGAAATCCTCAGCTCAGGTGGGAGAATCTGTGTGAAGGACAACGATTAGTCATGCCCTGCACAAATTTGGTCTTTATGGAAGATGGTGAAGAAGAAGAAGAAAGTTATTGTTGAAAAAAAGGCCACAAGAATGTTATAAAGTTGCAACAAACCATGTGGGGGACACAGCAGATGGATGGAAAAAGGTGCTCTGATCAGATGAGATCACAATTACACTTTTTCAGTCAACATGCAAAACAGTTTGTGTGGAGGAACATTCAATGAGCACCACTGATAAAACATGGTGGTGGTAGCATCATGCTGTGGGGATGTTTCTCGTCAGCAAACACACAAACAAGCTAGGCAGATTTGATGGGAAGATAGGACCTAAATGCTGAGGCTGCAAACAACTGAAGGCTGGAGGATGAGGTTCACCGTCCAGCAGGACAATAACCACAAACATTTTCATGCATATCCATAAACAATGCAAGGCACCACACATAAATACTTTCTTTCCCAGATGTTTTTATTTCCACTAGTCGATTTGCAAGTTGATGACATTATGCAGTTTTATTTGACTTTTTTAAATTAGATGGTTGAAGTTATGGTTACAGATCCCTTGATAATCCCCCAGGATCTATATTTGTGTTGACTTTCATCTGTGTGACAATAGTGATAGCTGTTCTTTGATCTTGCCTCTTGCCTTGAGTCTAGTAAAAACGAAAGACTTTTGAAAACCAAGGATTTACATGTTAATAGCTTAATAACAACAGCTGAGGCCATTTAACCTTTGTGCACCTTAGTGTCTGGTCTGCTGTTGCAGTACAAATGTTAAACACAAGCAAAATAAATATTTCAGGTGACCCCCAAAAATCTATTGTGCCCTTGGTCAGATTAACTCCCGCTGCCGTAGACTTGTTTGGATAGCGTTGTAGAAACGGATCACTGACAGCAACGTCTCAGAGAGGGATTAACATGACTTTCGCCCTGGTTTCTGTGCACAATAAAGCCTTAATCTAGGTTCTGGTTGGTGGGTTGAGCCGCCGGCGCAGAGCCAATGAGGAGCCGCGACGTCTGCAGCGAATCCCCGCCCGTGGCCGTCCTCTGCGGTGGTGTTGGTGGTGGAGCAGGAGCCGCCTCGGCCTGGCAGCGGGCTACAGTGACAGACGCGCCCCTGGGATTCCACCTGTCAGCCACACACGCACTAAACGACAGGCCTCGCATGAGCTGAACTCTCTGTCAAATCTTCATCTTCTCATTCGTCTGACAGATTCCCTCTCTGCCTCCGTCCCAAACACCACCTTTTCCCCTCAGCCTGGATGAAACACACCAGCAGCCATCCTGCAAGCCTGGTGCAACCAAACCAAATGAAGAAGAAAAAAAAAAAGGGAAACTGTTTTCTCACTTCAACAAATATTCCAAAATCTTCTTTACAATGTCCTCATAAAGCACCCCCCCCACACACACACACACACACACACCTTCCTCTCTCTTTTCTTCTTGGCATTCAGATTTCATGTGACAGAGATGGTCTTTAATGTTCTGTGGTAATTGGGTGGGAGAGGCAGAGACTGTTGGGGAGGCGGAGGAGGCGGAGGAAGGGTCATGGTCAGGTTTCTCGTGGAGGTTATTCTGCATCTGTCTCTTAGCAACGCCGGCTCTTTCTTTGTACAGTCCTTGAGTTGATTGCTGTGGTTTTTTTTTTTTTTCCTCTGTCGTTGAAATATTTTGCAAAGAGGGGGCTCCTCAGCAGACAGGCTTCCTCCAATATTGCCTGCTTTTTAAGTCTTACTCTCTGTGAGCATTAGATGGGCTCGATGAGGCGTGGTGCTGCAGACTCGCCTCTCTGGGTGTAAATTAGCATTTTTCAAAGTGAGAAAAAAAATTGCAAACTTGGAACTTTTATGTGAGAGAATTTAAAACTAGAGAAAGATGGACTTATTAAATAACTGCTGTGCTCGATGCAGCAGCCGTGCTGACGTGCCCCCCGCCCCCCCTTCTTCTTGGCTGGTGTCAGGTGAAAGGGCAGAAGGGTCAGAGTTCAGTAAAATGGTCTGGGGGAACCTCATCAGCTTCGAGCCTCCAGAGGAGCCAGACAGAGTGGCACGGTGTCCGTCTGAGGCAAAGAACGGGATTATAGGGGCAGTTGGTGGAAAAAGGAAAAGAAATACAAAGGTGGACACTTCCCAGCACAGCAGAATGAGTTGATGTTGAGAAGTGGACAAATATAGGGTTTGGACGACCTCTGGACAAACCTTATGAATGTAATCTATTTCCAAACGTAAATTCAATATAAGGTTCAGTCACTATTCTCTTAGAAATGTGTTACACACATGCAAAGACTGCTCTGGGCGGGCTTTTCAGTCCACTGTGAACCAAATTCTCCTAATTCCCATTTAAAAGGACAAATGCAGCCTCTTCTTAACATTATGAGTCCTTCCTTTACACTGCCAGTCCTGCAGCAGATCGACATCCAACTATCAAACTGTTATCCACTATTACAGTACTAACTTCTGATTTATTAGCTGGCATTAACTTAATAGAATCAGGAAAGAGGATGTATTTCTAATCAAAAAGCACCAAATTAAGTCATATGTCTAATCTGGCTAAACACAAAAAACCGATCTGCTATAAAATAAAGTTCAGGTTCTTTTTTAAAAAAAAAAGAAGAAAAAAAAGGTAATTGCAGTGGATTACATTCTGAGCATGCTCAGATGCTCCAGTAAAATAACATAAAATGTGGGGCTGCAGGTCCGATTAAAACAATAAGCCTGAAGGACGCATATTATTATTATTATTATTATTATTATTATTATCATTATTATTATTATTATTATTATTATTATTATTATTATTATTATTATTATTATTATTATTATTATTATATTTGGAAATTTATGATTATGATACTTTTTCGCATTTCAAATTGTGATTGTAGCCGTGCGTCGTCACAGCGTTCTGGGCATATCAATACACATTTAATTTAATTTAATTAAAAAAGTATATTCAAGCATTAGGCAAAGCCACTTAAAATGTTTGCAGTTATTGTTAATGCAAAATCCCATCAAAACCTGTAAAGTGAATAGAAATGATGTCACCGTTGTTATATAAAAAATAAATCGAACATGGAGGTTTATGTAATGTTTGTTTAACGTTTTTTTTTTTTGTAAAGTTTTTTTGTTTTGTTTTTTGTGTTAGTGAAAAACAGTTTAGGAAAAAAAAAAAGATATTACTTCGTGCTCTGAATTGTTTTCTAAAACAAATTCAGGAAGAAGGTCAATAAAAACGGCTGGGATGATTGATTTTCTCGTTTCTTTTATTAGCATGTATGCAGCATTGATGAATGTCGGTGGGGGAAAAAGAATCTGCAGAAAATATAAGTATGTAGAAAATATCAAAGATTATCAGCTAAACGGTTGCTAAAAACACAGCGCGTGTTTTCAACCGCCAAACTAAGCAAACCAATTTTTTTATAACAATCTAATTAAATTCAAAAACAAGTTTGAGGAGTTATAACAATGAGAGAATTCCTTGTTCATACAATTGTATGTTTTTACATTTTTTTTATTTGTTTGCTCACTTAAGATGGGGCACAAGTTACGCATCGTTCGTTGAACTGGTTTTTCCATCATAAACTACCTGTGGTGCTATTTCTTTCTTTTCACTTTGCAATCTTTACACATAGCCTATATCGAATCGCTTAGATTTCGTCAACATTTAAAGCAGCCGAATAATTATTGATCAAACAACGTCAAGTGATGCGGCGGAAATGAACAGGAGAAATAATAAAAACAAAAACTTTCGCAGCGTTATGTTCTTACAGTTCAACCCGCCGCCAGCCAGACCTTAACGGTTTTAGAAGGAAGGGAAACAAAGAGGAACAAGAAAGCGACGCAATGATGTGCGGATCTGGATTAGTAACGTCACGCTTCCTGTGTGAAAACCTGAACTCCACATTGACCCTCGAAAGTAAAACAGACCAAGTGTTACAGGAGAATACGTCTCTAACAAACAAACACGCACGAAGCGCAGCTCACTGGGGCTGCATCAGAAAACAAATATTCGGCATTCTTTTTTAGATTGTTTTTTTTTTTCTTTACTGAATGAGTTATTAATTGTGTATAAGGGCTGAAGGGACACGATCTCTTTCTGGACCATCTCTCGGGCCAAAACCAGAGCCCCACCGACTCTGCAGACCTCACTCTGAACCCGCTTTCTTCCAGCGTCATCGGCCATCACAGCTCAGCTCGGTCTCTCATCTTCTTCTTCTTTCTTTCTTTTTTTTTTTTATGTCGGTTTTACGGACCTGTACGTGTGTGGGAAAATACTCCATTGTTTCATGTTGGCCTTTTGGCCCGGAGCGCCCAGGGGCCGTGGAGCGCCCGGCTTCATCCTCCTCAGGGTAAACTGTAGTGACAGAGCACTCAGGGGCCCCTCATTAGCTCTCTGTCCACTTAGAAGGAAAGAAGCTGCCTTAATCCTCTCTGTCTTCTTCAATCTGCCACCGCAGACACGATTCTCGTTTCATTCTTTCTCCTCCAGAGTTTTACCCCGTCTTCTTTATGAAGGGAAACAGTCTAAACGGAGCTGTTGACGAGTATGTTCAAAAATATTATTTTTATACGAGGGGTGCAAAAATCCTATTTCGGCTATGTGCTCATGTCAACTGCATATGTTGATGCACTTACAATTACTTTCTGCTAAAACTGGACAACAACAAAAAATACTTTAATAGTTGAGGAAAAAATGTATGTCTTTTTGAGTTATGTGGCGCTTCAAATGATAATAATAACAGTTCCTTTAGAGTGAAAATAAACGTAGTGTCCATTGAGTATGTTGGAATACTGCAAATGAGCCTCCGATAAAACCCACCATAATGTTAGCTACCCACTTTCCTGCAAAGGATCTGCACACCATGACATCAACGTGCAGCTGACACCATCAGAGGGATTCATTAGTTTGACTAAAACCTCCAATAAGGGTGGTGGCTCTATTGCATCATAGAATCCCCCCCCCCACCACAATCACCACCACCAATATATATATATATATATATATATATATATATATGAATGACGCTTACAGTCCCTGCTTGGCATCATTAAACTACATCAAATAAAAGTAGAGTGAAATAAACAAAGTACACTTTATGTATAAATCTTGAGTTATAATTTAATAAGGTACCAACATGTTAACTTTCACAGTACATCAGAGGGGTTGTCCGAAAGAAAGAAAAGTAAACACAAGGGAAGACACCCCCCCCCCCCCCCCCCCACGCACGCACACACACATGCGCGCGCTCACACACATTCGTAGCCTTTGAATGGAGCAGTGTAACCTGCAGTGGTCAGGTTGTGCAAGTGAGTGGCCTGGGCTCATGCAAACGCATGAATTCCCGTCAAGTCCATTTTTTCTCTCGGCCTGGGAAGATGTGCTCTTGAAAAATCTCTAAGACAAGCCAACATGGAAAAAAAAGACAATCGTGGAAACGCAATATCATTTGGTAACGTAATCATCAGTAATCTCCTCGTGCCATTGTTTTTTTGTTTGTTTTTGTGTGTGAGTGAAATTAACTGTGATGGGGAGTGGAGTTTGAATATAAACTGAGTACAAAAATATCAGACGGCTTCCTGACAGTCAGCCTCCCTCAGCACCACCACAGGTAGATATAGTAGAGTGGTGTCCAAAGTCAGTCCTCAAGGGCTTGTATCCTCCATGTTTTAGTGCTTTTCCTGCGCCTGAGTCAAACGATGGCTCGTTAGCAGGCCTCTGTAGAACTCTGACATGTTGAGGAGGTAGTTGGACCATTTGAATCAGCTGTGTTGGAGCAGAGACACATCTAAAACAGGCAGGACACCGGCCGTCGAGCACTGGAGCTGGACACCCATGCCTTGGTATCTCAGTAAGCAAACAGAAAGTTGTAAACTAACATATCTACTAAAATTAAAAGAAACAATCTGGTTCTAACATTGTTACAGAAGGCAAACAAAGTCATATTTGCACAGTGTGGTAGGAAGAATGATACATTTTGGCCAATAAGTTTAATTTATTGATGGGAATATTTTTGTTTTAAAAAAAAGGAGTAATCTTGCTAAACAAATAACCGACGAGGCGATGATGTTTTCTTTTCTTAGCAAAAAAAAAAAAAAAAAAAAAAGGCAAACAATTAATATTAAAATCCGAGCTTTAGTGTCACCTATCTGTCTGTGTGGAGCCGAGGCAGGAATCAGGTTCAAAAGAAATGTTGTAAATATTTCCATTTTCATTGAGTCCAAAGTGCTTTTTTTTCTGGAAGGTATGAAATCAACAAGAACATAGAAGAGAAAAAAAAAACAAAAAAAATCAGGATAAAACAGATCAAGACAAACAAGAGGCTCCCTGCAGTTTTCTCATTGACCGTGGGCAAAACGATACACGTGACATTTAGAAAGAAAAGGATCGGAAACATAATTTACAAGCACGATAAATATACACACAGGTCCAATAAATATTGTTCGTTATCTTAAGAAAACCATAGAGCGTCCATACACAGTCAGAGGTCACCACAATGACAAAAACCAGTCCAAAAGAAACAGTCAATTTGTGTCTTGTTTATATTCGGCCTGTGATTCCAAATAATTTCATGACCTTCATTTCTTTCAGGACCCTTTTTAAAATAAGGCAGACCGCTGATAACATTTAGTAAAATTACATGAAATTTTTACTTTTAATAATCTCATTCCTCTGGCAGAGATTTTGGGGTTACATGAAACAAAATGAAAAAAAGATCGCTCAATTGAAGATGTAACCTTGGATTCACGTCCGCCTTGCTGTGTCTTGCTCTACTGGATGGGCATGTAAGGCCAGCTGAAGCTGCTGCCGGACAGCAGCATGTCCCTTATCAGAGTTTCGATGGGGGTCTTCCCAACCAGGCGCACGAAGAAGAGCTGCTCAATGACAGAGGAGGAGACGGTGCGCAGGGAAGGCAGGCGAAGCAGCAGCTTCCCGAATCTGTTCGGCTGGTTGGGATACTGACTCCTCACGTACTCCTCCAGCGCGCACTGGGATTTCTCCTGGAGGCTTTCCACATGGGCCATGTCCGACAGGCCGCAAGCATCTGTGCCCGCAGAGGATCAACAAGAAACACATCAGGGCTGTAACCGGTTACATGTAATGAGTAATGTTTTTGAAAAAATGTACTTTTAAGAGTAGTTTTGTGACCGTGCTTTTTACTTATACATCAGTAATATTATTATGAAGTATCGCGACTTTTACTTGAGTAAACCTTCCGAATACTCTACCCACTGCAAGTAACTTCACGGAATGAAGAAGAAAACGTGTTTTAATAAAAATACACCAGACCCACCCAGACACACACCTACTGTTTAGTGAAGGAGACCACCTGTTTCTACACAAAGTCTGATTTTCTATCTGTTGAGCTTGTTGCATTTTGAGACGGAGTAAAAATACTGCAAACAGCATAACTTGGCACTGCAAGTAGGTTTTACCTTGTTATAATATATATATATATATATATATATATATATATATATATATATATATATATATATATATATATGTTTCTTCTGCTTAAAATCTTTGTATTTTGTAATTATGGTATTTATTTGTATACATGTGTTTTTCAATTTAGTCTTTAAAATACCCGAACTGGCCCCGAACTTTATATTTTAGTCTGTCTAATAGCATAATTTAAAAAAGTTTTAAATCAGATATTACTCAATACTCAAGTAGCCTTTTTACCAAATACTTTTTTACTCTTACTCGAGTAATATTTTTTGGACAGCTACTTTTTACTTCAGTAGTATATATTGAAGTAGTGCTACTCTTACTTGAGTACAATTGTTGGGTACTCTACCCACCTCTGTTACAGCTAAAAGTGGAGAGAGTCTTATTTTGGATTTATTTGATTCTGTTTTCACAGAATTATTACAGCTCAGATCATCACAAAGGGCAAACTGAGTTTGTCTTGTTAAATGCAAACATCAAAGTGGTAGAATGTTTATAGAGAGGAGAAAAGTTGCATCATGCCCAGTACTTCAAGCAAGAAAACAAGGAGGCGAGGACTACTAAAGATCTGCACACCGCTAAAAAGATCATGAGGGGCGTCTCAGGGGCATCAAAGCAGGTAAAAGTAAGAGCCGCTGAAACGGAAACACCATTCAGTCATGGTCAGGTAATAATGGGAAATGTAACCACGAATGCTCAATCATCTGTGCTGTGGGTGGTGGAAAAAGAGTTCATCCGTCTCATCAATCAAATGCGTCCTGCGATCAAAGATCAACACCGCTCTACTAAAATCTGTTAAAAAAAAAAAATCATCTCAAAGCGCAGAGGAATTCAGTGGAGCCATTTTGGTTCTACAGCCCAGCCAAAGTGTTGCAGCACTGTGTCAAATGTTTCGTGCACTTCTGCACACGGCGGTGCCGTCTGCCTGCACTGCAGCGCTGCAGGCCGCATGGCAGCAGGGGTTAAAGAAAGGCTACTGTGTCCCAGTTTAAAGACACGTGCTCAGATGTGCTCATGGGGACTAAAATAGAGGACCTTCTTTTATTTTTCACTTTGCTGCTGCTCATTCTTTCGATCCAGCGGCTCAGCCATCCTCCATGCTGTTAAAAGGCTGCATCAGAACTGGGAGTTTTGCTGAGCACAACCTGTTTGTGATTATTTGTCTAACAGTTTGGAGCATTAGTGAAATAATTACAAAATTCAAATTATGATGACTAAGGATTAAGCAAAATGAAAATGTAAAGCATGTTACTTTAAATAAAGTAATTGAAGCCACAGGAATAAAATGTTGAATCCAACTCCCATATCAAACAACAAAGTTTCCCTTTGGTTTCATAAAGATAGATTTTGATAGATTTTAGATTCTGTGCAGCTTTCCAGAACTTTTTCCAATTCCTTTTGAATCTTAAATCAGTAAAAAGATGGTAGATGTGTTGCTAAAGATGGAGAAATAAAGGGAAGGAGAATACAAGCATTTACTGAAAACAACTTCAGTAAACAAGCTCAAAAATGATTTACACTCATGTCACATTTACATTTTAAATGACCTTAATTTAACAAATAAGTTTACTATTGATATGAATTAATTTTTTTATTATTTAAATTCCAACTATTGTTATTTAGATTAAAATCTTCAATGGTCTCGCTGGAATCCAACACTGTTGACCAGCCGTGTGTGTCTTTTCACTGCTATTTTGACTTTAGTGATGAGCTCCAAGTCTTTGAGATTGGAAGGCCCGCTTGCCTTCACCCTGATTTTTAACCTTCACAAAGTTCTCCTTTAGATTCAAGATGGAACTCCAAAATGATCCAGTCAGAGTAAACGTGCTGGCAAAGATTTAAGAATTACATTAAACGTAAATCTGCCAGAATTTTTATATTCTTTATATTTTTATATTTATATTTTGATCATTATAATGAAGGTTATTAATATGCTTTTTACTAATGGCTATTCACTGACAGTTGTGACAATCTTTACTGTTCATTCTAATTGCTTCATTCATAATAACTGTAGTCTTTAATAATTCCCTTTCCTCACTGCTTAAATGGTCCAGAACTTGTTTCTGCTGTATATCTCAGCGTGCGTATTTACCTGTGGTGAACAGCACGATGGCCTTGACGCAGCTGTACTCCGCCGAATCCACCTGCAGCACCTTCAGCTTCTCCACCTGCTCCTGGAAGACCCGGATGTGGTCCATGAAGGCCACCACCCGGTCGGCGGACATCGGGGACGCGTGCAGGCCCGCGGCGGCCAGCAGCGGGGCGACGTGGACCGGCATGGAGCACTGGGCGGCGTTCAGCACGAACAGCTCGCTCCAGGTGAGGCGGAGGAGGGCCACCTGGTCCGGGACCTGCAGGTCTGGGAAGAACGGGATGTTTCGGGCCCACTCCACGGCGCTGAAGAGCATCCGCGCCGCCAGCTCGCAGATGTTCTCTATGCCCATGATGTTGTTGCTCTGCAGACACTGGGAGCCAAACCGGGAGGTCGGGTAGGGTTCAGCCCGCAGCAGCAGAGAGATGTACCCGGACAGGTAGGAGTGGCACTGCAGAGGATCCCCGTTAGTCAGCGCAAACTGGCCGTGGTAAGACTGCGTGGGTATCCTGCCTCTTTGCACAGCTGCAACGAGAAGCGGCGGAAATGTCACATCCAACCAAAACAGCTCCCAACTGCAGTCCAGCTTGACATTTTAAAGAACAGGCCGCACTGGGGGATCTTTTACAGCAACAGATGCCAAAGAAAAACAACGGGACACGCGTTCTCCCACCACCCCACTGTCCACTCGGTTCATTTCTACAGACAGCTAGCTACGAAATTCTAAGTGAGCTACAAATGATTGTTTTAGACAGTTCCTGGACAGAGATGTCACATTCAGCACGGTGACATGGAAACATCCAGATAATTTGTAGGCCTCGACCTGCACGCAGTAGCGGGAGTTTCTGTAGGCCTGAGCGGTTGTTTTAGTTTGCCTCTAACAATTCAAACCGTGTCATATAGCCTACTACGTTATAGTCGACCAAAATCTGTTTCTCTTTTATATTTAATGAATAATTGCACCTTTTTTTGTTGTTGCTGTATCTGTTTGGAATTCAATCCACATTTTTTTTTAAAAACAGGCGTTTGAATTCATAATGTGAAAATAAGCAGAATAGGAAAGCTTGTTTCATTTCCAGCAGCAGAATGCTACAGCTGGGCCCGTATGACCTGCATGCATTATGAATGTTGACACGGATTTTACATGAACCCACACAATGCAGTTGGGGTTTTTCAAACATCGCTCTTTAAGGCTGCAATCTCAATCTCAATAATAATAATAATAATAATAATAATAAAACCCAGTCAAAAGTACAAACTGTCGAATATGAACTTCTAACAAATTTCAAGGTCCCTTTGTTGTTTCACCCAGCTGACCGTGAAGGCAACAGGGCTAGCTTACATTAAGCAATGCTACATGATGCTAGCTGGGGGATTGTTTCACGCCCCTTCTTTTTACACTGAAATACACAATAGGCTATACTACCTGTGACATAATGACTAATAAAATATTTTAGGAAAACAAGGAAGGGAATCAAACAAGTTTATTAACCTTCACACTTGCTTTTAAAGAATGTAGGTTTTAAAAATATATAGACAATAGCACCCCGAGTCAGTTGATATTACCCAATGCTAGTATTTTGTTAAAGGAAAAAATATATAAAATGCTATCAAGGAAATGAAGACTGAATATATAATTTAGTAATACATTGAGGAAAAAACAAACAAAAATCTTTATAGTTTGTTCACAAAATGCTCAATTTACCTTTGAAAAAAACGTCAAAAATCTAGTAGCTAATTATAGTTTTTTTTAAAGCCAACTATGACATAAAGTTTGATAAGATGTTTTATAAAGGATAAAGTCAGTTTTTTCCACAATGGCACAGTCTAGAGCAAACAATATTCTTAATAGATGCTACCTTATTAAAGTTTGTATTGGAAATATACATTTAAAAAACCACTAGCCAATAGGCACTACCTCATGTTTGCCAATACTAGTAATTTTAGAGAGGAAAGAATGTTAGCCATGACATAAAAAAACTGCTAATATATTTTAGATGCACAATGAGGTGAAAAATATTCAGTTCATACCAGTTTATCTAGCCTATCTGTTACACAAACGTTGGGTTAACAATATTTAAGTTTGAAAAATACTCCCAGTACCAGTATTATTATTTTTTTTCTGGAGAAAAATATGCTAAGTTTGAGATAAAAAAAAGATCTGATATTCAGAAAGAAGTGATGGTTAGGCTAATAGTCTACTAGCTAATATTATTATTTATATTTTCAGTTTAAAACAACAACAACAACCAAACCCTCTGTACTGACATAAACACTGAAAAGTCGTTTTAGAAGTGTAGTGAGGTGAATAAATATGTTTTTCTCCATTATCACTGCCCAGACCTCATAATTTATGTTAACAAACGTCATCCTACGCATATATTGCATGATTGAAGTGTACTATAAGATGCGTGCATTGAGGTGAATAGATTCAAAATAAAAACAGGGTGGATAATGGGAAAACTGAGTTTCCCTCTGTATTCCGGGGAGCTTGAAACAAAAAGGGCGGACGGCGGGCCGTATACCTTCCCTCCTCATGCCGACTTTGAGGCATTTCTTGAGGCGGCAGTACTGGCACTGGTTGCGGTGGTGCTGGTCCACGGGACAGTTCCTGTTGGCCCTGCAGGTGTACGTCAGGTTCCTCCTGACGCTGCGCTTGAAGAAGCTCTTACATCCCTCACACGTGAACTGTCCGTAGTGCTTCCCGCTGGATTTATCCCCGCAGACGATGCACTCGATCTGCTGGCTTTGCTGTTTGTCCATGGAAGAGGAGGAAGAAGAGGAAGAGGAAGATGAGGTGGTGTTGTTGTTGTTGTTGTTGTGCGCGGAGGAGGGGGTGTTGGTGGTGGATGTGGATGTGGACGCGGCGGAGGTGCCGGACAGATTGGGCGGCGGTGCTCCCTGAGTTCCTCCCGCCTGGGGTATCTCCAGAGAGGCCGCTGCAGTGTTCATGTGTCCCGTCAGTTCTCCGGGCAGACACAGAGGTGCCACTTGGGACACAGGGGAGGAGAGGGTCCCCTGGGAGTCCCCGACGCCCTCCGTGGTTCTCCACGCCACCATAGCCATACCGTCTGTCTCCAAAACTTTGCGCACGCAACTTTCCTTCTTTTTTTTTTTTTTTCCGGACCGTAATATTTAATGCACGCGGTTTGTCGGCCGTAATATATTACAGAAACTGCGACATTATTTGATAAAAATGAAATTTAGCATTAAGTGGTTTGAATCAGAGCTCATTGGACCACCGAGATGCGACGCTGCTGATAATAATAATAATAATAATAATAATAATAATAATAATAATAATAATAATAATAATAATAATAATAATAATAATAATAATAATAATAATCCGAGGCTTGGAATACACAAGTGAGTCGTTGAAAATCCAAGAAGACCGCTTCACTCAGAGCGTCTGATGGGCTGCAACATCCAGGTGGTTAAAAAAATAAATAAAATAAAAATAAAATAAATGAGCAGAACCGAAATCCACACGGAAGCGCGGCGTTATTCCACAAACTGATCCCCTCTGGTCTGTGTGTCCAGTTATGATGAGCAGAACGCCTTTGCGAGCGGATCTTTCAGCAGAGATGGAGTCACCGGACCAGGCTCTCCAGACGCTCCCTGCTCTCCCGATCATCCAGAAGTTACATTAAAAAGACAAGGAATGAGGAGGAGAGAGAGAGAGAGATAGATGGGAGATAGATAGAAATGAGATGGGGAGGTGGTGATGGCGGGGGGGAGGGGGAGGGGGGGGGAGGGTGTGTGTGTGTGTGTGTGAAGCGGTTCTTGATGGATGGTGATTTTCATGATGCTTTGCAGAGTGTAGGGAAGTGAGACATCCGCACGTCACCGACTTGGTTACGTAGGCTCCAAGGGGGCGGAGACAGCGCAAGGAATGGCCGGTCTGTCAGCAGCTGTCCGGGGGCTTGGAATTTGCATAATATGGGGCGTCCGTACCTCCATCGTTCGTTTCTTCGTTTTATCACTGTTGCGGGTGTGTTTTTGCGTGTGCATTTGTTCTGCCTTCTTGACTGCAACACCTGCAGTATTTTTTTTTTCATTTCATTTATTTTTTTAGTTTTCAAGGAAAGCCCATGCTTTATTTGCTGAATCTACGCGGACACGTTTGGCTGCAGAGAGACCGGGCAGATAGAAGCCTTATAGCTGCAGCTGTTGGATGCCACCTAGTGTCATGAGATGATTACACAGACAAATGAATTCATGGAAAGAGCCAAATGAACCGCTTTCATTGAAGTGAAAAACATATGACAACATGCTAAAAATAGACGTGATCCATATCTTCCCTCTCTGATTATAACAACCATTTTTAATTTTCAATCATGCAGGAGGTCACCTCAGCTAAAAATGTGTAAAAAAAAGCCCTAAAAATCTGATTTTATTGCAGTGTTCTTAGACAATTTCAAAGAATCCAGGCTTTAATTGGGTGCTTTTGGTCAGTGTGGAAAAAAAATCTCGTTAACTAAAAGTTGTTTTTAACAACACTACTGGGGGCAAAGTTGGTTGATTCCCCTAACTGTCCTATCCGTCCATCCATTGTTTATCATGTTTTGTAAAATGGGTGGGGCTGGTGCAGATCTCCATCGGGGCATACCCTGGACAGGTCGCCAGTTCATCACGGGGCAACACAGAGACACACACAGGACTGTCAACCATGCACACACACTCACACTCAGACCTAAGGACAATTTAGAGAGACCAATTAATTAACCTGCTTGGATTTTTGGAAGGAAGCTGGAGTACCCAGAGAGATGCCCACACATGCATGGGGAGAACATGCAAACTCCATGCAAGCAGACCCAAGGCTGGGATTTGAACCCAGGACCTCCTTGCTGCAAGGCAATGTTGCTATCAACTGCACCAGCCCTCTAACAATCCCTGCAAAATAAAGTCACCTGAAGTATGTACTTTCTTTGTTTATCGTGTACTGATATTCTAGGAACTTCTATATAAAAATGAAAAACTTTCTGTCAAAGGGTTGCAGCTCACCAATCTCTATAACAACCATTAGATATTCAGTATGTTTACATGCATATCTAAATTGAGCCTTTGCCAATAATCAAGCTGATACCTTAAACAGAATGGGAGCCCTTTAATCCCAGTTGACATGCCACTTAGAAAATCAAATTATTGAATGAAGTGAGTTCCAAGTCTGCGACGGTAGTTGGCGACCCTTTATGTTGGCATTCTTCTGGTTGGCCTAGTGCGAAACACAGATAGTAAACAATTGCTGGTGGCAGTGAAGCAGACGAAGTAAAAGCAGAATATACACAATGAGCGAAGAAATGGACAACAACAACACTGCACCACAGTACATTTCGTAAGTATTGTACTGTTTGATTGATTGACACTCGTTGTTGCCGCTGTGTTGTTGTCATACTGGTGTTCTTATTCTTGCTTCTGCGGTTAAGCCACTCCAGGATGGGGGAGTGACCATGCGGGGAGTAGCTAGATTTAGCTGGGATGCTGCTTTACACGCAAAGAAATGTGGCTTTCTAGCCGCATTATCTGGGTGTGTTAGCTCGATTAGGAGTAGGCCAGTTTGGTTCGACTTAAGCCACGAAGGCGTATAGCCTACATGCATTTCAAAAGTCTTAATTCAGTTGGACTAAGGCAATAATTCGTTTCTCTCTTGCTGCACTGAGTGTCTACATTGCTAACCAGTTGGTGAACTCTACTGGGACTTTAACTGGAAACGTCCTTTGGTCGGATTAGATTGGACTTTTTAGCAGCAAACACTCTAGGTTGGTTTGACATGAGACAAAGGATGAAAATGTGGAAAAGCATCTCATACCCCTGTTAAGTATGGTGGTGGGGGCTGTGATGCTATAGGTCTATTTAAAAAAAAAAGGGAAACTTTGCTTGACACCATGACATTTTGAAATACTACATATTAATCACCATTCTGGAGGGCTCTACTAGTAAACTGAAAAACTAGGGTCTTTCAACCAGATAATGATCCCGAAAAAATGGCCAAATTATAACAGAGATAATTCACCAGGCACAAAATCAGCCTGTTTTTATGACAACCAAAGTCCCCAGTTCTATATCCTAAAGGAAATCTACAATTAAAGGTTGGATATTAATTTGTTTTCCCCACTGAGATTATACTACTTCTACAAAATATAAATTTATTTTAAGACTTTTTAAACATTTGTATCAGAGATGACAACAATTGTTTTTGTCAACAACCTGTTCAGCTAATAATCTACAGTCATTCCTTGTCTCTGGATTTACTACCTGGAATGTAAGAAAACCCAGAGGCACCACTGGGAACTTCATGTCATTTTCTCCTCAGGTCATTCAGTGAGTTCTCTTAAGCCGTTTTCAGACAGAAGTAATGGAATATTTGCGGACAATTCCATCCGGTCTTTAACCGGAGTTGTGTTTTCAAACACACCACTTTTTTCCGGAACATTGCCTTTCAACTGCTTTCACACAGCCAGAGATGTACCGGAGGATCCTGATGAATGTCTGGGGAGTGGGGGGTTGATGTGGATATGACGTACACTTAGTGCGGCAGGTGTACATGTCAGTTCCCCAAACAAAAGGGTTATTACAAAGATGGTCGACGAAACAGCAGATCTACTCGCAGTGCTCGTCTTTGTGATGTTTGCAATTTTGTGCACATGGAAACTCTTAAGAAACGTCGATGAAGAAGCTGAAAAGAAAATAGTGACATTTAAACGTCATCAGTGTGTGCGCTCACAGCGTTCCCTGCCCCCCTCCCCTTTTACCCACCGCCCCACACCCCTCCAGCTTTTCCGGAACATTTCCCGAAAATCTGAATGCAAACCCAATACCGCGAAATGTCCGCTCTTGTTACTAGGTCTTCATCCGTAAAATTACCGGTAAAGGGTATCCAGAAAAAGTCCGGAAGATTGCTTTCAAACTCGAAAGCAAAACAGACGAAGTCAGGAAAATTAACGTTTTTCATGGCCTGTTTGAAAGGGGCTACAGTCTATGGGTCAGTTATTTGTCCTGGAAGTAAACGCCTCAGAGATCAAATCCAATCATTTAAAGCAATTTAGCATGGCTTTAATTTCTATGTAGAGTTTGCATTTTCTCTTTGTACATGCATGGGTTCTCGCAGGGTACTCTGGCCTTCTGCAGTCCAAAAATACACGTTAGGTTAATTTGGTCTAAATATTGCTCAGGTATGAGTGTGTACGTGCATGATTGTTTGCCCTGTATTAGCCTGTGACAGACACATGACCTGTTTAAGGTGTACTAGCCCAATGACCCCCGGAGATAGGCACCAGCCCCCCCCCACACACACACATCACACCGCGTTGATAAGCGCGTACAGACTATAGATGGAGGAATTTTGGGGGTTCATGCATTCCTCTAGAAAGAGTTGCCTTTGTATTCTTCTTTATTGTTTTACATAATTAAATAAAAAACACAAACCTCCAAAGAAAACCAGATGTTCCATTTAATTTCTCCGATTTGTTGTTAGTCTGGTGCATTTGTGAGTTCTGTTGCTTTTGCACCAAGAAGGTATTAAATTCAAATTTAAGCTGGGGGCCTTCCTGTGTGGAGTTTTTTATGTTCTCGATGCAATGCTTCCACAGTCCAAAATTTGCATGTTAGTTTAGTTGGTCACTCACTCAGAGTTGGCCTTAGGTATTTGTTTTTGTTCATATCTCACCCATTGACACCTGGTGAGAAGAACCAACCTTCCTGTATCATTTAGGACAGGACCGAAAAAAATCAAACTGCTTCTCAGAGCACTCAGATGTTATTCCATTAGGACTTGTTTACTATTGCAACAGTTTGCATTTTATGTAAATTATATTAATAGTGTAATTTATTATCTCCCCTGGGTCTTTCTTACCCTTTATTAATAATGTGGTACAGTTGGATTTTGTTTATTTGTTACAGTAGTGTGGCTCATTCTACTGTCAAGGTGTCTTGATGACCAATTCTATGTTGACTCCTAAGGCTGACCATGCTGCCATGTTCTTCAATGCACCCACACAACAAGCTTTGCACCTCTCACAGTGAATCCTAAACTGTTTTCACCTCACATGGGTGGAGATGAGAAATCCTTATATTGTTTCCTGCAGTAATAAATCCCCTCTTTATCAGCTTGAGGATTGCTAACCAGAGTTTTAGCCATTCAATGGTGAATTGTGAAATATTTTTGCCCTTTGAGACTCTTCACCAGTGGGAAAACTACAAGCAAGCTAATTGGAGACAAACTGAGGGAGAGTGTGACTGGGACAGACCTGCTGTGTGTGCGCCGCCAAAAAGGATGCGACTGTTTATAGCACGACAGGAAGGAGCTCTGGCTCACTGCTTGCAGAGCGATAGCATTTTTCACTCTGGCTTCATGTCTCTGTTTTTTCCACAAATGTTTAAAATAAACCCTGAGAAGACAAATTTTGTGGTTTTCTTTTCAGAAGTTTCAAATGACTTATTTCTTACAGAAAAAAAACAATCTAATGGGATAGTGGCCAACCATGATCTTTCAGAAAAAAACACCCCCCAAATAAACAAAACAAACATGATCAGAAAAAAGCCTCGGCCTATTTTTGATTAAAGATGACCAAAAAGTTGAAAAGTGAAATCACATCAAAAAATAAATGCTTCTTAAAAATAAGGCTTGTAAAAACGTGGATCTTTCCATCCTTCCAGCTATATTGGTTTACTGTGCCTTGATACTGAATACTCATACCAGGTTCCCTTTCCTTTGGGGAAGAAAAACAAATCCATAGCATGATACTGACACCACCATCTCCCACATTGCCACAAGGTAATGTGTAGTGTTAGTTTTGAAACAGCACATGGCTGTTTGCATACAGGCTGAAAATTTCCATTTTGGCCTCCTCTGACCATAATGCATTTTCTCTCTCCTACATAACTATTTTCAAACTTTAAATGAGGGATTGCTGAAGGATTGCTGTGGTTGGAAAGTCTGCATCAACGGGGTCCAACCTCACGCCAATGACTGATGCAATCAGCTGGGATTCCTTAAATAGGACATTTTTTATCTGATTGGAATGTTTGTATAAATGTATTGAAATAACTTCTTGTTAAGTGCCTTGAGATGACATCTGTTGTGAATTGGCGCTATATAAATGAACTGAATTGAATTGAAAAATTGAATTAAATGGGACTTCTTATGGCTTTTTTTCAATCCGTTAGCATTCTTATGTCCCACTGGTGGCACATAACTTTATGCGTTTTTTTACGACACGCTTTCAATGTACATACATACGTATTATACATCATTGGAATGCTAAGATTCTTGTGATTTCAATTATGTATGCTAAACAATGATACAATCATAACTGTAGACACACCAAAAACTTTTGTCAAACCACTCACAAATGCAAAATGTCTACAGAGCCAGGCCACAGAGCCATCTTGAACAAAAATGGTCCTCTTACATCCACAAGTAACCAATAAAGTCTTCCAATAACATATTCAATCTATGACAAGTCTTTCGTCCACAACCCAACACAATCTGCCGCTGAAAACCTTTGTTTTCATGAGCTGAACTTTAAGAGCTTGAAGCATTTTATATGTTTCAGATCTTTGAATCATACAGAAATGGGTGGGAGTGTGTGTCAGTATCTGGTATGGCCACCATTTGCCTCACGCAGGCAATCAGGTTGTAGATTGTGGAATGTTGGTCCACTCCTTTTCAATGGCTATGCAAAGTTGCTGACTATTGGCAGGAACTGGAACATGTTGTCGTATACGCCGATTCAGAGGATCCCAAACATGCTCAACGGGTGACATCTCCGGTGAGTATGCTTACCATGAAAGAACTGGGATGTTTTCAGGTTTCAGGAATTGTTTACAGATTCTTGCAACATGGGGCTTTGCATTATCATGCTGCAACATTAGGTGATGGTTGTGGATGAATGGCACAACAATTGGCCTCAGGATCTCATCACGGCATCTCTGTGCATTCAAAATGCCATCATTGAAATGCACCTGTGTTCGTTTTCCATAACATACTCCTGCCCATACAGTAACTCCACCTCCAACATGGGCCACTCAATCCACAACGTTGACGTCAGCAATCCGCTCACCCACACGACGCCACACATGCTGTCTGCCATCTGCCCTGAACAGTGAAAACTGGGATTCATCTGTGAACAGAATGCCTCACCAACGTGCCAGACGCCATCAAATTTGAGCATTTGCCTACTCAGGTCGGTTACGACGATAAACTGCAGTCAGGTCCAGACCCCAATGAGGACAAGAATGCAGATGAGTTTCCCTGAGACGGTTTCTGACAGTTTGTGCAAAAATTCTTTGGCTATGCGAACCAATTTTTCCGGGTGGCTGGTCTCAGATGATCATGGAGGTGAACATTCTGGATGTGGAGGTTTGTGTGGTTACACATGGGCCGGTTGGATGTACTGCCAAATTCTCTGAAACACCTTTGGAGATGGCTTATGGTAGAGAAATGAACATTAATTTCACGGACAACAGCTGTGGTATACGGTCCTGCAGTCAGCATGCCAATTACACACTCCCTAAAAAGTTGCGACTTCTGTGGAATTGTGCTTTGTGATCAAACTGCACATTTCAGAGTGGCCTTTTATTGTGGCCAGTATAAGGCACACCTGTGCAATATTCATGCTGTCTAATTAGCACCTTGATATGTCACACCTGTAAGGTGGCAAAGGAGAAGTGGTCACTAACAGATTTAGACAGATTTGTGAACAATATGTGAGAGTAGTGGGTCTTTTGTTTATATAGAAAATGTTTCAAATCTTTGAGTACAGCTCATGAAAAACAGGAGCAAAAACAAAAGTGTTTTTTATATTTTTGTTCAGTACAAGTATAACACAGTGTATCAAGTTCGGTTCATCATTCCAATAAGGGGGCTGGTGCCTATCTCCAGCGGTCACAGGGTGAGAGGCGGGGTACACAATGGACAGGCCGCCAGTCCATCGCAGGGCAACACAGAGACATACAGGACAAACAACCATGCACACACACTCTCCCCATGCACCCAGGACCTTTTTGCTGTAAGGCAACAGTGCTACCAACTGCGTCATAGTGCAGCCATAAAATTTATCTTAAGCCGTAAAAAACTTAACATTTACAAATATGTGATGAACACTTTTTTCACTTTGAAAGCTAATTAAATTAAGCTAATAATAATTTCCTTTTTTTAGCTTCTAGAAAAAAAAATATTTTTACCAAGGAAAAAAAATATTGTGGACAGATTGGTAGCTTACTTAAAACACATAGTTTGGAGGCAAAAGCCCCCCATTAAATAACTTTTAGAGGGCTTGTACCATTGCTGTCCTTCTGTTGTTTATTTTCTATCCAGATATTGCATAAAATCAACAGAAGAACTGCTAAAACCACACTTTCTTATTGCCTTTATAATGCCGCAGTGTAAGAGCTCTGGAGCTGCAGGTTGCAGACACCTGGTTGGGACGGATGTCTTGGTAAGTTTGTGGTTTAGTCATACTCTTTCCATCTTTCCTACATGAATTCAACATTAGGGACTGGGGATGTTGTTTTATAACATAACCCATTTTTTTCAGTCTCCAGAACGTTGATCCTGACTTGCTTTGTGTGTTCCTTGGTCTTTACTGAATAGGTGACTTCTGAAGGCAATTAATCACACTGGATTTTTACATATAGATGTCAGAGTAAAGGAGAAATCTGCACACTTTTCAGATTCTGGTTTGTAAAAAAGGTTCTACAACCATGTATCCTTCCACTTCACAGGTAGATGTTACATGTGTTTCACATCTGCAATGGACCGGCGACCTGTCCAGGGTCTATCCCGCCTCTCACCCGATGATTGCTGGAAATAGGCACCAGACCCCCCCCCCCCCCCCCAGCATAGGATAGACGGGATAGATAATGGGTGGATGGATGTGAGTCACATAAAAATGCAATGTTTGCAGTTATAACTAACTAAATGTGAGACATTACAAAGCGTATGAATACTTTTGCAGTCTCAGTAATATTACATGCCCAACAGACTGTTAGCCACCTGAATACACTAAAGGATCAGGTTTTTCCATCAATAGATTGTTTTTCTCCCTCACAGCATGGACATATCCCAACCAGACAGCGTCAGAATTCATCTGGCTCAAATTGTGAGTCAGCGGTTCAGAGAGTATTAGATATAATTTTTACAGATGGATTGACCACTACAAAGTCCAGTCCATATTGAGAGTTCTTGGGATGTGCTGTAGAAGACTTCTCCCACAGGCAAACACACCATCACAAGATCTAAATGAAAAAAACAAACATTTATTAACTGTTAATGACAATAATATAACAATGCATTAGCTTCTCCTAAAAATAAATTTAATGCATTCCATAGTCAAAGTTTACCCTTTTTCCCCAGGTAATTTAAACTTGTTTATTTTCTTACCAGATTCAAGGAATACTAAAGAATCTAGAAGTATTCTTGGCATTCTGAGTAAACAGAGGTGAGATGTAAGCTCATTATGGTCATGAGGTCAGCAGCGGGATCTAAAAGCACACTCCAGCCAGGAGATTGTGAGGGTGTCCACAGATTTAGTAATGTCATCTTGACTCATGATGGAGGCTGTGATTGCAAAAAGTAAATACAATGAGAAAAATAAGTATTTGATATGCACATTTTTCAAGTTTCTCCACCATCAGAGAATAGGGAGGTCTGTCATTTTCATCATAGGTACACCTTAAATGTGACAGACAGAATCTTAAAAAAAATCTAGATACAATTGCAGAGGTCAGAGGATTGCACACACTGCAGATCTTTCAGGTTCTGGTGCTGTTGCTGGGCAACATTGTGTTTCAGCTCCCTCAGGTTCAGGTTTGGAGACTGGCTAGGCCACTCGCTCTGTGTTTCAGGTCATTGTCATGCTGAAAGATCCATCCACGACCCACCTTCAATGCTCTTACTGAGAGAATGCTCTTACTACATTCTCTCCTCAATACAGTGCAGTCGTCCTGTCTCCTTTTGCTGAAAAGCATCCTCAAAGCATTGGGTTTCCACCCCCATGCTTCACGGTTGGGATTTTGTTCTTCTGATTTGGACACATCCTCCTTCTCCTTCCAAACATGGCGAGTGTGGTTTATAACAGAAAGTTCTATTTTGGTCTCATCTGACCTCATGACATTCTCCCATGCCTCTCCTGGATTATCCAGATGGTCATTAGCAGCCTTCAGGTGGGCCTGGACGTGTGCTGACTGGAGCAGGTGGATCTTGCGCACGGTGCAGGAATTTAATCCTTGACATCTTAGTTTTTCTCCAACGGTAACCTTTGAGACTGTAGTCCCCCGCTAAGGTCATTGACCAGGTCTTTCTGTGTAGTTCTGGGCTTATCCATCATATTTCTCATGATCATTGATACTCCACAAGGCTAGAACTTGCATGGAACTCCAGTTCGAGGGAGATTGACAGTCATCTGGAGTTTCTTGGACTTTCTTATAATCGGCCGACAGTTGTTGCCTTCTCACCAAGCTGTTAGCCTATTGTCCTGTAGTCAAAAATTGTCCAAGGTGTCCTCAGACAGCTCTTTGGTCTTGCCCATGGTGGAGAGGTTGGAGTCCTGAATGGTTGAGGGTGTGAACAGTTGTTTTTTATATAGGGAACGTGGTGCAAAAACAGGTAGAGGTGCAATTATCATGGGTTAATGAGTGGAGGATTGGAGGACTTCATTTAGTTTTTAGACATGTATTTATAAGTTTCATATTGTACACCAAAAAAGCAATTATAGCGAAAAAAAGAACAGGAACAGAACAACCCAACCCCTGGCTCTTAATAATCAAAGCAAAACAATACAAAACAGACAGGTTAGAAATGTGGCACATATTGTCAAGTGTTGAAGATGGAGGATCCAAATGCTGTGAGGTGAAGGAACTATGATTTAATAAACGAAATGAACAAGGGAACGCAGGATAACAATACAAAGACCTGGGAACAGGAGGAATTGCAGATGAACCAGTGAGTTGTGACTGAATGAGAACGGCTTGAATACTGAGGAGAGAGAGAGGAAATGACAGAGAAACTTGAGGACTTATTAGTGAAAGCAGATGCAGGTGGGAGTAAAGGTCTTTGCACACAGGGTCCGATGCGAATAAACGACACGAAATTGCGAAAAATCGGAGGCCGTAAATCGACGTGTTGTGTATGCACACCAGACGCGCTGCGAAATTGCGGATAAATTATGAAGATTCTATTTAAAAAACGTAAGGCGGCAAGACTAAAATCCGCACATCCCTCATCAACAATAGAGAACACCGGGAAGTGAATGTTGTGATGAGAACATCGCGGCTGTAGTTAACAAATATGATATTCCTCTGTAATCAATCATAACATACACAACAATAAACCAAACGTAAATTGTCCTATTTAACATGTAGCCAAACCATTGACGAGCATTTCGATGGGAAATACACTCATTATCATTAAATCTGAATGATATTGAAAAGTTCATTTATTTCTGTAACTTAATTCACTAAGAGAAACACATTATATAGATTAATTACACATAGACTGATGTTTTGAAGCCTTTATTTCTGTTAATTTTGATTGTTTTCAACTTACAACTAATGAAAACACAACATTTAAGATTAGAATATTACATCAGACTAATAAAAAAAATTAAGACAGAAATGTGGGCTTAGTAAAAAGTATGCCTAACACCTACTTAAAAGCTGTTATTTGTTAAAGGTACTTCTAATCTGACAAACAAGCCTAATTGGAATGCATATTGTATGACTGTACATAAAATAAAGGTGAGAACGTTTCAGATTCATCACATTAGAAACGTAAACTTCAGTGTGTCTATAATTGTAATGCCAATAGCTCAAGCTCTGTTGGACTGTTTAAGAGCAAATGTGTATATCAATTTTCAAGTCTTGCCACACATTCTCTTATGAGCCTTAGTTTGAACTTTGACTGGACCATTCTAACACATGAATATCCCTTTATCTAAACTATTCCATTTCAGCTCTGGCTCTATAATGATTGTTGTTTTCCTGTCCCCAGTCTCAAGTCTTCAGGTAATATTCCCCTGTATTTAGCTCCAGCTGTCAACCCTGACCAGCTTCCCTTTCCCTGCTGAAGAAAAACAATCCCACACCATAATCCTGCCACTATCATGTTTCATAGTGGGGAAGGTGGTTTCAGGGAGATGTTTGACATTGCGTGGCTTCTGGCTTGTTTAGCCCAAAACTTCAGGTCTCATCTGACCAGACCACCTTGTTTCAAATGTTTGCTGTGTACATGGCTTATAGCAAACTTTTACCGGAACGTCATATGGTCTTCTTTAACCAATGTTTTTCTTCTTGTCTTTAGACTGAGATTAAAGTACACCAACGTCAACTCTGGTAAATAATTTGATGATTACAACTGGTTGCACTGGATTTTACTTAGAGGTATCAGAGCAAAGAGGTTTGAATAGCAATGCATTTAACACTTTTTACATCTTTTGTAAACAAAATTTGAATACCATTTATGCATTTCTTTGCTTAATATCATGCGATACTTTGTGTTGGTAAACCAGATGATATTTGATAAAAAACATTGACGTTTGTAGTTGTAATGGGACAAACTTAAAAGTTTATGCATATTTCTACGAATCAATGCATTATTGAAGGGCATAATAAGACAGTCATTGAGAAAAGATTCACGTGTTAAAGATCTTCATCTCATAAGCATGCTGATTTCATTCTTTAACATGGTGAGCTCAGAGCCTACAGATTGGCTTCTTGCTGCTAACGCAGTCAGCTAGACAAACAGGAACGTTTTAGGCTGTCAAGCAGGGTCAGATCCTGGTCAGAGAGCAAAAATAGTTTGTCAGTTAGATTAGCTCATCCCCATACACTGCTTCACCTGTGCCCGCTGGAGCATCTCTCACCCTTAATTAACCCTGGCCGGCCGGCCTATGACTCTGTCAGAGTCTTCACAGGGCAAATTTCATGCTTGAGAGAACCATTACACGACAGGTCAGTGTGCAATAATAACGCAACAGGAAGACCAATGGTAATCCCTGTTATGAGGTCATTCATCCTGGTGAAATGTTAGGATCCTCTCTAGGACTACCTAACCGTTGACCTCATTCAGGCTAGAACTCATTATCTGGCACAGGATTAACCCACATAGCTTAGTAAACAACCTAAATACAAACAGCTAAGCTTTACATGGAGACACAATCTTTACACTGAAATAAATGAATAAATATGGATGTCATTGAGAAACTTTCAACTATGGATAACTAACAATAACGTTTACATGTTTTATTTCACTGATAGGGATAATTTCTTTCACTTTCTTATTTTGCAACTGCCCCTTAAATTATTTTGCAAGATATCAACTCAGTTTAGTACAAGAGACTGAAAAAGGTGATCATAGAAAAGTGTTTAGTTTTGCAAAAAGTGTATCAGAGCTCCAACACTGCTCCATTTTACTGCAGCTAGCTCCCAACAGCAAGTGATTGTGATTTAATCAGTCCCTTTTATTGAAATATATTCATTCATATTTTCAGTTTGTATGCTAGTTGATTTTGTGTCTACACTTTTTTGTCATTCCTGTGTCCTTATTGACAGCATTTTTCCTGCCCTTGTTTGTGAGCACCACCGATGCTCTCAGGCTATGACCAGGACGCCAGCTTAGAGGATTTGGTGTCTTCAGGAGGTTTCTTTGTAACTGATCTCTTGATCTCTGGCCTCTGCAGGAGGGTGATGAAGGCAAGTGGTGACGTACTGGGTGTTACGTTGGTTCAGACGGCTGAGGGCTGGGAGGGACAGTTGGAGGCTTGTTCAAATTGCTGTGAATGATACAGAAACGTAAAGAACAGATGAATCTGACATGGTGCTTCTCAGGGTCAGGTGGCAAATGTGACTTTAATGCAGAGAGACTGTCCTTGTACATCTGTCTTCATTGAAGGGAAAGTAATGGAAAGCAGGTTGTCTGTGCAGTCCTTCCGAAGAGGCATTATGCATGCAAAACTCACTTCACCGTTTTTGTTTGGCCCTTTAAATGATGAAATGTGGAGGTTTTGTAAGCGCCTTACTCTGCACCACCCACTTAACACTTCCTTGCTTTGACATTTTAACAAGACAAACACAACAAAGACACAAATCCTCTCCTTTAGAGCAAGGATAGTTCTGTCCTTCCCAGCAGCGCAGTTCCTCATTCCCAAAACTGCTCAGTTTGGTGATTGATTATGTATTTGTGTCTATTCATAGAGGCCAGATTCATCATTCCAATTTGTCAAGTTTCTGGAGTGCTGAGTTAATTATGTGCAGGGGAGCCAAAAAAAGGGACACCCTCTCTTTAGACTCATCTGAGGTTTTCCTACCTCTCCTCGTTCAAAATGAGCAGCCGAAGCTTCACTCGGCTGCAGGAGGAGCTGCTTGGCACCATGGGTAATTAGTGTGATGAATGCCTCAGCAGAACAAATAGTGGCAGTCGGCTGTCTCGCTCATCGTGTGGCTGTGCTGTCAAAGCTCTGGGGCTGTGGGCTCATCAGGGTAATAGATGGTTGTGAAACAGGACCATTCCTTAACCAACAGCGCTACTGCTGAGCGGAAAACACACTTTTGTGGGTGGCTTTTTTTTCCTGCTGAGAAAGAGACAGTTCAGTTGCCTTGAAGGGATCTATGTAGATTATGGATGTCAAGTGTATATTTGAAGGTTACTCATAGTTAATATCAGTTTAATCTAAAATTGCTATATTGTTGTATATCTTAAAGAAGTTCATTATTATTCTGCATGTGTTTTTTATAATTCCCCCCATCCTCTGCAGTCTTTCAGGTATGCATATAAGGATATGCAAAAATCCTGATAGTAATCCTCTGTGGGATTCGTTTTCATGCCTGAACTGTAAGGCTGTCCTTCAGGAAAAGATGGATCACATTATTAGATTAAAGAAGAGCAGCGAAAACAAGCAGCTGGATTTCCAATTCACATCCTCTTTTGAATATGGACCTATTCTGCATGAAAAGAAATGGCATAATTGGACCTTATGTCATGGAACTGCATAGCTTTTTTTTTTCTTCTTTTTTTAACAAAGTGTGGAACCTTACAGTAAATCAGTTCAGCTGTCTGAAACATTTCACAAGGAAAAGCATACTCAGATATGCAGAGATTCTTCTTTTTTTTACTCTGGTCATATTTAAAGTCTGCATCTCTTGGTACAGATCTCAAACCAAGAAATGAGATTCAAAGTATTCATACTCCTTGAACCATTTGTCACATTACAACTACAAGCTTCAATGTATTTTATTTGAATACTAAGAGGTAGGCCAACCTAAAGTAGTGCATAATTGTGACGTGGACGTATTCTGGACTTTAGTTCTTTTGTGTCTCAACATGTACAATCTCCCACATCAACACATGGTAGATGGTACTCTGGTCAGATGAGACCAAAATTAACAGTCTCCAAGAAGAAAAACTACTTTGAACACATCTTCCCCTTAGTGAAACATGGTGGTGGCAGCATTATGCTGTGGGAATGCTTTTCTTCAGCAGAGAGAGGGAAGCTATAGTTGATTGGAAGATGAAGGCAGCTAAATTCTGGAAAAAAAACCTGTTTTAGGCTGCAAAAGACTTGAGACTGAGGCAGAGGTTCACCTTCCAGCGGGACAAGGATCCTAAACCTGCACTCAGAGCAAGAAGGGCCAGACCTAAGAACTAAATACAATTGTAAATCTGTGGCAAATCATGAAAATTGATATTTACAGATTTCCTCCATCCAATCTTTCTGAGAGTGAGCTATTTTGCAAAGACGAATTTGCAAGAATTTAGGTCACTAGACGTTCCAAGCTGATAGAGATACCCTCCAAAGACTTCCAGCTGTAATTGCTGCAAAAGGGGGTTCTAAAAAGTAGTGTAGAACTGTTGCATGCATTTTTGCATGGTACATTTTTCAGATTTGTATTTTTTAAAGAACTTTCTATCTTTCTATCTGTCCTCTTCTTTCACAACTGTGCACTACTATGTGTTTGTCTATCACATAAAACTGCAAAAAAATACATGGAAGTTAATGTTCATAAAGTGCCAAAATGTAAAAAACAAAAAAGGGGGGATTTGCAAGGAATTGTGTGTCTCCTAAAAATGACAAGGTATGTATGTATGTAATGTAATGTAATGTAATGTAATGTAATGTAATGTATGTATGTATGTATGTATGTATGTATGTATGTATGTATGAACTCTGATCCATGTCAACCAGTTTACAAATCCTAAAGAGCTTGACAGGCAACCTTTACTGATATTAAAATGACATATAAATAGGTAGAGTAAATGGTTTTGATAGAAGTCAAACTAAAGTTTGACAGAGCGTGAGAGACAGACAAGGTTGTAGAAAGGGTATTTCTGGGTTCAGAAGGAGAGACTTTGGGGATGTGAACATGTCAGTCCAGCAGAGTTGTTGGGTCAATGTGAAGACAAGTGGAAGACACATTTCTCTGTCAGCGCGCAGAAAGCCCGCACGGGTTAAGGCTTTTGTCGTGAAGTCCCAAGTCATTGAGTCAATAGCCAAGGAACATGACACAACCTCTAACAGTCACTCGGCATCAAACGGAACAGGGAATGGCATGCTTTCCATTTCACTGCACTGTGGCCCCGGCGAGACCCCGTCTGCACTTGAGAAACAGTAGAGCTCTCCTGCCAGGCGCTCACATAAAAGCAATGCTGTGACTTGGTCTCGAACACGTACATCGCTCCCCCAAAGCAGGGGCACACGATGACTCACTGGTCAATCCATAACCTCAGCTATTATCTTCACTGGCTGGTGGGGGGGCACAAAGAACCAGAGGGCTTGAATGGGAGGAAATTAGATCATGCCAAAGCACGATCACAATTTGATTAAACCAATGTCGGGAGTTGTCATCATCCATCAGTACATTTGGATGGGGAAAAAATGCTGTCTTTTCTTCTAATCCAATAAAATTTTCTGACAAAACAGTTGAAACCAGATATTTCTATGCACTGTTGTTGGATATATGCCCCTTACAGAGCTGCTTTAAGGTTGTATGTTGTAGGAAGAGCTCTATTAGCAGATAACAATAGATCTCTACAGACAGTTATTAATGAATGAAAGTTAGATTTCTTTATTGGGAAAGTAAGAACTAACAATTAATCATCGGTCTCCATTGTCGGTTGACTTGTATGTGTCACTATACAGTGGATTCGCAGGGGTGAGGGACCATAACCACCCACGAATAGCTAAAATCTGTAAAAACTTTACACTTTCTCAAAATCTTTTAAGGTACAGTAATTTTAGTGTGTGTGAATTTCTGAATTTTAAGAAACTTATAAAAAAAATCTCCTTCTCTTTATCAGCAGTGAGAGTAGCTATAGTTGATGGGAAAGCAATGGGGGTGAATTTTCTTGCCCAAGGACACAATGACCGAGACGGAAAGAGTTGGGGTTCAAACCGGCAACCCACCGGTTATAGTACGAACTCCTGCCACCTGAGCCACAGTCTGTAGATAAACAGAAAAAAACACTCTAGAGGTGCAAAGCTGGTAAAGACTGTTGAGGAAATATTTTTGTTTGATCAATAGAGTATTTAACTAATTATTCTCTGTCTTAGTACATGTAATATCCAGGACAGTAGGTCACGCAGGAAAACAAAGCTTCTGTGTTTAATGTTTTTGATATTAATGTGTCAGACTGCAGGATTACAGAGTTTAGAGCAGCAAGGTACAGTGGAGCAAAAAAGTATTTGGCAGCCACCAATTGTGTAAGTTTTCTCACTTAAAAAGATGAGAGAGTCTATAATTTTATCATAGGTACATTTCAACTGTGAAAGAAAGAATGTAAAAAAAAAATCCAGGAAATCACATTGTGTGATTTGTAAAGAATTTTTTTGTATAATTCTACAGATGATGCTACAATAACAAACGTTCACCTTAATAGTTTGTAATGTAACCTTGGTTGGCATGACAGAGGTCAAACGTTTCCTGTAGGTCTTCACCAGGTTTGCACACACTGTAGCTGGTATTTTGGCCCATTCCATGCAGATCTTCTTTAGAGCTGTGATGTTTTGGGGCTGTTGCTGGGCAACATTGACTTTCAACTCCCTCCACATATTATCTATTGGATTGAGGTCTAAAAACTGGCTAGGCCACACCAGAACCATAAAATACTTTTTACACAGCCATTCCTTCGTTGCCTGGGCGGTGTGTTTGGGATTATTTTCATTCTGGAAGATCCAGCCATGTTTCATCTTTAATGGTAATTAGAAGTCAGTGCAGCTTTTGGGCAACAGAAGGCCTCAGCGAATGCATCAGGGTCAGTGAGACCCGCCAAGACGGGCTCCAAACAAACACGGCTTTAACTGGTTTTAAATCTTTTATAGGCCTGGTTTTAAACAATTTTAATATCGACTACTTCTTTCCCCCACCATGCCTCCATTTACCTGCAGCCCTGGGTGTGATGGCTGCATCAAGCTTAGCCAGAAGGTTCTGGAGCTGGAGCAGAGGATCTCAAAGCTTCACTAAATCCATGAGCACGAGCGCGACATGGACATCATCTTTGGCCGGACTCCTGCCGCTGCCAATAGTGCTCAGCTGGCTGACACTATCCTCTACCAGCCCGGTGAAGCTGCGGAGAGGGGATCCATTGCTGTGTCCCCAAACGGACTTGGGGTGCCAAATGCCAAATGTGTGACATCTGCTCCAGAGGAGGACTGCTGGTTTCAGCAGGGGGCTAAGCCAAAAGCCCCGATCAGTTCCTCTGATCCCGCTGAGTACCTGATCCACGGTTTGGCCCAGCCGCAGTGGGAGTGCATGGAGCAGCTGCCACCACTCTCCTCCAACATGCCCGCCATTGACCAACAGTTTCTGTGCCCTGGACGCGGAATTTCCTTCTCTGACAGCCTCTGGCTCTGACCCCCGTAGCTCTGCAGTCTTCCAGCCCAATCCCTCCCAGCAGCCGGTGCAGCAGTCCGACTCCCGCAGCCCTCCACATCGTGCCAAACCCCAGACCACAGCCAGATCTTGCCCAGGAGTGCTCCACTTCACTCCAAACCCACGGAACAAACCCATGGCGCCAAACGCACATTGCTGCTGTCCTGGGGATGCTTCTCCGCCCGATATACATCAAGTGCGAGAAGTGAAAGATCCTCTGGCCAGAGTCAACACCGCACAGACCCGCCCACCTCACACTCGTCATTGGGGACTCCATCATCAGGAACGTAAGGATGAGAGGAGCCCTCACTCTTTCTTTCCCTCGAGCCACTGTGATGGACATTGCAGGAAAGACCCCGGACCTCATTCTATTCCACACAGCTGTGAGTAAAATTGTTATTAACGCCGGCACCAATGACATTTGTAAGCAGCAGTCTGAGCTCCTGAAGCATGATTTTATCTACCTTTTTAATCTTTTAAAAGCTCACATATGTCAATTTTTATCTCTGGCCCCACTCCCACCATTGGCAGAGGAACTGGTCGTTTTAGCAGACTTTTATCTCTGAACACTTGTCTTTACTCTGCCACCGTGACTCACAACATTGGTTTTATAGACAATTTTAACATTTACTGGGACAGGAGGCACCTGTTTGGGGCAGATGGGCTTTATCTCAACAGACAGGGCACTGGCAATGAGCCTGGCATCCCCACGTCTACCACACCGGCCCCAGCTGCTCCTGCCCTTTCTGCCCTCTCCGCCACACCCTGATGTCCAGCTATTCCTTGCTCCTATGAACTCAGCCCTGATTTTAACAGTAACTCACATATTGGACTTTGACCTTGCCATACCTCATTCATATCTGTCTTTATCAGCAGAAAGTGAACTAAAAATCATAAACCCAACAAATGCAACCCAAATAATCTCAAACAGGTACCAAAACTCCCACTTTCGCTAAATCATACTGTTACTTCATCTCCAGTCACTATCAATATAGCTCTTCTAAATGTTCGCTCTCTGCTGAACAAAACTTTTATCATCAATGATCTGATTTTAGATTGTTTATTTTTAACGGAAACGTGGATGAGTGCAGATGCCCCTACTGCTCCTACAGAGGCCCCCCTCCAAATTTGAAATTCACTTATTCCACGAGGAGTAGTAAAAGGGGAGGCAGTACTGCTTTTATAAGTTTGTCAACAATTTTGCCAAACGTGTTTTGTTTGTTAATTTTAGCATGTTTGAATATACTGCAATTGTTTTTAGTACTCCTCAGATTGTTATTCACGAATTTTCCGTTTTCATCAATTCTGCCCAACTCTAAAAACATCATTTTAGCTGGTGATTTTAATCTGCATGTGGATAACCTTTTAGACCCTTTATCAACAGATTTTTTAAATATTCTGATTTTTATGGATTTTAGTCAACATGTCATGCAGCCGACACACAACAGAGGAAACACCCTGGACTTGGTCATCACATATGGCCTGTCCACCAGTGTGTTCTCTGTTGATTACTTGGCTGTCTCTGACCACTACTGTGTGTTTTATAACATCACCAGTTTTATCCAGCAGGAGACCTCTGTGAGAACTGTCAGGAAACGTCATCTAGCCCATGAAGTGTCTGCAGGTTTTCTTGAAGTTTTTGGAAAGATATCTCCTATTGCTTTACCTGCCCACCTGTGATTTTATTGTCAGTGATTTCAACAGTAGGCTTCAATCTGCTTTCGATCTGCATGCTCCACTAAAAGTTATAAGTTCACACTCAAAACTTGCATCGCCGTGGAGAAATGAAATTCTTAAGAAAACAAGAGGAATTGCAGAGTGGCAGAGAGAAAATGGAGGAAAAATAAAATCACAATAAACCATCAAATATACACAAAACTTCTCAAATCATACAATAACGCAGTAAGAAATTCAAGAAATGCATCCTTTTCCAAAATCATATCTGATCATAAAAATAATCAAAAAATTACTTTTTCCACCATTGACAAAAATTTTAACTGTGCTACTAATGCATTTCAGAAAACCCCCTTCAAACACTCTTTGTGAGGAGTTCGCAGACCACTTCACAGGGAAGGTAGACACCATCTGATATGATATTTTATCTTCTCAAAGTAACATGGTTTTAGACAAATCCATTCCATTTTTTATTGCTTAGTTGATCCCTTCTCACCGAACTGCTTGCCTACTGTAGATTGGCTCATCCCAGTCTTGTGCAGACGTACAATCTGGTGTCCTTGGACAGCTCTCTGGTCTTGACCATGGTGGAGGTTGGAGTCTGACTGTTTGAAGGTGTGGACAGGTGTATTTTATGGAGATGACAAGTTTAAGTTATTTTAATTCTGTAAAGCACTTTGAGCTGCAACTGTTGTGTGAAAAGCCCTTTTAGGCAAGGCAAGGCAAGGCAATTTTATTTGTATAGCACACTTTCAACAGCAGGGCAATTCAAGGTGCTTTACATGATTTGGTGATTTAAAAGAAACACATAAAAGAAACACACATTACACATGATACACAATAAAGCAAGAGAAAAATAAAAAAAGCAAGAGAGCATGAACACATTTCATACATATAACATCAAGCATTTACTCAAAGGCAATTCTAAACAGATGGGTTTTTAGTCTCGATTTAAAGCAGTTCAGAGTTTCAGCAGCTCTACACTCGTCAGGAAGTCCGTTCCAGATAAGGGGAGCATAGAAACTGAAAGCTGCTTCTCCATGTTTAGTTCTGAGTCTAGGGATGTTTAGTAGGCTAGAGTTGGAGGACCTGAGTGGTCTTGGTGGTTGGTACCATGACAACAGGTCGTCAACATATTTTGGTGCTAAGCCATGTAATGATTTATAAACTAGTAAAAGTATTTTAAAGTCTATTCTCTGAGCTACAGGGAGCCAGTGTAAGGACTTTAGAACTGGGGTGATGTGCTCTACTTTCCTGGTTCTAGTGAGGACGCGAGCGGCAGCGTTCTGGATCAGCTGCAGCTGTCTGATTGACTTTTTAGGCAGACCTGTCAAGATGCTGTTGCAGTAATCAATCCGACTAAAGATAAACGCATGGATGAGTTTTTCTAGGTCGTGTTGCAAAATCAGTCCTTTAATCCTAGAGATGTTCTTCAGGTGATAGAACGCTGACCTTGTTATTGCCTTTATGTGACCCTGGAGGTTCAGGTCTGAGTCCATTACTACACCTAGGTTACGAACCTGATCAGTAGTTTCTAGCTGTATTAATTGAAGCTGTGTGCTGACTCTTGATCGTTCCTCCTTGGGTCCAAAAATAATCACTTCAGTTTTGTTTCTATTCAGCTGGAGAAAGTTATGGCACATCCATCCATTTATTTGGTCAATGCATTGATTTAGGGTTTGAATGGGTTCAGAGTCACCTGGTGACATTGTAATGTAGAGCTGAGTGTGATCCGCGTAGTTATGGTAGCTAATGTTATTGGTCGCTATAATCTTGCCTAGTGGGAGCATGTAGATATTAAATAAGAGGGGCCCCAGGATGGAGCCCTGGGGCACCCCACATGTGATTTCTGTTCGTTCTGATGAAAAGTTTCCTATTGAAACATAGAAGTCCCTGTTCTTTAGGTAAGACTCGAACCAGCCAAGTACTGTACCAGAGAGTCCGACCCAGCTCTCCAGTCATTCCAATAAAATATCATGATCAACAGTGTCAAATGCTGCACTGAGGTCCAACAGAACCAGCACTGTGGTTCTTCCACAGTCTGTATTTATGCGGGTGTCATTGAATACTTTGACGAGGGCAGTCTCGGTGCTGTGGTGAGCGCGGAAACCAGACTGAAAAGCATCAAAACGGTTTGTCGTTGTTATGAAGCCATTTAACTGCTCACACACAGCTTTTTCAATAATCTTACTGATGAATGGGAGATTAGAGATTGGCCTGTAGTTCTGCATTAACGTGTTGTCCAGATTTTTCTTCTTTAGCAGTGGTTTAATAACTGCTGTTTTTAAAGCCTGAGGGAAGACACCTGATAGCAGTGATGAGTTCACTATTTGAACAAGATCAGAACCAATAACAGGAAGAACTTTCTTTAGAAAAGCTGTGGGTAGGATATCAAGACAGCAGGAGGAGGAGCTTAATTGGATAATGATTTTTTCAAGGCTGTTCTGGTTTAATTCGTGGAATTCAGACATTTTCTCTACATTGTTGTTGATTGGGGATGGCACTGGTTGTGGGTTCGATATTGAGGTACAGATTGACCGTCTAATTGTTAGAATCTTTTCAGTGAAAAAGCTGGCAAATTCATTGCAGGCCCTGGTAGAGTTTAGTTCTGGGGCTTCTGTCACTAAAGGATTAGTTAGTCTTTCCACTGTTGCAAATAGAGTCCGTGCGTTATTAATGTTTCTGTTGATGATTTCAGAAAAGAACGATTCCCTAGCATCTTTTATAGTTAGCTGATATCTATTCAGTCTCTCTTTGTAGATCTCACAGTGAACCTGGAGTCGAGTTTTCCGCCATTTTCTCTCGGCTCGTCGACACTCTCTTTTTTCACTTCGTACCAGTGGATTACTTGTCCACGGAGACTTCTTTCTACCTGAGACTACTTTCACTTTAGTTGGAGCAATGGAATCCATGATGTCTGAGATTTTCGCAAGGAAATTATCTACCAACTTATTTACTGAGTTTGAGTTGGGAGATGAGGGGGATGTGGTGGAAGGATAAATACGTTTAAAGGTTTCTACTGAACTGTCCCCTAGAAAACGCTTTTTTATAGTGGTCTTACTGTGGCTGGATAATTTAGCAGAGATGGTACTTTGAAAGAAAACACAGAAATGGTCAGATAATGCAATATTAATTACAGAGATGTCAGAAATATTTAAACCTTTGCTGATAATTAAGTCCAGAGTGTATCCTTTATTGTGTGTTGGTTGTTTGACATGCTGGATCAGTCCGAAGTTGTGGAGAGTATCATCTAATGTTTTTGCTTGTCTATCTTGGGGGTTGTCGGTATGGATGTTAAAGTCCCCCACGATGATTAGTTGGTCATAGTCGATACATATTACAGAAAGAAGGTCATTGAAATCATTAAAGAAGTTAGAGTTAAGTTTTGGTGGTTTATATAAACTTAGAAATAACGCTTTGTTAGGCTCATTTATCTGGGTGGCTAGGTATTCAAAAGATTCAAACGCGCCCAGAGTTACCTTTTTAAAGTTCATTGAGTTGTGAAAGATGGTGGCTACACCTCCGCCTCGTTTGTGTTTTCTGTTCTCGCTTAAGAAATTATAATTTGGAGGACTGGATTCTATTAATGAAGTTGTTTCGTTATTTTCATCTAGCCAAGTTTCTGATAAAAAAAGGGCGTGTAAATTATGCTCAGTGATGAAGTCATCGATAAGAAAAGACTTTCCGGATAGAGATCTAATGTTTAATAAAGCTAACTTAAGTATTGTGATGACGGGCAGCTGAACCTTCTGACAGGTTATCAATTTGAGATTTTGTTTAATATGTGTGGTTAACGGTTTATGTTTCCTGCTGCTGATAATCACTGATATAGCCTCAGGGGTGCCGGGTGAATTCTGGGAGACGGTAGGGGTGGATTTATTGCCCGGTTCCCTCAAATATCAGATATCTGTAATAATCAGTGGGGGGAAGCTCCCAGGCTTATGGACACTAGTCCCAGGCGTTTGGTGTAGTCTAAGTTTAGGTGTTAATTGTGTCCCAAGTTTGATTTGCTCATTCAGTCTGTCTGTAAAGTTTCTAAATGGAGACTCATTTGATGTGGCTGAGTCACAGGAAGATGAAGACTTAATCTCTGATGGTTGTTTATCTGTTCGGTCCTGTGGTGTCATCATGACTTGCTGTTTTTGTTCTCTGATACCCATGGGCGCCTCAAGGTCAGCTTTTGGGAGCAAGTGTTTTGCTTTCTGATGTTGATAAGAAAAAATGTTTGCTGCCAACAGCCTTACTCCGTACCTGTTCAAATAGCGCATTCCTGCTTTAAACAGATGATTAGCACTTCCAAATACTTTGAAATTATTAATAAATGTGAACGACTTCTCAGCTGATTGTTTCTTCAACCATTTATGGAGCATGCGGAGTCTGCTAAATCTTTCATCCTTCCCTTCAGGGACTGGTCCGCTGATGAGGATGTTTACGTTAAGTCCATCAAGTCTCTGTAGGAGATCAGAAAAGTCTCTCTTCAGAATCTCTGATTGTCTCATCGCGATATCTGCTGATCCAGCGTGAATGACAAGCTTTTCCAAAGCAGGATGTTGGTCCAAGATTTTAGGGATTTTTTCTGATATTTCTCTCACTGTATTTTTGTAGCAGCTATAAACTTTGGTATTCTTGCTACAAAAAGCCTCAATTCCATTAATTGATCCGTCTTGTATGATAACAGTCTTTGCCGGGGGCGCTCTTACTTTATGTGTCCGTTTGATGTGGCTGGGTTTCTCCTGGTGGCTTTGACTGGTCCTGGGGGATGAGTCATCTTTCGGGGAACTCAAGGCTGTGAATCTGTTTTTCAGCGGGATTCCAGGTGGAGAAATATCTCTTGTTTTTGGCCAAAACCTCTTTTGTTTACTTTTAGCAGAAGCGGCAGTTCTGGGTTCAGAGGTTTCTCTGTGTCGGAGTTTCTTTTGTTTTTTCTTCCTCGGAGAACAGGCAATCAATCAAACTAAATAAAGTTTGATTGATTGACTGATTGAAACAGGTTCCATTAATACAGGTAATGAGTGGAGGATAGAAGAGCTTCTTAAAGAAAAAGTAACAGGTCTGTGAGGGCCCGAATTCCTGCGTGTTTTTAGGTGCTAAATACTTATTTTCTACACTATTATACAAATAAATTCTTTAAAAATCATACAATGTGATGTCCTCAATTTTCTTTTACATTCTGTCTCTAACACTTGAAGTGTACGGTACCTATGATGAAAATTACAGACCTCTCTCATCTTTATAAGTGGGACAATCGATGGCTACCTGTTAGAAAATTTGTAGTATCATTGATAAGTGTAATACTGTGTATGTTACTGTATTTTGGCTGTGTAAAGTTTAAATAAGACCATTTGTATGCTTTACTGAAAACACAGAGCCTAGGATAACAAAAAGGTTTGTGCTAATTCCTCATATGGATGATAAGTCCTCTAAGAGTTGATTGAGAGGGTTGTCTGGAAGGCCTGATTTACATGTACTTTGTTATTTCGTTTTAACACCCACAGGCCTAATGTGGGTGTGGTTTGTGACCTTTTGTGAATCCCTGTTTTGTGATAAAAGCTTTTGGGAGACTGAGTTTCGGAGCGAGTAAGCACTGAGCTTTCTTGGAGACAAGACACTGAGTAAGCTAATGCTTATCTTCCCATTGTGAAAGTATTCGCAAGTAAAAACACAGAAGCTGTGTCTTTCCTCATTTCTGTTCTTTATGTTCTAGGGTACTTTATACCTAACACTACCAATTACTACTTTGCCTGACTGTGGCTACACAACGTCCTGGCCTTTGGGGACTGTTTCATGTTTTAATCCAACTGGCGTGGACCAGTCCTCCAGGAGTAGGACAAGAAGACTTAAGAGCTCATGTAGATAAGAGATAAACATTGATTGCTAAATTCAAAATAATGTTTTAGAACAGGAGGGTTGGGAGGTCTGAGTGATGCTACTGCTTTTGGTCTCACTTTTCCTCCATGTTGAGTAATATGCTGTATTAAATCTAAAAATGTCTGAAGGAATCCAGTCTCTTCTTTGTTTAAGAAGAAGCTATTTTTTTCCATAATAAGACATACCTAAAATATTTGCAGCTGAAACTGAAAGGAAAAATAGTTCTAGAAGTATTGACCACAGTTGTCACCCCTACACAATGTTTTCATACATTATGTGCTTGCTGAAAACATTGCTACTAAAGTGCTTTGAGGCACAGGCTCAGCCAATTGTCTGATTAGCATAGGTTTCAGACTGCCTATTTGCTCTATATGCACAAAGTCTATGCAGTGTGCTCTCTCTTACCATAGCTCTGTCCCTGGTGACTGTTTAGATAACCTAAACATACTTGCCATCACTGTTATATTGGGCAACAAAGTATTCACTCACCCAGTTCAGGTATTTAGAAATGTCATAACCAGTTATCCCATCCTATTCTTTCCTATCCTAGTTATCCTATTCTTTCTGCTGTCCTACCAAGCAGTTTTGCATCTAATACATGGTATGTTTAAAATACGAACTCACTTTACCATCACTCTTTTATGTACCACAGTGGTAGCTTATTTCAGCTTTAATGGTTCATGTAATGACTGACAGCATGTAATAATCCGAGCTAGGTGACAGTTGACTGGTTTTTACTTAAGGTTCAGCCCACTATTGAAGTACTTGATCTTCAAATTGACTGCACACCTGTTTCAGAGCCTAGTCTACCAAGTTATCATGGTTTGTTAGCAGTAAACCTGTTTGCACAGGAACAAGCAGGGTTGACACATGTCAGAGTAATGAATCCAGCTACAGCTGACACCCAAGTGCCTTTTGACACCAGACTAGGTGATTTTCATCCCCTAGAGAAAGATAGCGATAGATTATTATCATGTAGTGAAGACTACTGTAGCAACAGTTGAAGCAACAAATATTTCTCCTCCTACACCACCCTAACCTGAAATTGATCTTCACCACTCAGGACTCAGAGATGACCAATGTGGACAACTTAAAGCTCTATTACTAACTTACAGTGATCTGCTCAGTGTTCACGAGTACGACGATGGATGCACAGATGTGGTCAGGCATGGTATCCAGACAAATGATGCTCTTCCCATCAAACAAAGGACATACAGAACTTCACCCAACATCAGAACAAAGATAGATAGGGGGGTGTAACATACATCCTTAAGGAGTGCTCCACCCCATAGTCTTCCCATGTAGTTCTTGTGAGAAATAAAGACGGAGGCTGCTGATTTTGCACAAACTATAAAACTCTAAATACAGCCACTTTAGAAAACGCATATCCTCCGGCATGCACCTTCGATACACTTGACAACCCTTTTGGGTGCATGCTGGTTCGGTACAATGGACTTCTGACAGATTGAACTTCAACCAAGTGACAAGGGAAAACCAGCATTCAACACTGGCAGTGGATTATACCAATTCAAAGTCATGCATATTGGTTTAACAAATCAACACCCCAGCCATGATGCCAGTATAACCTCCAACTTTTCAAAGATAGATGGTTTTGTTACTCCACGTTCTGCAGTAGAGGGATTCTTTGAAATACCTTGATGACATCTTTGTCTTTAGTTGCTCTTTTGCAGATCACCTACATAGCCTATCTGAGGTGTTCAGCAGGTTCTGCTCAGTTGGTCTTAAGTTGAAAGCCAGGAAGTGCCTTGTACTTCTGGGTGATTCTGCACAACAGGTTAACAAGTTTGATTCAAACTGTAAGGGTCGCTTCAGGGTCTGTTGATGCACAGGAAAAGGCTGAATCCCTGGTGTCACATATGAGATAAGTGACCTCAGAAACACATAGTCATGTACAGGGGTGGACTGGGACACTAATTCAGGCCTGGAATTTTACACCATCCGTGGCCCCCACCACCCAATTAATGCAAAACGGCAAGAGTAAGTTAGGTTGTGCGCCTACTGATTTAAGAGTGTAAAATAATCAAACAAAGGCTACACATGTTCCCACACACAGCTTTTTGTTTCTTTCCCCATCAAAATAAATAAATAATATATATATATACAGTGGCTTGCAAAAGTATTTGGCCCCCTTTAACTTTTCCACATTTTGTCACATTACAGCCACAAACATGAATCAGTTTTATTGGAATTCCACGTGAAAGACCAATACAAAGTGGTGTACACGTGAGAAGTGGAACGAAAATCATACATGATTCCAATTTTTTTTTACAAATAAATAACTGAAAAGTGGGGTGTGCGTAATTATTCAGCCCCCTGAGTCAATACTTTGTAGAACCACCTTTTGCTGCAATTCCAGCTGCCAGTCTTTTAGGGTATGTCTCTACCAGCTTTGCACATCTAGAGACTGAAATTCTTGCCCATTCTTCTTTGCAAAACAGCTCCAGCTCAGTCAGATTAGATGGACAGCGTTTGTGAACAGCAGTTTTCAGATCTTGCCACAGATTCTCGATTAGATTTAGATCTGGACTTTGACTGGGCCATTCTAACACATGGATATGTTTTGTTTTTAACCATTCCATTGTTGCCCTGGCTTTAAGTTTAGGGTCGTTGTCCTGCTGGAAGGTGAACCTCCGCCCCAGTCTCAAGTCTTTTGCAGACTCCAAGAGGTTTTCTTCCAAGATTGCCCTGTATTTGGCTCCATCCATCTTCCGATCAACTCTGACCAGTTTCCCTGTCCCTGCTGAAGAGAAGCACCCCCAGAGCATGATGCTGCCACCACCATATTTGACAGTGGGGATGGTGTGTTCAGAGTGATGTGCAGTGTTAGTTTTCCGCCACGCATAGCGTTTTGCATTTTGGCCAAAAAGTTCCATTTTGGTCTCATCTGACCAGAGCACCTTCTTCCACATGTTTGCTGTGTCCCCCACATGGCTTGTGGCAAACTGCAAACGGGACTTCTTATGGTTTTCTTTTAACAATGGCTTTCTTCTTGCCACTCTTCCATAAAGGCCAACTGTGTGCAGTGTACGACTAATAGTTGTCCTATGGACAGATTCCCCCACCTGAGCTGTAGATCTCTGCAGCTCGTCCAGAGTCACCATGGGCCTCTTGGCTGCATTTCTGATCAGCGCTCTCCTTGTTCGGCCTGTGAGTTTAGGTGGATGGCCTTGTCTTGGTAGGTTTACAGTTGTGCCATACTCCTTCCATTTCTGAATGATCGCTTGAACAGTGCTCCGTGGGATGTTCAAGGCTTGGGAAATCTTTTTGTAGCCTAAGCCTGCTTTAAATTTCTCAATAACTTTATCCCTGACCTGTCTGGTGTGTTCTTTGGACTTCATAGTGTTGTTGTTCCCACCATTCTCTTAGACAACCTCTGAGGCCGTCACAGGGCAGCTGTATTTATACTGACATTAGATTACACACAGGTGCACTCTATTTAGTCATTAGCACTCATCAGGCAATGTCTATGGGCAACGGACTGCACTCAGACCAAAGGGGGCTGAATAATTACGCACACCCCACTATTCAGTTATTCATTTGTAAAAAATGTTTGGAATCATTTATGATTTTCGTTCAACTTCTCACATGTACACCACTTTGTTTTGGTCTTTCACGTGGAATTCCAATAAAATTGATTCATGTTTGTGGCTGTAATGTGACAAAATGTGGAAAAGTTCAAGGGGGCCAAATACTTTTGCAAGTCACTGTGTGTATATATATATATATATATAAATATTAAAATTCTGCTGCAATAACCTGTACTCAAATCAACAGTGGTTAATGTCCAGACTGCACATTTACCAATGTAGCAGTAGAATAAATAAAATAGGTTACACCACCATCCACCTAAACTTGAGACCAATCCTATTTTTAAACTCAAAGGTACCAGACTAGTTATAAATTTGACGGCTGTGTCAACCATAGTATCATACCACAGGACAACTTGGACAATCAGTGACTGTCAAATGTTTTTTTTGCCCCACTGTAACTCTCAGACACTTCATGTTTCATCTTAGCCATGCCCATCATTAGTGCCTTCATCACGGCATCACGACTTTGTAAGGAGCCTTGCCTATTCGCCCTTTCATTCCTCCACACAAGCAGAGACTCAAATGCAATCCTTTTCTACTTCTGTAACATACTCTCCCCAACCATCTATCCATTCTTTCCTCAGGATTGAATCAGACAAAGGTTTGTTGATCCCACTCATCTTTGCAGGGTAAATATGCTTGTGACCGCCCACATTGGAAGCTAGGATAGGCGCAGCACTAACTTCAGCGAATATATAATTCAATTCAGTTCATTTATATAGCGCCAATTCACAACACGTGTGATCTCAAGGCACTTTACCAGAAAAGTCAATTCAATCATACATACATTCTTGTTAATTCTTCAGTTCATTACTCCAATCTATTTAAAAGTTTTCCACTTCAATCCTGCCACTTGAAAAATATTTTCCGATGATTATATTAAACCCCTTCCCTGGGCTGCCACCTTATCATGGTGGAGGGGTTTGAGTGTCCCAATGATCCTAGGAGCTATGTTGTTGGGGGCTTTTGCTCCTGGTAGGGTCACCCATGGCAATTTGGTCCTAGGTGAGGGATCAGACAAAGTGCAGCCCAAAAGACCCCTATGACGGAAAAGAAAATTGGATTCAGTGTTCTCTTGCCCAGACGCAGGTCACCGGGGCCCCCCTCTGGAGCCAGGCCTGGAGGCGTGGCACGTTGGCGAGCGCCTGGTGGCCGGGCCTCTACCCATGGGGCCCGGTCGGGCTTAGCCCGAAGAGGTTACATGGGTCCCCCTTTCCATGAGCTCACCACCTGTGGGATGGGCCATAGGGGTCGGGTGCTGTGTAGGATGGGCGGCGGCCGAAGGCGGGGACCTTAGCAGTCCGATCCTCGGCTGCAGAAGCTGGCTCTCGGGACGTGGAATGTCACCTCTCTGGTGGGGAAGGAGCCGGAGCTGGTGTGCGAGGTTGAGAGGTTTCGACTGGACATCTTTGGACTCACCTCGATGCACAGCTCTGGCTCTGGAACCCGTCTCCTCGAGAGGGGTTGGACTTTCTTCCACTCTGGAGTTGCCCCCGCTGAGAGGCGCCGAGCTGGGGTGGGCATACTTGTTGCCCCCCATCTCGGTGCCTGTACGTTGGGGTTTACCCCGGTGAACGAGAGGGTAGCCTCCCTCCGCCTACGGGTGGGGGGACGGGTCCTGACTGTTGTTTGCGCTCACGCACCAAACGGCAGATCAGATAACCCACCTTTTTTGGAGTCTTTGGAGGGGGTGCTGGAGAGTGCTCCTCCCGGAGACTCCCTTGTTCTGCTGGGGGACTTCAATGCTCACGTGGGCAATGACAGTGAGACTTGGAGGGGTGTGGTTGGTCGGAATGGCCCCCCCAATCTGAACCCGAGTGGTGTTTTGTTATTGGACTTCTGTGCTCGTCATGGATTGTCCATAACAAACACCATGTTTAGGCATAAGGGTGTCCATATGTGCATTTGGCACCAGGACACCCTAGGCCGCAGCTCGATGAAGGACTTGTCGGGGTTGTCGTCTCATCTGATCTGCGGCCGTATGTTTTGGACACTCGGGTGAAGAGAGGGGCTGAGCTGACCACTGACCACTACCTGGTGATGAGTTGGTTCCGATGGTGGGGGAGGACGCCGGACAGACCTGGCAGGCCCAAACGTGTTGTGAGGGTCTGCTGGGAACGTCTGGCAGAGTCTCCTGTCAGAAGGAGCTTCAACTCACACCTCCGGCAGAACTTCGAACACGTCTTGGGGGAGGCGGGGGACATTGAGTCCGAGTGGGCCATCTTCCGCGCCTCCATTGTCGGGGCGGCTGACCGGAGCTGTGGCCGCAAGGTGGTCGGTGCCTGTCGCGGCGGCAACCCCCGAACCCGCTGGTGTCCACCAGCGGTAAGGGATGCTGTCAGGCTGAAGAAGGAGTCCTATCTGGCCTTTTTGGCTTGTGGGACCCCTGAAGCAGCTGATAGGTACCGGCAGGCCAAGCGGAGTGTGGCTCGGATGGTCGCGGAGGCAAAAGCTCGGGCATGGGAGGAGTTTGGAGAGGCCATGGAGAACGACTTCTGTACGGCTTCGAAGCGATTCTGGTCCACCATCCGGCGTCTCGGGGGGGGGGGGTTTGAGCGGTCTGCCACCAACACTGTTTACAGTGGGGATGGTGTGCTGCTGACCTCGACGTGGGACGTTTTGGGTTGGTGGGTGGAATACTTCGAAGACTTCCTCAATCCCACCGGCACGCCTTCCAATCTAGAAGCAGGGTTTGGAGACTTTGGGTCGGGCTCTCCAATCTCTGGTGCTGAGGTCACCGAGGTCATTAAAAAGCTCCTCGGTGGCAAGGCTCCGGGGGTGGATGAGATTCGGCCAGAGTTCCTCAAGGCCCTGGATGTTATGGGGCTGTGTTGGTTAACGCGGCTCTGCAATATTGCGTGGACATCGGGGGCAGTTTCCTTAGATTGGCAGACTGGGGTGGTGGTCCCCCTGTTTAAAAAGGGGGACCACAGAGTGTGTTCCAGCTACAGGGGGATCACACTTCTGAGCCTCCCTGGTAAGGTCTATTCAGGGGTTCTGGAGAGGAGGGTCCGACGGATAGTCGAACCTCGGATCCAGGAGGAACAATGCGGTTTTCTTCCTGGCCGTGGAACACTGGACCAGCTCTACACCCTCAGCAGGGTCCTGGAGGGTGCGTGGGAGTTCGCCTACATGTGTTTTGCGTACTTGGAGAAGGCGTTCGACCGTGTCCCTCGGGGGGCCCTGTGGGGGGTGCTCCGGGAGTATGGGGTACCGGGCCCCTTGATACGGGCTGCTAGGTCCCTGGACGACCGGTGCCAGAGTTTGGTTCGCATTGCCGGCAGTAAGTCGGGCTTGTTTCCGGTGAGAGTTGGACTCCGCCAAGGTTGCCCCGATCCTGTTCATAACTTTCATGGACAGGATTTCTAGGCGAAGCCAAGGTGTTGAGGGGATCCGTTTCGGTGGCCTCAGGGTCGGGCCTCTGCTTTTTGCAGATGATGTGGTCCTATTGGCTTCATTGGAACGTGATCTACAGCTTTTGCTGGAGCGGTTCGCAGCAGAGTGTGAAGCGGCTGGGATGAGAATCAGCACCTCCAAATCCGAGGCCATGGTCTTGAGCCGGAAAAGGGTGGGGTGCCTTCTCCGGGTCGGGGATGAGGTCCTTCCCCAAGTGGAGGAGTTTAAGTATCTGGGGGTCTTGTTCACGAATGAGGGAAAAATGGAGCGGGAGATCGATAGACGGATTGGTAGGGCATCTGCAGTTATGCGGGTGCTGTACTGGTCTGTCGTGGTGAAGATTTACCGGTCGATCTACGTTCCTACCCTCATCTATGGTCACAAATTCTGGGTGGTGACCGAAAGAACGAGATCACGGATACAAGAGGCTGAAATGAGTTTCCTCTGAAGGGTGTCTGGGCTCTCCCTTAGAGATAGGGCATTTTCGTGCCGCAAATCTGCTTCTGATTTGAAGCGGGACTCCCTGACTCGCATCAATGCACTTCTCCATTGACTTTACATGTAAACCTGACGCCCTTGACGTTTCAAATGCGTTTGGTGTGAACACCCCGTAAGGAAAGCCAACAGATTGCATCGAATCATTGACTTGCAGAATTTCTCCTCCAGAATTTCTTATATGCAGATATAAGAGCAAATGGAGATTTTGGCAGATTTTCAGTTTTTTTCATGGAATAACTGAATGTAATTTTCACAATAGAATGATACTAAAAGGACCAGTAATTGTTTTGTGTATTTATATATAATAAATATACCATAAAATATAATACAGATTATCTGTATGTATTTAGTATTTTTATTTTATTTTTTAATATACAGGGCATCTTGATAAATTCATAAATTATTGTAAAGTTCATTTATGTCAGTAACTCCAAGTGAAACACATTATACAGATTAATTCACACAGATGGATGTTTTAAAGCCTTTCAAGTCTTTTTAGTAATTTTTTTAATAATTTTCTGCTTGCATTGGATGACAAAATGACATTTATGATTAGAATATTACATCAGCCCATTAAATAAATAAATACTGAAATGTAGGCTTAATGAAAAGTATGTTCATAACCTGCTTATAGGTTGTTATTTTAAAAAGTAACTATTATTCTGACCAACTGGCCTCATCAGAACACATATTCTGATTTACTGAGATTTATCTGTACTTTTCTTGTCATGAGGTTGGAAACCATGCGCCTTTTCAAAAGAAAAATCATCATCCCATCGAAGAAAATGTATCCATCCTCTTTCTGCAAAACTTGTATGTTCTCTTTATTTTAAAACCTAAAAATATGAATATATTGGTGATTCTTAAAAATAAAAGAACACATTTCCTTAGATAGATGTTCCCCAGAAATTATAAATGGTCTTTTTTCAAAAGCTCATAACATGCGGCTCTCAACGAGTTTAATTTAGCAGAACTAAGGAAAAAAATGGCTCTTGGAATTGTAAAGGTTGCAGACCCCTGTTCTAGGTTGAAGAAGCTTATTGAAGGCCGACGTGCCTGTGTAATTTTCTCCAGTCAAAAGTTACTAAAATGAGGGCAATATGCCAACGTAGATGAAAAAAATAAAAATAAATTAATCACAGCTTTGTTGTGAATAATTGAGCCAAAAGACATCAAACTTGAAAACAAAAATAGCATATTTAATATATTTACAATAAACATAAAATCATGGTTTCATCTCCAAGAAATACACAAAACTTAAAGCCTTTATATACAAACTCATAAGATTTAAAGAAAAAAATCTTAAGAAGCAAAAGGGCACATTTCAAACTCTTAAGAGCGCCTTTGAAAATAGAGGTTATATTATTTAATTTCAGTGTCCTTTTCCTTCATAAAGGTCTCCTGCAAAGAACCTGAAATTCATACACTGAATACTGCCTGCAATATAAGCTTATATATCAGTCTAAACCATCACTAACACCCGTTAGCACAAGGTTTCACTTCAAGGCAACATGCTAAGGCTCAAACCAAAGGATACTATGAATATGTGAAGAGTTTTCTGATTACTAGAGTTGATCCAGATTTCATTATGCCAATTTTTAAAGAACGTGTAACATTTCTTTTTTTTTAATATCTTGTGAAATGCTATAGGTATACTGCTTCTGCACAAGGTATTATGTTTTGGCAGTAAACTCTTCATATGTTGATAATCCATTCACTAAGTTTCCTCTATTAAAGTCAATCACAAAGCAAGGCCATTAAAGAAGGAATATTGAGAAAATAGAATTTAAAAAACATATAGGCTCTCAAGTTAGTTTCTCATCACAAGGCAAAACATTTCAAGCACATTTAGGTGTGGGGGGAAAAAAAACAGTCCTGTTGCCACAGGGTGAAGACAAGGTTAAGCAAGTGTTGCCTCACTTGTCAACTAATTGGACATACCTAAAATCTGTTGTCTTGTTTCTTTTGTTGTTGCTTTTTTGCAAATGTTACAGTGCACAGGTTGACATGGCGCAACTGGCTCTCGTCAGAAAGTCCCCGAGGGGAGCCTAACACGAGGGCACAGTTGCAGGGATGCAATCTGTAACATTTGGCTCTTTTTTCTGCTCTCAATAATATTAATTGTACAATGCCAAGCTGTGGCTCAACATTTGAGATTCTTAGTACAAGCATTGTGTTGTTTTCGTATGGACCAAAGCAACACAAATCTGTCAATTTTGCCACAGATGGAAAGACATTAATCTATATTAGACAAGACCTTTACTAGTAGAAAAGTCCTACATATGAACAGTGACTACATCTTAAATATTACTGTTCTCTAGATCAATATACAATAGTTTATAATCTTTTGGGAACACTTATGTATGATATGGTTGAAATAAACTGAGGTCATCACAGAGAGGCTACAAAACGCTGAAGGAACTGCTCTGTACTGCTCCGTATCAAGACTGTTCTCCTCAGGACGTTACACAACACTTCTATGGTGTCACTTTTGGCACTTGTATGGACAGAAGAGTTAGTACAATGACAGACTGGATGATACAGATGTCCAAGACAAAGCCACCCATTGGAGGTCGTTGACATTAAGAATACCTAAACCCTCTCTTTTAGTAATCTGATTTACCATTAAAGCCAGCTGTCCTTACGGTCGAACTGGAGGTCTTTGCTATCATCTAAAATTACATAGTGAGATTTCTAGGCTATATCTGATCAGACAATTAAAAATGTCTTTTCAACAGTTAATTCTCCATTGTGTAAGTATATTATACCCGCACTTCAAAGTAAAATCACAATTTTAGGTCCATTGAGAGTTGATTTTCAACATAAAGCTATATTCAATATATAGCTGTCCTGCATCACTTTGGATATAATCATTTGCTCTATGATGCTACAGAAGCACCAATATAGTATTTAAATCCTTTACTATCTAAATATTGCTTTAAATTGGGTACAAATGATCTTTAATGGGTAGTGTGCTTTCAAAATAACCAGCAAAAAATAGTTACTGAAACATAAGATGTGGCATAACTTCCCATAAATTGGATGAACAAAGCATGGATACTTTCAGAAAGGAAAAGTCGGCTTTTCCGAGTTCAAAGGTGAGTTAATAATCTTTGGGATTGTCCTTACATGCCTTTTTTTAACCTTTATTTTAAATGGCAAACTAACCAGCAATTAACAAACTTAGTGCACAAGTAGACATCAAAGCAGCTACCATGGCTCAGAAAAAAGAATTCACCTGCCAGCACCCTCCCCTTGTCCACTCGACCGCACATCCTGTTTTTCTTATAGCTTTTAGATTTTTTTAAATTCAAATTCTAGCTTCAGCACGTTTGTTCAATGGGTATACATTCCATGTAGTAAAGCTCAGTTACTGGTACATGTAATGTCTATCCTATGCTTGTTTATTAATGCGGGTCTCGGGAGGGGGGGGTCATCTATTTCCAGTCGTCATTGGGTGGAAGGCTGGACGACCAACATTTCAACCCGGGAACTTCTTGCTGCAAGGCAACAATGCGCTAATGAGAGGCCTGGTTCAACCAACAGTCCCCTTGAGTCTACAGTAAGTGAATCATTATTTTTATTTTTGCTGCTGTTCAAACTTCATGTTTTGAAGTTGAGTTGGGTTTCTAGGAACTTCTAATTAGCAATCCATTGCTTTCTGTTTCTCTGGTGTGTAAATTAGAAGTGACACAAAGGTCCATGTTTTTAGCAACTGGCCACTGAGCTGGATGAAGACCCACTCTTTTCTTGCCACCATTTACAGCTTAGAGGAGGGTAAAGGAGGTAAAATAAAATCTCCACAGTTCTCTTTCAGACAACTGCAGCAAAAAGACCCCGTTTTGAGGTCAACAATGCTCTATAAAAACCTTTAGAGATCTCCATGCTAACTACTTGTTTGTGATTTTTCTGTCCAACCATCACAAACATAAGTGTGGCATTTTCTAAACTCTTCAGAGACTTTAACGGGAACTGTGTTGGAATTAAAGGATTAATATTTGGTAAAACATCTTATGCCCACTGCTAAGCATAATGATGGAGCTGTGATGCTGTGGGCCTGTTTCTCTTCCAAAGGTAAAGTGCAGGGCATCATACACTCTTTGAAATCGCAGCAGATTTTGAATGAATGTCTAGCAGACTCTGCCAGTAAAGCAAATCTTGGGGTAAAGATTGAGTTTTTCAGCCAGGCAATGATCCAAAACATTTGGTCAAATCAAGTCAGAAAGACAAAAATGAACTTTCTTCCATGGCCACCAGTCCCCAGAAATAACCCCACAGAAAACTCATAAAAGGGCAGCAGTGGTACAATAATTGCTGAAAATAAAATACATTTTTTAAAGGTCTTTTACACATCCTTATCAGGTGTTCCAATAAATATAATATATGCAAGACATCCCTTTAGATGAGTTTTAATAACAAAACAAAAGACGTTTAAATAACAACAACAAAAAACCCCACTTCAATCACTTCAAAGTAAGTGATTATGAGTCAGCTGAGTTAGAATAAAAAAGTTGGCAACATCACAATGCATTATGCATTATAAAGCTCTTTCACAGTCCAAAACACAGTTTAGAGGACTTTTGTGTTTAATATACTGTATGTTCAGCTAAAGCGCTGACAAAGAACTGTGAAACATGGTGACTTTGTACTGAATGTTTTTCATGTTTAAATGCATGCGTTACCGGCATGCGTTTTGACTTTAACTAACTCTGGCAGACGACTGCATATGCTAACAGCCATTTTCCCTGCAAATCAAAAAGTCTCATTACGTTGCACTCGTGTTCAAACTTTGACTGAATTCCCATAATGTGAGCTCTGCACCTTGCGCTGCAGGTGCTGGTGGGGACGCCCTCCCCCGTCTCCTCCACCTGCTGTTGCTCAATAAAGCGCTTATCCAAAAGAAACATTTTCACAATGTCTCTTGCTTGTTGTGTTATTCATGTTGCTTTTTTTTTCTTTTTTTTTTTTGAAATCCATGCATTACTGCTGCAGGGCTCATCCCCACAAGTAGGATTAGACCACTCAGGTAATCTGCATGTCTTTATCAGTCCTGACAGAATTATGTTGTTGGTTCAGCTAAATCAGGTATTTCTTTTTTATGCTCCAAGAATAGTTACATAAAATAAATAAGTATGCAACAAAGCCTTGCACTGACGTGTTTAAAGTTTTTACTTCAAGAATGTGTTAAAATCTGCTGAAGTGGAAGAAAAGAGCTCAATGTTGAGGAAAATTGGTCTGATCCAGCATGTACCAAGGCATTATCACAAGATGTGATTATAAATTTTTGGTTCCCATTCATGTATATTAGGTATGTCTGAAAACTCAATAAATAAAATTGGTTAAATAAGTTTTTTCTATATATTTGAGAAATCTTTATTGATTATAAAATATCTTAATAATAAATTCCTTGAGGTGGTGTAATAATACTATTTTAAAATGACTGTTGGTGCAAAACAAAAATAACTGTTGAAGTGCTCATATCATTTAAATATTTTCTTTAGATTTAAAACCTAAAACAATGTATTTTTTATATAGAAGGAGTAAACTGAGAACAAGTTGTGGAGATTATTGACAAATGTTGGTGTTTAAAAATCCTTCTGTTTGGTTCCCAGGTAGTTCAGACTTAAAAACTGTATCTTTTTTTTATCTCTACTCTAATCTCACCTGAGAAACACTACAGGAATATAACTCAATTGGTTATTACTCAGATCTAAAAGTAGGCTTGATATAAATCAACAGTGCTGGTCAGTCATTTACAAACGCTCATCATTGAAATAAAAGTCAAATACATTTTGGGACTATCTTTTAAATCCCTCTTGGTCCGGGGTGGTATTATTCTACAACATAATGCGTCAATGAATTTTTAGAACAATCGTTGGGTGCTCAAGTTTAATTTTTGTGCATACTGTCCTTGATCCACACAAGCTCGATTGAAATTTGCAGCTGACCATCGGGAAAGGTTAAATTCCATATGGGGAAAAGTTTTATGGTCAGAGGAACAAATTCAGAACTATGTTTGGAGATGTCAAGGTATGGCTTTCAAACTAAGAACACCAACTGTCAAGCATGGTGGCGGTAGCATCATGCTATGGGTTATGCACTGCACAAACTGGGTGGAATAATGAAGGAGGAGGGCTACCACAAAATTTTGCAACCTCACCACAAATTGTCACCTAGATTAATTCAGAAACTGAAACTTGGATACAGTGGGTGGGCTTCCACTATCGGAACATCAGGATTATACTTTCATGGTGTGCGTCTCCAGTTTTTCGGGGTCATTTCAGGAACCAACCGAGTACCAGTCTTGGGGTATGTACTTTGACATGGCCAAGTGGAGTTGCTGGGCAGGACCCGCGATTAACTCATGCTAATTGGTTGTAACGCAGTGGGAAATGATATCAGATAGCCAAACATCATCTGAGCTTTGTAAAATTGGAAGAGATGCTGACGAAGCAGTGTATAACAACATAGCAAACAGAAACACAGCAACCAACCCTGCTTTTTCCATTGTTGATCTCTTGTTATTCTCTGCTGCTGTGAGCTACTTTGGTGCTGATCAGTGATGTCACTCACTGTCAAAACGATCGCGATATGCTGATATCTTTGCAAGTTCCTTAAAGGGACAATTTTGTATGGAGACACAACAGCTAAGAGGACCGGGCGGACTGATTTACCCTGCCAGAAAAAGATCCGGTTAAATTACCCTGAAGTTCCGATTGTGGAAACGGGCCTAGTGTGGTGTTCCAAGTGGACCATGATCCCAAATACACATAAAATCTGATTCTGGAATAAAAGTCATGGAGGTAAACCAACATTAAGTTAATAGAAATAGTCTATATGCTAATGTGTTCCAGCAATTTGTGTGGAAGAAATGGTCAAATATACCAGCAGAAATATGCCAGAAGCTTTTTTGATCGATACAAACAGAAAGCGGTTTCTGTGCAACTTGGTAAAAGAGATTTAATCAAATATATTTGGGGGTGTATGTTTATTTTTGAACCTGGAAGTAATTGTGAAGAGAAAACTCGCACTAAATTCAAAGTTGTGGACCCAGTTCTTGTTTTTTAAAACTATTGACGTGGCTATCTTAACATTCATAGCCTCTCGTTAATCAACATTCATAGCAATGATGAGTGGATGTAAACCTCTAACCAGCATGATGCTATTGGTCTCCAACAAAGTCCACATGTTGCAATTTATTTCTTCATTGCTTTCAGACTGAAAGGTGAAAAAAATAACTAAATGTGTTACTAAGTCAGCTTGTGATTTAGAGATTTCTTTTCTTGGAAGTCCCGTTATCGTTTTTAACAGATCTAATGGTTTGGATGAACAATGTTCACACCAAAGAGAGGCTGCACATCAGATCAGATGTACATTAACAGCTCCTGCTGGCCCCGTGTAAATCACCACTATAAAACTGACTCCATGTTGTCACTCATCTCCTGGTCCTCCAGGTTGTATATAAACTTTGTCCTGTTACTTGGGTTCTGGGTAATCTCCTTACCCAAATTGTCCAGAGTCACATTGGAGGCAAAAAGTTCAGTGGGCGTGAGGTAGCCCTCGTTGTTCTTGATGTATCTCCTGTAGTTGTTTTTCAGGCACTGCCACGTGGTGGCATATAGGAGAAACGCAGAGGACTTGAGCACAATGGCAATGCTGACATACAGATGCCTGTAGGCCACGTTGTCATACAGCATGCAGGCGCCCTTCTCGCCGCAGACGGAGCTCCAGGACAGACAGGTGGAGTCGATGCCCATGCCAAAGATCAGAGGGGGAGGGATGAAGCCTGGAGCAGAAGGGAGATTGTGCACAGACAGCAGGTCAAAAGGCCAATATGAGCACAGGTTAGGGCTCAAGTTCCAGCTGTGACTGAGCTGAGAAGACTGATGAAATTCTTAATGTAGGTGAAAAACCACTCTGATATCTCAGCCTCACATTTACAAACGACAGTGGGTGTGTTTAGACACAGTAAGTGTAGAAATATAAAATCTCTTACCTATCAGCCTCAGGAGGAGGAACAGAACTCCAAGAGCATATGATTTAAGCTCAGGACTTACAGTTCTGAAAAAACAGAAAACAAAAAAAACACTGATTAATGTACAAAAGTAATCTCCATACAGCAGTGCTTGATCCAGAGTTGAAAAAAGACATTGACTCTACATTTTAAAACTAATGTTAGCTGGAATGCAAGTCGAAACAACCACCCCACCCCTCAAAAACCAAAAACACTAAATATCCAATCATCCATTTTTGTAAAGTAAGGTTTGCCTAGCCACTGTTTTATTATGTGGAATCCTATATCAGTGATGTTTCCACAGAAATTATTACTGTAGTAATAAAAATAATTGCCACAGATCGTTAGAAATTTAAGAACGTATGTGTCTGGATATGTTAATACAAATGTCCAATGTCCGATTAACAACTGAACTGTTACAAATGTTTTAAAACCATCTAAAAATGTAGTGTTTGACTGTGTTACACTCATTGCTCATTACTCATTGTGTTGTTTTGTACCGGTGTTGCTTTTCCCGCTTCCACGGTCACGTCATTTCCCGTGAACAGCTTGGCTAAGCCATAGTTGGAGTTTACATGGAGAGAAATTCGATTTACCAGTCACATTTTCAAGGTGGGTTAGCTCGATTACCTTAACTCTAGTTTGATTCGACTTCAGTCAGACTAGGTGTATACCTGCATTTCAAAAGCCCGACTTCAATCGGCTATATCAGCTATAATTCTGCTCTGCTCTCTGTATCGTGTATAGCAGAGTTACTGTATATGAGCAGAGTTATATAGCAGAGTTTACACACAATGCCCAATGGGCACAAACGTGCTACCAGTCTCGAGGGATAGCACGATTTTCAGAAGTTATGGTACCAAGGAGCAATGAAGATAAGCTGCTTCGTCAAAATGGGTTTAACAATTATCACATTTCTTCTTAACATATTGATTATTGAAACTTGTTTTAATTAAAATTTGCATAGTTTTAGTCAGAGGGGTAGCAGAGCCGCTCAACCGCGATTTTCTGGCTGAAAGCGCCCGCTAACCTCAATAAGCTTCAGGTAGCTCCAGGTTAGCTCAGTTAGCTCGTAGCTACATCGGCTCAGAGTGTCAATCATCCACCCCCATCCTCACAGCCCCCTCTTAGCTTCACCTCTTTGACCATTTTTTGTATTTTCCGGGCGTGACGAGACGCATGACGCAGCCAAGATGGTGGTGGTTGGAACCGTCCATTGGGCTTCAATTCAGCTCTTCAGAAACCTATGGGTGACTTAGACTTCTCTATATACAGTTAGAATATCTATAACGATGGTCTACTGTTTTAGCTGATACTGACTTTAAGTTTATCCATCCATTATCTATACCCGTCCATCCTATGCAGGATTGTGGTGGGGTGCTGGTGCCTATCTCCAGCAGTCACAGGGCGAGAGGCTTGAAGTTTATCTACAAGTTAATTCTTTCTTTTCTAATTATGTTTGATCATTACTTTGAGTATATGATTCAGAATCATATCAGAATCCATCCATCCACCATCTATCCTTTGCAGGTGCCTACCTCCAGCAGTCATCGGCCAAGAGGCGGGGTACACCCAGGACATCGCAGCGCAACATAGAGACAAACAGGACAACCAACCACGCACGCACTCATGCCTAACAGCAACTGAGAGAGACCATTTATCCTAACAGTCAGGTTTTTGGACTGTGTGAGGAAGCCAGAGTACCCGGAGGGAACCGACACATGAACAGGGAGACTCTTCTGTCTTCTGTCTCTGGAGTCTTTCTGCAACTCAATGCAGAAAGACTCCATGCCGGGATTCTAACCCAGGACCTTCTTGGTGCAAGGCAACAGTACTACCAACTGCGCCACGGTGCACTGTTACAATAAATAAATATCTTAGAAATCATTACTAAAACTCTTAAAGTCAATATATATTATGCAAGAGGAAAGCAGACGCCGCCATCCTGAACACCATGCCCCAACGGACAACTGGTGTACATTCTTTTTGGAGCTTTGATTGTTCTTATGTATATGTGACATAACATTCCCCTTGTGTGTCTATATTTCTTTCTAGGACAACTATTCTGATGAATCACTCTCCCAATGTTCCTTTCAGGTTGCTCTAACTCCCATCACCACCTCTGTCAGGTCCCAATGTTAGTGGCTCCCTCTTGTGGGCTAATTGCCATCATACCTGATAAGGATGATGACAGAGGGTGTCTGAGCCATGGCTCCGATCATGCTGCATACACAGATAACACACAGGAAGGTGAGGAATGCATGCTGACAGCCGGGGCTGGGGCACTTCCCTGGTAAAGCCACGTTCTCATCGCTGATGCTGGATATACACACACAGCTGCTCAGGTTCTAACACAAAGACAAGAACCGGATTGTAAGCATCGTTTGTTACTCACTGTCCAGGAAAGAGACGAAACTGTTTTTTTTTCCCTTATATTTATTTTTTTCTGTCTCAACGTACTGGTTTGGTGCAGCCAGCGAAGCAGGCTGAGATGTAGGTGACTCCATTGGAGCCACAGACGGGACTCACTGAGGCTGTGTAACAGTTACAGTTACTGTTGCAGCCTGACTCGGGTTGTTTCTTTGACTGCAGCGTCCTACAGAAGCAGCGGAAGATCATATCAGTGATTATGCTGAACATACTGTCGCCATAATATTCACATCAGCTGGACAACTAGTGGTAGAAGCTGGTTTTTTTCTGCACATTTTAGTCAGTTAATAGTCTTACTCATTGTTGTAGGCCACTGTAACCCCAGCAACAGGCCCAGTGTCACAGCCCAAGAAGAGGAAAGAGACGTAACAGGCCGTGGACACCAGGTTAACCAGCATGGCCATGCGGACAGCCCCAAGAGCTGAAAGGTTCAGCTTCTTAACCAGGAGCCCCCCAAGGAAGATCCCCAGACAGGCACAGGGGATAGCTGTCATACCTGGGGAAGCAGAAAATGTCAACTGAATTATTTCTTTCCAATCAGAGGTTTCTACAGATACTGGTGTTAATGTATACCATTTTTAATAACAGTGAAAATGGAACGGAGAGTAAAAAAATCAAATAAATGTATGACGGAATTAGGAAAAAGAAGATGTAGAAGAAAATAGAGGAACGCAATACAAGTTTTAAAAAACATTTCTTAACTTAAGTAGCACAGGTTTATCATGATAAACCGCCCAGCACTGTCATATCCAGTGCCTGGCAAAAGTATCTGTATACTGCATGAATTTTTCAAACTTTGCCACATCACAACCATGACGATTCGATGCGATAGAGCAACACAAAGCGGAGTATAATTTTAAAATGAAAGAAAATCAGACATATGTTTTCCAGTAAAAATGTGAAATATGGATTATATTTGCCATGCCCCCTTCTGAGTCATACTTTGTAGCGCCACCTTTTGCTGCAAGTTTCCAGCTTCAAAAATCTAGTGTTAATATTTTTTGGCCATTTCTTACAAGTTTTGTTTTTTATTTATGTTTGTGTTTCTTTGTTCTTCATATATATTCGGTAGGTCTTGCCATATTCAGTTAATTTCTCTGTGTTCATTATTGTTAGAAAGTTGCTGCCATATAAGTTCATTCCTTTTTGGTTAGTTTCTTAATTAATTTTTGTATTCTGCTCTTTGTGCATTTGGCTTTATTTCTCTTATATCTGTTTGTGTTTCCCCTTGGTTTGTAGTTTCTTTTGAGTTTTAGCTCAGCTCTTTTTGCGTTTTTTAGTCTCCCTTCCTCAGTTCTCCTGCTTTCATTCTAACACAGCTGTTCTGCTTCTCCTCTGTTTATTTTCTCTGGTTCCTGTGTCAGTTTTTACCCTCGTGTCCGTGTTTAAGCTCCTGTTTTTATTAGTCTCCCTCCCTCAGTTTCTCTGCATTAATTCTACCACAGCTGCTTTGCATTTCCTCTGGTTCCTTTGTCTTTTTTTATTATCCCTGGCTCTGTGTTTAAGCTCCTGTTTTTTCTTTGTTCTTTGCTGGATTCTTCCTTTACACTGCATGTTAATGTCTTGCTGAAGAAAGTTCTGCAAGACCCTTAACCCTAAAGGAAAAACTTTGCTCTAGACTTATGTCTTACGTGCTTCAAACATGTTAGTTCCAGGATTGTCCTGTATTTAGCTTCATGCATTTTCCCATAAGCTCTGAGCTTGTCTGCTCCTGCTGAAGAAAAACATCCGTACGCTATGATGCTGCCACCCAAATGTTTCACAGTCAGAATGGTGTGATTTGTAGTGTTGGTTTTCTGCCACCCATAACATTTATAGCTCAAAGAGTTACATTTTGGTCTTAAGCCTTCTTCCACATCTCTGCTGTGTCTCCCGCTGACTTATAGAAAACTTAATATGAGAGTACTTAACAATTTGCTTCATTATTCTTTCAACCTCCTGGCTGCTTCTCTTGTTAGTGCTCTCCTTGGCTGGCCTGTCAGTTTAGGTTGACGGTACTCTTTCTTTTTCAATAATTACATGATGGATTGAAAAAATCTCTGTGACATGTTGGAAGCTTGGGATATCATTCTATAACCGAACCCTGCTGTAAATCTTTCCACATAGTAGCCCTGACCTGTCAGATTGTGTTCCTTGCGCTTCATGATGATGCCATGTGTTCACTAATGTTTTCGAACAAACCTATGAAGCCTTGGGTGTGTCAGAGTAAACGGGGCTGAACCCAAATGCACAAATCACTTTTCAGATTTTAATTTCATTAGAAAATTACAAATAAAACCTACTTATACTTTTTAGGTTAAGTTTGTGATTATAATGTGACAAAATGCGGAAAAGGTAAAGTACGTATGTATAGCCTACTTTTGTAAAGCACCATATTTGCACCATATTTGCACCATTTGTAATGCACCGATCTGCGTGTCAGTATGCAAATGTGTGTGTGTTTGTGAATGCGAATGGGTGAATGTGACTGTAGTGTAAAGCGCCTGGCGTGGTCAGTATAACTGGAAAGGCGCTATATAAATTCAGTCCATTTACCATATGTAAGCATAGCTCTCTGCTAAGTCAGCATATTACCTCCAATATGGATGTCTTTGGCTTGGCTGCTGTCCCTGAGTTACATTGAAGATTTTATTTTCTTTAAGTCCCACACTAAAATACCTCTAAATGTTATTGTAGGACATGTGCTGTAACTGAACAAGATTACATGTTCAGTTGCTGCGGTTGCTAAGCTGCAAACTGTTGTTTAGTTGAGGTTGTAGGCAAAGCGGAAGGTTTACAGCAGCTTTTAAGGTTTCTGAGTCATGTCTAAATTTTGGCTACTATTTTGGTAGTTCTGGGGTGTTTGTGTTTTTTGGTTAGTTGTGGTTCATTTAAGCTTTATAGTTTTTGCCATTTTAGTTCTTTCCTCATTTTATTCTTGTTTCCCTCCTAAATATTGGTATTACACTTAGATATTTCATGATCAGGATCTACTGTGTTTTATTTCAGTTCAAGTCTTGCCATATTTTGTTTAGTCCCTTGTATTAATTATTGTTTAAAAGGTCTCAGAATATAGATTTATTCCTTTGTTTGTGGTTTCTTAGTTTTTTTATTATTATTTTGCTCCTAGTACATTTCTATCATGTTTCTTAGATTAATGTTTACTTTTCCCGAGTTCATTAGGTCTGCTTTTGTTTCTCCCATGTTAGTCTGCCTCCTGTTTCATTGTAGTCACAGATAATGTTATCATGCCATTTACAATGCACTTTCTAATCCTCCCCATGTGTTCCACCTGATCCGTTTCTCATGTAAGCTCTTGGTATAAGCTCTTTGGTTGTTCAGGGCCGGATACTGCTTTCATTCCCTGTTGTCATAGCAAGTTTCCATAGTCTGATTCCATGCCTTTTGTTTCACCCAGTGTTTCACCGTTCCTGAGTTAAAGAGCAACTCACCCCCCTACCAGAGTCTTACTCCACTTACATTTCCGGTTTGAAAAATGCGGCAAAAAGAGGTGTTGCCTGCGGACCTAGGGACGCACGGGGGGAGAGGGCTGGGCGATTTTTAAACATTGGCCGAGCCTGGTCTTGTTTTATACTCCACAGGATGGCTGACGTCAGCCATAGAGGCTGAGCCAGTAGCAATGCCCAATTCAAATTAAAGTACAGTGTAAAGTTTTAACCTGAAGAGGGCACTCCACTGACGATCTTTGGTAGAAAATCTATATTTCTACTAAAATGTACTAACATACAAAGATTAACGAGTAGACATGTAGACAGCTCTATTACACTCTCATTTATACAGTTTATCAGCAAAAACAAGTTGATTTGGGGGTGAGTTGCACTTTAAGTTTGATTAAAATACCTTCCTATGCCTCTCATTGGCGGCTGTCTGCATTTTGGCTCTGCACCTTAAGTCATGACACCTACTGTATTTTACTTTTTATATTTAATTAAATTAATCAAAAGATTGAATTGAATAGAGAAATAAATCAGAAAAAAATTATATTCAAAAAGGGGCAAAAATATATATTTGTATTTCTTGTTCACCATTTTTTCCCCTGGCTGATTTACTAATCCATTTATTCCTTTTCTTTTTAAACATTTAACTCCTTTCGGCCTTATTTACTGTTGTATAAACAGGAAAATATTTGTTTTTGCTGTCCAACAGTGTCTAAACTAAAACTAAACTAAAATTGGTAACATAAAATCTAACTTGTAAAACCAGATATATGTGTAAGTGTTTAGTATGCAAATGAGCTGAATTAGACATAACTGTACATACCTCTGACCACTACAAGCCAGTAAAGTTCTTCCAAAACATTGCTTGGAATGTGTTGAAAGTACACCAACAGTCACTGGTGTATACATGTGCCATTGTGGCCATGTAGTGGTTTGAGGGGAGTTCAAGTCTACAAGGGATTAACCTCTGTACCAGATGGATTACTGTTTGCATTAGCCTTTTGAATTCCTTCTGACTAATTCTCTTTACTAGTAATTTAAAGGTAAAGTGATCACATTAAGTCATGAAAATGGTAATCATACCTAACAGCTGATTGGCTGAGGAGGTGGTGAGGTTGAACTGCTGCTCCAGGTATTTACCCAGGAAAGCAGCAAAGCCAGCAACCACAGCTATCTCCATACAGGCAGCCAGCGTGATGCAGCTGAACACGGGGTTGGATAGAAGGTGCCTGGTTACCCGGGGGATCACTGAAAGGAAGAAAAAGAAGCTATAAGAATAAAAGTATGATGTTTTTGTTTGCCTTTACTCAACCTCCTTCTGCTATCGCTTCACCTCCTCACCTCTCAGATGCTCCCAGACCGAGAGTCCACTGTTTATGTCGAAGCCACGAAACTCTCCGTTGGGTTTGGAGTCCTGGCTCTCCAGGCTTAAGGAGGTAGGCAGCATGGCCTGCTCACTCTCTCCTCGAGCGTCCATGTCCTGCTCATCCAGTGCCTGGGGGAAGCCGAACATGAAGAGGGACGACAGGAAGAGTAAGGCACTGCAGAGGAGGAAGCCGCCCCACCACGCCCCGATCCAGCGAGGGTCATCTGGGGTGATGTCCAGCTCACCTGGACAGGAAGGTTGGAAAATTTACAACAATCTTTATTAAAAGCTTTGGTGACAAGTAACACTAACCGTACTGAGAATCTGTTATCACTTCTCAAAAACAACATGGATAAAAAATAAATAAAAACTAATATCACCTTCAGTCATCTGTTTGAATAGTTCTTGTCTGGCTTTCAGCCGCTAGTCATTACAGAGACAGCCATGTTAAAAATCTAATAAGAGCAGCCAGCTCTGACATGTAATCACGTTACTTGATCTGGGCTCTGTCTTTGATACAATCTCTTATGATGTATAGTATTTGTTATGGCTGGCTCTTCACATGCCTGATTTAAATTGTATATCTACGTTCGCAATCAGTACGGAGAGTTCAAACATTTTTGACAACTTTCAGTGGGGTTTCCCAGATATCTTAGGTCTCTTTTTTTTGTTATCTACTCTCTACCTTTTGAGGACATGTTTATGAAATAGGGCATACATTTTAATGCTTGACTGTTAAATGAAAGGAGTTAGAGATTATTAACAATGTGTATTTGATGTGATGACAAAGTTGTTATAAACTAGTGTAGAAGTTTTACAAAAGTGTTTTTAAATTGGGCCTAAGCAATCCTAAAAGACTGCATAATAGAACAAGAGTAGATGAATGTTTTAAATGGTCTTTTATTTTAAGCTCACCACCAGACCCCTACATTTCTACTGGTTTGTCCCATGAATATGACTAAAGAGAAAATAAATAGAGTGTGGATATGAGTAAAAGACGAAAAAACTATTTTAACAATTTGTAGAACTTATTCAAAGCATTTAATGGCTGTCTTTTGTGAAAATGTTTTTTTTTAAATCCTATTCATTGTGAAAGTGGCGCTATGTTAACAACATGGCTACTTACTGGTGTTGATGAAAACAGCATCAACATAGACTTTGGTACAGATGGAGCCTAGGATGAAGCCACAAGCTGGGCCGAAAACTAATGTTGAAAACAAGATACCTGTAAGAAAAAAAAAAGGACAAATGAATATTAAATATCGGATAAGGCGGAGAAAATAAAAGCAAAACCTGATTTTCACTGCTACATCATGTTTAACTGAAAGCAAAGAAAACTTGGCAAGGTGACCAGTGTGTTTTATCTCATCTTACAGCAGAGGGCAGCATTGTATCAAGGCAGACTGCTTCTACAAAGAACCTGATCCAGAACACTTCTTCTTTGTCCAGTTCCAAAATTTATGTCTCCCAAGGGCACAGTAATGCACAGTCAACACGTTGCACAGACCTATTGATCTATGACTAGATAATGCAGCGCCATCAGGACTGATCAAGCAGGAAATGGCTTCTTAGTGTATGAGTACTGAGGGGATGAAGAACCACTCATACACCAGCTGCAGTTGACTTTTAAAAGCAAAAGGCAGCCTCACTTTGGCGCCAGGGCTAAAAGCTTTTCATAAGCTATCACACTAGGTGGAAGTGAGTGTGTGAGTGTGGGCGTGTGTTCCAAATGTGCATGTTCAGACAGTTTGAATAGGAGTTGTTTTTTAAAGAAGAATGGGAAAAGATATCAGGATATGGATGTGCAAAGACATCTAAAATCAGGAAAAGGATGCACACATTTGACCTGGGGTGCTGGTTGTCTTATTAGTTTGCCTGTGCACATGTAGGTAAAGAGCTTGAAACATTGTGCTTTGGGAGAAGCCAGTTTTTCACTTCAAGCAGCTTAATTATGAACTATTTCAAAAAGTAGTTATATGAAAGACAAAAGCTCAAGTAGATGAAAAAGAGGTCAAGGAATTACTTTAACTTCAGGCTCATGTAGCCAATTGTTGTTTTTACATTTATTCAAGCTCTATGTTGTACCCTGAAAACAGAACATTCATACCAACGAGTGTATGTAAACTTGTGACACACACTTTATCTATTACATTCATTGGCATTGCATTAGGCTGTACAAATACTGAAATGAACCTGAAGAGCACATCAAAGCTTTAAGGTTGGATGTCTTTATCAATGTGACGTGTTTCTGTTACTAGGTCATTTTTTTCTCCGCTTATCTCTGCTTAAATGATTTCAATGAGCTGCTGTGAACTTTACTTTGTGCACATTTATCAAATACTTATTAACAATAATGAGGTAAAAACACAGGGATTGACAAATTCAGATTTGTTCTGTGCACTATGATTTAGAAGATTGCACCACACAGCAAACTTATACCTGCTAAAGGAGGAACAAGCCCTCTGAGAGCTTTTGTACATGACTTCAAATTATTATTTCTTATGGAACTGTCCATCTAAACGCCCATCTACGGGAGGTATATCTACATGTCATTGACTTCCATTACAGTTGATTCAATCTGCAATCAAACGTGACCCCAACCATTAGCAACCGCAGACAGCATGTCTTTCTCTGTCAGCTGATTTTAGTTCATCAGACTAGTTGCTGCAGGGACAACTAAAGAGCTGACCAATGAACACACTCCTTTATCTTCCTCTGCCCTCCATCAGGGGGCAAACATGCAACACATGATGTTTAATCAATCATGTACAGTATACGATGTAGGATGGCGGGTAAATACACACCAGGCAGTTTGCACCCAAATGATCGGATCAACAGCACACCAATGCTCTTATCTTTAATGGATCCCTAACCAGCCTCAATACAAAGCCATACAAAGCCAAGTGCCCAGAGCAACTTTCAAAGTGAAATGGCTGATGATAACAACAGGAATATTTTCGACACACAGATGTGCAGGAAGTGTTGTTATGCAATAACAATGATAAAAAAAGAACCCTTGACAAAAATGAGACAATGCATTTAGAAAGGATCACTGAAGTCATGCCCCGATGAGGTACAGAGGCTTTGATGATGCAGGTCACTGCTTCAGTAATCAAATGTTAGATCTGCTGAAAAGACTCACCAACTCCGTCAACCTAAACCCTAACCCTTACAGGTGTGAAAAAGTTAGGACATCCCATAAGATACATCCCATTAAACATTTTAGATTTATTGAAGTACTAATGTCAGATAATGTTTTTTTATATATTTGTAAAAATGTCATTTAATTACAGGTAAACGTCAACATCACCCGATCCCTTAATAGCTAGTTACTTTCCCTTTGCCTGAAATAACTTCAATAAGATAGCTATTTTTACCATCTATCAGCCTCTGAGGAACGTTTTTCCTTATCCTCGTTTTCATCTTCATACAGCCTTCCTTCAAGTCACCCAACACCATACCCCTGTGATCAAGATCTGGACTTTGGTTCTGCAAATAAGCCTTCGGCTAGAGGGCCTATAGACTGGACAACGGTTTCTTTTAAACGTAACATTGTTTTATGTGTTGTCCCTGCTCAAATAAATCCAAGTAAAGGACCCAAACAAAGCTTTATTTTTAACTTTTATATAAACCACCAAAACTTAACGCTAATTTCTTCAATGATTTTAGCTACCTTCTTTCCAATTCTCCACCAGGACAGCAGGGGGGGTGGGGGGGGGCAGACCTTTTTTGGCGGGTCTGCCTACCATTGCAGTGACCTGTCTGATCGAAGACGCACATCCACTCAAGGAGCAATGGCAGACAGAGAATGAGTTTTGATTGAGCTGGAAAGCTTTTTACTAGTTTTTACAAGTTCAGCTCAACTCTAAAAACGCATGAAAACAAACAAGCACAGTGCTCTGTTTTGTTGTTCTCTTCACCTCCTGTTGTTCAAAATCACCAAAAGACCATATTAAATCAACTGGCCTTCCAATTCAAAGCATCTAGTGCTCTAAAGCTGCAATGACTACTTATTACATCAACTATAGAGCACCGCTCTGGTGACCAATTACAGGCGTGCGCTCTCCGTTTCGTTCGACGGATAGTTAGAAAATTGGGTTCTACTCCGTGCGTCCTTGCATAGGTCACGGAGAGACCTTGCGTCGATGGATTACGGCGTTGCGTCTATCCGTTCCGACGTAGATGGAGAATTATAAGCTAGGCTTTAACCAACACCCTAAATGACTTTTACTGTCATTTTGATGAGCCATCAAGCACCCCTCACACCTCCACCAGTCCCAACCATAGACTGGACACTCATTCCCCCACCTCCCTCGCTCCCCCCACCTTAGAGCCATCACCACCATCAAGGACTTCACCCTCAGCACCCTCCTCCTCACCCACAACTATGAGGGCCTAACATCACGAGAACATCATCTTCCACCACAACCTTTCATATTCATGAAGCAGATGTGAGGAAGCAGTTAAAGAGCCTGAATGCCCAGAAAACCCCAGGCCCCGACAACGTGTCTCCCGCCATTCTTAAACACTGTGCAAATGAGCTGGCCCCAGTGTTTTCGGGCATTTTCAACTCCTCACCGGAGGTGTGTCATGTGCCTGCCTGCTTCAAGACCTCTATCATAGTCCCTGTCCCCAAGAAGCCAAGGATTACTGGACTCAATGACTACAGACCTGTGGCTCTGACATCTCTGGTCATGAAGTAATTTGAGTGCCTGGTTCTCTCCTACCTCAAGACCCTCACGGCCCCCCTCCTGGACCCCTGAAATTTGCCCACAGAGCCAACAGGTCTGTAGATGATGCCATCAACATGGCTCTATACTTCATCCTGCAGCATCTGCATCAGCACCCACTCCCCTCAAGGCTGTGTTCTTTCTCCTCTGCTCTTCTCCCTGTAAACCAAATGCTGCATCTCCAGCCACCAGTCTGTCAACCTAATTACGTTTGCAGATGACACCACTGTTATTGGACTCATCTCGGACGGGGATGAGTCTGCCTACAGGATGGAGGATGAACGTCTGGTGTCCTGGTGCAGCCGCAACAACCTGGTGTTGAACGCCCAGAAGAAAGTGGAGATTATTGTGGACTTTAGGAAGCACACAGTCCCACTACCCTCCATCTTCCTGTCTGACACCCCCATCATCACTGTGGACTCATTTCGCATCCTGGGCACCACCATCACTCATTGCCTCAAGTGGGAGCCCACCATCACCTCCGTCCTAAAGAAGGCCCAGAAGAGGATGTATTTCCTGAGGCAGCTGAAGAAATTCAACCTGCCGGCATGGATGATGATGCAGTTCTACACTACAATCATCGAGTTCATCCTCACCTCCTCCATCAGGGACAAACAGAGACTTCAGCATGTTCTGCGCTCTGCTGAAAAGGTGATTGACTCCAATCTCTACAGGACCTGTACACCCCCAGGACACTTGGTCGTGCAGGTCGGATCACAGCCAATCGTTCTCACTCTGGACACAGTCTTTTTGACATGCTGCCCTCAGGCAGGAGGTTCTGGTCTGAGTGGAAACTGTTCTCAACCTAAAAACAGTTTCTATCCCTCTGCTGTTCCCACTATTTGCTCTGTTTCAGTCATATGACCCTGTGTTGTGTTTTTGCATCTGTCTGATTTTTGCACTGATCATAGCCTGCAAACATGTATATAGTAATCCGTCTACCCCATTTTATTTTTATGTTTATTAATTGCATGTTTAGAAGTGTTTATTTTATGTTTGCACAAAGTACGACAGCAATTTCCTAATGTTGTGAACCTGTTCACACATAAGGCAATAAAACCATTCTTATTCTGAATTTATCGATAGTGAGACGTTGGCTTTAGTGGGCAAGAGGAAGATGAAGATAGCGACCAAGACTTTTCTGGTAGGCTAAAGTATGTTTTATTTTCTAACCAGGCATGTTACTGTCGTGTTGGTGTCATGTTGATGCAGTGTTGCTGCTGTACTGCCGATTTTCAGGCAGAGTTTGAAAAAAAGCATGTCTTAAACTAGATAAGCACTTGGAGAGTGCAGACCTCCCCCAGGGCCACTCATACCCCTCCATCCCCATGTTATCTAATTCTAACGTTCGGTACTTTTGCAATAAAATGTCTGTTAATGAGACGCATGGCTGTGCTCTTCCAGCTGAGAGTGGAGATTTGGGGCTCCTGTGCGAGGGGAGCCTCTTCTGAGCTCTCTGACATGGGAGAGGAGTGGAGGTAAGTACCGCTGGTCGATGGCTGGAAACATGCTTCATGTCGGATCAACCCCAAAATTTAATCAGTTGTTCCTGGTCCCACTGCGGACATTTAATGAAAATGTCATCAGAATCCGTCCAAAACCTTTTGAGTTATGTTGCTAACAGTCAGACAAACAAACAGACAGACGGGCATGAACACATTACCTCCTAGCGGATGCATTTGAAACAAAAAACAACTTTTTTCTGTGTAAATATCATGTTACAACATGAAAACCTTATATTCAAGTGTGGCCTATATATGTACAAAATTTATTTGTTTTAAAATTTTAGGTGCGTTCAATAGTCTGAAATTTACGTTAACCTTCCATTCATCAGCAAGATTTTTTAAAAACCTGTGTTTCAACAGTTAAATAGCTTCCTAACAATAATCAACCATTTATAATAATCAAATACAAACTGCGGTAGAACCACAGGTCTGGTACTTGTGCACCTCAGTGCAGCATTTGACACTGTTGATCATGATATATTATTGGAATGACTGGAGAGCTGGGTCAGACTCTATGGTACAGTACTTGGCTGGTTTAAGACTTACTTAAAGAAGAGCAACTACTTCGTGTCAATAGAAAAGTTTGAATCAAAACAGACAGAAATCACATGTGAGGTGCTCCAGGGCTCCATCCTGGGGCCCCCTCCTATTCAATATCTACATGCTGCAACTAACCCAGATTATAACAACCAATAAGATTAGTTACCATATCTATGCAGATGGCACAGCTTTACATCACACCAGGTGACTTTGAAACCATCCACATGCTAAGTAAAAGCATTAAGCAAATCAATGGATGAACGTGCCATAATTTTCTTCAGTTGAATAGAAACAAAACTGAAGTAATTATCTTTGGACCTAAAGAGGAACGATCAAGAGTCAGCACACAGCTTCAGGTAATACAGCTAGAAGCTACTGATCAGGCCTGAAATTTAGGTGTAGTAATGGACTCAGACCTGAAACACCAGGGTCACATAAAGGCAATAACAAGGTCAGCCTTCTATCACCTGAAGAACATTTCTAGGATTAAAGGACTGATGTCACAACGGGACCTTGAAAAACATATTCATGCGTTTATCTTTAGTCGGATTGATTACTGCAACAGCGTCCTCATAGGTCGGCCTAAAAAGTTAATCAGAAAGCTGCAGCTAAGCCAGAATGCTGCTGCTCTTGTCAACACTAGAACCAGGAAAGTAGAGCACATCACCCCAGTTCTAATGTCCTTACACTGGCTCCCTGCATCTCAGAAAATAGACGTAAAAATACTTTTATTAGTTTATAAATCACTGAATGGCTTAGCACCAAAGTATGTTGAAGATCTGTTGTCACTATACCGATGCCCCAGACCACTCAGGTCTTCCAACTCTAGCCTACTCAGCATCCCTAGAATTAGAACCAAACATGGAGAAGCAGCTTCCAGTTTCTATGCTCCTCTAATCTGGAACAAACTTCCAGACAGCTGCAAAGCTGCTGAAACACTGAGTTCCTTTAAATCAAAGCTAAAAACCCATCTGTTTAGATTTGTCTTTGAATAAGTCACTAATAAACTGTTGTGTTTTATGCTTTTACTTTTTATTTATTTATTATTTCATCACCTAATCACCCAAAGCACCTTGAATTGCCTTGTTATTGAAAGTGTGCTACACAAACAAAATTGCCTTGCATCAATAAAACAATTATTTAAAAAGTCCCAACCCTTAGTGGAGGATTCATTAGTATATTTCTTGAGTCACTGCCATGTTGCGGGGTCCAGTTCTGCCTCAATTTTATTGTTTTTACAGATGGTCTTAAATAATCGTCAAACACCCTCGAATACAGAGTAGTTGGGTTCTGTGATAGTGAGCTCCCAGGGCTGCCTGCAGCAGAGCATCCCAAAACCATGATACGTTACTTCTGTGGTTTCACATTCATATCAATGATAGCAAGACTGTAGGCAAGACTGAAGGGGCCGTGAAGCAATTTTAGGTTTTTGAAGACTTGTTTTAGCATCTTGCAGTTTGCTTTCAGGGTGAACTTACTTGCTTTGCCAGCCAGATCTGAGCATGTTGGCAGTTGTTTTAAAAGTCTTCTGCTTGTTTACCATTTCCCGTACAGGGGAATGGCTGATTTCAAGTTGTATCGAGGCCCCTTTAAATCCTTTACCAGATTCAGAAGCTGTTATAAGTGTCTCTTTGAAGGTCCTGAAAGTTCTTTGGATCTCATCATGATCCTCAATCTCACTTCAACAGTGATGAGTATGTCAAACTGAATGTCTGAGGTGTAAATAGGGCAAACTTCTATCAAAATTTATTAAAAAATTTCAGTGTCCAAAATTTATTTACTTGACGGTACAAATTTAAATAAATTGGTTACCATTTTTAATAAATCCATCAATTATCTATACCTGCTTTTGCTTGCACTGTCAAGGGGGGTTTGTGCCTCGCCAGTGGTCATTAGGCGAGTGATGGGGTCCACTATAGACAGGTCGACTGTCCATCACAGAACAACACAGAGACACACATGCACAAACACCCCCACTCCTTAAGGTACTTTAAGCCTCGTTTCCACTGAGCAGAACGGTGCGGCTCAGTCTGGTCCGGTCCACTATTGCATAATTCTGACTTTTCATGGGAACGTTTCCACTGCCTATTGAACTCTCCTTGAGCAGGCGGGGTTTACCCCGAATGCTTGCGTGGCGTCATACTGGAGGGACGAGGAAGTGGGTGACGCACAATGTTAGATTCCATGTCTGTTTGTTTTGTTTTTTAAATCACCAAATCATGTAAAGCAACTTGAATTACCCTGCTGTTGAAAGTGTGCTATACATATAAAATTGCCTTGCCTTGCACAAAAAACACAGAACAAGAGGAGGAAGAAACAACAACAATGGAGTCCATCCAGCAGCTCATGTTTGTCTTTCTTGCTTTTTGTTTTTTTCTTTACACAAATACAACCGCTGTGTTCCATGCGGAACAGATGACCGGTGTGTAAAGTTGTTGCGGGGGTGACGTTTAGACTTACTACAGTGTTTATGAGTTCACATTAGACTCTAGAATACCTGCCCCGTGACTGCAAAACTAGCCCATAATTATCAACCTACTACCACCACTTTGTTTTGAATTGAATTGAGGTGTTCGTGCTCATATTCGTTAGAGTTTCTGCTAACTTGACACTGTGTATTATGGTTAACCATTTCTACTTTAGTTTCACGTGTCCCATTTACATCTTTCCAGGTGTTTTTTGAGTTATACAATCTTGTACACCTCTGTTGGCCTGCCTTTTTGCCATGTGTTAGTAGTAGACACCTGTATCCTACAGAGCAGCAATGTGCCCCCTTTGCATATGTAGTTAGACCTGCTGATGATCAATGAAGTTTATCGGATTAGCAGCAAGTGGTACTTATACAGTACTTTGCTTCTTAAATCGTAAGGAAACAGCAATAATGTACTAATCAATTCATCTACTGACAGCCACTAAAACTGTCTTTGTTCACATGATTGTAAATGAACCAACATCTGAACACAGACTGTCCCTTTACTTTGGAAACATCAGCAGTTACAGCACTAGACTTTTCAGTTTACAAGGCAGCCTTAAAATGCTATGTGCACAGTTTGTTTTATTAGACCCTGACATTGTTCATTAGATGCAGTAAGTACATCTTTGAGGACTTGCTGCAGTTCAGATGCAGTGTTCCTAAGGCTGCAGACTGATCTTCATGTCTTCAGCAGCTCGACTTTAATGGTTTTCCAGTGACTGAGGAATCGGAGGAGTGTGACCTCAGTAAACCAAAGAGTCTAGGGGATTGTTCTGTACATTAGGTAAACATACCTGTGCACAAGTCAAGAACAGGCAAAAAAGTCTGTCAATATGCAATGCTAGTAGTAGCATACGTCGAATGACTTGCAGATGAGATTGCTGCAAAAGGTGGTTCTGCTAAGTATTAAATCAAGGGGACTGACTACTAATGCTTGCCAGACTTTTTAGATTTTTATTTGTAACATAATACTAATATTACAAATAAAAAAACTAAGAATTCCACATCATAATAATGCACTCCCTTGTGTTGGTCTATCACTTATGATCCCAATAAAATACATTGGTGTTTGACTAGTGCTGGGTTGAAAAAATTCATTAGCTTATTCTGAATCGATTCTTATAGAAATTCCTAAAAAACAATTTGTAAGTCCAAAAATCGATTTAATCGTTTAACATTGTTTGCCCCTTTTTAAAAGAAGGGAAAGTCCAGAAGGGCATTTTAAGGCTTAGGTCTGAAAGGGTTAATTCAGTTTCCCCCGGTGAACTGTAACCCCACCCAGTGTTGCATCACTGAATTACAGTCATGTAAGTAAGGTAACAGCTCAAGAAAATGTTACCATTGATCAAAATTGGTACCAAATTGAAACAGATTGATTTGGATCGTATCGGATCAATTCTAATTCTTGAGAATCGGAATCGAATCGATTCTTGAAATTTGAATCGATACCCAGCTCTAAATTTGACAGCTTGTGAAAAATGTCATTTGCAAAATACTAGGGGATAATCTGGCACTTTCTCTTTAAAAAGGCCAAATAAAACATGGTGTATCCACAGGTGATGGGAATTATTTTGGAGATTATAGTAATTCCAGAGCCATAATATGTCATCTGTGCTCAGCAGTCATAAATAGAGCAGCATAGAGGTCACACTGTGTGGCACAAGGCTCCACCTGGTCACGCTCCCTGCACATGAATAATTTCACACTCAGACTCACATAAGAGCACAGTTCAATCGCTGGCCCTTCGTTTCTTGGCAAAGGTGCTCACATAAAACAACCTGGGTCGGCCTGAACGGACCGAGTGTGCTGAGTCAGTGTCCATTCCTTCCCCCGCTGTCCTACAGTGGAAGAGTAATAACCCCGGTGGAGTAAAAACATTTTGCTGCAGTGGACTCTCAGCTCGGAGCCTCACACCGCTTCATTTGACGTATTACAGAGATGAACAGAGGCCGAGGTATGATGCAGGGAACAGGCAGCCGAACCGGTCAGACTCAGAGCAGAACGTTTTGCAGACCGCTCTCGCTGTGCTTCAATATATTGTGGGTTACAATTCTGCATCGCAAGTCGCTGCGTTGTTGCAGCTTTGCACTCTGCTGCCGCCATATTTCTGTTTCACTCCACCTTTTTGCAGAAAAAAGCAAACGTCTGTTTGTTTAACATTGCGCTTTCAGAATAAATAAAAGTTGGAATACAAAACAACAACCCAAGCTCTTAACATCTAATGGAAGCTGTTCAATCAGTCATCCAAAAATAGTCAATATGGGACAACAGCAAATCTACTACTGGTTACACATTTCAGCCCAGGGGTCTGTAACCTGCAGCTCTAGAGCTGCAAGTGGTTCTTTGGACCTTCCACAATGACTTCTAATAACTTTGGCTAAAAATGATAAAGAACCATCTAATGTATTTAAAATTCAGATATAAAGCAGATGCAGGTTTTAGCAGTGTTTAATTTTTTCATGGATCAATTGCATTGGATTTTTAACAGAATGACACTAAATATACCAGAAATATACTTTTACGTCTTTTTTGTCTTGTCGTTAGGTTGGCAACTATGTAATTTTATTTATTTTTTGCATATTTTCCACAAATCTCAACATCCCATAGAAGAAAATCTATCCATTATCTTTTTGCAAAAGTGTTTTGTTTCTCTTTATTTTAAAATATTCAAAAAGAAAGATATTTAACAAAATTTATAAGTTGTCTTTTTTTCAAGAGGTCATGTAACATTTTTGCCTCTAAACCACTTTTATTTAGCTGGACTGATGGTAAAACATGGCTCTTTGGATCATGTGAAACCATGTAGAGGAGCAAACTAATACTGAACATGGTGAGACATGGTGGTGGTACCATCATGCTGTGGAGATGCTTTTCTTTAGCAGTGAGAGGAAAGCTGGTCAGAGTTGATGGGAAGATGGTTGAAAATAATTCAGGGACAGAGATCTACCTTCCTGCAGGACAACAACTTTTAACCTTCAGCTTCAACTACATTGCAAAGAAAAATGGTCAAAACCTTTAGCCTCTAGATGTGAAAATCTGGTAGAAACACGCCCCCAAAAGGCCTGCAGCTGTAAAGGTGGTTCTACACACTATTGAACCAGGGGTGCTAAATGTCACACTTTTCACATTTTTGTTCTTAAAAGATTTTTAAAAGAAGTATCATTTCCCTCTTCACAGCTAATGCACTACTTTCTGTTGGTCTGTCACACAAAATCTCAATGAAACACATAGGAGAAGGTTCATGGTGTATCAATACACAGCGTTTAAGGACAGTGAGTCCAATTTTAGAACAACAATGTTGAGTGTTTGTGTTCTTTGGCACAGCACTACGGCACAACAGACTGCATATCAAGTGGCCACATCCAGCGCCTCAATTGCACTGCATTTAAACCACAGGTGGCAGTGAGCCAGTTTCCAGTCCTAAACAGTCGTCCACAAACAGATGACTGCCATCACATTATTTTTCTTCCTTTACATACAGATGTTCAGTTGTAGTTGTAGTTGTATCGAGACATTTAAATCTACATCATGAGTATCGATCACATTATTGGAGAGTGAACATGTCGGGAAGGTCATCAGAATTACATGGTTAATCCTGATTTCACTTAGGTCAACTATAATGGAAAAAGTGGCGTATTGCATTCAAATAAAAACATGCATGAATTATTGTTAAACTTCATCTCAACCTGAAACATCTGATCCAAATGCCTGGAGACCCATTAAAGCTGGAGGCCTTTGAGTGCCCTACAGTGTTGCTTTCTGGCAAACAAAAGGATAAAGGGCTTGCTGTGTTGCAGGACATGATTAACATTAACAACACACTGAGCTCTGTTTGCATGTAAAGCTGCAACTATTTGGGGTCTGCATTGCTACTAAGGAACCAAGCCATAAAATCTGCCATTATTGGATGCTTCTTTGTTCAGACCCTTAGTGTGGTGAACAACTGATGGGATGTTTGTTGCCTGTTGAAGCTTACTTACCTCAGCCTATCACTCAAGTGGGGGACAGCAATCAATAATCCAATTACAATCTGGCTCTGACATTAGAGTCTACAAAGCTAAAGAGCAGGGTAGTCTTTCTCCAAGCAGCCATTTTCTACTCATAATAATGTGGCTTACTTTGAAGCTTTAAATCTATTTTTGCTTCACTTTAATCTGCCAGCAGGCACAATGATCTGATGCGTCGGCCACCAAATGAAAAAAACAAAACAAAAAACTTTAGGAATAACAAAAGCAATCAGAAAAACACACAAGGGACGCAGAAAAGATTCAGAAAACTTTTTTCATGGATACAGTCCAATTACAGGGCTGTGAAAAAGTATTTGGCCCCTTGTAGATGCTTAGATGTTTCAGATCATAAAGCAAATTTCAATAACAAAAATAAACATTTGTTTTTCAGATGGTGATTTAAGTTATTTGTGAAAAGCTATTAAAGCCAACCTGGCCATATGAGTAAGCTGAGCTCAGTTTGACTAGTCACAACCAAAGCTGATTACTGGCAGACATACTGAGTCAAGAAATCCCTGTCAGACAACATGAAGTAGGCTAAAGGATCACATGTCAAACATGGTGGTGGCAGGGTGATGGTTTAAGGATGTTTTGCTGCTTCAGGCTTGGACGACTTGCTGTAATCGAGGGAACCATGGAATCTGCTCTCTACCAGAAAATCCTGAAGGAGAACATCCAACCATCAGTTCGTGACCTAAAGCTTGGTTTATACTTCTGCGTCGCGTCAGTCGCGTAGGTTACACCGTAACCGCCGTACCCACTGCTGTGTTTATACTTCTGCGTAGGGCTGAAAGCGTCGTGTTGCTGTTTCATTTCCAGACCTGCAGTTGGCGGTAGACTGGTATCGGTGGGAAAACTCCACAGGGCGGAGTTTTTCTGATGGTTTGCTTATGTTTGCTTCAGTTCCGGCAAGTATTTCCTGTTTTAGAACAACGATGGCGGCCGATTTGGTGCAGTGTCTCAACGAGATTGTGGAAGCAGACGAACAAATGATCCTTCTTTTGAACACTTTGCAACGCAAAAATGGCGGCTTCCGCATACATTCAGCAACAAAACCCAAACATCCGGAAATACGTCATTTCACTGACCAATCACAAGGGAGTACTTCCGCGTTTCTGTGTCGTGTCGCCGGGCTGCATGTCAGGTCCGAGGAGGTGTATGTCAAGCCTCTGCGGACCTACGCAGAGGCTACGGCGGTTAAGGCGTACCCGAGGGACACGACGCAGAAGTATAAGCCGGCCTTATGGCACAAGCATTTAAATTAGGCACCAAGAAAATGGTTCGATGATGCACAGCAGGGAGTCCACCACTGAATGACTCAAAAGAAACAAAAAGAAGGTACTGAAGTGGCTTAGTGGTTACATAGATCCAACTGAGATGTTGTTACATGACATAAAGCAGGCTGTTAAAACCATAATTCCCTCACAATGACATAAAAGCCAGTTATCACAAGAGCTTAATGTCAGCTCTTCCCAGCATAACCATTTAGGTTTAGGGGGCAATTGCTTTTTTCCCCCCACTTAGGGCCAGGGGTGTTTACCTGATTACCCTGGAGCTTTTCTTGTGTCCTCTTTGTCTCATTCAGGCTGCATTGATCCATGTGGGTGAAGATGTGATCTCTAAAGAGCAGCCGCTTTTTCGATCATCCCATTCGTTACTCCAGAGCTGCTGCTTTAGTTATTTAATTAACTATCTATAGTTAATTATCTGGATCTGTATTTGCTAAACTGAATTGGACTGTTTCTGTCACGTCGCTTTGTTTAAGGCAACTCCGCTTTCACACATCCAGCTTGTCATCCAACATCACCGTCTTTAAACAGAGGCGGCGGAAATAACAGAGCAGCACATATAGCGCAAGTACTTTCAAAAAGACTGCAATTACGGCGCCTCGACAGCAGCACCGCCACAAGATGTAGCCATGGCGATCAACGTGTCTGGTTGATCAGATAGCACAGAGAAACATGGAACGGAGCGGGGGTGGTGAGGGGAAAGGATTGATTTATATTATATTCAAGTGTTGAAGGGAGTGGCTTGGCCGATGACAGTCAGGACAGGTATGCTTATTACTGTTGTCTTTAGTTCTTTAAGAATTACAACTCAGGGACTTAACTTGGTTTTTACCTTGTTCACCATACCCAGGAAGTATGCAGTATTTTTGCATTACTGACTACAAACCAGATATCACTATACACTTAAAAAAGTTTTGAGGTTTCCACATGCGACCAACGACAGCAGCTTAGGAGGGAAATATGTAGACTCAAACAGTTAAATATTATCAGGTAAGTACAAAATTATTCATACCTCCAGCAGATTTAGGTTTAACGTGATCTTTTAATTCCAACATGTTTCTTCTGACTAGAAGTAGTGTTTATTTTGTGAAGTAAACCAGCCACAGTCCTGACTTGAGTCTGATGAAGAATCTGTGGAGGGAGCTAAAGTTTAGAGTGATAGCGGAGGCCTTCCAACCTCAAAGAATTGGAGCTCATCACAGAAGGTAAATCCTAAAAATAGCATTGGAGACGTGCAAAAAGCTTGTCAGAAATAGTAACGGTTTGATTCTTGTAATAACCAATAAAAAGGTTTTTTTCTCATTTAAGAAGGGTATATTTCTTTTTTGATATGCTTTTTAATCAAATCTAAATATTGAGGGGGTTTTTAAATGGTGCTTTTACATTGTTTTAGTATTTTTATTAATAGCCTGTCTCATGTGCTATCAGAAATAAACTGTTTAGTTGAATGTAAGTAATTCTACATGTAAACCTCCTAGCTGTATAAATAATTTTGGTCCATATTTAAAGGTGCATCTCAGAGGCCAACAGGAATTACTCAGAAGTCAGTAAATAAACACCACCAGGTGCACACAGCGCTCAGTATCGGACCTGCTGAGTGTTGAAGTCTTAAATATTTTTGCTTATTGTGCATTTTCATATTGGGAAAAAGGAGGCATGTTCTTTTGATTAGTTCCACAAATAAAGAGCCTCATATCTTCTAGTGTGATCAGATGATGAAAATGATGGAAGCAACCTAAAAATATTGTGTAAAAGATGCTGAGAGAGCAGTTAGAGTGTAGGGACTGGTTCCCAGTGCCTGTTACTGTACTTACAGGTCTGTCAGTCTGACATACTAGAAGGCCTCTGTCTGTGGCACTGCAATTTATGGCTTCAACGATACAGTTTTATTCAAAGAATGGAGAAACAACCAAGGATTTTTACCCCCTCTCTTTTTTTCCTTCTCTCTGTTTACTCAGATGGCTATCAGCTAATGGCAGGTTGCTGAGTTGCATAAAGAATGGGAATGGCACTAAGCCTGTCTCTCGACTGTTACCGGGGAAACGTTGACAGACAGCCTATTATGCACGTTATGTCAACCTCCTGGTTGTTACTGTAAGTCAGTGCTCTACTGCAGGCCTGGGAAAGTTTGCTGATGTTTGCAGAAAGTGCTTTTCTCCTGGGAATCTAAACTATATCACTGGAAGCAAAGCACAAGACACAATTTTCTTCCTTACTTTGCCTGTCCAGAATTTTCCACTTGTTTTTTTCCCCCCCAACTTACAGCACCTTCCATGATAGTGTAGTGAAGGAAAAACCTCAAATGGTCTGCTAATGTTTTTACAATTGTATTTGTTACGCCCTCCAGACACCTAGTAACCTAGTATTACCTTGGATACCCACGCTCTATTATAGTCTTTCAGGCCCTTCTAAACAAGAAAAGTTGAAAGAAAGTGGAAAAAAAATAAACACAGAGCTCCTCTGACCCTCATTTCTGAAGGCATTATTGTCTCACGAGATCTGATGCGATATTTTGGCTGTCGTGGACGGTCATTGTAATAATGCAAATGAGGGGCGCGTTGATTGGTGGCATTCTAGGTCATTTGTTGTTTGCAAAGTAGCAGCCATTACCCTTGCTGTCCTCAAAGCTACTACTCCCGCTAGCATACAATAGCCACATTAGCAGTTAGCTGCTGTTTGTTACACACAGCAGAACAATAAAAACACAGCCGTACCGTTTCAATTGCAGGCAAGCCTCTGATTGTTGGAATGGCCCCTTATTCCAAACATACCTCGAGTTCGTACTTCGAATTGGAATTCAGCAATGGCGGCGCTCGACTGAATATGAGGGGGAGAGGAGCAGGGCGGGCTTCCTGCAGCATAGGTCTGCGATGTCCATATATGGTATAACCTGCGCCGAGTTGACGTCAAGTCGGCCAGAAATATAACATCGCGTATTTGAGTGCGCTTGAACGTGGGCTGGTTGACGAACCCAAGTGTAAACAAACGCTTCAAACAAACGCTATCGGGTTCCCGGCCAGTGTATAATCGTTAGGCAATAATAACATACATTTATTCTCGTGGAAAAGTGAAAATTACAGGTCATGACTCCTTTAATAAATAGTTCTGAAAAGTGTGATGTGTATTGTATTCAGCCCTAGTGAGTTACTATTTTGTAGAACCACATTTTCCTGCATTTACAGCAAGTCTTTTAGGGTATGTCTCTACGATCTTTGCAAAATAGCTCAAGCCCAGTAAGACAGAATGAGGAACATCTGAGAACATTAGTTCACGCCATGTCTTGCTGTAGGTTCTTCTTTGGATTTTTGGTCTGAACGTTGTCTAGGCCATTCTAAGACATGCATGTCCTTTCATCTAAACCTTTCCACTGTAGCTCTGGTTGCATGTTTAGGTCCTAAAAAGCTTTCTGAGAGGATTGTCTGGATCTTTTGACGGTGGATTGAACAGCACTCTCTGTGAGTTTTCTAAAGCGATGCAAAGAACTAGTGACGAGAGTACAATGCGACAGTAGCAGTGTCAACATTTGAAACAATGGAGGCTACATGCAAGAACATGTGGAGCATCAAAGAAGCCAAATTGATTTAGCCTTGGCAGCAAATACAGTGTACAGTGGCTTGCAAAAGTATATGCCCCCCTTGAACTTTTCCACATTTTGTCACATTACAGCCACAAACATGAATCAATTTTATTGGAATTCCACGTGAAAGACCAAAACAAAGTGGTGTACATGTGACAAGTGGATGAAAATCATACATGATTCCAAACATTTTTTACAAATAAATAACTGAAAAGTGGGGTGTGCATAATTATTCACCCCCTTTGGTCTGAGTGCAGTCAGTTGCCCATAGACATTGCCTGATGAGTGCTAATGACTAAATAGAGTGCACCTGTGTGTAATCTAATGTCAGTACAAATACAGCTGCCCTGTGACGGCCTCAGAGGTTGTCTAAGAGAATGTTGGGAGCAACAACACCATGAAGTCCAAAGAACACACCAGACAGGTCAGGGATAAAGTTATTGAGAAATTTAAAGCAGGCTTAGGCTACAAAAAGATTTCCCAAGCCTTGAACATCCCACGGAGCGTTGTTCAAGTGATCATTCAGAAATGGAAGGAGTATGGCACAACTGTAAACCTACCAAGACAAGGCCGTCCACCTAAACTCACAGGCCGAACAAGGAGAGCGCTGATCAGAAATGCAGCCAAGAGGCCCATGGTGACTCTGGATGAGCTGCAGAGATCTACAGCTCAGGTGGGGGAATCTGTCCATAGGACAACTATTAGAGGTGCACTGCACAAAGTTGGCCTTTATGGAAGAGTGGCAAGAAGAAAGCCATTGTTAAAAGAAAACCATAAGAAGTCCCGTTTGCAGTTTGCCACAAGCCATGTGGGGGACACAGCAAACATGTGGAAGAAGGTGCTCTGGTCAGATGAGACCAAAATGGAACTTTTTGGCCAAAATGCAAAACGCTCTGTGTGGCGGAAAACTAACACTGAACATCACTCTGAACACACCAGCCCCACTGTAAAATATGGTGGTGGCAGCATCATGCTCTGGGGGTGCTTCTCTTCAGCAGGGACAGGGAAGCTGGTCAGAGTTGATGGGAAGATGGATGGAGCCAAATACAGGGCAATCTTGGAAGACAACCTCTTGGAGTCTGCAAAAGACTTGAGACTGGGGCGGAGGTTCACCTTCCAGCAGGACAACGACCCTAAACATAAAGCCAGGGCAACAATGGAATGGTTTAAAACAAAACATATCCATGTGTTAGAATGGCCTAGTCAAAGTCCAGATCTAAATCCAATCGAGAATCTGTGGCAAGATCTAAAAACTGCTGTTCACAAACGCTGTCCATCTAATCTGACTGAGCTGGAGCTGTTTTGCAAAGAAGAATGGGCAAGAATTTCAGTCTGTAGATGTGCAAAGCTGGTAGAGACATACCCTAAAAGACTGGCAGCTGGAATTGCAGCAAAAGGTGGTTCTGCAAAGTATTGACTCAGGGGGCTGAATAATTACGCACACCCCACTTTTCAGTTATTTATTTGTAAAAAATGTTTGGAATCATGTATTATTTTCGTTCCACTTCTCACATGTACACCACTTTGTTTTGGTCTTTCACGTGGAATTCCAATAAAATTGATTCATATTTGTGGCTGTAATGTGACAAAATGTGGAAAAGTTCAAGGGGGCCGAATACTTTTGCAAGCCACTGTAGATTACATTTTATCACTGCCATCTGGGGCATCTTTTGGCTTTTTGTGACGTATGCTCGTGACGTTCGCTTGTCCTGCTAGAGTGAGATGCGGTGCATCATGACTCACTGAAATTTTGGGCCGTACAGTGTGCCACCTCGCTAGAGCTCGTAAAGTGAGACATGAAGCAGTCCTTTACGACGGCCGAAAACCGCACAGTGTGAACCGGGCTTAAGAGGTGACCCTAACCATGTGAAACATCTAACTTTGAGGTTCGAGGTTCTGATCATTGCTACCAAAAGTAGAACATGATTTGCTTTAGCTATGGTTGCCAAATAATAAGTGCAGTCTAAAGGCTGGGAAACCATTTTCCTCCTCTTGGAGACGCAGCAAATGGTAAACTTAGAATCTGGCACCAACATTAGAAAACCAACCTGCCCCGACGCATCAGTCAAGGCTGCTGCAGCCGGTGTGGCGATGCAGATTTTCTTTACACAATTTATGCTCCTAAAAAGAAAGTCATGTTGGTGTGAAGGCCAAAGTCTACCTGATGAGTTTTTGATAATGTGCATCGATTTTCTAATGGCTACGTCCAGAATGGTGGTGATGATGATGCAGCTTATCAAACAACCTTACTAGTCATAAAGCTGCATGTGTGCAATCAGCATTCTGTACTTGCAGCATCAGACAGCTTCTGTGTCAAACCGTAAAGGCTTCTAAAGGGAACCATCAGGTACTGCTGCTTTTAGCACTTTGGACTTTTAAAAACACAATTCTTATCAAGAACAAGGTATAAAACAGGTATCAAACACTACTCATGCCTCAGAATTTTATTAGGATTTTTTTCTTTTTTTCTGCTTCTATATTACCATGAAGCAATAGGATTTTATTGGAATCCAATTCTATCACACACTATTCTCCACAATCCGTGTACGCAGACAGGATGAGAGTCAGTTCTTCTGAGTCCGAAGCCAAGGTTCTCAACCTGTAAAAGGTCAAGTTCCCTTCTCTAGGTCAGGGGTCAGCCTTTACCTCAATTGCAAGAGTTTAAGTACTTTGCAGTATCAATCAGGAGTAATGAAAGGATGGACCAGGAGTTTCATCCGGTTTTAGACTGATATTTTTATGTACCTTGCAATTCTATAGTGCACTGGAACAGACACTCAACTATCATTTATTACCCTCAAGCCTAGTTTATACTTCTCCATCAGCATGTTTGCACTGAAACGCGCCTGTATAACAGAGACGTTGTCTTTTCAGACTTCTCCGTTGCCTGGGGAGTCTTGCAAAGCACCTCGCCGCCAAGGCAACAGGGGGTGTAGCGCTTTTCTGGGGAGTTCCTTTGCAGTCATGTCTCTGGTCAACAATAGTGTATTTACTTTTTTTTTCTTTTATCAAAATTCTTCACTAACAACTTCCGCCTCTTTTAATACTCAATATAGCTTTTCGTGCACAGATATGATAAAAAAGCTCCTCATTTGCTAACGTAACAGAAGCTGAACATCTCATAAACTGTTTTATGCAAGAGGTTCTTCAATCTGCTCCATGTCTGCTGCTCAATCTCTTCAGCACTCTTGGGTTTTTTTGGAAATAGCAGTGCTGTTGACGAATTTAGAGGAAGACCAATCACAGGCTTGCGCTCTCCGTTGATTTCGACAGACATTCAAAAAGTTGGGCATGTCTCCTCTACCCTCTGCGGGCCTGCCGCAGAGGGTAGCGACAAGAGCCTCATGACACGCAGCTCCATCGACAAATGATGGAGCTGCGTGTCTCCGCACCCCCGCTGACGGAGCAGTAGGGAGTATAGCTTTAGACGGACTCTGCGTGACTCACCTATATACAATGAAGAGTCCTTTTTGTGGACGTGGTCATCGATGTACGACACTCCCAGAGGCTGGACTGGGGTTGCCCCGATGCCGAGCAGAACCTGGGCTCCGATCAGCAGAAGGTACATCATGTTGGTGTTGGCTCGGTTGCCGCAGTTAAAACCAGAGTCTCGATTCTCTGACCTGGTTTTGTTGGAGCAAATGTCCCTCCCATCCTCTGCATGCCACGAGTCCCCCGCCTCATACTCATACTGATGAGTCAAAAACTCTGGCAGAGCAGACAGTAGTGCCCCCAACGCCATGACAATCCCCCCGCAGCCAATCAGCCGGGGCCGGTGGGCCTTGGCGCCGAAGTAGCTAACGAACAGGATAAGGGCCAGGTTGCCAATTTCAAAGCTGCTGGCAATGACGCCCACATCGGCACTCTGGAGGTTGAAACGTCTCTCCAGAGTCGTCAGAACACTTACCTAGCAGGAAAACAGATAAGAAATGAGTGTTACAGGTAGTAGCGAGTACCATCATTGATGATTGCACCATAATCCCTTTATATCACACAGTTTCTGTTTATTTATCCCTAGAAATTTTTCATGGGGGCTCTATTTTAAAGTCTGTTTAAATGTTTGTCTGAATGAGAAGGTAACATACAGTATTAATCCTTTGACCAACACCAAACAACAGATAGCAAATAGTAAATTAAAAGCTAAATAGAGTGGGCTGTTTTAACATCTCTTTTACCAAATACATCTCTTTTTAGGAAGCCATTTCTAAGGCTCTGGGACTGCAATGAACCACAGTGAGAGATTTATTGTTCACAAATGGAGAAAACAGAGAACAGCGGTGAACCTTCTTAGGAATGACAGGTCTTCCAAAATTGCTGCTAAAGTCTACAAATAATTAATCCAGGAAGTCGAGAAAAACCTCCTTCAAACCAAACGTGCATCCATGAGGTTGGTGTTCATGATTCAACAATAATAAAGGGAAACTGGTCAAATAAATAGAAACCCGTCTCGCATTTGTCAAAAAAACAAAACAAAACAAAAAACAAACAAACAAACATATTGATGACACCCAAGACATTTGGAAAAACACTATGGAATGATGAGATAAAAGTGGAACTTTGATGTGTGTCCTGTTACATCTGGTATAAAACTAACAGAGCATTATAAAAAAGAACATCATGCCACATATTAGTGGTAGTATGATGGTCTGGGCTGCTTTGCTGCTTCCAGACCTGGATTGTCCTAACTGATAAAATTGTGAATTGAGCTTTGTATCAGAAAATTCTTCAGGAATCTACATGGCTCAGAAAAAAAATCAGATTTTTGAGTGGCAAAGTCAAAGTCTGAACTTTGTTTGATGATCTGAAACCTATATACATGGGACAACAAAAATGTAAAGAAATCTGTATGGGGCAGGTACTTTTTGATTATTTGATGACATATTTTACATTACAACAAGGAAACATGTGATAGATAGGTGTCCCTCTTATGAAATAAATGCCACCCTGGAATAAAACATCAATCACTCCAAATCGTTGTGGTGAAAACCCAAGACTGAGTTTAAATAGTTTTTACTCATACTTCAGGGAAAGCTAAGAAGAAAGTCTCCTTGTGCTCAGTAAAATCTTAAATTGAACTTGCAGGAATTTACAGTGACCGTGTTGAATGCTATGAGTGGGCTTAGCTTTCTTAAGGAAAAGAAATCACTGTAGCCTACCAACTTTTAGGAAGTGGTTGGGTAGGAACAAGTGATCCGATAGAAAGCCTTCCACCAGCAGAGGATGACGCTTTACTCACAACTTATTGTCATGGCATCTCAAAATGACATAAGAGGTTTTGAAGTAGATGGAATGAGCATTGAATTCTTCCAGCGGTCATAAACTCATTTTACAGTTTTCTTCACTTCTGAACAGGGTTGATACCAAATGCTGCTGCTAATCTATTAATATCAGAGGAGTGGGGGGAGGGAGGGACTGTCAGATGAAATGTGGCGTTAATGAGGAAAGATAAAAAAAAAAGATCTCTTGTGTTGTGGAGATCACGTCATCTCTTGGGCCTGTGTACACCAGTGTGAAAGGCCTCCTGCATTACTTATTGAAGCGTTTCTGTGCAGAGAGGAGCAGAGCCGGCAGGATGGATGGATGAACCCCGGTTTCATAATAATCTGCCTCACACTATGCACAGACGCATAGAGATATTTTTCCAAACAACGTGGAGCGCACTGGCGCTGTGACGCGGCTGGGTGTCGCGCAGACCGCACACACAGGCCCTGACGGATGAAGCGGCACGCCATCAATCGATAGCCGTGTTTACTGAAGGATGTCATTATGGTAATGAGTCGGGGATAATATGGCATGAGACGGAGCGCCGCATCGTTGCTGTGACCCTCCATCAGAAGAACGCTTCACTCACCAGATAGGCGCCCACGGTGCCCTGTGCCAGCATGAGCGCGCATTCCGCCACCAGGAAAATCTTAATGTTGGAAAAACAGGAGGTCTTCTTCTGATTGTCATCCTGCTCCGGGTCGTCCGCGCTGCTCCGTTCTGGGCAAATCTGGCTTTTAACCTGCATCCTGCGGCTCAGGCTCCGCTGGGGTCGGTCGGTGTGAAACTGAGCGGGTCCGGTCCGGCGGAGAGCATCTGGTTAGGGTGGTGACGAAGCTGTCCTACTGCGAGAAGAACCGGAGCGAACCTCCTCCTCCGACTAACAGAACGCCTCGGCCGGAGATGTAGAGAGGAGCACAGTCCGCCCAGGAGTACACAAACACAGAGACCGACAGAGACATCTCCTTCTCACCAGTCCTCTCGGTGGCTGTCAGCCTACGTAGCTGCGCGTGAAGGGATGACGGCTTACACTACGTACAATGACTGGATGCTGCTTCCCTACATCCGGGCTGCTGCATTACCACCCAGACAGGATGAAGGCTGTGTTCAAAATATATATATATATATATATATATATATATATATATATATATATATATATATATATATATATATATATATATATATACACACACAGTGAAATTAAATCAATTAGAACCTACTGATGAGGTTTGTTAGATCAAAAGTACCTTTTGAGAAGAGCAAAACATACTTTCCAATAAGTCCACATTTCTGTCTTAATTTTTTTACATTTCTATTATTGGTCTGATTTAATATTGAATTCTAAAAGGTGTTTTTATTATCTGTAGGCAAAAGAATCATCATAGTCAATCAATCAAGCAATAAAATGTATTTCAGTGAGTTTATGCCAGCCTGTTTAATCCCTTTGATGACATTCTAACAATTTATTACGATAGATAGATAGATAGATAGATAGATAGATAGATAGATAGATAGATAGATAGATAGATAGATAGATAGATAGATAGATAATTTGCCCCCCTCCTTATTTCTTATTTTTCTGCATGTTAGTCACATTTGTCAGGTTCCGTGGGTATTTTTGGATTTTTTCCTTCCTCTTCATTTCCTTCCCCTCTGTACCCCAAGCTGCTCTCTTGTTTTGTCCCTCCTGTTTGTGTTTAAACTTAGTTCTTTTCCTTATCTAGTTTTATCATGTTTGGTCATTCCTTGTCTTTATTAGTTTATTCTGGCACTTCCTTGTTTCTGTATCTTCTTCTTGCTCTTAGATGTTTTCACCTTTTGTTGGTAATTTGTTTCCTTAGTTTATTCCCTCTAGATAGTTCCCTAATTTATTTCTTCCTTCTGCTCTCTAGTGTTTCCTTAGGTTTCCTTCCTAGACTTATTATCTTTAGTTTCTAGTTTCTTGAGAGTTTTCTGTCTTCCTAGCCATTCTACCTCTTGTCCCAGCTATTGATTGTTTCCACCTGCTCTCTCCCTCTCACCTGCATCTGATTTCTCTAATTGGTCATTGGTCTCCTCTCACTTCCTCATTTCCTCCCCAGTATATATTCTCATTCAGTCACTACTCGCTGGTCCGTCGTCATTCTTTCCCTGTCTGGTTCCTGATTCCTGCCCAGTTCCTGTTTGTTCCTCATTGCTGTATTTGTTGGTTCTCCTAAGTTCTTTAAGTTCATAAATCATTTAAGTTTTATGTTGCTGCCTTTGGGTCCTTAATAATACACAAATATGACAACATTTGAATGTTTCAGATCATCAAACTAAATTTAAACATTAGTCCAAGAAAACAATTAAATACAAAAGGCAGTTTTTAAATTAATTTAAAAAAATTTAAACCCTTTATGGCCCTATGTGGAAAAAAAAAATTAACACACACATTAGGACACCTAAGTAGAAAGTCTAGGTTTTTTGGTTTAGATGTCTTTGAGATGCTTTTTATGGCCATGTACTGGTCTCTGACATCAGTCTGAGAAAAGATTGCGCCTACTCCTCATTTTCCAAGAGAGGCTTGAGAGGTTTCTTGTTTCACCAGGGCATCTCAAAAGAATAAACATGTGGTCTTTGACTGAGCCTGGGACGTCCCACGTCTTAGTCTCCAGCCAGTCCTTTAATGGATGTAATGGTATGTGCATTGTCATATTCCAGGGTCCAATTCTACTTCAGATTTGTTTATTTATGGATAGTTTCACATTGTCCTCAACCTGTTACACATGATGGAAAAACAGACTGGCTTTACATCCCAATTTTCCTTTTTACATGACTGTAAGCTCTTCAATAGATGATTAAGAGTTCCTTTTATATGAAAGTTATAACTGGACTAATATTTAAAATTAAACTCTTTCAAAAACATGACTGTAAACGGTTGGATTGGTGATTGCTGTTCAAATGGCTAGTTTCTTTGAGTAACAAGAGTAGACAGTTAGAAGATTAGACAGGTTGCTTAGGAAGGTAACACCTTATTCAGCATAGCCCTAAATCGCCTACTGTAGGAATGCATTTATTAGCTTTTCATGTATGAGTTATATAATAGCCTACTGTAGTGCATCTATGTATTATCCGCAACTGGAAGTTACAGAACTGATATCAGTTTTATACGATTCTGCTTTGAAGTCAAATTTAAAGGATTCTTGTTCAATGTGTTTATTTTAGACATTTAGCCTACATCTATTTACTATAACTACTCTTAGAAAACTGCAAATAGAGCCTGCAGAATAACTCCACGGATATAATTCTCACACACACGCACGCATGCTTGTCTTGCTGTACTTGTGTGGACGTTGTATTGTCTTACATTGATTTTACTATGCCTAACCCTAAAATTAGTGGCGCATGCCTAACTCTAACCCTAACCAAAAGGCAATTCACACCATACCTCTAAACCTAACTAGTAGAGCTCAGTTGCCTGTTAAACATTGTGTGGACCAGGCAAAATGTCCTCACAGTGCAGGTGGCCTGTCAAAGGTTGGGCTGCACAAAGATATACATACAAGCACACACATACACAGACGCACCCACACACACACACACGCAAGTCTGTATTTCTACCCATATAAGGACTTTATACTGACTTCCATTCATTTTAATATCTGCATTTATGCCTAACCTAAATTCTTCCCCTAACCCTAACCATTACCAGTTTATTTCTAACCCTAACCTTAACCAAAACATAATTCACACCATACTCCTAAACCCTAACCCTAAAAAAGGAGGTCCACTATATTAGGACCAGGCTTTGGTCCCTATAAGGTCCATCGGTCTTCAGAAGGTTAGCGAATATGCCAGACCAGATCCTAAATAGGATGGCTAAACAAGGCCACACAGACACACACAAACACACACACACTTTAAAAAAAACATTTCTAGTCCCCTGCAGTGTTAACCGTCCAAAAACAATGTTAAGCTCTTATAAATAGATACAGCTGAACCGCTAGGACCAAGCAGAAAATAGCCACTCTGGCTGAAACCTGTTTCCCTGTGGACCGGCCACAAGCTCATCAATTGGCTCTGAAGCTAATGTGTGATTGGTTGTTCCCGCCGTCAGTCCATGTGTTTGAAAAGCTCGGCTGAATGTGTTCATCTGCCGGTGTGTTGGTAACATGCTGGGTGTTCGCTCTGCCTGGGTCACATCATTGAAACAGATTTTAATATCAGAGCTTTATATTTAATGACAGCTGAGTCACATCTGTCTGATCCAAAACAAATAGCAGTTCAAAAACTTGCAAACACAACTCTACAATACTAATAATAATCAGAATGTTCGTTTGTAGCCTCCAGGGAATAGCTTTATACATATGTAGATATATATAGGCTATATATATAAAAGCAATTATAACATCTCTCCTTCTCTCGCTCTCTCTCTCGCTCTCTCTCTCTATATATCTATATACAGATATAGATATAGATATAGATCTATATCTATAGATATATATATATAAATAGAGATATAAGACAGAAGAGTGGGACTGCAAGTTCTACCAATGTTAGTTTTATTTAGTAGTAGTAGCAGACATTTTGCAAGATTATTTAAATGTTAAGAAGTTATGTTTCATTTATTTTTTCACCTTTAAGTTTTTCACCTTTAAAATTTTTTTATGTAGGAATGAGGCTACTGTTAATAACTGCACACATTATTTCAATTCAGTTTATTTTTATAGCGCCGATTCACAACAGATGTCATCACAAGGCACTTTACAAGAAAAGTCATTTCAATACAAACATTCCAATCAGTTTAAAGTTTTAGCTAGTTTTCTATGTTAGAAGATTGCATGGAGTCATTGACTGGCAGTTGTGTCCCGTCGATGCAGACTTCCAAACAAAGCAATCCCTCATACTGAGCAAGCATGTAGCGACAGTGGAGAGGAAAAACTCCCCTTTAACAGGAAAAAACCTCCAGCAGAACCAGGCTCAGTAGGAGCGGCCATCTGCCACGACCGTCTGGGGGTTTGAGAAGACGGAACAGAGACACAGAAAGAATATAAGAATTGATGTAAGAGTAACTGTAACTGATTCTAAATTAAAGAGAGTAAAAAGTTAATGACAGGACACGGAGGATGTTCAGTTACTGGGATGCCCCCTGTCTAACAGGCCATTGCAGCTAAGCAGAATACCAGACCAGTTGTAGCTTCTATGGAAAGAAAAACACTGAGAAAAACCAAAATTAACAGTCGAAATAACAGTAAATAATGCAACTGGAGAGTAGTAGAAGAGCACAGAACAGAACAGAAGATCTGATATAAGAGAACTTTCTATGTTACAGAAAGTAAATAGTTGATAACAGGACACAGGGAATGTTCAGCCACTGAGTCCATCTTCCCAGTCAACGCCCCCTGTCCAACAGGGCATTGCAGCTAAGCAGGATACCAGACCAGGTGTAGCTTCAATGGAGAGAAAACCAAGTTAACAGTCGAAATAACAGCAACTAATACAACTGGAGAGTAGTAGAAAAGAAAAGTAGCAGAGTGATGAAAAGTGGTACGTCTGTCCTCCAGCAGTCTAAGCCTATAGCAGCATAACTACAGAGATAGCTCAGGATGAACTAAGCCACTCTAACTATAAGCTTGATCAAAAAGGAAAGTTTTAAGCCTGGCCTTAAAAGTAAACAGAGTGTCTGCCTCACGGACTAAAGCTGGGAGCTGGTTCCACAGGAGAGGAGCCTGATAACTAAAAGATCTGCCTCCCATTCTACTTTTAGAAATCCTAGGAACCAGCAGTAAACCTGCAGTCTGAGAGCAAAGTGCTCTGTTAGGAACATATGGAACAATCAGATCTCTGATGTATGATGAAGCTTGATTATTATGGGCTTTGTATGTAAGAAGGAGGATCTTAAATTCTATTCTGGATTTAACAGGGAGCCAATTAAGGGAAGCTAAAACAGGAGAAATATGATCTCTCTTTTTAATATTCATCAGAACTCTTGCTGCCGCATTTTGGACCATCTGAAGGGTTTTAATGGCATTTTGTGGACTACCTGATAGTAAAGAATTACAGTAGTCCAGCCTTGAGGTAACAAATGCATGGACTAGTTTCTCAGCCTTCACTCCTGTAGAGGAAGTTTCTAATTTCAGCAATATTCCGGAGGTAAAAGAAGGAAATCCTAGAAACCTGTTTAATATGGGATTTAAATGTCATGTCTTGGTCAAAAATAACGCCGAGGTTCTTTACGTTATTACTGGGGGCCAATTTAATGCCATCCAGATGAAGTGATTGACTAAGCTGTTTCTTTTTTAGAGCTTCTGGTCCAAAGACGGCAACCCCTGTCTTGTCAGAATTTAAAAGAAAAGTTTAGCATCGTCCATGTTTTTATGTCTTCCAGACATGCATGTAATCTACCTAACTGACTGGATTCATCAGGATTTATGGATAAATATAGTTGTGTATCATCTGCATAGCTGTGGAAATTGATCCCATGCTGTCTAATGATTCTACCAATTGGATGTATCTATATAGTAAAAAGAATTGTTCTAAGCATAGAACACTTTGGTACTCCACAAGTAACCCTTGAGTGTAAAGAAGATTTATCATTTACATGAACAAACTGGAATCTGTCAGACAAATATGATTTAAACCAGCCTACTGCTGATCCTTTGATCCCTGCAACATCTTTGAGCCTTTTATTATGATTGACTGTGTCAAAAGCAGCACTGAGATCTAACAAGACCAGAACAGATACAAGTCCATTATGTTTTATCTTGCCAGGAAGCCTGGATAGGAAATGAGTGTTTTAATGAACAACAGATGGAAAAACCAAACAAAATGAGTATTACCCGGATAATGATTATCACACACAACACCTGGATCTAACTCCAAAATGTACAGTAAAATTATGAAGTATTTATTATGCATATTATGCAGTTCGTTGTCACCTCCTAAGATTTTGGAGAAATAAATATCCCCGAAAATGACACAAACACTTCTGCTGGATAGTCATTTTTCTGTACTTTGACTTGGTATTTCTCCAAACATTTACAGTAAACTCATGAAATCTTTATTCTGGATATAGTATAGGTGTGTCATGATGTTAGGTGTTTGTGTTGAGTTTCAGTTATTTAATTTCCTTATTCAGTTCACCTTATCGTTTTAGTTTATTCCTCAGTGTTAGATTCTGTTAGATTATACTTTAGGTTCATAGTGTTACTTATTTTGGTCTTTGTCTTTATGTTCACTTCCTATCTTTAGACATTCTCACCTTTTGCTTCCTTGTTTAGCCTTCTTTGCTTTTTCCTCATTACTTGTCCCGTTAGTTCTGTTATACTTCATTTCTCTTCAGTATAGCTCTCTGTCTAGTCATTTCTTATGTTTTGTTCTTGGCCTCCCTCTATGTTTCCTCCTTGCCATTTTCCCCCTTTGCCCCAGCTGCTAATTGTCTCCACCTGTTCTCTCCCTCTCACCTGCATTTGCTTCTCCCTAATTAGTCCTCAGCCTTCTCCCTGCCACTTGCACTCCTCCTCGGTATATTTAAACCCTTCTCTGTCAGTCATTACTCGCTGGTCCGTTGTCAATCTTCCTTGTCTGGTTCCTGTTTTTTCCCGTTGCCGCAGTTTCTGGTTTCCTGAGTTCTGTAAGTTCATGTTTTTTGTTGTTGTAATTAAATCATTCTATTTTACTTGCTGCATTTGGGTCCTTTATATGATAACATGACATGGTGACTCTTTATTGTAGTCTTAATGTGTGCCAGTTCTTTTCTTTTCAGTAACCTAGTCTCACTCACGAAAACTCATACTACTGAATATATTTAACCAGGTTTAATTGAGGCTTCAGCGTGTAGATGGTACAAAAACAGCGCTGTGATCTCAATTTGTGCACAAGAAGAGAGCGATAACCCCTCTGCAAGAAAATTACTCTATATATATCGTTCTCTAGAGCTCTTTCCGGTCATGTAGGCAAAAGCTCTTCCTATCGTGTTATCTGTAGAGCTCTATGTGTGGCCATACTGACATTAACTGATATCAGAAATATATTTTTGGGTGTCTGACAGAGCTGTTTTACCAAAGAAGTTAATACCTCCAGTTTTAACCCAGATGGAGGCCAACAATAGTCCATAGTTTCCAGATGTTTGCAACACTAGCAGCTCTGTAGTGAGCAAAGTTCATCCTGTTTTTCTGATCAGTTAAACAGGTGCTCTCTGCTCCAAAAAGAAAAGGCCTACATAATTAAATTTTATTCTGACAGTCTAAAGTAGAGCTGGGTTGATTACTGATTCAGATTCTCAAAATCGATTCCGAGGGTTAGAATCGATGATCTTGATTCAATTAGAAATTGATATGGGTCAGTGCTATTAAAAACATTTTTTTGAACGGTTACCTTAATTATATGTCTGTAATGCAATGACGCAACATTGGGTGATTAACAGTTCACCGGGAAAAATCTAAGCCTTGAAATGGCTGTCTGGATTTTTCCTACCTATTTTAGCTGTAAAAAAAAAAAAAAAAAAAAAGGGGGGGAGGGGGGGCAAACAATGTTAAACAGTTAAACCAATTTTTGGACTTGTGAATCGATTCGATTGTTAGAATTTTTATAGGAATTGATTTTTTTATCTTATTTTATTTTTTCTTTCCAACACAGCACTGGTTTAAAGAGAGTTTGTTGTCACCTCTCAGTGTTTTGGAGAAATTACATCCAAAATTAACTTAAATTACATTAACGCCTAACCTAGAAAGGCATTATGAGGTAGGCTACTATGATTTGGTATTTCTCCAAGAATTTAGAGTAAAATCATGAAATATTTAATCTAGGTATAGTATGGGAAAGTGGTAGGCAGGTCATAAATAAATAAAAAAATTATGGCTAAGCCTCTCGATTCCTCTTCAATTCATTGTTTTCGCCTGCAAGGCCACCCCAATGCTCTATTTACCATAATGCACCATGTATGCGCGAAGCTAAGCTTTATAAGAGCGCCAGCGTCGGCTGCCTTGACCGCAGTCTTTATGAGTCGGTGCAATATGCAGCCTAGGTTTGCATATTACAAGCCCTTTTCACGTACAGTCGTGGCCAAAAGTTTTGGAAAAGTTGCTGCTTAAGTTTTTATAATAGCAATTTGCATATACTCCAGAATGTTATGAACAGTGATCAGATGAATGGCATAGTACTTAGAATGGCAGACTTGACATGTTAAAAGGAGGGTGATGCTTGAAATCATTGTTCTTCCATTGGTAACCATGGTGACCTGCAAAGAAACGCGTGCAGCCATCATTGCATTGCATAAAAATGGCTTCACAGGCAAGGATGTTGTGGCTACTAAAATTGCACCTTAATCAACAATTTATAGGATTATCAAGAACTTCAAGGAAAGAGGTTCAATTCTTGTTAAGAAGGCTTCAGGGTGCCCAAGAAAGCCCAGCAAGCGCCAGGATCGTCTCCTAAAGAGGATTCATCTGCGGGATCGGAGTGCCACCAGTGCAGAGCTTGCTCAGGAATGGCAGCAGGCAGGTATGAGCACATCTGCACGCACAGTGAGGCGAAGACTTTTGGAAGATGGCCTGGTGTCAAGAAGGGCAGCAAAGAAGCCACTTCTCTCCAAAAAAACATCAGGGACAGATTGATCTTCTGCAGAAAGTTTGGTGAATGGACTGCTGAGGACTGGGGCAAAGTAATATTCTCCGATGAAGCCTCTTTGCGATTGTTTGGGGCATCTGGAAAAAGGCTTGTTCGGAGAAGAAAAGGTGAGCGCTTCCATCAGTCCTGTGTCATGCCAACAGTAAAGCATCCTGAGACCATTCATGTGTGGGGTTGCTTCTCATCAAAGGAAGTGGGCTCACTTACAATTTTGCCCAAAAACACAGCCATGAATAAAGAATGGTACCAAAACCCCCTCCAACAGCAACTTCTTCCAACAATCCAACAACAGTTTGGTGAAGAACGATGCATTTTCCAGCACGATGGAGCACCGTGCCATAAGGCAAAAGTGATAACTAAGTGGCTCGGGGACCAAAACGTTGACATTTTGGGTCCATGGCCTGGAAACTCCCCAGATCTTAATCCCATTGAGAACTTGTGGTCAGTCCTCAAGAGGCGGGTGGACAAACTCCAAGAAGTGATTATGAAAGAATGGGTTGCTATCAGTCAGGATTTGGCCCAGAAGTTGATTGAGAGCATGCCCAGTCGAATTGCAGAGGTCCTGAAAAAGAAGGGCCAACATTGCAAATACTGACTCTTTGCATAAATGTCATGTAATTGTCAATAAAAGCCTTTGAAACGTATAAAGTGCTTGTAATTATGTTTCAGTACATCACAGAAACAACTGAAACAAAGATCTAAAAGTAGTTTTGCAGCAAACTTTGTGAAAACTAATATTTGTGTCATTCTCAAAACTTTTGGCCACGACTGTGCATGCGTGCGTCATAAAGTCTTTTAGGTTCCACAGAAGTCTCCAGTCTCTCTTTTTACTTTGAGGAAACACTTGCAGGAGCTGTCAGAGCATCTGGAGGCTGGATCTAACTGAAGACTGATGATACCTGAAGGAGGGACCAGCTAATGATGGCTGCTGGCGTGGATGAACAACTGCTGGTTGGAGGTCTGCTGCCCCCTCGTGGACTGCTTGAGATTAATTAATGTGATATATTCCCCTCATTCATTGATAACAGATATAAAGACACACACACACACACACACACACACACACACACACACACACACACACACACACACACACACACACACACACACACACACACACAAGTCTGTATTCCTACCCATATTAGGACCTTATATTGACTTCCATTCATTTTAATGGTTGCATTTATGCCTAAACCAAATCCTAACCCTAACCATTACCAGTTTATTCCTAACCTTAACCAAAACATCTTTCACACCATACCTCTAAACCTAAACCCTAACCCCAAAAACGGGGGTCCACCATATTAGAATCGGGCTTTGGTCCCTATAAGGTCCATTGGTCTGCAGAAGGTTAGTGAATATGCCAGAGAAGGTCCTAAATAGGATGGCTATACAAGGATGCACACACACACGCACACACACACGCACAAAAACAAGCAAAACACCTGTCTCATCAAAAACACATCAACATCAACAGGAGAACCACCAGATATTCCAACTCATGAACTTGTTTCCCAGAATTATAAAGCAAAAATTAAACAAAATAGATACTCTAACGCCAAAAAAGTAGAAAAGAAATTCTAAATGTAAAGTCCGGATTCGGCAAATTTCATTAAAACTCACTAAATAACAATGACACAAACTTAAATTATTTTCAGTACAAAAATTTAACTTAACTCAAACTGTTCATCTTGTTTTCAAAGATTGAGCCTTGTAGTTATATAATACAACACGCGTGTGCGTGTGTGAATTCAGGTCTTCATTTATGCAGTAGGGTTCTCGCCTTGTTTACTGAATACAGCAATGTATAAGGCCCTCTCTGGTCCCTCTGGGCCTCCTTAGAAGAGATTATAGATACCACCTCAACCCCACAAACTATTCCAGCTTTAATATGTCTTGAATTTGACATTTGAAAAAACTGCTAATGGTTCGTCTTTGTTTTTCTGCATGTAAACTATGTTTCGCATCAAATATATTGGATTTTACAACCTAATTGTGGTCATTCTGAAAGGTCAAAGCTGTATTCACATTAAAATCAGAGTGAAAGCTACAATTCACTTTACAGGTTTAAGTGTTTTATTTATACAAAATGGTTTTTGAAAGCCACCATATGTGGACAGATGTGTTTAATATTTTCTTAATCCATCTACCCAGGCAAAATATATATCACATTTAACAAAACATGCAACTACAGCAGAGAGACTACTTACTCCTTTTAACAAATGATCTAGTTTAGATTATGCATTCATAAAATATCTCATAATGAAGTGGGGAAGAAACTAGATATGTGAAATGCATATCTTTATATTTCTAGGATGAGATCAGGTAAATTGGGACACTTTTTGGTTGATCGCAAGTAAACCATTTAAAATGCTAAACCTGGTGAAATTAATGAATTGTATAGCTTATTATGAGTCTTGGTAACATTTTTGTGCAGAAAATATATTGCCAATAACAATAGTTTACAAGATTTTAACCTTTATAGGCTACAATGACCTCTATCTGATCTGGGTAGAGGTTCAGGTAAAATGGGACAGGTGATGTGGTTTGAAGAATTGGCAACAAATTGAAGAATAACAATGCAATTTATCAGTTCATAAAGTCAGTTATCAATCATCAATTCATTATTTAGTTAATGAAGTCTGATATAAATTAAACAAACATGTTTTCTTTAAAACACCCAAAGCCCAAGCACTTGTGTGTGGCACGCACACGCATGTGTGTGTGTGAGCCTGTGTGTTCACACAGACAGCTAATGTGCCAACAGTTACAAGCTACTTAGCTAATGCTATTAACACAAAATATGACACATTCTCTGGTAAGTTATCTAGCTTACCTGTCACACTATTTGTAATATGTCACGGTGTGGAATAAAAGGGACATTTCCATGTGATTTCTGATCCTTGTGGCTTAAAATCATACCCATTAACATCAGCCAAAAGTGTCCCATTTTAGCTGAACATTTTGTCCCAATTTGCCTGAAGCACACCACATTAGCTAACATTAGTTTTCCTTAAAAACTTAAATCATACTGCCTAATCATTTTGATATTAAGCTAAACCTAACACACAATAATATACATTTCATTCATGTTTTTGTTATATTCACATTACTTTAGCTGCAATATCCTTATAATCACGATGACAAAATTGACATGTCAGGTGTCTCACCTTCAATGTTTCCGAAGCACTGATTTTTTTGAAGCTTGGTTCCTCCCATCTCTGATACTTCAGACCAATAAAAATGATTGTATATTACAAACAGCAACTGCAGTTTAAAGGTAGTAACATGCATTTTTATTGACTGCTGATATTTAAAGAGATAAAGGGTTGAAACCTTATTTGTCCCATTTTACCTGATATCACCCTACAGTTCTTTTCAAACACAACTAAGAGTGATGAGGGTTTTTATTTTTTATTTTTTTACCAAGTATATAGAAAATTACAGAACATTGGTTGAAGTTTTGGTTTTACATTTTCATTCGTAGATATTTGTCACACACTTTCAACATATTTTTTTTATTCGTTATCCACAAGGGGGTGCCGTAGCTTCCACTGCCTTAAACACTGAATCAGTGTTTAGCAATGGAAGTATTCATGAGTTTATAGTTGATCATTTCAAAAGCTTACTGAAGTAGCAGAGTGTTAACTTCAAATGTTACAGTGACATGAATCTGACCTTCATCTATATGACTAGAACACCTCAGGGTCATAAAGCTAGCATGTTTTAGAATCTCAGGACATCATCTGTATGTTGAACATTTATTTTTAGCTGACTTTAATGTCATGATGTAGAAAGTCTTGCCTAGAGGAAGGAAATGTATTGAGTGGATGGAGAGAAATTTAGAGTCCTGAGAGTTTGTGTGGTCTCTATACTTTAACGTTTTGTTTTTTATTCTGCAGCAGGGATCAGTTCGCTCTATATTTATGTAAGTGCCAGTGATAGTGTTACTGAATTGGTGAATTCAAAGTCAAAAATTAATGTGCACAATGTAGAAACAGGAGTTACTTACATCTGGTCATTCAATGTTATTGACACTACGATTTATAACAAGAGGAATGTGTTTTGCAAATGTGTCACTAAAATGCCTCATAAGGTTCTCTCTTTTTTAATGGAATACCCAATACGTGGCATATTATTGTGAAAAGTTCCACAGTTTAAACCCGATAAGAAAAAAAAAAACACTGTGAAGTTCTACAGTAGATATCTTGAACATTTCTTGGTTCAAGAAAAACCAGATGTTTGTTATTTGGTTCACTCAGGACTTAACAATATCATTATTTTCCTTGGATAGCATCCACTAATCAAAGACAAACAAAAACACAAAAAGAAATATACAACGTACGCACTTCATTCAACTGCAGGCTTTGGAAAACCCTTATAATTCCTTGTCCCTTTCCTGAGATATTTCTGGAATGTCACCTTTACACTTTATTTAAGTAAGATCTAGATGTTAGTTTAGGCTATATTGACACTCAGGGTGTTGATTCTGAACCTTAGATTGGCTTAGTAAAAAAAAATATTACGGGGAGTACATTTATTGGAGATTTTTAACACATAAAATCATTAAGAATCTTCTTGAACTCAATGAATAAAAACGTCTAGTGTTCAGTCTACTGTTTGTTCAACAGTAGAAATAAAAACATGGAGAATTATAAAACCTAAAGGATCAGGTTCTAATTTAGGAATACATGCTTTCCCACCATGCAGTCCACCCCCCAGCAATATTCCTTGAATAATTAAGGTGCCCGTTCAGGACTCATTTGACCGCATCTGAGGGACGGCCAATCCATCAGGTGAAGTGTGGACTCAGCAAGCAGTGCGTCCATTTCTCACTGCGTCACTGGGTAGCAACGGTGATTTAAGATCCAGCCCGGTGCCTGCTGATGCAGAGCAAGCCCAGTGAGGACATTATTTTAGGACGCCACTCTTAATCACAAGGTCCGCTGAGAGAGAGAGGGTCATAATGCATTTGTGCCCGAGCAGGCCAATAAATAATCAAACACAGAAGACAAAGATAAGCAACATAATTCCTAAAGACAGAATGTTAGATGTTTACTTTTCTATGATATGAGATGTGTAATTAGTTTCGTGAATGCTTAATTTTTGTGTAACCTGGCTACCAAGCAATGCTAATATTTGGAATTACCTAGGATTTTTTTTTTTCTACCAAAATGATTTTTAAAGAACAATCCGTGTGGCTGTTTGCACAAAAATAAAAAACGTTCCCAATATATAATCCCTTTTCTTCAGAACACAGTATCAACACTTATTTCTAGTAGAGCTATCGTAATATAATACACCACTGATTATAACAGCTCGTATGCCATACTATTCTTCATAACAGTGTTATCTTAAAGGGTTAGTTCAAATGTTTTAGTGGTAATAGTTCAATTTAACTGTAGTTGACAGATATAATTTCTGGCAGAAGAAACTCTGTGTTGTTCATCATAACAAAATCCTTGTTCGGACAGTAGCTTGGTAGAGTGTACTGCATCAGTTCATTAGAGCCACTGTGACTCTTTAATTTAGTTGAATTCAATTCTTAAGTACCCTCCGATCCAATCTAAATAGTATACAGAAATTCATATTCAATTCAGTCCAATCCTAAAGAAAAGCTCAAAGGTATTACTTATGTTCTAATTTTATCACAGTTGTCAAAAGTTGGGTAACAGCTTCGAAGACGATATGTTCTTTAACTATTTCAGGAACCAGCAGAACCAAATCGGTTGATGCGGATTATATCTCATGAGGTGTTTATTTTCCACAACTCTGAGGATTTCTTTTCACTTTTCTAACAAATTCAAAGGAATACAAAATCTTTCTAATCGAGCCTCTATTGAATTGAAGTTGTAATCGCAAATTGTTTTCTTACTATAAAGATGAGGAAACCATTTCCGATTATAACTTCACTAAACGTCACTTCAATGATTCACCCAATGACTAGAGACCTTTCCAAAATGTCTAATTTGTTTTTCTTCTAAGAGAGGGGGAAAAGTTGTAACCAAAATGAGCAGCTTATTTGAGTGTAAATGCAGTTTTTAAATGAGTTTTCTTCTTTTTATATTCTCTCTCTTGTTCTGGATTGAATGTTTTCTTTTCCATTCTGAAGATGTATGTAAAATCTGGTTATGATCTACCACATTCAAACGTGAAACGCTGGGATTAAATTCAGGAGGGTGTGATAAATTAAGTACTGTAATACATGTTTTACTGATATTCATGAAAAATTAAAAGACATTAGAAAAGAAACATTAGTATGATTGCAGTTTTAATGCTATTCTGGCAGCTGACATGTTCTCTGTTAAAGAGCAAAGAGGTTTAGTGCAACCAGACCCAGCCTTTAATGCTGTTTTATCCATTCAATAACCAGTGATCACAAACCATGTTTAAAGACTAGGTTGGTCTGTAGACTCTTTCCTTTAAAAGTTTATTTTAGGCCTAGCAGAGGTGACCCCAACCCATAATCCTCCAGCAGACACACCTGTAGAGGACAGTATAAATATCTTGTACTGAACAGAACATCAAGCTTCAAGGAGTCTCTCCACAGCAGTTCTCTCCAGAAGCTCCTGAGCCTCCACATCGATTGTAAAGATGGTTCCCTCCACCAGCCTCCTGCTGCTCCTCCTGCTCGGCCTCTCCCAGGCACTTCCTCTTGAGGAGGGAGGAGAACAAGAGGAGAAGAAAGAAGAAGGAGCAGACACCATGGACATGACCACCAGGATTCTGACCGCCAACAACGACTCAGACCAATTACTGCTGGAAGGAGACATAGTGGCTCCCAAAAACAGAAATGCCATGAAGTGCTGGTACAACAGCTGCCTGTGGAAAAAAGCCTCCAATGGCTATGTGGTGGTTCCCTATGTAATCGGCCGGGAGTTCACCAGTTATGAGAGGCAGACCATCGAGACCGGCATGAGGGGCTTCAACAGCGGTACCTGCATCCGCTTTACGCCCCGTACCAACGAGCAAGACTTCATCAGCATTGTGAGCAAACAGGGATGCTGGTCTGAACTGGGCAAAACGGGAGGCATGCAGGAGCTCTCACTCAACAAGCAGGGCTGCATCTACAGCGGCATCGCCATGCACGAGCTCAACCACGCTCTGGGCTTCCAGCACGAGCAGACCAGGAGCGACCGCGACTCCTACGTCACGATCAACTGGCAGAACATCATCCCCAGCAGCGCCTACAACTTCTACAAGCACGACACCAACAACCTGAACACTCCCTACGACTACTCCTCCATCATGCACTATGGAAGAGACGCCTTCGCCATCGCTTATGGAGTGGAGACCATCACCCCCATCCCTAATCGCAATGTCCAGATCGGTCAGAGGCAGGGGTTGTCCAGCTGGGACGTCACGAAACTCAACCGGCTCTACAGCTGCTAATAACGTATTCGATTATTGAAAAAATTCTAAAGATATTTAAGAGGTTCAGGTGAAATAATGAATACCTGAGATATCTTAAATAAAGAAAATGAAACGTTACTAACAAGAGTGTTCTGTTTTTGTTTTGTACCAGAGATGCCACACATCTACAACCTGATATCAGCACAGGTGTCAATTTGTAATACCTTCTTAAATTATGACCAGTGAAAAATCTGAACATAATATACTTTCAAAGTGATTAAAACTTACATATAACTTCATGGAGTTTTAGAGGGAGGGTAACACACAGTGGTGGGGTGAGAAAAATTTCTACTCAGATTGACCCCAGATTTTGTAAAACTGAATTCAGTTTCAGTAGCCACGCCCATGCATGATTACTACCAGACCTGTAGAATCATTTTTAACCACATGATGGAACATTCAAGAAGTTTTAAAACGGTACATTTATCAATCTTGCTACACCTTAATACTGGTAATCATTAGGCAATCGACAGATAATTTGTTGTATGCAATTTTATGAAGTTTGTTTAATTTATATATTTCAGTCAGTGCAAAATACACAATTTCTACTTGTACAGGTCCTTCTCAAAAAATTAGCATTTTGTGATAAAGTTCATTCTTTTCCATAATGTAATGATAAAAATTAAACTTTCATATATTTTAGATTCATTGCACACCAACTGAAATATTTCAGGTCTTTTATTGTTTTAAAACTGATGATTTTGGCATACAGCTCATGAAAACCCAAATTTCCTATCTCAAAAAATTTGCATATTGCATCCGACCAATAAAAGAAAAGTGTTTTTAATACAAAAAAAGTCAACCATCTAATAATTATGTTCAGTTATGCACTCAATACTTGGTCGGAAATCCTTTAGCAGAAATGACTGCTTCAATGCGGCGTGGCATGGAGGCAATCAGCCTGTGGCACTGCTGAGGTGTTATGGAGGCCCAGGATGCTTCGATAGCGGCCTGAAGCTCATCCAGAGTGTTGGGTCTTGTGTCTCTCAACTTCCTCTTCACAATATCCCACAGATTCTCTATGGGGTTCAGGTCAGGAGAGTTGGCAGGCCAATTGAGCACAGTAATATCATGGTCAGTAAACCATTTACCAGTGGTTTTGGCGCTGTGAGCAGGTGCCAGGTCCTGCTGAAGAATGAAATCTTCATCTCCATAAAGCTTTTCAGCAGATGGAAGCATGAAGTGCTCCAAAATCTCCTGATAGCTAGCTGCATTGACCCTGCCCTTGATAAAACACAGTGGACCAACACCAGCAGCTGACATGGCACCTCAGACCATCACTGACTGTGGGTACTTGACACTGGACTTCAGGCATTTTGGCATTTCCTTCTCCCCAGTCTTCCTTCAGACTCTGGCACCTTGATTTGCGAATGACGTTCAAAATTTGCTTTCATCCGAAAAAAGTACTTTGGACCACTGAGCAACAGTCCAGTGCTGCTTCTCTGTAGCCCAGGTCAGGCGCTTCTGCCGCTGTTTCTGGTTCAAAAGTGGCTTGACCTGGGGAATGCGGCACCTGTAGCCCATTTCCTGCACACGCCTGTGCACGGTGGCTCTGGATGTTTCTACTCCAGACTCAGTCCACTGCTTCCGCAGGTCCCCCAAGGTCTGGAATCGGTCCTTCTCCACAATCTTCCTCAGGGTCCGGTCACCTCTTCTCGTTGTGCAGCGTTTTCTGCCACACTTTTTCCTTCCCACAGACTTCCCACTGAGGGGCCTTGATACAGCACTCTGGGAACAGCTTATTCATTCAGAAATTTCTTTCTGTGTCTTACCCTCTTGCTTGAGGGTGTCAATGATGGCCTTCTGGGCAGCAGTCAGGTCGGCAGTCTTACCCATGATTGCGGTTTTGAGTAATGAACCAGGCTGGGAGTTTTTAAAAGCCTCAGGAATCTTTTGCAGGTGTTTAGAGTTAATTAGTTGATTCAGATGATTAGGTTAATAGCTCGTTTAGAGAACCTTTTCATGATATGCTAATTTTTTGAGATAGGAATTTTGGGTTTTCATGAGCTGTATGCCAAAATCATCAGTTTTAAAACAATAAAAGACCTGAAATATTTCAGTTGGTGTGCAATGAATCTAAAATATATGAAAGTTTAATTTTGATCATTATATTATGGAAAAGAATGAACTTTATCACAATATGCTAATTTTTTTAGAAGGACCTGTATAATTAAAAACTGGTTTTCTATGTCCATCTATTGTCTAGGGATGTTCCATCTTGGGTGCCTCACAATTTTGATTCGATTACGATTCAGGCGCTACCATTTGTTTATAAAATGATTGTTTTTGTTGCATATTTTTTCCCCATTTAGGGTTTTTTCTTAATTTCTTTCATTCTTAATTTTTTCTTCCATGGCTACTTTCTACTCTTAAATCCACCTAGTTTCCATTAATTGAAGTATCCAAACCAATTGATGTCCTGTCTTTTATTTATTTGGAATCACAAATCAAACCAACACATGTCCAAAATATGTTTCACAATCATATCAAGGTCATATTTTCAATGAAAGCTAAAGGAAATGTCTGTTAGCAATTTAAATATAATATAGGGTGACTATTTGGATTTCCATAAAAGAGAAAACTTGGTCCAATCCTTAAACACATCAATCCTATTCTGTTTTCTTAAAGAAGACCTTTGATTTTAACACATGTAATGTGTTCCTCCTCTATGTGGTTGGAAAGAATAATTAGATAAACTTCAGATCAGCTTTTACAAGTCAAACATTCCAGAAGTGACTTTAAAATCTAAATAGAAATAATTCATCTTCTGTATTAGAAAAACAAACATATGACAATAATAGCTCCCTTTATAATTCATACAGGACAAAAATTACACAAAAATCTGAAATGATATTCAGAGAAAATAAGTATTATTTTTCTATTCAAAGTAATAGGGAAAAAAAGCAGCATTCTTCCAAAGACGCTTAAAGTTTATACTCCAGTCTTTGTTTTTTTTGCAGTCAATTTAATACAAAACTCTAACTTTGCAGCATTTTCATAGTTTTTGCGTCAGTTGACCACTGGGATGTTTGCCACCTGTCATACACAGAAACTAATCTGCCAGCCATGAGTACGGTGTTCTCTGCCACACATTAGTCACGACAGGGATGGAATGAAGGACATTTCTTTCGTGTTTCATACTTAAAGCTACACTTGGGATGATGACTGGTAAACATGAGCTGGCCTGTGGTGCGCTGCGCTTGGGGAGGACGCCCCGGACACCACAGAAAAAGTGGACATGTCTGGGGAAAAGAAGATGTTGCTGCTAACATGATACACAACAACAAAGACGCTTCTTTCACAACTAAAGTGCTAAATGTTTGCTGTATTTTGTCAATTTCGTGCTGCATGGCTGAAACACTAGCTGCAGCATACTGTTTCCGCCTGTCCGTCCCCTACAAATGTCCGTGTGGCCAGACTTTTTTGTTTTTCTTATTTAATTCTAATGAAAACGAATCGATTTTTCAACACTTTTAAATTGCTATCGATTTTACAAGTTTCTCATCGCAATTAATCGATTTATGGTGAATCGGCACACCCCTACTATTGTCTATAACTACTGATCCCTGCAGGATCATGGGGGGTGGTTTGGTGCCTACCCCCAGCTGTCATTGGGTGAGAGGCAGGGTAGGCTACACTACAGATTGCTAGCTTGTCACAGAGAACAAACAGAAATACACACACGCAAGACAATTTAGAGAGACTATTTAATCTAATAGTAATGTTTTTGGACTGTGGAGGGAAGCCAGAGAACCCACACATGTACAGGGAGAACATACAATCTCCATGCTGAAAGAACCCATGCCAGGATTTGAACCCAAAACCTTCTTGTTGTAAGGCTTTAGTGCTACCAAAGGCACCACTGTGTAGCCAGTTGCTTATGTTCTCATTCAAAATCTTACTTAATAAACCTGACCAAGCACATATTTTAATAGCAAAGTATTTTCACAAACAAAAGCTATGGTTTTTACAAAAGAAGCAGGATTTATTTTAGGTAAAACCAAGATTTTGTGACAACTTGCTAGAAATAAAGACATATTTTCTTTTGAAAGACCACATTTATTGTGCTGTGTTTTTTTTTACAAAGGCTCCCTTTTGTGTATAAGAAAAACACCCAACACACCAGAAACAAATAAGGAAATAACACTTTTAACCTAGCCAAAGTTATATTCCCCCAAAGTCCAATTGAAATTCAGAAGTCTGTCAAATAGTTTTTCATAACAGCACAAACAACTGCGAACAGATAACACTATTCTTGCACTGAAAAATAGATCATAGTTGATCCAACTTAAAAAATGTTTACAACCTGAAGCAAGTGATCAAATGTTTATCCAGTTTAATTTATTACAGTTTTTTCTGAATTACTAAAACACTAAACTACATTCTCTAAACCAAATTCTGACCAGAAATTGTAAGGTTTACTGGCATCAAAGCAGAGAGAATGCAATAATGAAACATGAAGCTCTCTGTATGACCATGTGTGTGTGTGAGTGTGAGTGAGAGAGAGAGAGAGAGAGATTACTTTCTGCAAGTGACAAAGACACAAGGGAAACACTAATAGCGAGATAGAAGGAAATAAAATAAGATATCCATTAACAGACAGTCCCACCCACATCCAACGAAAACATCATGGCGAGCAGTGCATTACATTTCATACAAGTGCAAGTTATCTTCATTTCTTATCAAACCTGTGTTTTAGTCTAACCTGCTGTTGCTTTTAATGAAGCAATTAAGTGATCTCTCGCTGCCTGAACAGGTTTATCAACCATTACTATTGGCAGAGAAAAGATGTTTAGTGCAACCAGACCCAGCCTTTAATGCTGTTTTACCCATTCAATAACCAGTGATCACAAACCATGTTTAAAGACTAGGTTGGTCTGTAGACTCTTTCCTTTAAAAGTTTATTTTAGGCCTAGCAGAGCTGACCCCAACCCATAATCCTCCAGCAGACACACCTGTAGAGGACAGTATAAATATCCTGCACTGAACAGAACCAGACATCAAGCTTCAAGGAGTCTCTCCACAGCAGTTCTCTCCAGAAGCTCCTGAGCCTCCACATCGATTGTAAAGATGGTTCCCTCCACCAGCCTCCTGCTGCTCCTCCTGCTCGGCCTCTCCCAGGCACTTCCTCTTGAGGAGGGAGGAGAACAAGAGGAGAAGAAAGAAGAAGGAGCAGACACCATGGACATGACCACCAGGATTCTGACCGCCAACAACGGCTCAGATGAATTACTGCTGGAAGGAGACATAGTGGCTCCCAAAAACAGAAATGCCATGAAGTGCTGGTACAACAGCTGCCTGTGGAAAAAAGCCTCCAATGGCTATGTGGTGGTTCCCTATGTAATCGGCCGGGAGTTCACCAGTTATGAGAGGCAGACCATCGAGACCGGCATGAGGGGCTTCAACAGCGGTACCTGCATCCGCTTTACGCCCCGTACCAACGAGCAAGACTTCATCAGCATTGTGAGCAAACAGGGATGCTGGTCTGAACTGGGCAAAACGGGAGGCATGCAGGAGCTCTCACTCAACAAGCAGGGCTGCATCTACAGCGGCATCGCCATGCACGAGCTCAACCACGCTCTGGGCTTCCAGCACGAGCAGACCAGGAGCGACCGCGACTCCTACGTCACGATCAACTGGCAGAACATCATCCCCAGCAGCGCCTACAACTTCTACAAGCACGACACCAACAACCTGAACACTCCCTACGACTACTCCTCCATCATGCACTATGGAAGAGACGCCTTCGCCATCGCTTATGGAGTGGAGACCATCACCCCCATCCCTAATCGCAATGTCCAGATCGGTCAGAGGCAGGGGTTGTCCAGCTGGGACGTCACGAAACTCAACCGGCTCTACAGCTGCTAATAACGTATTTGATTAATGAAAATGTTCTAAAGATATTTCAGAGGTTCAGGTGAAATGATGAATACCTGAAATAGCTTAAATAAAGAAAATGAAACGTTACTAACAAGAGTGTTCTGTTTTTGTTTTGTACCAGAGATGCCACACATCTACAACCTGATATATCAATTTGTAATGGTATAAATTTGTCATACCTTCCTAAATAAGGAGCACCAACAAGGTCTACACCATATGCTTGAGGAGAGTTACACACAGTGACAGGATGACACATTGGTGGTGTGGCACCAATTTATTTTGAGATTACCCACAGTTCAAAGCAATCCTCTTAACCTGATTAGAGTTGAGAAACCACCTGTGTTGAACATCTCTGACAACATAAAGTAGGTGAACAAATCTCAAAGAGAAACACTTCATGTCCTAAAAGTACATCACCAACAAGTGGGAAATAAAATTATACTGTATGTATTAGTATAGAAAGGGTTTCAAATCTATTTCTAACATTTTTTGACACCAGTGAGTTTATACGTTTTTTTGTGACTGAGGTAAAATGGAAAACATTTGTTTCAAATTGATCATCTTTCCAACCCTGGTCTTCAAGGCACACTGCCCTGCATATTTTAGATGATTCCCTGCTTTAACACCCTTGACCTGCTTCAGCCATTAAGTGAAATCAGGTGTCCTGAAGCAGGGAAACATCTAAAGCATGCAGAGAAGTCTGCGTTGAGGAGCAGAGTTGAAAAACACTGATCAACCCTATAACACACAGTTCGGTTTCATTTTTGAAAAATTTTAAAAAGGAAAGTATGTTTTTTTAAAAAAGAATTTTATTTCTAGCATTCTACCCCGTTAAGAATCATGTTGAATAGCATTAATCAAAGTCTTGTTCTGATACCTACAAATCAGAAACCTCTAAGAACATGAAAGTAATTAAAGACTAACTGGTTGATACATCACACTGATCGATAACGTGGGATTCACACCACTGAAACTGATTCTTTTCAGAGAACCAAATAAAAGACAGATACCCGTTCAACAACACTAATGCAAGCTGTAACCCAGAAGGAACCAGAAACCCTTCATATAAGTGTGCATGTTTTCAGAACAAAAAGCTGGAAAAACATCTCGGTTTCTAGCTCCACAATGAAACAGGTGTTCAGATCCTAAAGCCCAGCAGGGGTGTGAAAGTGAGGGTAGGGGGATGGTGGTGGTTTCAGCTGTTGCTATAAAATATCTGCTTTATGCATACCAGACTGTGTTATCTTTGAATGGTTAAAGGCTCATTATGAACTACTTAACAAAGCCTTTTGTGCTTTTATCCTATCTCCAACTATTTACGCTGTAACATGGGAATATTTCCTGCACACTGTACCATGCCTATCCTGCACTCAATGTGACTGAATGCCGCACACAGGAAAGAGTACCAATCACCATTACTGTTTTTGTAAGAGATCCATGCAGGGTAATACCATACTGTGCTTCAATTAAATTTGCTGTAGTCTAATTTCTGATATACTTTGCAACAATATCTTGTACATGTAGAAAACACGACCCCCTAGTATTGATGGGAATTTCTGCTCTTTTAGGAGAGCCGGATCTTAAGGCCCGGCTCACTAAAAAGAACCGGCTCTTTCGGCTCCTAATTGGGTCCTCATATTTTTTGTTTCCTAAATTAATTTACCGTCAAAAACTGTGTAATTTAAAATTTTGTGTAAATGTATTACTAATATACAAACATAATAATATTAAATGTTTAGTATTTATATAACTTATTATATTTAAACTATTTACAGTAAAAAACAAACAAAGAAAAGCTAAGATAATGAAGATAACTGCAGAGTCTGCTCGATATATTTTAACTCTCTACTTTCCAGCACGTTTTGTCTGTAGCGCTTTTTTACTCCTTCCATTTTTCTGTGTTTGTGGCGCTATCTGTGTGTGTGTGTGTAAAACCCTTGCGGCTGTCTTTATCTCCCCATTGATCTTTGTCTCAGAGCTTGAATTAATAATAGTATGTATTAATGTGGGTCAGACCCGCTGTATTTAACCCTAAGGTGAGTTTAGTTCAGTGCCTCATATTAAAAAAGATTACAGGTAATATTGTTTGAATAAAAATGTTTATAAAAGCCCAGAAATACTTCATTAAGACTGCTGAGCAGGGGTGTATCCAGGAGGTTTTTAAAGAGGGCTAAATGGGGGCCAGAGATGTTAAACCAAAACAAAAGCAGGGCCGCATTTCAAAGGGGGCAGGACCTAGACGGAGTAACGGACATCAGCCTACAACATGGGGGTCAAAAGTTGTCTTAAACAGAAATACATAAACCCACTGTAATATGGGTATTTTCATAAATTCAGAACAGAAGAAGCTGCTGCACAAACCAGGGTAGGATTAGACTTACTGACTAACCAATGACTCATTTAACATTTTGACTGATGATTGTCTGGGATGAAAAAAGTCAGAGTATACCACTAGAATAAACCATCAACTAAATCAACTTCTTCTTCCTCTTGTCTTTTGCCTTTTCCCTTCAGGGGTCACCACAGCGAATCATCTGTCATCTGTATTTTGTCCTATCCTCCGCATACTCTGCCCTCTTTCACCACATCCATAAATCTCATTTTTTGGTCTTCCTCTCTGCTTCCTGCCTGTTGGCTCCAACCTCATCATCCTTCTACCTATTTAATCGTTGTCTCTCCTCTGAACATGTCCATTCAATTCAGTTTATTTATATATTGCTGATTCACAACAGATGTCATCTCAAGGCACTTTACAAGAAGTCATTTCAATACAAACATTCCAATCAGTTTAAAGTTTTAGTTAGTTTCCTATTTAAGGAATCCCAGCAGATTGCATCGAGTCAATGACTTGAAGTTGCATCCCGTTGATGCAGACTTCCAACCACAGCAATCCCTCATACTAAGCAAGCATGTAGCGACAGTGGAGAGGAAAAACTCCCCTTTAACAGGAAGAAACCTCCAGTAGAACCAGGATCAGTATGAGCGGCCATCTGCCACGACCGTCTGGGGGTTTGAGAAGACAGAGCAGAGACACAGAAAGAACCAAAGATCTGATATAAGAGTACTTTCTATATTATAGAAAGTAAAAAGTTGATAACATGACACGGGGAATGTTCAGCCACTGAGTCCATCTTCCCAGTCAACGCCCCCTGTCCAACAGGGCATTGCAGCTAAGCAGGATACCAGACCAGGTGTAGCTTCAATGGAGAGAAAACCAAGTTAACAGTCGAAATAACAGCAACTAATACAACTGGAGAGTAGTATAAAAGAAAAGTAGCAGAGTGATGAAAAGTGGTACGTCTGTCCTCCAGCAGTCTAAGCCTATAGCAGCATAACTACAGAGATAGCTCAGGATGACCTAAGCCACTCTAACTATAAGCTTTATCAAAAAGGAAAGTTTTAAGCCTGGCCTTAAAAGTAAACAGAGTGTCTGCCTCACGGACTAAAGCTGGGAGCTGGTTCCACAGGAGAGGAGCCTGAAAACTAAAAGATCTGCCTCCCATTCTACTTTTAGAAATCCTAGGAACCAGCAGTAAACCTGCAGTCTGAGAGCAAAGTGCTCTGTTGGGAACATATGGAACAATCAGATCTCTGATGTATGATGAAGCTTGATTATTATGGGCTTTGTATGTAAGAAGGAGGATCTTAAATTCTATTCTGGATTTAACAGGGAGCCAATGAAGGGAAGCTAAAACAGGAGAAATGTGATCTCTCTTTTTAATATTCATCAGAACTCTTGCTGCAGTATTTTTGGATCAACTGAAGGCTTTTAATTACATTTTGTGGACTACCTGATAGTAAAGAATTACAGTAGTCCAGCCTTGAGGTAACAAATGCATGGACTAGTTTCTCAGCATCACTCCTGTAGAGGAAGTTTCTAATTTCAGCAATATTCCGGAGGTGACAGAAGGAAATTCTAGAAACCTGTTTAATATGAGATTTAAATGTCAAGTCTTGGTCAAAAATAACGCCGAAGTTCTTTACGTTATTACTGGAGGCAAATTTAATGCCGTCCAGATGAAGTGATTGACTAAGCAGTTTCTTTGTTAGAGCTTCTGGTCCAAAGATGGGAACTTCTATCTTGTCAGAATTTAGGAGCAAAAAGTTTAGTCATCCATGTTTATATGTCTTCTAGACATGCCTGTAATCTACCTAACTGACTGGATTCATCAGGATTTATGGATAAATATAGTTGTGTATCATCAGCATAGCTGTGGAAATATATCCCATGCTGTCTAATGATTCTACCAATTGAAAGCATATATATATATAGTAAGAAGAACTGGTCCAAGCACAGAACTCTGTGGAACTCCACGGGTACCCCTTGAGTGTGAAGAAGATTTATCATTTACATGAACAAACTGGAATCTGTTGGACCATCCAAACCATCTCAGGCTGGCCTTTCTGACTTTATCTACAAAACATCTAACATGAGTTGTCCCTCTGATGTACTCATTCTTGAGTACATCATCCTTGTCACTCCCAAAGAGAATCTGAACATCTCGAGTTCTGCAAGCTCCAGTTCTGCTTCCTGTCTTTTCCTCCTTGGTACGGTCTCTAAACCAGCAGTGCAAAGACCGCTGTTATACATGTTTGCAGTTATTCATGTAGAGATTCATCAATGCGATTATTGATTGAGATTAGGCTACCTGTTATAAATGTTGCAACATTTGATTTGATCATTAGAATGGTTAACTACCATATAATTGAGTGACCTGTTGTGTCTCTTTGCATTTTCACTCTGGTAAATAAAACATTTACATTATGTTTGCATTCTATATTTATCATATACACAATTACTTGCATGAAGGCATAAAATCCAAATATCTAGGTAGGAGAAATTTAATACATTTGACCTTTGGGTAGCATCCATTATATTTCATAATTAAAAGTATATAACTGAGCCAATTTCTCCCCCAATATCTGTTATGTATTATGATGTTATACTTGGTTTACAGATGATCTAGATAGGACAGAGAATGAGGAGAAAAGCAGCAGATACAGAGGTCTACCATGCAACCTGAGACAGAACTAGACTCATTTTAATCCTCCTGTCTTACTTAATATCAGTACTAATTTCAGAGATCTTGTTTACATTGTCATGTTTAAGTTTGAAAATAAATACATTTTGAAGTACATACTGCTGTATTTGGCTTTAAACAATGTGCCACAATGCTCAAGAAAGCTTTAATAAAAAGCTTTTTTTTTTACTGCGTAGGTTCCCTCTACGAGGGTGTGGGCTCAGCCCCCAATGTTCCTAGGTCCAGGAACACCCCTGGTGCTCTCCAGGCTTCTTAAGTGGACACCTGGCTGCACTTTGAGCCAGATCCGCCTTCGTTTTGGAGCAAATCTAAACCAGATCTGCCCCAAGTCAGGCCCAGGTCTGGTCTAGATCCAAATAATTTGGTGGTGCGTGGTGGCCGGCCGCGGCCCCTGTGGTGGCGGGGGCCCCTCGTCGGCCGGTCCCTGCTGGGGGGTGGGGGCGCCCCTGGGCCCTGGCTCTCCCGGTCCATGGACCGCCCTGCCCTGGCGCGGCTGGTTGCCGGCGGGGCCCGTGGGCTCGTCACTGCTGCCCCCCGGGCCCCTGCATTGTAGCCGCTGGACGTTCCCCAAGGGTTCTCCTCTGCTCCTCTCTTGGGGGATGCGGTCGGCCCCGCGCTGGTCCACCTGGGGCTCTGGGGGTCCTTTGGACGTCTTTGCTCCGATCTCCTTCATGTCTGCATCGATTCCTGGGAGATGATTGATGCCTGCTCACACCAGCTATCGAACACTCTTATGGATAACCTTATATGCACCAGCATGCTCACGCACACATAGGTGTGGGGTCTCTGGTGTTTACAGATATATTCTTGAGCTGAGGTTATCATTACTAGATCTTGATTGATCGTTACCATGAGTTTTTCTGTGACATTCTTGTTGTATTGTTTGTTTTGTTTTGTCGATGTTCCTTTTTTGGTTCTTTTGGTTTTTCCCCTCTCTCTGCCGTCCTGTGGATATGGAGGCAGACTTCGATGTTTTCCTGTGTTTTCTTTGTTCCCCTCCCTCTCTTGTATTTTCAACTCACCCTCTCTCATGACTTTTTGTTTCATACCTCTCTTCTTCATCTTCTTTCTTTCTTCCCTTTAATTTTCCATCTCCATAACATCAGGAAATAAACCCCCCAGCAATTCATAATAAAGATTTTTCACACATATATATCAAGTGGAGTACCATAGCAAAAGCTGTAGTGCTCCGCTTGAGAAAGTAAATCTGTTGGGCTTCTACTTGGTACTCAGACACCAATTCTGAGCTTCACACTGCCAAACAGGACACATTTAAAAAATAAAAAAAAATAAAAATAGATCCAAATAATGTTTTTATACATTTATTTATAAATGTATAAATACATTTATAGCTATTTAAAATTACTAATTAATGAAGACATAAAAGATTTTAGCCTATGCCCAAAAAAATGTAATGACCACAAATCCTTAAAGTTAAATGTGTAAATGAAGACATGCAGTTATATAGACAAATGTTGCAAATTAGCTTGTTTCCACAGAGAACAACATCCAGAGTGCTAGAGTAAATTATTCAAAATTGTCTCTGTAAATTTGATATTTTTAAGACCTCAACAAAAAATGTAGGAAATACATTCAAATGAGTTCAAAAAAATATCAAATGCAACTTATTTTTATTTTTTATTTTGTGCATTTTTTCAATACAGACACTATCAATTCCAACCCCAAAAAACTGTTGAAACAGGAAAAAAACAGCCTTCTATAGCTGTGTCAACAGGATCACTTAAATTTCCTGGGGCCTGTACCATGAAGCCGGATTAGGTGGCTAGTCAACTATGTTTCAGCTTAGTTTCCGCCAACCCTGGGTTTTAGGTACCATGAAAGTAGCTCGGCTTTGATCGGTGTTCGTTGCCATGGTATCTTACACTGCACGGCTAACCTGCTCCGGGGCAGGTTATGTTCTGGATTCAAGATCTCAGACTGAAGTTTGACCAATCGGCTGTGAGCAAAGATACATATATGTGACGTAACTAATTCCCAGCGTCTGTTCTCTGTTGCAATGGCTTCACCTTTTCACCCAAATCCTGTGGACATCTCCGTGCAAATTGTTAGACGAGCACTTCGTAGAGAACGAGTTTTTAGGGACAGACAAAATCCATTTGACTTTCCTGATGCGTACTTGTATGAAAGATACAGATTTTCCGCGGCAGGAATGTCTTATCTCTGTGAGCTTCTTGAGCCGCACATAACAAATGTGACTCGTCGAAGCCATGCCCTGACTGTACCGCAAATGGTATGTATTGCGTTGCATTTTTTTGCAAGTAGTACATACTTGTATGCGGTCGGGGATGCAGAGAATCTAGGGAAAAACACAGTCTGCCGAATCATTCGAAAGGTGGTTCTCGCTCTGCAGGGGTACATCAATAGCTTCATTGTGTTCCCTGGACATTTATCGACTATGTCCATAGAAGAGGGCTTTTATAAAATTGCCGGTAAGATATCTTGATAGGGTGACATCACATGAACAAATTTAACATTTCAGACTAATTTTTTTTTTCTTCAAAAAAGCATATTTCACATTTTTTTCTGTTTGCTGCAAACAAGTGTTTGTGATTAAATGTTCAAAGAAAATAATAAAAGATTATGGTAAATACTCACCACTTTGAATTATATTTTTATATTTTGTCTTGATCTGCTGCCAAGAACGTTTGGAGTTGGGGTTGCATCTAAAAATCAATGAATATCATACTTTCTTAGGATGTAATAGCCTATACATTCACATTTTACATACATCTACACACATATACAATATATATATATATATATATATATATATATATATATATATATATATATATATATATATATATATATATATATATCTCAACACGAATACATTTTCATTTTAGCATTTAATATCTTTTTAAAATGCTTAGCCTACATAAATGTACATTAATTGTTTAACCCACGCATGAACGCAATCAGCAATCTTCCTCCACGATTGTTCTCTTGCTTTGGCAGCAGATACAGTGTTACTGCGTGCTTGAAAAATATTTCTAAATTCTTCATATTTCTGGAGAATAATCTCTTGCTCCTCCGTTGAAAAGTAGATAGCTCTCGCTCTATCCATATCGAACGCGATTGGTTGTTCAGTGTCGTCGTCACTCTTTTATGTGCACGCGCGTGTGGATTAATCATAGCTTAAGGATCAAAGCCTGAGTTGACGGAGAAAGTTGATAAGCTGCGTCATGGTACCAATAAAGCCTGATTGCATCGATTTGGTTTTGTCGACTCAAAACCAATCCTGTAACCCGAAGTTTGTTCAGCTACCTTCATGGTACAGGCCCCAGGAGGCACCTGCAAAAAAAACAAAAACAAATGTTTTGTTTAAAGTTTTGTACGTGCTGTGGTGTGAAAAAGTATTTGCTCCCTTCAAAATTTCTTTTTTGTGTGCATATTTTTCACACTTAAATGTTTAAGATCATCCAATACATTTAAATAGTTGTCAGACAACACAAGATGCAGGTTTTATCCATCCATCCATTTTCCATACCCGTCCATCCTATGTAGGGTTGCGGGGCAGCTGGTGCCTATCTCCAGCGGTCATGGGGCGAGAGGCAGGGTACACCCTGGACAGGTCGCCAGTCCATCGCAGGGCAACACAGAGACACACAGGACAAACAACCATGTATGCACACACTCATACCTAAGGGCAATTTAGAGCAACCAATTCACCTAACAGTCATGTTTTTGGACTGTGGGAGCCGGAGTACCCGGAGAGAACCCACGCATGCACAGGGGGAACATGCAAACTCCATGCAGAAAGACCCCAGGCTGGGACTTGAACCCAGGACCTTCTTGCTGCAAGGCAACAGTGCTACCAACTGCGCCACTGTGCAGCCTATGCAGGTTTTAAATGTTTTTAATTATTAAGGGTGAACAAATCCAAACCTCCATGGCCCTGTGTGACTTAAGTGATTGCCCCCCTGTTAAAACGTGACTTCAGTGGTTCAGCACACCTGAGTTCAATTTCTCTTACCACACCCAGGCCTGATTAATGCCACACCAGTTCTCAATCAAGAACTCACTTAAATCAGACCTGCCTGGCAACGTGAAGTAGACCAAAACATCCTCAAAAGCTGGACATCATGCGGAGATCCAGAGCAATTCAGGAACAAATAAGAAAGAAAGTCATAGAAATCTATCAGTCTGGAAAAGGTTATGATGCCATTTCTAAGGCTCCAGTGAACCACAGTGAGAGCCGTTATCCACAAATGGTGAAAACATGGAACAGTGGTGAGACCCACTTGGTATAACATTTAGAGAACATTAAAATAATGTTGCAAGCCAGATAATATTTAATCATGTATCTGTACAAACCACTGGCACCAGCATTTTGTATACAAATACCTGATTATCACAACAGATCAATCAAATGAGCTGCAACCGCTTAAATTGTAAGTGGTTGCAGCTAATTTTTACACAGTAACATTCAAAACTTATTAAACTGTAAACATTGGTCACTTGTAAGGTTCATCAGCTTATTACTTTTCGAAAAGTTATATCTTTTTTTTGCCTCCGTCACCTCCATGTTTTTTGTTACCTTCAAACTTCTCTAGGGCCCTATGAAATCCATATTATCATTTCCCTAAATTCACTTTTTCCATTCTAACCATATTTATTAACCCACAAAGTGTGTAAGTATGGAGTGAATGAAAACGATTTAACAAATAACCAGAGAGCCACATAGAGTCACAGCTCTGTTGAGCCAACTATTCCCCCGGCTCTCAGTAGTGATAACTTTATGGGAATCTTCATAAATAAGATTAATTCTATAAAAAATAAAATTATGTCTTGTTAGATCTCAGTGCTGGCTTTGACAAACTCGACCATAATATTCTCTTAGAAAGGCTTGAACATGTTGCAGGAATCAAAGGAACAGCACTAGGCTGGTTTAAATCATATTTGTCCCACAGATTCTAGTTTGTTCATGTAAATGATACATCTTCAGAATCAAGGGTCACTTGTGGAGTCACCCGCAACTAACCTCCTCGCCTCAGATACTTTGCTCTCCTTTTCTGCTCAGAGTATTTTTTGGAAACTGGTCCCTATGCATACGTTAATAAAACCTATCTACTCACATAAAAGACTGGAGCACTGATCTTACAGAGGACTGTTAGGACTGATTGTTAATACAATAAAATCCCCATGTATTTAGAGCAGAAAATATAATCATCTTATTTTTGTGTTCAGATCATAGAATTTGAACCTGTTTTCTTTGTTAGAAAATGTTCCTTCTCTACATTTGTTTAAGGCTCAGAAAACGTGCCTCTGTGAGTTTCATTTTTTCATTTGGTGACTGATGTTTCTATAAACCGAAGTATCTGGTTCCTGAATGACTTAACAGTGAATGTCATTCATCAGGATTTCATTGACAAAAATGCTGTTGTTCAAAGGTATTAAATATGAAAATTGTTGTTAAAAACATATGCATATATAAAAAAGGAATGTTTAATTGGAAAACATATTTAAAAAATAAACTCCTGTACAGTATGTTTGCCTGATTTTGTGCTACTGACAGTGTCCAAAACATTTTATCTTTGAAGTAGGTGTTCCTACAAATATATCTCCAAGTTTCCTTCTGCAAAAGGAAACCTCCAACCTTGAATGTCCAGCTACAAGGAATTTGACTATAAAGTAATCCAAAAGGCAAGAACACAAAAGGCTAGTGCTATCTGGTAAATTATGTTACTAAAGTCCACTACACATGCCCCCCCAGAATTCACCAGAAACTTAGGGCAGAGTGACCCTCAACGACGCCGTAAGATGAGGCCACTACGGCTCCGATGGACAGGTGCAGGAGAAAAGGGCTGGGCAGAGGGAGGAAACGAACCCCTGGCCAGGGAGGGATCCGGGCGGGGCCGAAGGGGTCCAAGGAGCCCCGGTAACAAACCAGTTGTAGCAGGGGGACGCCACGTCTGGGCGGTTGGGCTGTCTCCACTGATCTGTCCAAGTCCAGATGGGCTGGCTTAAGTCTATCAACAGAGATGAGGTTGGCCCTGCCGCCGATGTCAACCACAAAGTGCTTGCCCCCCTTTTGAAGGACGCGGAAAGGTCCATTGTAAGGACGCTGCAGAGGTCCCCGGTGAGCGTCATGGCGAATGAAGACGTAGTCGGCGGACTGCAAGTCTGCAGGAGTGTAGGACTGGGGGATACCATGGCAGGAGGTAGGAACGGGCATGAAAACATGTGCCCTGCTGACAAAGTCGGTCCGCTGGCGTGCCGCAGACCAGGGGGTGGCAGTGTCAGGGAAGAAATCCCCTGGCACTCGCAGAGTCTGGGTGCAAACCAGCTCTGCTGAGGAAGCCTGCAGGTCTTCTTTGGGTGTTGTCCTGAGGCCCAGCAGGACCCATGAGAGTTTGTCCGCCCAGCCGCTGTCGTTAAGGCTGGCATGGAGGGAAGGCTTCATAGAGCGATGGAAGCGTTTGCATAAGCCGTTGGCCTGGGGGTGATAAGAGGTGGTACGGTGGAGCATTACCTCCAGGCTGGTCACCACGGAGTTCCAGAGTTCCGAGGTGAACTGGGAGCCCCGATCTGATGAGAGATTAGATGGAGTGCCAAATCGGGCCACCCAAGTACCGATAAACGCCCGCACCATCTCAACAGTCATTGCAGCCGCTAGTGGGACCACCTCCGGCCAACGGGTGGTCCTATCTACCATGGTGAGGAGGTATGTGAAGCCCAGGGAAGGGGGAAGGGGACCCACCAGGTCTACATTCACATGATCGAACCTCCTCTCCGGCACCGGGAATTGTCCCAGCGGCACCTTCGTGTGACGGCAGACTTTGGAATGCTGACAGTCGACACAAGTATCTACCCAGTGTCGTACATCTTTCTTAAGGCCGTGCCAGACGAAACGGGATGCCACCAACTTCTGAGACGGTTTCCTACCGGGGTGGGACAGGCTATATGTACTGCGTCAAAAACCTGCTACCTCCATGTGGTCAGGACCACAGGTCTAGGCCGGTCCAAGGAGACGTCGCACAACAGTGTTGAGCTCCCAGAGCCAAAAGTGATGTCCTGTAGCTTCAAGCCCGTAACCGCAGACCAGAAGGCCTGCACCTCAGAATCAACGGCCTGGTCAGCCGCCATGCGTGCATAGTTGAGTCCCAGGTGCATACCGCTGATTGAGGCACGAGAGAGGCAGTCCGCGACCGTGTTGGCCTTACCGGCGACGTGCCGAATGTCTGTGGGGAACTCAGAAATGTAAGAAAGCAGTCGCCTCTGACGGGCGGACCCCGGCTCCGCCACCTTAGCCATGGCAAAGGTGTGCGGCTTATGATCCACAAACGCCGTAAACTGTCGGCCTTCCAGGAGTGAAAGGAGATGGCGTACTGAAAGGTGCAGAGCCAGCAGCTCCCGGTCGAAAGTACTGTTTACGCTCGTTGGGGAGTAACTGGTGGCTGAAGAAAGCAAATGGCTGCCAGGCACCGCCCACCCACTGTTCATGCACCGCGCCCACAGCATAGCCCGAGGAGTCTGTAGTAATGGCAATGGGAGCCCCAGGTGTAGGGTGAGCCAGCATAGTGGCATTGGCGAGGGCAGCCTTGGCGTTGTTGAAAGCAGCAACACGCACCGCAGACCAGTCTACTAGGTGTTAAGGAGCTTTGCCCTTTAGAGCATCATACAGCGAGTGCATGAGCGCAGCAGCCTTAGGAATGAAACGGTGATAGAAATTCACCATACCCAGGAACTCCTGCAGGGACCGCACCGTACCTGGCTGGAGGAAATCCAGCACCGCCTGGACTTTGGACGGGAGCGGGATGGCCCCATCTCTAGTGATCCGGTGTCCGAGAAAGTCAATAGAAGATAACCCAAACTGGCATTTCGCCGGATTGACAATCAGTCCGTGTTGGCTGAGGCGTTCAAAGAGGGTTTGGAGGTGGGATATGTGTTAGTTGGTGGAAGAACTCGCCACCAAAATGTCGTCCAGATGCACAAAAAAGGAAAGGCAGGTCTCTCAGGACCGAGCCCATGAGGCGCTGGAATGACTGTGCAGCATTCTTCAGACCAAACGGCATCCGAAGGAACTCGAACATATCGAAAGGGGTGATCACTGAGACGTCTAAAGGGTGAACTGGGACCTGGTGATAACCACGGACGAGGTCTACTTTGGAAAAAATTACCTTACCGGTCAGGTGAGCCAAAAAATCCTGAATGTGAGGCACAGGGTAGCGGTCTGAGGTCGTAATGTCATTCAACCGGCGATAATCGCCACATAGGCGCCAACCACCTCCATGCTTGGGCACCATGTGAAGGGGCGAAGACCTGGGGCTGTTGGAGCGACGGATGATCCCCAGACGCTCCATGTTGTCAAAGCCCGCCTTGGTGATGGTAAGTTTAACAGGGTCAAGGTGCCTTGCACGGGCGTGGACCGGCACCCCAGTGGTGGCAACATAGTGTTCCACCCCATGCTGAACTGTAGCCGACGAGAAAGTGGGCTGGGTCAGCGAAGGAAATGAGGCAAGCAGGCGGTGGAATGTGTCTGGACGAGAAAGTAGGGCAGACAGAGACAACCAGTCCACGCTACCCAGTGTGCAGCTATACGAGGAGAAAGTGGTAGCGTCGACTAAGCGACGGTTTTTTACATCGACTATAAGTCCATATGCACACAAAAAATCAGCACCCATGAGGGGAACGCTCACCTTAGCCGTGATGAAGTCCCAGCTGAACCTTTGGCCATCGAAACACAGGTCCACAGTGCGGGTGCCATAAGTCTGTATGAGAGTGCAATTTGCAGCTTCCAGGAGGGGGCCATTGCTGTCAGCCAGGATCTCCAGTTCCGATGCAGGCAGGATGCTCCGTTGCGCACCGGTATCACACAAGAAACGTCGTCCGCAAATGGTGTCAGAGATGAACAGTAGCCTACCGCCGTGGCCAGCGCTCAAGGTCACTACTGAGCGCCGGCCCTGACGTTTCCCTGCCCCACGTAGCTGCATGGCGCACGGCAACGTTTGGCTTTAGGCCCATAATGTGCGTGGTAGAAACACAGGCTGTTTTCTGGATGCTGGCGGATGACGCTGCAGCTGCGGTAAAACCCGCAAGGCTTGGGTTATTGATCGTATTGAGGGGGTAAGCTAAACCCCCCTCATTCGCTCGCTGTCTCCCACACACACACACACGTGTGCCGTAACCCCTCCCCTCGCCATTAACTTTGTTCTATATTTTTGCATGCGTTAGAATAGATGGAAATTATAAATGAAATGTTTGGCTGTAAGGTTGACCTATTTTATTAATAAATTCCCTTAATTAACGAGAAGTTTCCTGTTCTATTTCAGTGTGTGCTGTAAAGTTTGTTAATCCTCGCAGATGGACTCCGCGATTTCAGAAGAGACTGACGGTCTGGTTTAATTAAAAGTATCTCATGTGTGAGATTGGTGCCCCGATGATACTCTGAAAAGCAGTATTTCATCAAGGGTTTACATTGTTAGCAGGAGATAAATATTAGGTTAACAACAATGTAAACAATAACAATTTCTTGTCCATTTTGTTGAAATATTTTGTTTACAAGACAGAGAAAAAAAGGGATAAAAGGCTAAGCTTCAGTCATCATTATGGACACATTCACTAATCCGGTGCTGGGAGTATCCTTGCCAACAGGGATGATATAAATGTTTTTGGCCCTAAGGGTATAGTCACTGTAAGACACATCAAATTAATCTGTAAGTGCAGGATTGGTCTTGGTCTTATGTAGGAGGGCAGAAATTCCATGCTGGACCAGATTAAAAATTTGTAACAGAAAGTGTTGAATCCAGATTTGACAGTGGGGAACGTAAAAGAAACTTAACCATGTTTTTGCCCAGATTGAATCACATAAATGTTTTCTCCCCAGCATACACACAATTTTACCATGTTTTCTGTTGAGATTTTTACCAGTGACAAAATAGACAGAATCATAAAAATAATTATCCAAAGCTAACAATAGGGATGTGAAGAATAACAGTCTGATTTTGACATTTATATTACCTTTGGATTGTCCCATTTAGCTTTTCCACCAGCCCATTGGTCTGGGGATGATGGAGCGCCCAAAGGCTGCGCTCAATGTCAAGAGTTGTGCAAATCTACTTGTTCAGGTGTTGGCAGATGTTGAAAAAATTCTGTCATGGATATAGGCAATAACCATCTTTCATCAACGAAATGCAGACAAGTAAACTTGTGTCAATTGGATTTCATACCCGATTAGGATGTTATATTGTTCAACAAACTTCATTCACAAATTCATTTCCATGGTTGGTTGGAATTCGCTTTAGTGCTCCAAAACAATAAATTAAATTGGCAATGCACTTTTGGCAGGGGGTAGGCTTCAGACCACTTGGTAAAATAGTCCACCATCACAGCAATATACTCAGTCCCTGCAGTGGTCTTGGCCACCTTACCTAATAAAGGTCCATTCCGACCAGTTCGAATGGTTGGCTCACCTCAATAGAAATAGAAGAAAGACAAAAAAAGGAAAGCAGTTATGACTCAGGATGCATGAATCCTTTCAATCATAAAGATTCTCAAAATAATCCTTCTTCAATGGGGATGGGTTCTGTGTCCTGCTTTATTGTTAAGGCACTCCGTTGACACTGCAGGCATTGGTTTACCTGAATAACAAAAGTGAGAGGTCTAAGATGTTCAAGCCAAAATAATATTTAATAGCTTCAGACATTCCATGGGTAAACAGAAATATATTAGCTTAAGAAAACATTCTAGTTGGACATTGTTTTTAAAAAAAAGTGGTAATTATTATGGACAACAAGGAGTCTAACACAGAAGTACAGTAACACTATAAGTGAACATTCTAGTTCCTGTTTGTTGGATCTTCCTATAAAAAAAAAGACCTACCCACTTTGCAATGTCCTTAGACATTCATGGCCAGCAAAACCTTTTGCTAATATTCCCCCTGGTTTTAACATGTCACAGTGGGCACCGAAAGTACTGGCATGGAAATCTTTGAAAATCTACTCAGCTTCTTCATTTGAAACAACCTTCCTCTTACATTGACTGCCTCATATGCAGTAATACAATACTCCATCTGTAGAAATTTAAAACAGAGAAAAAGTGAAAAGATAAGACACTACCTCAGTCACACAATCAGCTACATCGGTGTATGGACATACAGTCAGGTCCATAAATATTGGGACATCGACACAATTCTTACATTTTTGGCTCTATACACCACCACAATGGATTTGAAATAAAACAAACATGATGTGCTATAACTGCAGACTCTCAGCTTCAATTTGAGGGTATTTACATCCAAATCAGGTGAATGGTGTAGGAATTACAACAGTCTGCATATGTGCCTTCCACTTGTTAAAGGACCAAAAGTAATGGGACAATTGACTTCTCGGCTGTTCCGTGGCCAGGTTTGTGATATCACCTCATTTTCCCAATTACAATGTGCAGATAAAAGGTCCACAGTTCATTTCAACTGTGCTATTTGCATTTCTAATCTGTTGCTATCAACTCACATGATGAGATCCATGAGATCTATCTTCCATAAATATCCCTTTGATGGGGCTCTGATGAAATCAGAGAGCAACTGAGAACATATCAAAAATAAATAAGGTGATACAGGACAACCCTGCCTGATTCCACAACTTAAGTCAAAGCGAGGAGAAGTCCCTGTCTGCATTTTAATTGAGCAATTTGCTTTCTTGTACAAAGTCTCTGAGCAAAAGTAGTTACCAAAGCCAATTTTCTGTAATGCTTGAACCATAAATTTGTGTTCAATGGTATCGAATGCTTTGCAAAAATCCAGAAATAAGATAAAACTGTCAAGGCAGTAGTCGGCATAATCAATAAGATCCAAGACAAGTCTTATGTTATTGGATTTATGTCTGCCCTTCATTAATCCTGTTTGCGTTTCGTCTATAATATGATCCAGTACTGTTTTGAGTCTTTTGGCAAAAATTCCTGCAAGGATTTTATAATCATTCAGGAGACAGACTAACCTCCAGTTATCTATGCGTAGTGGGTCATTATTAGGCTTAGGGATAAGCGTTAACAGCCCTTGGTAGAAGGTAGGAGAAAGGGTTTGGTTATGAATGCTTTCAGTGAATACACCATGGAGGAAGGGGGCAAGTTTATCAGCAAATGCTATGTAAAACTCAGATGTTAAGCCATCGTTTCCAGGAGACTTGTTTAATTTAAGTTGCTGAATGGCAAACCTGACTTCTTCCAAAGTTCTTCGTTTGTCACAGATGTCCCTCTGGTCATTATTGATACATTTTAATTGAGAGAGATATCCAAAAAAGTAATCTGTAGAGTTTTTATCATAATGCGATTTGTACAGGTTCTTGTAGAACAAGCAATGCTTGGATATCTTTTGTGGATCATCTGTGACAGTCCCATCTATATAAAGTTGTTGAATACAATTCGTTCTACTGCGCGACTTTTCCAATCTAAAGAAGTATGTCATATTTTGCTCTCCTTCCTCCAACCATGGTTTCCTGGATCTCACATAAGCTCCATCTGCTTTAACTCTGTATATTTCATCAAGCTTGAGCTGCTTTTCAGTTAATTCTTGTTTGTCATCCTCGGTCAGATCTTCGGGCTTACATTGAGTGAGAGTAGCAATTTTGGTAAGAACTCTTGTTTCTTCCTCTTTTCTATGGGTTCAATATCATGCCACAGACGATTTGTGCGTGCAAAAAGATTCTGCATGTGTGCAAAAAGATTTTGCATGTGAAATTATGTTTTGTAGTTGTATAAAACAAGTCTTGCTTGTAAAAAAAAATCTGAACCTGCAGAAACAGTTTATGGCTGTGCAAGAAACATTTTTCTGCAGAAATATTTGCAAACATGTAGATCCGTTTCGTAGTTGTGTTTTTTTTTTTCTGTGTGTGTGCGCAAATTAAATGTGTACCCATAAAAGTTTCACCATACAAAATATCTGTACGAGTGAGACATCTCGGGCTCGTGTGCAACACTGCACCTACGAGGTCGCAAAACAAAAACCTACAAACACAAAACGTTTTTACGGCTTGAAGGCCAGTCAAATTCATGCCACTAACGGCCAACCAAGAGACTGTATACTGGCAAGCCAAACAGCCAATGAAAGATGAAGACGTCTTTTGGGGGGAAAAGAAGAAGCTCCGAAAAGTTAGAAAAATCTTCACAGATTCGGCTTTTGTGGATCAATAACTTATCGGAGCATTGCTCTTACAAAACTGACACATCAGTGCAATCACAGCAAGGTAGACTGTGAGCTACAATCGTATTTTCCTCAAAACGAGCCGTCCTCCACGTGGAGAGACTTGCATTGGCCTCTATGCAGAGCCTGCTGATGCACAAATGCACAGGGACCGTCTACAAATTGCAACACCGAAAAAATACGACAAAGAAATATTCAATTCCTTCACCTAGGACAGGTGTCATTCATACATACATAAGTTTTTCTTTAATACATTTTTTTTTTAATTCTACATTTCTGTCTTTTCCTGTAAAGATGGGGTGCTGAGTGTACAATAATGAGAAAGAAAATGAACTTTTTGAGTATAGCAAATAGCTTCAAAGAACTGGAGGAGACAGGTTTGATCTGGGACACATGGAATACCGGATGAACACGGAGATGAGATGGGATCTTGAGTTTAACTGTAGTTGGACTGATTACTTTTTTGATAGGGATTGGACTGAGGAACCGATGGGCAAGCTTTCTTGGTTGAGATCTGAGGGGGAAGTCTTTAGATGAGAGCCATACCCGATGAGTAATGGGGTGATGGTCGCCTCTTCTTATCTGCATAACCTTTATTCTGTACTGCAGTGTGTTGAAGGGCAGCGTGAGCTTGGTTCCAGATACGTCTGATGGCACGGATGCGAGCACGGACCGATGGCACCACTGGGTCAGGGAACGAGTCTGGGAGTGGAGAAGGTTGGTAACCAAGTGATATTTCGAAGGGAGAGAATCCAGTTGCAGATGAGACGTGAGAATTGTGGGAGTACTCGACCCAAGGGAGATGGATGGACCAGGTGAGTGGGTTTAAACTGCAAAGACAACAAAGGGTGTTTTCAATTTCTTGATTTAATCTCTCACACTGACCGTTTGACTGAGGATGATAACCAGAGGTGAGTTTGGAGGTGGCCCCCAGGGCAGAACAGAACTGTTTCCAGACGGCTGAAATGAACTGAGGACCACGATCGGAGACTATTTCAGAGGGGATCCCATGGTGCTTGAAGACGTGAAGAATGAGTAGACAGAGTCTGTGGATGAGGGAAGCTTAGGGAGAGCAATGAGATGGCAAGTTTTTGAGAAATGGTCAATGACGGTTTTACCTTTAGAAGGTGGGAGGCCGGTGATAAAATCCAGAGCGATATGAGACCAGTGTCGAGAAGGTGTAGAGTGGTTGCAGAAGACCAGCAGGAGGTTGATGGGATGATTTATTTTGGTTGCAGATGTGACAGGCAGAAATATATTCGGCTACGTCCTTGTTAAGGGATGGCCACCAGAAATATCTGCGTAGGAGGGCAATGGTGCGGCTGGTACCAGGATGACAAGAAAACTTGGAAGCATGGGTCCAGTGGATGGTCCGTGCTCGGATGGCTGATGTCACAAACAGACGACCGGGAGGTCCCCCACCTGGGTCAGGTTCATTCTGGAGGGCGTTTTGGATTGATCTTTCAATGTCCCAGGTGAGGGCACCGATGAAACAGGAAGGTGGAAGTATTGTGGTTTCTTCAGGGAGTGTCTCATCTGTCTGGTGAATTCTGGAGAGAGCATCCGGTTTCTTGTTTTTTGGAGCCTGGACGATAGGAGATGTTAAGGTTGACGCGAGGAAAAAAAAGGGACCAGTGGAACTGCCTGGGGTTGGGTCTTTTGGCTGTTTGAAGGTATGACAGGTTCTTGTGATCAGTCCAAACGATGACGGGAATCTCCGTACCCTCCAGCCAGTGACGCCATTCCTCCAGGGCCAATTTTATGGCTAGAAGCTCTCGGTCGCCGATGTCATCGTTCCTCTCTGCTGGGGAGAATCTTTTGGAAAAGAAAGCACACGGATGAATCTTGTGATCTGAAGGAGACCTTTAGGAGAGGATAGCACCGACAGCGGTGTCCGAAGCATCGACCTCCAGGATGAATTGTTGGGTGATATCAGGTTGAGTGAGAGTAGGAGCCTGGATGAAGGATTCCTTTAGTTGCTGGAAGGCAAGATTAGCCTTAGGGGTCCATTTAAAGGTCTTCTTGGAAGAAGTGAGACCGTTAAGGGGTTCTGCAAGTTTGCTATAATTGTTAATGAAGCGACGGTAGAAATTTGCAAAACCCAGGAAGCGTTGAAGTTGTTTACGGGTTTCAGGAGCTGGCCAGTCCTTGATGGTGTCAACCTTAGCTGGATCTGCCTTCACCTGCCCGTCTCCCAGGATGAAACCAAGAAAAGTTATGGAAGAAACGTGGAACTCACACTTTTCTGCCTTAACGTACAGTCAATTCTCTAACAGTCTTTGAAGGACTTGCCGGACATGGATCTTGTGATGGAGAAGATGAGGATGTCGTCGAGGTAAACAAAAACAAACTTGTTTAGAAAATCACGTAGGACATCATTCATTAGGTTCTGGAAAACGGCGGGTGTGTTGGATAAGCCAAAAGGCATGACCAAATATTCGAAGCGTCCAATGGGTGTCTTAAAGGCAGTCTTCCACTCATGTCATTCACGGATGCGGACAAGATGGTAGGCGTTCCTGAGATCTAGTTTTGAGAAAATGGAGGCTTGACTGACGGGTTCCAGGGGGGAGGAGAGCAATGGGAGAGAATATTTGTTCTTTATGGTGATATGGTTTAGACCTCTGTAATCAATACAGGGACGAAGTGAGCCATCCTTTTTTCCCACAAAGAAAAATCCTGCACCGAGAGGGGAAGATGAAGGTCGGATGATGCCGGAATCTAGTGAGTCTTGAACATAGTTTTCCATTGCCTCTCTTTCCTTGTTGGAAAGATTGTATAAACGGCCGGAAGGGAGTGGAGCACCAGGCAGAATCAATGTTAATGGCACAATCGTACGGGCGATGAGGTAGTAGGGAGAGAGCCAGATCTTTGCTGAAAACCTGACTCAAATCGTGGTACTCTTTAGGGACACTAGTTAAATCAGGGATGGGTTCAGACTTGTCTGGAAAAGCAGACTTTAAGCAGGGTTTTAAGCAATATGAGCTCCATGAGTCGATCCTTCAAGGAGTCCAATTTATTTGTGGGTTGTGTGTGACGAGCCAAGGATATCCAAGAACGATGGGGTTTTCGCTGTTATAGTTTTTAATTTACCCTATCTCCTCATGGTGATTGCCTGAAACGATGAATGATACCGGTTGTGTCTGATGGGTTATGGGCATCATGGAACTGCCATCTAAGGCGGTAACAAAAATAGGATGACTTAATTCAAAGATGGGAATTTCCAGTTGTTTTACCAGATCAGGGTGAATAAGGTTTTGTTCAGATCCGGAATCAATAAGAGCTGAGCAATGAGGGGATTTTCTTTTACGAAGAGTGTTGCAGAAACTGACAATCTATTTAACTGTTGAGGCCCCGCCAGGACCCCTACCTTCACTGGCGGGTAGATTCTTTTTGGCGGACTGGGCAGTAGGAGATGTAATGTTGAGGGGAACCGCAGTAAAGACCAATTATTGTTGATCCTCTTCTGTCTTTCTTGAGGGCTTAGACGAGCTCTGCCAATAAACATAGGCTCAGGGGACTCCTCTCTCAGGGTGGCAAGCTGCCTTGGGATTGTGAAATCTGGTCTGGGTTCTAGATGGGTGGAAGAATGAGTCTTTGCCTTAATTCTCTCTCTGGATCATCTGTCAACTTTTATGGCTAGGGCAATCAATTCATCAAGAGAGTCAGGGTCATCTCTTGTGGCGAGATCATCCTTGATTCTTTCATTTAACGCTTGATAAAACGCTCTTAATGCTGGATCGTTCCACCCTGACTCTTCTGCTAGGATTCTGAAATCAACAGCGAATTCAGCTACCGGGCGAGTTCCTTGTTTAATTGTCCAAAGTTTACGGACCGACTCCTCCTTGTTTCTGACCGGAGAAAAAGTTAAATTAAATAACTCCAGAAATTCTTCTAGGGTTGTGTCTTCCACAGAAGACTCGTTAAAAGAGGCTTCTGCCCATCTGAGGGCCTTTCCACGGAGAAGTCCAATTATGTAACCGATTTTATGAGAGTCTAAAGAAAATGTTCGGGGAGAAGGAGAGAAAGCTAATTTACACTGTAGGTGGAATCCTCGTGTTTTTTCTAGATCACCAGAGAATGGTTCAGGGGGTGGTGACGCTACATCCCGGAAGCAGGAAGTAGAGGAGGACGATTTATCTGGAGAATGACTGAGTTTGGTTGTTATAGCAAACATTTGCTGGTTTAAACAGCTGACTGTTGAGGTCTGAATTGATAATTATCGTGTTAGGTCCTGAATAATAGTTTTGTGTCGGCCTAGAAGTGTGCCTTGCTGAGAAACAGCATTCTGAAATTGCGCTGCTGAGTCAGGGTGGGCAGATTGTTCTGTTATGTTTGCAGGGTTTTATGACTCAAAGGCAGCAACAAAATCAGAACACCAGACAGTATCTTGGATAAGTAGTATTTATTTTACAAATAGTAAATGTGAAAGTCTCTGGAAGAACGCCAGGAAATGGGTCCACGATAGCAGGTGGAGGAACTGCAGCAGAGAGTGGAGGTTAGATGAGGTAGACAGGTGAGTGAGGCAGAATGTAAATGGTTACTCACACGATGACTGCGACGTCTGATCTTTAGAGAAGGTAAGTAGGATCCAGGACCAGAGGTAGATGGAGGCCGATGTTGTGCAAGGCTGTGTGTGTTTGCAGGTGGAGCGGGCAGACGGACGGAGAAAAGGCAGACCAGCAGAGGTAACGAAGCAGAAGCTGACCAGGAGGGAATCCAGAGTTAAGGTAAGTTGTTTCCAGGAGGTATCGCCGATGGAACGGAGATCAGAGAAGGAAACCAACTTCGGAGGACAAAGAATTCTGGATCAGGATCACGATGGAAGCGAGAACAATCTGGCGTCAGCTTGCAGCCTTCATTCCTCTTTTTAAGCTGGGGTTGATGAGCCTGAACGAGCTGCACCTGTCGTCAATCAGCCACGCCCCTGCAGAGAAGGTAGGAGAGCACACACACACACAGTAGAACACAGGATCCAAACAGAATAGGCAAGGCAATTTTATTTGTTTTGTTCTAAAGTCCTTACACTGGCTCCATGTAGCTCATAGAATAGATTTAAAATACTTTTATTAGTTTCAAAAATCATTGAATGGCTTAGCACCAAAATATGTTGAAGACCTGTTGTCACCGTACCAACCACCAAGACCACTCAGGTCCTCCAACTCTAGCCTACTAAACGTCCATAGACTCAGAACCAAACATGGAGAAGCAGCTTTCAGTTTCTATGCTCCCCTTATCTGGAACAGACTTCCTGACGAGTGTAGAGCTGCTGAAACTCTGAACTGCTTTAAATCGAGAATAAAAAGCCATCTGTTTAAAATGTGTTCATGCTCTCTTGATCTTTCTCTTGCTTTATTGTGTATCATGTGTTGTGTATGTTTATTGTTCATCATGTGTAATGTGTTTCATGCTAATTTGCTACTTTTACTTTTAAATTTCCAATTTTATATTCTATGTTTTTTTGTTTTGTTTTTTTAATCATCAAATCATGTAAAGCACCTTGAATTACCCTGTTGTTGAAAGTGTGCTTTACAAATAAAATTGCCTTGCCTTGCCTTGTATAGCAAACTTTCCACAACAAGGTAATTCAAGGTGCTTTACATGATTAGGGGATAAAATGAAAATAGCAATAAAATACACACAAAGCATACAAAGTAAAAACAGCAATAAAGCAATAAGCACACACAAAACATGATGCATGAAAATATTACTCAAAGGCAGCTCTAAACAGAACTCAGTGTTTCAGCATCTTTGCAGTTGTCTGGAAGTTTGTTCCAGATTAGAAGAGCATAAAAACTGAAAGCCGCTCCTCCATGTTTGGTTCTAATTCTAGGGATGTTGAGTAGACTTGATTTAGAGGACCTCAGTGTTCTGGTGGGTTGGTATAGTAACAGTAGATCTTCAACATACTTTGATGCTAGGCCATTCAATCATTTATAAACTAGTAAAAGTATTTTGAAGTCTATTCTCTGAGCTACAGAGAGCCAGTGTAAGGACTTTAGAACTGGGGTTATGTGCTCTACTTTCCTGGTTTTAGTAAATACAGCAGTGTTCTGGATCAGCTGCAGCTGTCTGACTGACTTTTTAGGCAGACCCATGAGAACGCTGTTGCAGTAATCAATCCGACTAAAGATAAACACATAGATGAGTTTTTCTTGGTCCTGTTGCGACATCAGTCCTTTAATCCTAGAAATGTTCTTCAGGTGATAGAAAGCTGACCTTGTTATTGCTTTTTTGTGACCCTGGAGGTTCAGGTCTAAGTCCATTACTACACCTAGATTTCTGGCCTGATCAATAGTTTCTATCTGTATTAACTGGAGCTGTGTGCTGACTATTGATCTTTCCTCTTTAGGTCCAAAGGTAATTACTTCTCTTTTGTTTCTGTTCAGCTGGAGAAAGATATGACAAATTCAAACACTGATTTGCTTGATGCATTTACTTAAGGTTTGGATGGGTTCAAAGTCACCTGGTGACATCGTAATGTAGAGCTGAGTATCATCTGCATAGTTATGATAGTTATTCTTATTGGTTGTTATAATCTGGACGAGTGGGAGCATGTAGATATTAAATAAGGGGGGCCCCAGGATGGAGCCCTGGGGCACCCCACATGTAATTTCTGCTTGTTCTCATGAAAAGTTTCCTATTGAAACAAAGAAGTCCCTGTTCTTTAGGGAAGACTCGAACTAGCCAAGTACTATACACCAGAGAGTCTGACCCAGCTCTCCAGTCGTTTCAATAATGTATTATGATCAACGGTGTCAAATGCTGCACTGAGGTCCAACAGAACCAGCACTGTGGTTCTACCACAGTCTGTATTTATGCGGATGTCACTAAAAACTTTGACGAGGGAAGTCTCAGTGCTGTGGTGAGCACGGAAACCAGACTGAAAAAACATCAAAGCAGTTGGTCAAAGTTAGGAAGCTATTTAACTGCTGAAACACAGCTTTTTCAATAATCTTACTGATGAATGGAAGATTAGAGATGGCCTGTTGTTCTGCATTAACATGTTGTCCAGATTATTCTTCTTTAGCAGTGGTTTAATTACTGCTGTTTTAATGCCTGGGGGAAAACACCTGACAGGAGAGATGAGTTCCATAAGTTTGTCTTCAACCAAGTCAGGAGATGCTGCTACCCCCTTTGCCTCCCCTTCCCACTGGTCTGTCTCTAAAAGTCAGGTGAAGAGGCAGCTGGAGAAACTGAACCGGAACAAGGCTGCAGGTCCAGATGGTGTCAGCCCCAGTGTCCTGAAGTCCTGTGCAGAGCAGCTCTGTGAGATTCTACAGCACCTCTTCAACCTTAGCCTGACCCAGAAGAAGGTTCCAGTGTTATGGAAGACATCATGCCTTGTTCCAGTACCGAAGAGAACTCACCCATCAGTCATCAATGACTATAGACCTGTTGCCCTGACATCCCACATCATGAAGGTCCTGGGGAGATTCTGGTTGCCCCCCCTGAATAAGCAAACAAGAAAATATTCGGACCCTTTACAGTTTGCTTATTGCTGTGGAGTTGAAGATGACGTCATTCACCTACTTCAACCAACCCACTGTCATCTGGACAAAGCAGGCAGCACTGTGAGGATCATGTGCTTTGATTTCTCCAGTGCATTTAACACAATTCAGCCTGATTTGCTTGGTCAGAAACTGCTGAAGATACAGGTGGAGCCCTCAACAATCCCCTGGATGAATGACTTCCTGACAAACAGACCACAGTTTATGACACTGGAGGATTTTGTGTCAAGCCAGGAATTCAGCAGCACAAGAGCACTCTGTACACCTCAGACTTCCAGTACAAATCAGAGACCTGTCATCTGCAGAAATACTCAGATGACTCTGCAATTGTCGGGTGTATCAGAGATGGATAAGAAGCTGAATACAGAGAGCTGGTGGACTGCTTTGTATGGTGTGGAAACAATTGTCTTACCCTGAATGTGAACGAAACAAAGAAGATGATTGTAGATTTCAGAAGAAACAGGGATAAGTCAAACACTGTTTCCATCATGGGAGAAGAAGTGGAGGTGGTTGAGGAGTATAAATACCTCGGAGTTAACATGGACAACAGACTGGACTGGAGGCACAATAGTGAAGCCGTCTACAAGAAGGGACAGAGCAGACTGTACTTCTTGAGGAAGCTTAGGTCCTTCAAGGTTTGCAACAAGATGCTGCAGATCTTCTACAAGTCTGTTGTGGAGAGTGTAATCTCTTTAGCCATCATCTGTGGGGTAGCAGCATCAGAGCCAGGGATTTAAAAAGGCTAAACAACCTGATAAAGAAGGCTGTTCTGTTCTGGGGACGACTATGGAACCACTGGACATGACAATGCAAAGAAAGATTCTTCATAAAATCTAAAAAATTACGGACAACCCTGAGCATCCTCTTCATGAGACTATCCTGCAACAACAGAGTGTCTTCAGTGGGAGGCTTCTTCAGTTTCTCTGCAGCACAGACCGTTACAGGAAATCTTTCCCGCCCACAGCTATCATGATCCACAACCATTCCTTAAAGAATTAATTCTAAGAGCTACAACGACACTTAATTTCGCTCTGGGATTAATAAAGTATTTTGAATTTGAGTTCACTATTTGAATCAGATCAGACCCAATGACAGGGAAAACTTTCTTAAGGAATAGGCAATTATTCATCAGAATGGACAGAAATCATATTAAATGGCTCACTTTTTAAGTTGAATTATTGAAATAAATTACTATTGCACGATATTCACATTTTTTTTTGTTTCACCTGTATGTGTCACCGGGTTGTCCTCTGGCACGGATGCTCTCCCAGGTGGTGACAGACTGCAAAAGGGAAGCTTTCAAGGCCATCCCATCTCCCAAATCAGCTACTGGAGGTTAGAAAAAAAAAAAACTCTTCCAGGAGGCATGCTGTCCATTGATTTTGTCCCTGCCAGTCCCCACCGCTCGCTGAGAAGCGGCATTCTATTTTGGAAAAAATAACTTCTTAAACAAAGATGAAACTGAGAGTCCTTCAGTCCTTTTTGATATTTAATAAGCATATTGATCAATATGGAGGAACAGAGTGCACCAAAAACAGTGCTTCTAATACAAAACCTTTTATAGTATTTAGCATTACCTACTATCCTAGACAGGGGTGGCGTTAGTGGGTGGCCACTTGGGCTCAAGCCCCTGATTTTTTCTGAAAAAACCCGAATGTTTGTTTGAAATATTTGCTTACTATGTACTAGGGTGTTTTTTTTTTGGGTCAAGCACCTCCACCCCCTCCCCTCATGAGAAGAGGACTGAGATGCTTATCTCTTTATTTTCTCCCCTCGTTTACCTCGTGCACCTTGACCTGATGTTACCCTTTTCATCTGCACATATGGAGCACCGCTTGTGCTGGCAGCTACCAGAGTTATCCCGTATCCCGTCTGTCTCTGTGTTGTGTTTCTGTTTCTTTCGGGCTGCAAAGACTGGGCTGTACTGAAAAACCAGAATTTTCCCTCTGGGATTAATAAAGTATTTCTGAATCTTGAAGTTCAACAGAGAGGCGGAAGTTGTATAAATAGCCTGCATACGCGCTGCCCGAGTCCCCTGAAGAAGAAGCGCTTCAGCAGCCTCCCTGGCTGCCATTTGAAAATAATGCTTAATGCAGATTTAAAAAAAACATGTAAGAGAAGACATGGATATCAGGAACTTTAAACAAAATTTACAGATTGACAACAACAGCTATGATGAAACGGGTCATGATTCAGTTTGGTAAATCTTATTTTAAAAGTGCTGGTTTGATAAATGTTAGCTTACCATCAGTAGATTTTTGGTACAAAGAAAACAAATGGTAACAACATGTTAAGTATGTGGCTAAACGGGAAAAATGTACAAATGCTTGGATGATAATCAAAAAAATAAAAAATAAAACTGTACATAACTGAGGCTGATGTCCTCTAGATGACCGAGAAAAAACTGAAAAGGAGTGAAGTTGTGTTACAGTCTGTAACACAACTTCACTCCTTTTCAGTTGTACAATTTACAGTTTGTAAGTACAGATGGTCATGCACACCTAGGTAAATACGTAAATGTAAATACAGGTGGTTAAATAAATATATATTTTAGGGGTCGCGTTAACCGAATATTTTCCGTATTTGACCATTTGTTTTTAATGGTGACAGAAAAATCTGAAAGGCCATTTTGGTTTTGTGCATTCATGGAATTAATGAAATATATGAATGAGAGAATAGGAAATATATCATAAAACATGTGTAGAAAGCAAAGAAACTAGATTAAATCAGGTTAAGAGAAGAGCAGAGCAGAGGCCCGGATCATAAGAAAATGAAAAGAAAAGATGCATTTGGTTTTTTGGTCAATATAATAATTATATAGTCAAACTTAGTAGCCTCCTTGTTTTATATTACCTGTTCTTAATGGATGTAAGTTGTATTCCCTGGACCAAAAATCTGAGGTGACTTCAATCAGCAGCTGACTGTAATATTGTTGATTATTAATATTGTTGATTGATAGTGTTATTTTGCTTCATTAAGTGTAATCCAATGCTTTTCGTCTGCCTTAAGGTGATCCGAATTTGGTAGATGAGATGCCATATCATTTAAAGCAACAATTATTTGCACATGTTAAAAAACAAATCCAATCAGTCATTTGGGCTAAGCCCCGGAATTTCCTCAATCCTAAATCTGCCCCTGATCCTAGATGCACAAGAAAGCACAAGGATGAAAAATACTCGTTGCCAGTTTTCATTAATGCTTTATGTCAGTGGCTGCCAGCAAAACAAACTGGTTTTTACTTCAATCAATGAAACCATCATTTGAAAACTGCTTTTTACATTTATTAAGGTTATCTTTGTCTGATATTAAATGTTTGCCTGATGATCTAGAACATAATCAAGAAAAAAAAAAAAGGAAAAACAGAAGAACTCAGTATTGATACAAATATTTTTTCATGGCACTGTACACATCCTTGCTGGGTGTGAGGGTTTTTGTGTCAGCAGATGGCACCAAAACCTTCCATAACAACTCTATTCTCAATCCTGTCTTAAACCCTTTGATTGTTGTCATTTATTAAGTGTTTGTACATTAATTTTATCTTTTAGCACTGTGTCAGCATCTCATTGGTACCTCCTTACCTGCTTTATAATAATTCTTCCACAGATGTTAACCTGTTTTTGTCCTTACTTTACCCCAGATCTCACAGTTTCACATAGTGTTAGAACGTTACACTTGAATAACATTAAAAATAACATTTAAAAGCTTTGAATTGTTTGTCTCTTCACACTACATTCAGTCATTCACCCATTCACGCACTGGTAATGAGCTACATTGTGGCCACAGCTGCCCTAGGGCTGCCGACACTGGTGCCACCGGGACCTCTGACCACCACCAGTAGGCAAGATGGGTGAAGTGTCTTGCCCAAGGACACAACAACAGAGACTGACACAGCAACCCTACGTTTACAGGACAAGCTCCTACCTCCTGATCCACAGTCGCCCCCGTGAAAACATCCATTCCAACTTATACAGTGATATTGATATTGCAAATTTTATGCAGGTATCTTGAACTTGACCTTTTTAAGAATAAAACATCAACACAAATTAATAGAAGTAGAAGTGACTACAGAACCTGACATAGATAAGAAAGACTAACTGAGATAAGACCTAAGTAAATAAATAAGGAATGACCCAAACACAAGAGAAACTCAAACTACAAACACCAGAGGGTAAAACAGGAAAAGAGAAGAAAACGTAGTGGAAGGGGAAAAAACATACAAACATTAAGAACGAAACAAATCACAAACACCTAAAGATCCTTGCACTAAAATGATAAGGTAAACTGAATAAGGAAATTAAATTTTGGAATAATTTTATGCTCTTCAAAGATTCCAATCATATTTTAATTTTGTGACTCCTTTTACAGTCTGTAATTTACACTTGGGTACACTTCAACAAAGAAATCCGACATATAACGTCCCACCAGGAAAAGTCCCATCCTCCATCTCCATCCCTTCCATTTTACAGTAAATACTGTATGGAAATATAAATCATAAGTAGAAGTTAAATGCATGTAACACATTTTACATACATGTTTTTACTCGGTTTTGTAAAAGTTTTAAAGAAGTTTTCATCATGACCTTAGCTGTCTCCACATACGTCATCACGTCGGTTAAACTCTGCCACCGCATTGGTCTAAAACGGGTACGTAGCAGCCGTATCACTCCTTTCTCACTACGGCGAAAACAAACTAGTCCCGAATTAAAACATCGATTATAAAACAACTGTGGCATTACAGAAGGAGAACTTACTTTTGAACTAAGTGCAAACATATTAATCTTATGAAGTAAACAGTTTGTAGATGCCAGAGGTCGGAATGAGGCATTACAGAAGTGAAAACGTTCCCGAATGAGCGGGTGGTCAGCGGGATGTCCGGGATTTAAAAAAAAAAAAATAATTACAGGTGAGCTATTAATCTCAATAATTAACCTAGCCTGCTTTTTGTTTTCTAAAGACCACCCGACTCGCCACAGGTGTACGCACAGATCCCAGGATGCTACCCTCCAAACTCGACCCCCCACATTTCTCTTGTTAATTAGCTTGCTAAAATACATGACTTGCCATTCAGTCAAGACAGGCATGCGGCTTGCTGAATCTGCACTAGATGTCGACTCTTTTTACACATCCATCCATAATCGGCCTAGGAAAAATCATCAGGTTTTTGACCGTTTATTAATTTATCAGCTAATTTAGATTAGCGCAATCTGCTTCACACAGCCCATTGATTTAAGGCGGTGCACCTTGTCAGAGCTCATCTGACAGTGCCGACATTTAGCCTAGCCATAATCAGGAAGAATGTGACTGCTTTCCCCCCTTCTTTTAAAATCATGACCGTGGTAAATGTGGAACAGATTAGGCCTCGTATCTTACCAGTAGCCGGCCTATGAAATATTTTTCACAAGGATCATTTCCTCACCAATAGGGGCCGGGCAGGCAACACAAACGTTTTAGGATGAATAAAATAGAAATTACTAATTTTGTTTGGTGTTTCATGTTAAATTAATCCAATACTTTGTTTTGTATTGGTCTAGTTTGCACGAAAAAACTTCGAGCAGTTATTTGCTAAGGCTCCTTTGCAAGGTGCTGGTATCGGCTTTGCTTCACAGATATATAAAGGCTCCATTTCACCCGATCTTGTTTAATTCTAATGCAGGCTATTCAGTTGTAGTCCCCTAACATTAGGGCCAATTCGGCAATATAAAATACTCTATAAATACCACCTTTTTTAAATTACAATCTAGATTTTTTTAACAGGCGAAAAAAATGACCAACCCCGCCCCTGAATTTTTTTAATGACTGTGTATCAACCTATGTGTGACATTGATGATCATTAGTACCTGTTGGGTATAATTGGTCGATCATACACCTGACTATAATCATACAAAATCCCTGACTTTGTGCAAGTGTACCTATAAGAATTGATGCTGGTTTGAAGGCAAAAGGTAGTAACAGCAAATATTGATTTGATTTAGATTTTTTCTCTTATTTGCTCACTTTGCATTTTGTAAATTGATCAAAATAAATTAAATTAAATTATCATTTATATTTCTGAAAGGGTTCCTTGTTTATAGCATTTTTTCACACCTGCTTAAAACTTTTGCACAGCACTGTATATATATATATATATATATATATATATATATATACACAACCAATGGCTATATAGGACAGCTAACTTCTTCCATGGCTATCTCAGCCTCCATAGAACACCTGGGATGAACTGAGGAGAAAGGAGCATCAAAGAGAACCCAAAACTCTGGATGACCTGGAGAGATTGAAGAGAAAAGGTCAAAGATCCATCTCTTTATATGTTCCAACCTTGTAGAAAAGACCTAGAGGAGACCGTTATATACTATCTCAATGGTAATCGGGGGTTGTACAAGGTGTTGACAACCGAATTGAGGGTTGCATTTTTCTAAAATTTTCTGTGTGGGATTGTGCTACTGCAATAAAAGATTAATTTATTTTTAAGCTTTTTAAAACATATTTACTATGGGTGCCAATAAACCTGCCTCTGTCAAAGCTTTATTTGTTTGAGGATTATAAATTTCTGCCCACATCAGTGAATATGAAGTTGATCTTTTGGAAGCATCAGCATGTGTTGCATGTGATAGCCCATCTGGGGAAAGAAAGCTGCAAGTTTTGTGAAATTTTGTGCAAGTATGCAAAAAAGTAATGCATGCAAGTGACTTTCAGATAAGCAAACAATAAATAATGTATGTATCGCTTGTCACACTATTAAATCAGGTCCCAAGTTATTTTTCATTTTAGTCAGTGCAGCCAAGCAGGATCCCTTTTTACATATTCAATTATGACCAAAAACATCATGCTTGACTTTTTTTACATTTCAAACGTAGCCTATAGCTCAGGTGTTTTCCTCTAGGAAACTGTTATATTCAGTGTTTATTTTTCAGCCTTCTTGTTTCTAAGGAGTAATTTGATTGAAAGTGCTTTACAAAATTATTCACACCCTTGACATAAAAAAAATAAATAAATAAATCTGAGGAGTGTGCAATTAATTTATTTTCAGCCAGCTTTAGTTAGTACTTTGTCGACCTTTGCTGCAATTACAGCTGCAAGTCTTTTGGCTTTGCCTGCCAGCTTTGCACATCTAAAAACTGCTTGTTTTGCCCATCTTTCTTCTCAGCGAAACTGGATGGAATGCATCTGTGAGCATCTCTTGTCAGATATTGTTACAGTCTCATCTTGCCAGCCCACCTTCTTCCACATCCTTGCTATTTCCCTACATAGTTTGTAGCAAGCTGCAAATTAACCGTATGTTGTTTTCTAACCTAATGCTGCTTTAAACACCTCTGCAACTTCCTCCCTGTCCTCTCTGCTGTGTTCCTTGGTCTTCATGATGCTGTTTGTTCTCTAATGTTCTCTGACAAACCTCTGAGGTCTTTAAAGAACACGTGGATTTATACTGAGATTAAATTACACAAAGTGGACTCTTGCTGACTAAGTGATTGCTAAAGGCAATTAGTTTCACTAGTTTCTTTTCGGCGTATTGGTGAAAAGGAGGTTGAATTGAAAAGCATGCCATATATTTTAGATTTTTAGTTATAAATCATTCTGAAAATCACATACTATTTGTGTTTAACATCAGAGTTATGCACTATTTAGCACTGGGTTATCATATCAAACTTCGAAAGAATAAATTTGAGATTTGTAGGTTAAAAAATTCATTTTGGTAAATAAATAAATAAACGAACAAGGATTAGCTCAATACACAAACCATCCTACTAAAACATACATCTATACTGAAACATCCTATCCATGAAAGTGTTGGTTGGTACTCTGTGACGGGGTAAGCCGTATTGCGTCATTTCCTGTTGTCGCTGTTGTGCTCCGTGGAGCTGTTGTTCAGACTCTCTTGAATTGATCTTGTTTTCTCTGTGCTGAGGCCTCTCTAAGTTATTTTAACACACAAGCACACTAAAACACACGTTTTGTGGTGGCGTACTTTACGTTTTGGGAACTCCTTGTGTTTCACACAGCTTTTCTTGGGGTGGTAAGGTCTCGCTAGCTCAGTTAGCTTAGCTTCATTGCGGCTATGGCTACTCTTCTTTCTCCTGTCTCTTAACTCTTCTCTTTTGCTCTCTCTGTCAGATGTTTAGTTACTTCCCTGCCTCCTTTAGTGATAATGGTAACTGTAATAAATGTTATATTTTTGTAGCTTTGGAGGCGAGGGTATCAGAGTTAGAAGCACTGTCCGCGCTGTTGAAAAACCAGCTGATAGCCGAAGCCCATTAGCCAGCGCGGAGCTGAAGGATAGAACCCCCTAGCTGTCCTCCGGTATAGCCCGCGCAGCCGGGACCTCAGGCCGGCTGGGTGACGGTACGTAGGAAGCATAGTTCTAGGACCCAGCCCCCGGGCCACCACCAACCGGTCCGCGTTTCTAACAGATTTTCCCCGCTCAGCGACACACCTGCTGAGAAGCCGACCCTGGTAATTGGCAGCTCCATAGTCAGAAACGTGGCATTAGAGACACCATTGACCATAGTCAAATGCTTGCCAGGGGCCAGAACGGGCGACATCAAATCCTACCTGAAACTGCTGGCTAAAGATGAGCGTAAATACAGTAAGATTGTTATTCACGCTGGCGGTAATGACACCCGGTTACGCCAATCGGAGGTCACTAAAATTAGTGTTGCTTCGGTGTGTAAGTTTGCTAAAACAATGTCAGACTCGGAAATCTTTTCTGGTCCCCTGCCTGATCGGACCAGTGACGACATGTTTAGCCGCATGCTGTCATTCCATCAATGGTTGTCTAGGTGGTGTCCTGCAAACGATGTGGGCTACATTGATAACTGGCTAACTTTTTGGGGAAAACCTGGTCTGATCCGGAGAGACGGCATCCATCCCACTGTGGATGGAGCAGCTCTACTTTCTAGGAATATGACCGAATTTATTAGTCCTCCAAAACACTGACAACCCAGGGTCCAGACCAGGAAGCAGAGTCGTAGTTTAACCCACCTCTTTGCTGCTTCTGTACTGTTACCCTACGACTTTGAACAGAAAAATAAATCTATTAAATGTGGTTTATTAAACATAAGATCTCTTTCCTCAAAGACTTTGTTAGTAAATGACTTGATTGGTGATAATCACATTGATTTGCTTTGTCTCACAGAAACCTGGTTGCAGCAGGAGGATTATATCAGTATAAATGAGTCAACTCCTTCCAGTCATTAAAATTTTCACATTCCTAGAAATACTGGGCGAGGAGGAGGAGTTGCAACCATTTTTCATTCTGATTTACTAATTAGTCCCAGACCAATTGATAGCTACAGTTCTTTTGAACATCTAACCCTTAATTTTCCTCATCCAAGTCGCAAAACATTAAGATCATTTTTGTTTGTGGTTTTGTATCGTCCACCAGGCCCTTACTCTCAATTCTTGGATCAGATCTCACATTTTTTATCTGATTTAGTATTAAATACTGATAGGGTCATTATAGGGGGGACTTCAATATTCATGTGGATACTGAAAGTGATAGCCTAAATGGCTTTACTCAAAAAGTACAGGGATCGACCCACTCGGGCAAACACACTTTGGACCTTGTACTGACATACGGTATTGAGTGTGAGGAAATAACAGTCCACCCACATAACCCGGTCCTGTCTGGCCACTTCTTAATAACTTTTGAATTAACTTTAACTGACCATCTTAAATCTGAAATAAAATGTCATTATAGTAGAGCTTTATCAGACAATGCTGTAACAATTTTTAAAGAATCTGTTCCATTCTTACTTTCCTCAGTGTCTCAGAGTAACACAGTGGATGGCAGCAATTCTATCTCGACCCCTTCAGAAACTGATGGTCTGGTTCACAGGTTACGTCCTCATTGCGTTTGGCATCAGATAGTGTAGCCCCCTTAAAAAAGAAAGTGGCTAACCATAGGAGGCTGACTCCTTGGTTTAACGCAGAGTTGCATACTTTAAAGCAGAATACTAGGAAGTTGGAGAGAAAATGGCGCTCTACACATCTAGAGGATTCCTATTTAACCTGGAATAACAGTTTACTGCTGCATAAAAAGACCCTTCGACAAGCTAGAACAGCATAATTTTCATCATTAATAGAGGCAAATAAAAACAATCCTAGGTTTCCTTTAAGTACAGTTGCCAACTATTCCCCCAGCTCTTAGCAGTGATGATTTTATGGGATTCTTCGTAAATAAAATTAATTCTATTAAAAATAAAATCATTGGCATCCTCCCAAACATGATTACTTCTTCCTCAGTAAATGAGGCAGCATCGGAAAGAACTGTAGAACCTCATTTGTGCTTAGGCTGTTTTGATTCAGTCGAGCTTTCAGAATTATCAAAAATATTAGCCTCATCCAAACCTTCAACTTGTATGTTGGACCCAATCCCAACCAAATTATTTAAAGAAGTGTTCCATTTGGTTCCTGGCCCCATTTTGGATATGATTAATCTATCCTTAGTAAACGGATACGTACCACAAGAATTTAAAATAGCTGTAATTAAACCTTTACTCAAGAAACCTTCCCTTGATCAAGATGACTTAGGGAATTACAGACCTATATCTAACCTTCCTTTATCATCCAAAATCCTTGAGAAAATTGTTGCTATTCAAGTCTGTGAGCATCTAAACAGTAACGAGCTGTTTGAAGAGTTTCAGTCAGGTTTTAGAGCTCATCATAGCACTGAAACAGCACTGGTGAAGGTCACTAATGATATTCTCATGACCTCAGATAATGGACTTGTGTCTGTTCTGGTTTTGTTAGATCTCAGTGCTGCTTTTGACACAGTCGATCATAATATTCTCTTAGAAAGGCTTGAACATGTTGCAGGGATCAAAGGAACAGCACTAGGCTGGTTTAAATCATATTTGTCTGACAGATTCCAGTTTGTTCATCTAAATGATCAATCTTCCTCACTCTCAAGGGTTACTTGTGGAGTTCCACAGGGTTCTGTGCTTGGACCAATTCTTTTCACCATATATATGCTTCCAATTGGTAGAATCATTAGACAGCATGGGACAAATTTCCACAGCTATGCTAATGATACACAACTATATTTATCCATAAATCCTGATGAACCCAGTCAGTTAGGTAGATTACAGGCATGTCTGGAAGACATAAAAACATGGATGAATCTAAACTTTTTGCTTTTAAATTCTGACAAGATAGAAGTTCCCATCTTTGGACCAGAAGCTCTAACAAAGAAACTGCTTAGTCAATCACTTCATCTGGATGGTAATAACGTAAAGAACCTCAGCGTTATTTTCGACCAAGACTTGACATTTAAATCCCATATTAAACAGGTTTCTAGGATTTCCTTCTTTCACCTCCGGAATATTGCTAAAATTAGAAACATCCTGTCGAGGAGTGATGATGAGAAACTAGTCCATGCATTTGTTACCTCAAGGCTGGACTACTGTAATTCTTTACTATCAGGTAGTCCACAAAATGCCATTTAAAGCCTTCAGTTGATCCAAAATGCGGCAGCAAGAGTTCTGATGAATATTAAAAAGAGAGATCACATTTCTGTTTTCACATCTCCTGTTTTAGCTTCCCTTCATTGGCTCCCTGTTAAATCCAGAATAGAATTTAAGATCCTTCTTCTTACATACAAAGCCCTTAATAATCAACCTCCATCATATATCAGAGATCTAATTGTTTCAAATGTTCCCAACAGAGCACTTCGCTCTCAGACTGCAGGTTTACTTGCAGTTCCTAGGATTTCAAAAAGTAGAATGGGAGGCAGATCTTTTAGTTATTGTTGTGATCCCCGGGTGTTTGTCTTTTGTTAGTGATTTTCCTTATTTAGTTCTATTTTCATGTTTAGTTATTCTTAGTCTTTCTTGTGATTTCTGTACTTTCTGGTTTCCCCGTAGTCTTGTCTTAGTTTCTTAAGATCCTTCTAGTTTCCCAGTTTTCTGTCTCCCAGCCATTTCACCTCCTGTCCCAGCTAATCACTTCCACCTGCTCACTCCCCCTCAGCTGCAACCGCTTCCCTTAATTGGTCCTGCTCCTTCTCTGCTTCACTCTTCACTCTCCTCCCTCAGTATAAATATGGCCCTCTTTCAGTCACAACTCGCTGGTTCGTCCGTCTTTCTTCCCCGCCTGATTCCTGCCTTCCTTGTTGCCTGTGTTTCCCTGTTGCTGCCTGTACCCTCCCGAGTTTCTGTAAGTTCCGTGTGGTTTTTCATTAAGTCATTTTTTGTATTTACTCTGCTGCGTTTGGGTCCAGTTTAAACTACAAAACATGACAGTTATCAGACTCCTCTCCTGTGGAACCAGCTCCCAGCTTTAGTCCGTGAGGCAGACACACTGTTTACTTTTAAGGCCAGGCTTAAAACTTTCCTTTTTGACAAAGCTTATAGTTAGAGTGGCTTAGGTCATCCTGAGCTATCTCTGTAGTTATGCTGCTATAGGCTTAGACTGCTGGAGGACAGACGTACCACTTTTCATCACTCTGCTACTTTTCTTTTATACTACTCTCCAGTTGTATTAGTTGCTGTTATTTCGACTGTTAACTTGGTTTTCTCTCCTTTGAAGCTACACCTGGTCTGGTATCCTGCTTAGCTGCAATGCCCTGTTGGACAGGGGGCGTTGACTGGGATGATGGACTCAGTGGCTGAACATTCCCTGTGTCCTGTTATCAACTATTTACTTTCTGTAACATAGAAAGTTCTCTTATATCAGATCTTCTGTTCCTTCTATGTTTCTGCTCTGTCTTTTCAAACCCCCAGACGGTCGTGGCAGATGGCCGCTCCTACTGAGCCTGGTTCTGTTGGAGGTTTCTTCCTGTTAAAGGGGAGTTTTTTTCTCTCCACCGTCGCTACATGCTTTCTCAGTATGAGGGGTTGCTGAAAGATTGCTGTGGTTGAAAAGTCTGCCCAACCTCACGCCAATGACTGACGCAATCTGCTGGGATTCCTTAAATAGGAAACTTTTTAACTGATTGGAATGTTTGTATAAATGTATTGAAATGACTTCTTAAGTGTCTTGAGATGACATCTGTTCTGAACTGGCGCTGTATAAATAAACTGAATTGAAAGACTGACTCCTGTGCCCTAACTGCATTGAAATTCTCAGTCTGACCTAGTTTCTTTTCACATTTCATTGGTCATTTTAACTCCCAAATAAGCTCAACAGCAGCAGAAAGAAGAAAAATTATGAAAGTGGATGATGTAAGATTCAGAGGAAGAAACACTCTAGAGGAAAGAACCTTTGCCAGATGTAACATAGTCAAATTAGTCCACAGCCCAGAGCAGTTATTACTTCCTGAACTGTAGAGGCTCCTTGTTTACAGGAATACACAAACTATTCATTTCATTCTAATGTAATTTGTTGTACATATAGAGTCGCTACACGTTTAACCTGATATATTAAGCATTGTTTAACCATGCAAACTATACGTATGAGTATCTGATGTACAGGCTTGCAATTCATTGATACCTGTTGAACAGTTTCCCTTTTATCTGGGATGCTATGGATCAAATTTGTTACAGATAAAAATCTTCATCTTCAGTCTTGTGGTGTACATTTGTGTTCAGCCCTTTTTACTTTAAAGGGGGGGGGGGGGTATTCTGCTTCTTCCAGGCACATATTACCCTTCTATAGCACACTCCAATAAAATTGTCACCTTAAGTCTTTTAAAAGTCCATATATCCAAATCCACCTTAAAGAAATTTACTTCCGTATTGGACGCCTTGATTTTCCCCTGTGCCTCTCTAAGACCCTCCTACTCTTTCTGACACTCCCCCTTCAGCTCGTCACAGTCGAACCCCCCCCCCCCACTAAAGCCGTGCAGCTGCAACTGACGTGCTATAATTACTGCACCTGGGACTCAGCCGGAGTTGTGTGAGATGGGGAGGGGTAGGGGAGCACTGCAGGGGCGAAGCTCTCGGCTGAGTACGTAAGGTCGGAGGAGGAGATAGGTGGGAGCAGGCGTTTCAGCAACCCCGATAACTACCAGCAGAGACTCAAAGATTCCTCTAACATGAGTGAATGGGTCAGAGCAACACTTCAGGTATGTTTTTAATGAGGGAAAGACAGGTTCTCAGGATATTAAGCTTCAGAAAGTCAATTTTGCATAATACCCCCCCCCCCCCCCCCCCCCCCTTTACCACCTCTATTAGAATGCAACTGATCTTGTAGCAGTTTGCTACAAGCCATGTGAGTGATGCAGCAAACATCTGGATGAAGGTGCTCGGGTCACATGAGACTGAAACGAACCTTTAAATGTACATGTCAAATGCATTGTGTTGTAGAAAAGTAACACTGCACATCATCCCGAACACACCATCTGCATAGGGGCACATGGTGGGGGCAGCATCATGCAGTGGGGATGCCGGTCAGAGTTGATGTAGAAATGGACGGAGCTAAATTTGAGGCAATCCTGAAAGAAAACCTGTCCGAGGCCGTTAAAGATCTGAGACTGGGGAGGGGGTTCACCTTCCAGCAGGACAACGACCTAAAACATACAGCCAGAGCTACTGCGGATCAAAGCATATTTATTTGTTAGAATGGCCAATTTAAAGTCCAAATGTGGTCAAGTGACAAGACTTGAAAATGGTTGTTCACAGTTACTCTTCATCCAGACAGACAAAGCAGGTAGAGCCATACCTCAAATGTATTACAGTTTTAACTGGAGCAAAAGCTGCCTTGGGGGTCTAGAATATAAATTAATGTGAGTCTATATTAGATTTTTTTCTTTGGAAACTATGTATAATTTTCCTTTCATTTAACAGTATGCATTACCTTCTATGGGTTTAGCATCTATAGTCCCAATAAAAGAGCTAGATATTTGTTAATGTAACATCACAAAATGGAAATAGGTTCAAGAGGTATGATTATTTTTGGACATTAGTTTATGTACTCTAACCTTGACTGGTGTAGAAGTGAAGGAAATGGATGTTTCTGTATGCTGGGTCCTGTTACAGAAGAATTTCAAGGTTATATCAATTAGTTGATTAAGTAATTATTAGTAAAGACATTTGGGGAATATGGTATAATTATTAGAGTCAGGGAAGAGGCCTTTCACTCTAATCTAACTGTGTGACTCCTCAGCTGTAAGGAGTGTTTTGATTAAACTTGCAATAAAGACATATTAAGAGCCTAAAGGCACAAGCAGCGGGAGTTCTCAAGTTGGAGGACCTGATCTGAGGTCAGATAGAGTTCGAGCTCTGGCCCAGAGGGGCTCATGTATAGGGCTGGAAACGCCTATCCAGACTTCAACCTCACCCTTATAGAAGAAAGAAGATATTTTCTTCCCACAACATAGTGGCACCCAACGGGCCCTTCAGCAGGCGGAAACCGAGTGGAAAGGGAATGGAATTTTTTCTCTCTCCAGGGTCCGAGTTTCGGACGGAGAAAGACTCTCCGGCCCTGCATCAGCCTCCGCTGGAGGAGAACCCCAGTTTCTGGGTGAGGTTAAGTGCGGCCAAGGCACGGACCATCAGAAAATGGACCTTTGAGGTTATTTATTTTTTCCTACTTGCCTTTTTTCCTCTGTCGGAGCGTGCCAGTGAGAGCAGCAGCTGATGGTGGACAGAACGTTCTTTTTGCATGGAATTGAAGCTGCATCCGACAACATGGAAGGTTTCTGGTTGTTTTTATGGTTGTTGTTTTTTCGCTGACCGAGAAGGAGGAAGCATCTATCTCCCTCCTTCTGCATAACATCTCCACGCCAGACTGGACAGTGCCAGAGGAAAACGCTGCTGTGATGATGGACGGACTGAATTTGACCTTAAACGGACAGTGTCCAGAGAGGGGGTGGAGAGAGTCAGATTGTTCCCCTCCTATCCGTGCTCCATGACGGGAAGCGCACAACCACTTTGGCGAAAAGCTCTGAGCGAGGGGTCCGTGCTGGCCATAATAAAAATATAAGAAAACGCCTGACCAGACTTCAGCCTCATCCTTATGGAAGGAAGAAGATATTTTCTTCCCACAACAGTCCCTGCTTGGCCACAGAGAAGATTTCACCAGCTGAATCTCCATGCCATGGCATCAACTTTGAGCTGTTCTGGACGAGAAAGTTTTGACTAGGGAGAGGAATGCAGGGGACCTTTAGGGGTGTTATTAATATTGCCATGTACATACCGACATGTGCTGTGGAAATCAACCAAAAATACTTGGGAAGAAAGGATAAAGAACTATCCCTAACGGAGGAGGAGAAAGAGGAGGCTCACAGCAAACCATTTGATCTTTGCTCTTCTGTTGGGCAAGTGGTTCCAATGTGTCCATGGGGTGTTCTGTGGTCTGATGAGCTGGAACAATTAAAAATAGAGATTTACAACAGGGTAGCCACGGGGCCTTAAAGTATAAAAAAGCATTGAATTCAGTAGTCAAATGTAAGGCCTTAAAAGCATTACATTTTAGAAAAAAAAAGGCATTATTGTTTTTAATTACAGTCTTAAACGTGGCATCTTATTTTTTTACAATAATTAAACAATTTGTCTTATATAAGCGTTTAGATTTGGTATTTATAAAATAAAACATTACAGCGAAGTGCAAATTATGACACTGCATTTGTTGCTATGGTTCCCAGCCACGATTTGCGATAGTCCCTATCAAGAACTCTACCTGCAGGAGCACGCGCAGTGGGAAATGTTTCCTCTCCTCAAATTACTACAACACGTAGTACTTCAGCAGGAACCCAATGGGCAAGTGTTAATATAATCCGCAGTGGCCGCAAAACGCGAAACATGACTAGGTCGGGCTTATGCCTGATAACAATCATGCAGCTTATTGTCGGATCTGCCAGAAACATTTAAGCTGGGGACAATCATGGGACTGACTGCATTGGAGTCCCACATGCGAAGCAATAAACATGTTGCTAGCTTGCATTCTAGCCAACTTCATGCGCCAATCACACATTACTGTGAGAGGCAATCGCCAGCAATTTCTCATGCAACGGCATTGTGTACTGTCACCACTACCACAGCAACTGCTACGACTAGCAATGGCAATGGACCTTTAAATACAACCACAAACTTGCAGCCAGGGAACTGTGGATTGACGCCAACTATACGGTCAGAAGTTATTTGGGTTTCTGATCACCAATCCTACACGTCTAATGGTTTCCCCCTCACAACCCGGAAAAGAAACATTTCATGATAACTAACAATGGCGGTCTTCTTGTAGTTCTCCTCCGATTAAATAAAGGCGTATTGATTATTTGACGCACGTACTGTATGCGTTTCCGTTGGCGATCGCTTATTTGCCTGATGATCTCTAAGTTTTCCTTACAGAGACCAAATAACTTCAGAAGCTGCATCAGTAGTAACCGCATACCTGGATCCGCCATTGTTGTTGTTTTTCTGTAGAAAGGCGGAGTGCGCAAGTCCAACATGGCCGTAGGCGGCTGGCAGTGACGTCATCATTTTCAAAAGTCTCCGACTTGCATTTACATGACAACGAATCACCCAGCGTTTTCGGAACTCTCCACTCTGGAAGCTGTTTTCGAAAAGCTGCGTTTTCGCCCCCCCCCCCCCCCCCCGTTTTCCCGTTGTCGTGTAAACGAGAGGCCGCATCGGAGAGAAAAACCTCAATTTCGCTGAAAAACTTTGTCGTGTAAAAAGCCCCTTAGGCAAAAGCATTTACAGATTCTCATCTTGCATCTGCATTCTCGTGTGGTAAAAACAAGACTGCCTACATTATCCAAACTTGGATTTGCATTATTTATTGCAAAGGTGCTAATACAGGATTTAAATGATTTTAAATTAAAATGGATTTTAATTTAACAAATAAAAATAAAAAATATATTTGTTCTGTTGTAAGTGTAGATATGCATATTTCTGGCCACAAACCTGGCATTAGATTTGAATGAATAGGCATTAAAAAGGTATTAAATTTCACTACTTCAAACCTGGAGCTACCCTGTACAAAGGGCTTAACAGTAAAAAAAATTGTGTGTAGTTAGTGCTGACCCCCCATTTAAGGAGTTCGAATCATGTCCTTGTGGACATTTACAGCAGGTCTTCCCCCACTTCTCTCCCCCTTTCTCTACGCCATCCACTTCAGAACAAAGGCCACTAGAGCCACAAAATCTTTAAAAAAAACAGTAAAAGCATAAGATACGCAAATTGCATACAAATACTGTGACTTTGATCATCTTTTAACAGTTAAATGTAATGATTAATATCAGACAGATCAAAGACTGTTGTAAGAAAAAAAATATTGTTTTTCTTTAAAAAGAGATCTCTTGTTCCCAGGGTAAGCTCACAGCGATCAGTCACATTGCTGAGAGAGATGAAACATTTCAAATGGTCACTCTGTGTTAAATGCCAATTTTAATTTGCAAAGCCAGTTAGCAGTGATTACATCTCCCTGCATGTCTAAAATGGCTGCTTTGTCTATAGCCAGCTCTAATGACTGCTGCTATCTTTGCACTTTATCTTTAGGTGAGGGAAAAATGCATTGACCACAGTAACAAAGTGGCTGCGGGAGTCCAGAGGACACAGCTCAACAAATTTAACATTGACTGAAACAAATCTGTACACATTACCAACCTGACATTTCCTTCTAAAAAGAAAACACTTCTGCAGACAAAATTTAATTCACTTTCTACTGATTTATTTGCTTCGAAACACTAAGCTAGAATTTTAAAAGATAAGCTGGGTGATGCTTGGAACCAAATATTGTTACAATAATAGAAACCATGCTCATCTTGAGCATAATGAACAGTTACTGTCTGATGCTTTCAGTCATTCTCCGGATCTGGCAGTAGGTCGTTTGCTTTAGCTTAGCGTAAACAATGTAAGTGAATGGGAGCAACTAGCATCTTGTGTACAAAAGTGATCAAAATTACTCAATGACCCTAATTTCTCCTGGTGAACTCAATAATCATATCGACTGCAAATGAAAAAGTAAGAAGGAACACAAAGGAATTGCAGGAGCCGATTTAGACTTGGAACTACATTACGGCAAAGCACCGCTGTAAGCTGCCGCTGCAAGGCGCCAGGACATGACACAGCGGTCACAAAAGCCCCCTTATAATCAGACACCTAAAAGTATAAAGTTAATGTCCAATTCTGGCAAAATGAGCAAAAATAAACATCAAGGCTTGGGCACACCAATTCATTTAACTTGAATAAGTACAAGTTTTCATCGACAAGGGATACCCATATCCAGTTCTTGTTGCTGAGTATAGATTTTTTTAAATCTAGACAAAGAAACAGTTGACCCAAGAAAAAGATGAATGTTTTGCCCTTCTTTTATCAAAGGTAAATATGCAAGGCCTTTTTTGTGTGTCTTATTTTCAATGATTTACAGATCTCTTTTCTAGAAAAACCTTTGATCATTTGGTAAGAATTGTGTGCGTTTGGTTTATTGTTGAGCATGTAAAAATATAAGAAATCATAATACCATTATTTTTGTGTTTTAAACTTAAATAAAAGTCCAACTTTACTTGCATGTGACTATTTTTCAATCTGACTGTTTTAGCCCAGGGGCAAAATCGTTTGGACACCAATGACTTACCTGGTGCACTATGTAAATGATATCAATGGATTACTCTGATACAGGGAATTGGTAGAATCCTTCCTACTGTGAGCCACTGGGCTGTAAAATCTGGCTGTTCAAAGGTAGCCATTTGTGATCGGCGCACGTGTTTGTGGTCATAGTGGGGCTAACATGGTTGTTAAATAAAGCAGCTGTTCTGTGAGCTACAGCTAACCACATCTGTTTTCTGATATAACTGGGGGAAGTGATGCGCTGCCCACTCACCAGATCGGACATGACAGAGATGGACAGACCTGAGAAAGACCACTGAGCTGTTCGGAGCCTGATCATCATCCAGCCAACAGAAAAGGCTGTGGGCCAAGATTTAGCAGTAAACAACGTCTTGTTTTAAATCTACAAACTCAGCAGGTTTAATCTTAGCCAAAAATAGCAGCAGCTTGAGCATGACTGATATAGGCCCTAGCAGGTGACCCAACTCATTAAAACAATTCTCAGTCATGGCTCACTACAGCTCTATGTAATTCTTTTTTCCCCCCTGTCCATTAATCCAGAGGATGTCCTGTCATCTTGTTTGTCCTTGCCCAAATTGGCTGACTGGACTGGTAACAAAGACCCCTCTGGATCTCAGTATCATGTGTATTAAATATTGAAAAGCTAAAAGTTAGCTTTCATTCTTTTACAGGATAGGGTACAGAGCCTTGGAATATTCAAACAAACAAAAAAAGATTCCCTTGAGAGCATCTGAGCATTATCTCAGACCTGGACACTGCACTCAATGCATCGCGCTAACCCGAAGCTGAGAGGGCGTTGAAGAGTTACTGAGGCTTTGGAGTGCATCGCTCCAAAGTGCCTGGTGTCGTGCCAAACACCGGTGCACAACACCGGATTTCCTCCCGGTGAAGTGATAGCTTGGGGGTCATAAAACGGCGCATTCAGAGAGTCTTTCTGACTTCTGATCCCTTCCATTGGAGAAATGTCCCCTGATTTCAAAACTTTCGCTGACGTAGTGCTTAATTCCAGTCTCCGGTGTGGCAGTGGAGCGCGTATTCAGCCTCCAGAAAAACTTCTAAACCCCCATGAGAAGTGTCGGCTTCTTATCATAATGTGCTCTGCAACTCACTTCCTGCTCAGAGAGGTGGGGGCGCCGAACTCCAAAACCCCAGCGGGAACTGTTTCAAAATAAGACCCAGCACTGAGAGACAGAGAGTAAACACAACACACAGAACAACAGATATCTGTTTCAAAAAGCACGCACCTGCAGATGGGAGCCAGACAAAATCTGACTCATTCTTCTACAAGGCTGTACCATTTTTATTTCCAAAAGAACAAAGAACATATCACATGACTCCTCTCTCCTCCTTCTACATCTTGACAGGTCATTTATTTTCTCCAGGTCTCCTAACCGTACCATGAGTACCATTTACTGGGTTGTAACATGAACTAGAGTTATAGCTGATCCTCCCTGCTTTCAGTTCATATCTTTACTCAAGAGTTTGTTTACTTAAAACCTTCAACCCTATAAAATACTGGTAACAGAGTCATGTTTTACTACCCTGAATAATATAAACAGGCCTATTACTTCTAAAGCTTAAAAAAAGATATAATTAAAACATATGTACTGCATAATAAAAAATAGCCTCAAAAAAGTAGAATACAACAAATGTCATCTGTCTTAGGCAAAAATCCAAAACCCCATGACAATAACCTCTGCAGCTATCCTACTATTTTGATTATGCACAAATGGGTGAGCATTTCAGTTCCTTGCGGAGCAGGAGGAAGTAGTTAGACTGTTCTTTTAGGCCACAGCAGGTGAGCTATTCATATTTTAAGTGCAATCGTTCAGTTTCATTGTTAATATGTAGTTCTCTGTTCAGCTTGTTCGAACTGAATATCATTTAAAATGAATGAAAAAAATAAATGCTACTGAACATGTTATAATTTTAAAAGCTGACGGGTAAAAATAAATTATGGCCACGTTTTCTTTGACCCCGTCAGTCAAAATGGCAAACAACAAACCTAGCGCAACCTCTGGGTATGAGATAAAGCGGAAGGAAGTGTCACACTGAGTTAGGTTATAAAACAATACCCCCAGCTTTGGACATATCAAGGATTGCTGTTTAGTATATGGAGGACCAATCCTGCCAAAAATAACAAGAAATAAATTTTTATTTCCAAATGTATTCATTTAATTTATTTATTATTGTGAGTTTTGGCAACATCAGTCCTCCAGACAGTCCCTCATCTGAAAAAGGAGAGAATATGGGATGACTGCAAACCTACCAACACATGGCTGTCTATCTACACTGTATAACAAGGAGGAGAGTATTACAGAGAGAAGGAGCCAAGAGGCCCGTGGTAACTGTTGGAGCTGCAGAGATCCACAGCTCAGATGGCAAATTCTCTCCACATGACAACTTTTATTCATCAGTGACAGGAAGAAAACCAATTAGCTGTAGGATGTCAGGTCACCGGTTACCTCAAACTATGTAAGGGACACAGCAAACAGTTGGAAGAAGGAAAATGCGTAAAACAAACTTCTTGCCCTGCATCCACAATGTTGTTGGTGGTAGAAAACTAACACTGCACACTGAACAAACCACCCCCCACTCTGAAACATGATAGTGGCAGCATTATGATATGGTGATTAGTTTTTTTTTTTCACCATCAAATCTGGCTGATCTTAAAGCTACATTGTGTAAGAACTTCTCCCATCTAGCGGTGAAACAACCAACTGAATATCACGTTCTAGCCCCGCCTCCCACCCCCCCATTCCGAGCGCGTTTTAACTCCTACGGTGGCCGTTTCATGCCAAGGTTAACATGGCTTCCAGTACCACGACTTCATCCAGTGTTCCTTCCAGTGATGAGGTTACGTTAGAAAACTACATTGCATTTAGTTATATAGTCAGACGTCTGCCGCGTCGCGAGTAGACAATCTCCCAAAGGGGTTTTTGCTAAGAATAAATTCAAATAAATACACATCGTAGCTTTAAGGTATTTTGTAGAGCAGAATGTGCAAAAAAAATAGTCACTATGTATAAGAACATATGGACATATCCCAAAAGACTTGGAGCTGTGACTGCAGCAAACAGTGGTTCTATAAAGTATTGAACCTAAGGGAGCTGAATATAAATGTGCACCACACTTTTCTGATTAAATTGATAAAATACAAATGTTAAACCATAAATTCTTTACCTTCTGTTCAACAAACTTGCGTTACTTTGTGGGGGTCTGTATAGGACTAGGGTCATTATCAAGACAAGCAGAATAGCAGCTCTCAAAGAGTGCAATTTGACATCACCGCTTTACCGTGCATCATGTTTATGATTTGTCCCACCTGTAAGTCAATCCTAGATTTTGCCACACTGCTGTGACCAACATTAACTGGAAACCACAGGAATTTTTCAAACCCACTCAGCATCCCACTTCAAAGCCTAATTTTCTGAGTCAATACCGCAGAGAAACAAGAAACAGATGGAAAACTGAATAATTGCCAACCACCGGCTGCTAAAAGCTTTGCTATCTGGCTGGAGCGCACAGCTCAGCACCAGCCCAGAACTGTTTGGACCAAAAGAAGCCTACAGCTGTGTCGATGTCCTTGCAGAAGTCAAAATGTGGCCACGAAGCGGTTAGTTTGGTTGGAGTCAGCCAGTTAGAATTTACTTTCATTTCTGGTCATTTAGCTTTGTTTCTGACAGCATTAGCAGGGTAAACTTTATCAGTTTATTCATTTTATAAATTTTTTCATGTCACAACCTTAAACAGCAATGCATTTTATTGGTAGTTTATATGACAGACCCATGAAAACACAGCATAATAATTGTCAAGTGGATGACTTTTCTTTTTAAATGTATTATTTAAAATTCCACCCCTAAATGAAAATCCAGTGCAAGCATTGCATTCGGAAGTTAGCTTAAAAGTAAATAGAGGCTGACTGGTTAGGTAATTTAAAAAATATATTATTATGATTTTGCTTTGGGAATCTTTGGGGGTTTTTTTTGTTTTTTTTTTTGACGATCAAATTTGACAGTGCTTGAGCTGTTTTGAAAAGAATAGGACAATACAAGCAGTCTCTGGATGTGCAAAGCTGTTGGTCATTTGAATTCAGTCCTGATGAATACTTTGTAGAAGCACTTTTTCAATATGTCTAACACAGTTCCATGTTTTTATTTGTAAATGTACTGAAAAAAAATCTCTCATTTTAAAACTATGCGGTACCATGTGTTGGTCTATCACATGTAATAACAAAACATGTAATAACAAAATACACATTATGGTTGTAAAGCATCAAGTCATGGGAAAAATCTCAAGGGGTGCAAAGCACTCAATTCAGATAATATAATAAAAGCCTGGCTGAGTCAAGAAAACGTGACAATTCATGACTTAAGTAACCCAGGCAGTTCTTTGAGCTCTTTAATGACCTTTTAGAAACTAAATGGGTCGCCAAAACACCAAAGGTCCTCGGCAACAAGCAGTAACCAAATGCTGAAACCCTTTGCAGACACAGTGTGAATGTAGAATATGCTGTGAGAACATGTGAAACCCATTACCCGCCTTCAAAGGGTTCGCAACCAAAAGCAGCATTTACATGAACAGAAATCTGGATACTAGTGAGTGATAAAGATCATTTTACACATGCATATTGGGTGTGTCAATATGAAAGAAATAAATCCAGTAAAAATGAGGGAGAAATATTTATAACTAATACATGGAAAAAGTGACATTTCTTGTTTTGATGGCAGGCTTTCGTTTCTCCTCGCATATTGCTTTCTGTGCAGAAATAACGCGTCCCCTCATCTTCAATGGCATTCAGAGGGTGCGGTCAGTGGATTTTAGCTGTCCTTTCCACCCTCTGCAGATCCTCCAGCTAAAGTACATTTCACTGACTCTGTCGCTGTCACCGGGTTGCCGTCCATCCCAGAGATTATGGTGGCCCTGCTGTAGTCGTTCCTCAGTCTCCTGTTGAAGCGTACGGAGAAGAGGCCGTAGATGATGGGGTCGAGGCAGGTGTTGAAAAGCCCAAAGATAAACAGGATGTGGGTGAGAGAGTGCGGGACTTTTCCCTCCAGGTCGTCCGGGAAGAACCAGTACCAAAGGCCCAGCAGGTAGTATGGAGTCCAGCACACTATGAAGGAGACCACGATTACGATGCTCATCTTCAGAGTTCTCATTCGAGCTTTTGGGATGTTGTTCTTTGAGCAGCGAAGATGCAGTTCATCAGAAGACACTAAAAAAATAAATGGACAACCATTATCCTGTTATGTCAAAAAAATTATGCTATGATAAATAATTTCAAAACTTTTTCCACATATGATATTGCATTTATCCTGTCCAAATAAATTGTTATACAGTAAGTGTGCAGATTGTTAAATGAATACTTTGCTAAGTTAACACCTATCATCATTTAAATATAAAATATTATGTTACACTTACTAATAAAACATCTCAACAAATCTTTCTTTAAAGGTCTGGTTCACTGAGAAACCAAGTAATACTTGTTCTTTTTGAAATACGATTGGTCACCCTGTTGGCATATGCATGCTACATTTGAATTTTTTCCAATCCCCATTGTCTGCATCAGCCACAGAAAGGAAACAGATGGCAAAAACGAGAGAGTCAGAAAAAGCCGGTCTCTTCTACGTCACAGGGAAAATTAGTATTCATGGTCTTGCCCACCTTGGCTTGCGACCGCCCACAGGGAAGGCTGTATTGATTTTGCAGCCAGGAGAGAGCAGAGCAGTCTCCGCTGGTAGAAGCTAACCATTAGCAACTCTGCTTGGAGAAGCTAACCAATGCAACACCACAACATGGCGGAACACGTTTAAGCTTGTGTTATTTGTGGACATAGACATTAGCGTTGCGTTTTTTTACCCAAGATAGAGGAGTTGAGGAAGAAACTGTTGGAATTTGTCTTGGAACACCACCAGGGAAGTACGTTATTTGTTCGAAGGCAACATGAGAGTCGCATTGCTGTTAGCTGATCAGAGGCAAGACGTTTGCATATCATGAATAATAATGAGTAAGGCTCGTTATCCTGACGCTTCCCCCCACCCACTGCTCCGACAGACTGCAACCTCCTAAAACAGAAGCAGTTATATTTGGTTTTAGAGAAGACCCAAAATACAGAAACTCCAGGTAAGGTTCTTTAAAAGTTTTCATGAAAAAAATGTAAGGAACTCACAACCGGCCTGAGGAACACAGGAACAGAAAAAGGGGAAATCGACAAAGAAGTGGTTACTAGTGGTAAGTGCCACCATGTACCGCGGCCTTAGTCCTCGACACGGTTGTACCGGGTTCAAGTCCCATCCTGGTGGACCTTTGCCGTCTGACTTCCCCCACTTCTCTCCTCCTTTCCATGTACTGTCTTCTTTTGAATAAAGGCCACGGTGGCCACAAAACCTTAAGAAATACTGAGGGTGATTGAGGAATGACAAGGACCTAGAGTGAAGCTTAACTAGGGTAATTAGATGCAGGAAGGTGAGTGAGCAGACAGGAGAGTTTCAGCTGGGGAAAGAAAGAAAACAAAAGGTGTAAGCATAACACAGAAAACAATCCTAAAAACATAGAGTAAAATTAACTGAGGGGTAACTAAGAATGATGGAATCTAAATAAATAGGAATACATTGGCACAAGAGAAACACAAAGTAAAAGCACTAATAGCAGGAAGGAGGGGAGAAAACAGAACAGAAGGAACAAAGTGGAGACATGGGGAATAAAGACAGAAAAGAAACAGCACAACTAACCTAAGAAAATGTAAGCATGATGACAAAAAGAATAATAACAAGAAAATAAATAAATCTAACAAGATGAGGAATACCCCAAAACCAAAGCAAAACAACCCCGTACCACGACAGGAGCGAGAAAACATTTTTTTCCCATAAAACGACTCACAGGGCATTCATTCATACAGAGACCACAGCCAATTTATTAGAAAAAACGAGTGAATAAGAACTTTAATTCTACAGCAATCTTCTTCATGCACATAGGAATTAAACGTTCCTGTTCTGCCATTTAATTAGGGATGTCCGATATTATTGACCTACCAATGTTATAAGCCGTTATTAGCATAAAAATGTAATATCAGAAAATATCAGTATTGGTTTTTACTTTTTTAATTACAAAAATGTCATTACCTTTCCATACCATGCACAAATTATATATCAAATTATTTAGCTACTTCTCCTCTCACTCAAAGTGTAAATATATGACATACCTGAGGTATAGGTTTTGAAATATTTTTGTACGAAATTAAGATTTAGATTAGATCGGTAGATTGGTATATCGGTACAAAAGCCAATATCGAACATCCCAAATTTTAATCACATACAGTGAAGCCCAAAATTATTCATATCCTGGTAGATTTAGATTTAAAGTATTTTTTTGTGTTTTACTAATGAGCTTCTTGTGTGTGGAAGTAATATTAATGTTTTGGAGTAGCCCAGCCAGAGTCCCAATGTGACTCCAATGGAGACAATGTGGAGGGAGGTAAAAATTTGCGGGATGGCAAAGAGGCATTCATATTCCAAAGACCTGGAATCTGTCACAAAAGACCAATAGTCCAAAATACCAGTGGAAACTTGCCCTTACAAGACAGGTTTGATTGCTGTAATGCCAATCAAGACCTTACACTTACTATTGAAAATGGTATCATTTATAATTAAAGTGGTATCATTTTATTTTGGGGAATAATTTGGTCTAAGGTTTTTAGACCAGTAGAAATGTAGAGAGATGTTAAATAATTCTAGATAACACAGGTGGGTTACTATCTGGCAGTGTACTGTATGAACCTGCTGGATACTACATCACCTGAATTGGTCATTGTAATGTATAACAGACTGGCAAAAAGGAAATGGCATGAAACAAATGGCAGAATAGAAAACAAATGCTTGAAGTTACATATATGTTCTGAAGTAATCAATTGGGTCAATCTATTAATCCTCTTTTCTTTCTTTGTTTAGTCTCTGGACTACATTTCAGCAAGTGAACATTGATTTTTGTAGTTACCATTCTTTTTTGTCATCTGCTTGGAGATATGGATGAAGATCCTGGTGTAGCAGATGATCATAATGGCCAGTGGCAGCAGGAAGAGCCAAGAGAAGGTGAACATGTTGTAGGCAGTTTCCTGCCAGTGAGTGACGAAGCTTCCTCTTGTAGTGCACTGAGTGAAGTTTGCTGGATAGGTAATGGTCACATTATGGAAAATGAACATCTGTGAAAGCAAATGTAAATAAATATTAAATTCTAACTTTGATAACAAAAAGGATCAAGCAATTTCTTGAAGCTTTAAGCAGTGGCAGATTTTTTTTTCTTTCCTTCAGGAGTTATGGGGGAGCTAGCCGTTTTCTTGAGGGTGAAGTAAAGTCTATATGTTTCTTTAGAACACATTCAACACACCTTGCATTCATCAACAATGTGCCAAATAACTACAGTAGGCTATATAGACAATCTATGGCTTTTCAATGATACCAAACAAAAATAAGACCATTGCAAACTGTTTCTATAGCAAAAAACTCCAAAACTCAATGGCAGATAAAGGAGACAGCATCAGATCTCTACACAGCAGGAAAATGTGCCTGTTGTCAAACATGTCCACATTGTGCCATCACACATTAGGCTGAGCAGATTATTAGGCTTCATCTATTGATTATGAACATTACACCTGCTGTGGCCTGAACGCTCCGCATGGAGCTGAACTGCGCTCCTGCTTGTGCGTAACGGTGGCTGAATCCACACCTTGTCGCCACACTGGAGTCTGGAATTACGAGCGCCACTTCAAAGTTTTAAAATAAAGTCACTTTTCTCCAGTGGAAGTGATCATAATTCGGCAAGACTCTCTGAAGAAGGGCTTTCCTGATCACTTCAGCGGGGGGAAATCCCGCAGCATGCACTCCTTCTGCATCAGTGGTTAAGTCTGTCACCGCCGGTCTGTCACCACCAGTCTGTGTCCGGTTCAGTCACAGAGGCGCTTTATACCTCTGTAACTCTTCAACAAGTTCTTACCAAGATGCATTGGCACGGTCTCCAGGTCTGGGATGATGCTCACATGCTCTGATGGGAATCTTCTTTTGAATGATCCATTTTCCTGTACCTTATGCGTAAGGTTGAGAATGTCCATCACTATTTGAGAAATCTGTCAAATCTCGAAAATATTCGGGTTACCATGACCCCTGGTCTTGATCTAGGCTTCGGGAGATTTCTGGCCAGGTCAGTGGTTCAACTTTCAGTTTTCCTGTTCCTCCGTTTTTTTCCCAACAAGGGAAACTGTGTTTACACCGGACATGTTAAGGACGCATATCGACTCATAGCAGTCTAAAAGTACATCTTTGTAACACTGTATGATACGTAAGAAAGCATGAGGGTTGTGTGTGGTACAGCCATGCCCTTATTTGGTTTGCAGCCTGTTGTTAACATAAACAGACATGATGGATATTTTTGCAGAATTGGTCTTTCTGCCTGTATAATTACCAAGCAGTCCTAGCTCTACCACCGACTGGTTTACAGGAAATTAGGCTACTCACCATTTCCCATTGTATCTTCTTTGTTGTTGTTAATTTATACCAATATTCATAATAGACTGTTTATTGGGGATTCTTTTTGAATTTGCTTAAATAAATAAAAAAATCAGATTTGATCAAATATTTCATCACATTGAAAAAATAATAATTTTTATTGTCTTGGGTGTGGTATGTCTAATCCAGGGGGAGCTATAGCACCCCCTAGCGGCCCTCTGGAGTTGATTTAAAGCACCGAAGATTATCTCTGCTCACTATCATCATTTAAAAGAAAATGTCTCTGGACAAGTTAATATCTCTTTTAGACCTAGCAGTTTAGTCTTTATTACAAAATGTGTATGAAACACAAACACAAGATGCACATTTCCAAGAGGGGAAGTGAAGTTCTGTTGACAGGTTATGATCAATAAATATCATACACACAGTGAATAACTCACGTACAATGCACCAGTACCACTGGCAACAAAACAGCCCCTCAGCATGATGCTACCATCACCATATTTTGCAGCTGGTACAGTGTTCTTAGGTCTGAAAGCAACATTTTTAATGCATCAAACGTACATATTTTCATTAAGTTCAGCAGCTAACGTGCGGAGCCCCCCACAGGACACTGAGAATGTTTTTTCTTATTGTGTTCTCTGGCAATAAATGCAATAATTTTCCATTACCTTGAAATAAATCTGCAAATAACTTCTGGTCTATGTTGTATACAGTCACAGTCATAACAAATCTCAATTAAAATTGCACATATGTACACCTTTAAAAATCCTTAGTGAAAATCTGTTTATATTCTTATTCTACACACATCATTTGGAGCAGAGAACTGGTTGAAATTCGATCTGTGTAACTGAATGTTCATGTTTTTATATCTTTCGGTGCACAAAAAAGAAATAGCAGGATATGGGACTGAAAAAGCATGAAACGCCAAACCATGAAAAAACATGGAACGCCAAAATACTCAAAAACACTGTCACAATGAAACTGTCAAAAAAAATGAATGCATATAAAACTTTAAGCTCATTAGCATGAAACATGTTTCAATTTCCATTAAAAACGTATCAATTCAAAACATTATTTATCTTTAATAATATATTTTTTTCTTATAATAGAGATTATTTTTTAGCCATCTGTATTTAATTTCATCAGTTTTTATTGCAAAACATTATTTTCACAAAGTCAGCTTTGGCTTTTCTCCCAGCTCTCCTCACCGTCTACATTGTGACGCAGCATAAGCAGAAAGCATTGTTGTTGACCCTTTGCTGAAACTTCTCTATCGAGCCCCAAACAGACGTGATGGATATTTTTACAGAATTTGTCTTTTTACCTTGGAATCACCAACCAGCTGGTATCATTGTGTCAGTTTATCTTTTTCAGAAATTTGGGCAGTAGAAAAACTATGAATTTTCTCATTAACTCTACCACTCATTTGTTTACAAGATGTGAAAAAAGGTTGCTGACCCATTATCCTTTCCCATTGTCTGAAGAATTTAATTGATTTCTTTTGTTTTAGTAATTCGTACCTGTATTCACAATATAATTGACCGTTTTTTTAAGGTGGTATTTTTGCTTTTTGAGTTAGATATATAATCCCAATCATATTACGGAAGGCTAGGACCATTTTAGATAGCAGAAAAAAAATTGGAGTAAATTTCCACCAAAAATCTCAGGAATTCTTTTTGATTAATTTCACATATTTTTAAGGAAAAACTTCTCTGATGTCGTAAAGTCTTAACTTTGCTCAAGAAAACTCATTAATTTCCACAATTAAAGACATACATTTTCTATATTTAACAAAGTTGTTTTCTGACATTGCAAAGTCAGTTATTTGCAAGAAAGAAACATTAAGTTTATCATAAAAAACCCTGAAGTTTGTTGAGAATCAATATTTATAAGAGAAAATGCCAGAGGTCCTCTGAGATGTAAGTGTTACATTTACGAGATGCGCGTATGGATATTTCAAAAGTGTAAGTCGTTCATGTAGCTCTATTCCTGGAAGAGAATGACTTCTCTCAGGTGTTGACTTGCCATGAACAAAAAAAGGGAAAAAAAGACTTTGTCTCCAGATGTGTAAAGCTGGTAGAAACATACCTGAAAATGCTTGCAGCTGTAATTGCAGCCAAAGGTAGCTCAATGCTTTGGCACAGGGCAACTAAATAAAAAAGCATTTCAAACTTTATTTGTGTTGATACACATCTTAGGAACAAGTATCTTTCCTCCTCGCGATCATGCACTACTGTGTTTTGGAGCATGTCATAAAATCCTGTTAAAATACTTTTTTGTGTTTGTAACCTGACAAAATGTAAAAATATTCAAGGGGTGTGAGTACTTTTGCGAGGCGGTATTTATATAGGTACTTGAAAATATAAAGAAATCACCATATTTCCTGAGTTTGGTTTCAATACCTCCATGCTCCATAAAGGCCTGTACGCCTTTATGGAGCATGGAGAGGAGGTTGTTTCTGTGGCTGGAGGAGCCATACGCAAGACTTCTGTTGACTCCCTCTCCTGTAACCCTGCGTCTCTCTTTGAAATATGCTTTTCAGTACGATCAGCTGATAAAGTGCATCCTCACCTGAGGAACCGAGAGCAAAGCGCTCATTATCCACGCCGCCATCAGCATGATCCTATTCCTCTTCGGAGCCATGCTTATCAGCAGGGGGTTGAGGATCGCCGACTGTCTGTCCAGACTTATCACCACCGTAACAAAAGCACAGGAGTACATGGCCTGCAGCTTGAGGAACATCAGGAATCTGCAGGCCAGGTCTCCAGCCAGCCACTGAACGGTGATGTTCCACACAGCATCCACAGGCATCACGATGAAGGTGACCAAGAGATCAGCTGCAGTCAAGTTCACGATCAGCACACGGACGTGAGATTTGCGTCTGTGGCCGCTGGCCGCCCAAAGCACAGCCAGGTTGCAGAGAGTGGATATCCCACACAGGATGAAGGTAACGATCACTCTGACTTTCGCGGCTGTGGAAAAAGTAGGCAGCTGCGGGGTCCTGTCCACGGCCGTCCAGTTGCAGCGGGTAGCCGGGATGTCACAGCTGGCATTGAGGTCAGATCCCGAACTTTGCTGAAACATGATGACCGGAGGATCACAGCAGGAAGAGGCGTTCATTTTCTGACCCTCAGCATGGAGTCAGCATTTCGGTGAGGAACACGGAGGCTTGCGTTGCCAAAAGGGAAAGAGAGCAAACAAAGACTTCAATCATATTCATTAAGTTCAAGCCAAAGATTTGTCTGCATGGATTTGCATTTCAAGACCAGAAATTAGCGTGTGTGTGTGTGTGTGTGTGTGTGTGTGTGTAGAACAGGGGCTGCCAGGGATGGAGCAGTCTGCTGAGGGGGACACACATCTGATGCTCACTGAGGTGGAAAGACACTTGGCTTTAACAAATCACATTAGGTGCATGGGAGGGGAGCTGGAGTATTGAATTTTCAGCACTTCCAGCAGCAACACCTAGAAACCAATCAAGATAAGAAGGCTGCTCAGCACTTTTAGGAGGAAAACTGTCTCAACAGGTTTAACAGAAACTCGTCGCTCAACAGAAATCTGCTCACATTTTTGGATGACCTTTGAATTCATAGTGGAAGTCAGCCATGGCCACATCTAGAACTTTGCCAGCCCCTCAGCTCCCATCCCTACCACTCCCCGCACTAAGCCAGAAACTGTTATATACTTGGTTTTATGTTATAATTGTAAATTTAAGAAAGTAAAAGATTTGCTTTGAATTGTATTTAGTTAATTATAATGTAAATATGGTCCCTGTTTAAATATCTGCTGCTTACTCCTGGCCCTGCAGCCACCTCACTGTACACTCAACAGCACAAAAATAGCATGTTTGCAAAATTATTATTGTTGTTACTAAAGTTTCATGTCAAAACAAATGGAATCAAACTTTTACACAAGCATTTAGTGTGAATATTTTATTTTGTGTTATTGGATTTAAAAAAAAATTCTAAGTAAGAGTGAACTTTTCTTTTTTCTTTTACATTTGCCAGGATTTCAAAGAACCACAATAGCAACATCTGCCACCTCTTTTGTTGAACTTTGTTTTGAGTTTTTTGAAGAATCAGAAGTAAAATTACAGCAAAACTTTAATAAATTGCTTGCAATTTCCAATATACTGATTAATAAAGATAGTGGCTGTCGTGATTTGTGGAGTTGTAAGGACATCTAAACGAATATTGTGCCCAAAAACCGCCACAATTTTTCTAAGGGTTATGAATTGTGTTGTGATTCCGATGTTTATGATTTTATAAAAGGATTCACGGGAAAAGTAAAAGTAAATGTGCATATGAAATAAGAGAGAAATATCATGGTCATCATACTTACATTCGTCCCAATGTGTTGGGAAACTGTCTTTATTGCAGATAGAGAAAAACAAAAAAGAAATGAAATCCAAAGAAAATGGTGTTCCAGGCGCGGCTGCGGCTGCGGCTCCGTCCCTCTTGTCTCCTTTCAGAATATTCTACTTCTCCACAGAGTCCCCCCGGTCTCCCCACGCAGATGTGTCCCTGCCTGCGCCTCTCCGTGGAGTCTTTGTTTTTCCCTGCCTCCGCCGTGCACGTGTCAGCGCGCTCTTAAGTGAGCGCGCGCACGAGCTTCTCCGCATTCCGCGTGCGTCTGTCAGTTCATTGGAGCTCGAAGTTTCTCATTTTAGCCCCGCAGGAAGAAAAAAAATGAATTAATTAAACCCCGCAGCCATTATTAGCATGCTCTGTCATCGAGACCGAACCGAGCTTGCTCATGTTGTGACGAAATAACGGGGGAAGGATTTAGTGGAGTTAATGCGTTTTGTTTGGAATGGAAACATTCGGGGCAAAAATCGGCCTAAAGGCTATAACCTTCAAGCGTTGGTTGTTAATTAGTCATTTTATCTCATTTTAAATATCAAAGAATGTGTTGGGATGTCTTGTAAAGGGGAGTACATGTTGTATACTTTTCTGTAGTTTGTCAGCTGCTCTACAAGAGAAAACGGGACCTTGGATTTGTTTTATGCAAATATAAAGGATGCATACATGTCCAAACCAAGACCTCCTCTGGGACAATCAGATCACAATCTTGTTTTTCTCTGTTCAGAATATAAACCACTTGTTCAGAGGCAACCTGTTACAAAGAAACTGTGAGAAAATGGTCACAGGAAGCTGAAGAAGCCCTGCATGGTTGTTTTGCAACCACAGACTGGATGACTCTTTGCCAAGCACATGGAGAGGACATCAATGCCATGACTGAGTGTGTGACTGACTATATAGACTTCTGTGTGGACAACATCATCCCCACCAGAACAGTGAGATGCTTCCCTAAAAACAAACCCTGGATCACCAGTGGCCTGAAGGAACTGCTAAACAAGAAAAAATGAGTCTTCAGGGAGGGAGACAGGGAATTATTGAGGAGTATACAGAAGCAACTGAAGGTCAAGATCAGAGACAGCAAGGAGGCATACAGGAAGAAGCTGGAGAACAAACTACAGAGGAACAATATCAGAGATGTCTGGTCAGGAATGAGAAAGATCACAGGCTTTAAGGACAGGAAGGATTTGATAGTTTGAAGTCTGGACAGAGCCAATGAACTGAACACATTCTTCAACAGGTTCAGTCCAGGAACTAGCTCAGCATCCCCCTCTCCTGTTCCCAGCCAAACAGACATCCCACTCTCCTCTGATCAACAGTTTCCCTGTTACACCTCGGATGTTTTATCCTTCACATCAGCCATGGACTGTTCTGATTCCACCAGTTTGATGTCAACCAAGTCAGGAAATGCTGCTACCCCCTTTGCCTCCCCCTCCCACTTGTCTGTCTCCAAAAGTCAGGTGAAGAGGCAACTGGAGAAACTGAACCGGAACAAGGCTGCAGGTCCAGATGGTGTCAGCCCCAGAGTCCTGAAGTCCTGTGCAGAGCAGCTCTGTGGGATTCTACAGCACCTCTTCAACCTTAGCTTAACTCAGGAGAAGGTCCCAGTGTTGTGGAAGACATCCTGCCTTGTTCCAGTACCAAAAAGAACTCACCCATCAGTCATCAATGACTATAGACCTGTTGCCCTGACATTCCACATCATGAAGGTCCTGGAGAGACTCCTGTTGGCACCCCTGAGTAAGCAAACAAGAACGTATCAGGGCCCACTGCAGTTTGCTTATCGCTGTGGAGTTGGAGTTGAAGATGCCATCATCCACCTACTTCAACCAACCCACTGTCATCTGGACAAAGCAGGCAGCACTGTGAGGATAATGTTCTTTGATTTCTCCAGTGCATTTAACACAATTAAGCCTGATTTACTTTGTCAGAAACTCCTGAAGACACAGGAGGAGCCCTCAACAATCGCCTGGATCAATGACTACCTGACCAACAGACCTCAATTTGTGAGACTGACGAATTTTGTGTCAAACCAGGTGGTCAGCAGCACAGGAGCACCACAGGGGATCATACTCTCACCATTCCTTTTCACTCTGTATACCTCAGACTTCCAGTACAAATCAGAGACCTGTCATCTGCAGAAATACTCAGATGACTCTGCAATTGTCGGGTGTATCAGAGATGTACAAGAAGCTGAATACAGAGAGCTGGTGGACCGCTTTGTGACATGGTGTGGAAACAATCGTCTCACCTTGAATGTGAACACAACAAAGGAGATGATTGTAGATTTCAGAAGAAACAGGAATAAGTCAAAAACTGTTTCCATCATGGGACAAGAAGTGGAGGTGGTTGAGGAATATAAATACCTCGGAGTTCACCTTGACAACAGACTGGACTGGAGACTGAACAGTGAAACCGTCTACAAGAAGGGACAGAGCAGACTGTACTTCTTGAGGAAGCTTAGGTCCTTCAAGGTTTGCAGCAAGATGCTGCAGATCTTCTACAAGTCTGTTGTGGAGAGTGTAATCTCTTCAGCCGTCATCTGTTGGGGTAGCAGCATCAGAGCCAGGGATTTAAAAAGGCTAAACAACCTGATAAAGAAGGCTGGTTCTGTTCTTGGGACGACTGTGGAACATCTGGAGATGATGATGCAAAGAAGGATTCTTCATAAAATCAAAAAAATTATGGACAACCCTGAGCATCCTCTTCATGAGACAGTCATACAACAACAGAGCGTCTTCAGTCGGAGGCTACAGGAAATCCTTCCTGCCCACAGCCATCATCATCTATAACAACTCCCTAAAGAATTAATTATATGAGCTATACAAACACTTAATTTACCTCTGGGATCAATAAAGTCTTTTTGAATTGAATTGAATTTGAATATAGGTGCATTTGATTGGGTTTCACTTTGGGGGGGCTTTGGGTGTTTGGTTGTGTTGGGGGGGGGCACCCCGGGGTGGGCTAGGGAGGGTGCTTGAGTTGCAGAAAAAGGTATAAACCCACCCGTGCAATAACTACCATTTGGAGGTTGTACTGAAACACTTGTGAACAGTTCTTCTCTCACCTGTTGTGTCATGTGGGGGCTCATTGTTTGTATAAAAGACCACCCCCTCTGATTGGGGCCAGGTATTTCACATTTATCTCAGATTTGCTTTAATTCAATGTTATAAAAAGAACAGAGACATTGGTGGTTGGAGATAGTTGGAAGGGTTTTTTTAAAGTGCAAAATGCACTGCATTGCGGAATTCCACTTCCTCATCAAACAAACCTAAAAATGATGGTATTGCTAAGAAGACCCAATCACGTACAAATGAGGGTGCACATTGTAAGCATATGGAAACTCATTGACGTTTGCATGATGGATTGGCTTGCACTGCGTGCTCCATGGCACGAATGGAAATATGAATCTTGGCTGGGGACATATAAGTAGGGATTGCACTTCCTCTCTGTATCCGTGTGGGAGTTTGGCGAGCTTCTTCCCACAGTCATAAAACGTTAATCTTGGAGTCCACTTCCTGTTCCAAATGAGTTTGTACTCAAGCATCAAGGTTATAGCCTATAGGCCGCTTTTCTTTTTCTACTTGAGGTGCAAAATGGTTATTTGGAGGCTAAAGATAAAGGACCTGATCTATAAAAGGATTGCGCTTGATAAAATACACGCAAACCTCACAGCGGGTGCAAAATTATGCAATACGCAGCAAGATGCACGCAATCCGTTTAGCGCTTTTGCCCTTGAGGAATATAATAATATATTAATATTAATAATATTGGCGTTTCTGTCAGAAGGCGCAAATTTGGAGAGGAAAACCTGCAAATAAGTAAGCGTTCTATGGGCAGTGTGATTTATCTAACATGAAACTGTTTGTGGCGGCTGTTTTTGTGCCTATTTTCACAGCCTCTGAAAGGCATGTCTTAACTTTCTGTCACCATGATTCAATATAAGTTTATTGCTGACAAACAAAAATTGAATTCACGCACATTCTAACCTAATAGTAATTAACAGTCTAATGGCCATAAACCTGACAGTTTTTCCCTTTTTTTCCAAAGACGGATCATAACTCACTGCTAGTCACAATTACGAGACATTTGTCTGGAGAAGCGAGGTGAGGCTGTCAAACATTGTACTAATGCTCAAGCATAGTGGTAGTAGCATCATCCTGTGGGACTATTCCACTGTCAAAGGTACTGGCGCACTGTGCAGATTATCAGTCAACTCGAATTTGTGAAACCAATCCTTGTGTTTTTTAAATCATTGCAGTCTGATATTTTATCATCAATCTGAATCGAAAGAATGGTTCAGATGCATCAACAAAAGCCCAAAAGTGACATACCATTTGTTTTTCATATAGAGTACAGCGAGCAGTTTCCACATAGCTCTAGTTTTCTTTCTCACTGCTGTTTGTCTCACACATTAAATTCTATTTGCACAATGTTCTCCTGTGACTGAGGTTGTCTCTGAACAGCAAGGGGTTCTGGGAAATAGCTGCATCTGGACACTTTACATAAGAGCAGATTCACATACAACGAAGATGTTCCGGTCCACTTAAACACTCAAGCAGAACAGATAAGATATCAAATATGTTATTCAGACAAAGAAAACTGACAGCAGTCTGATTCTGATGCTTTAGCGATGGAGCCACACAAAATGTCGTTTTATAATGTCCATCTAAGGATTTCAGATATTATAGCTAAATAAAAACAGACAGGAAAAGCAAAGCAAGTGTTGCTAAAAGGTTTGGAAAGCTGAACATATTTTTTATACGCTTTGTATCTAATTACCTAAAGCATCAGGGTCCGTTGACACATCGCAAATACCGTTTGTTTCTCTTTATCATCACATGGACACAAACACACACACAAAAACTGAATCTGCTTTTCCTCTCTACAGTCTCAGATCACCACATGGGGAAAGTACCAACAAAATTCCCAAGAAGACAATTAGGAGAAAATGTGAACAGTTTCACATGAACGCTTTTGGTGTGTATCACAGGGCATTTCTTTTGGCAATTAAGAGAGGAAACATAACTGCATTTATAACTGTGTGCAGGCCAAACCTGAAAAACCCATTTTCTGTTTTTCCTGCGAGAGAGAGAGAGAGAGAGAGGCACAAACGCTCGCTCCGTCAGCAGCTGAGATGAGGCACAAAAATAATGCAGCATGCGTTTTTTTTGCAAAATCCTGGGACATTTAGGTGGGAACATAGTGTCTACAGGTTTTTTTCCCCATTGTACTGCAAAATTGATTGCCTAATCCCGCCGCATCCATTCAATTTTACTTTCCCATGTTTCAAACTTGCAGGGGGTGTGGCGCTTATCTCCAGCTGTCTTCGAGGATGAGGGGATACCGAGGACAGGTCGCCACCAGCCCACAGGGTAGCATGGAGACACAC